>JAUMIR010000002.1:319685885-320345885 GCA_030847615.1 Gambelia wislizenii | reverse complement strand
ACCATAATTGGCTTTTATCTCCAAACTGGCAAACTGGCAGGCACAATTTGTTGCATTGCTCAACATCGTTGTGGGGCACATCTGTTAAGGCAGCAGCTGTCATTCCCAGTTTCCTGGCTTTGTACACCTCCAGCCAACATGAGAAAGTTCTGATCTCAAACTGTCAGTTTTTGATGACTGAATTTAACTGGTTTTGAAACGGAAAGTTATAGTTAAGAGTGTCCTGAAAATAAAAATGAACAGAAAGGGGGGGAAACCCCACAAATTATTAACTGCCAAGATATGTGCTAATGAATAAACATGTATTTCTTTGTTCAGAAATGCCTACTTTTGAATAAGCCAGAACATTATTCTAGCATTTGTTGTTAACTGCTGTCAAGTTGACTTCATGTTACAGTGACTTTATTACTGAGAGATCCCACCTTGTTATCAAAAGCCCCATTCAGGTCTTCTAGACTTAGGGCTGTGGCTTCCTTGATTGAGTCTATCTACTTGCAATATGGTCTTCCTTTTTTCTTACTGCCTTTTACCTTGTTAAGCATCACTGTCTTTTCTATTGAGTCATATCTTCTCATGATATGTCCAGAGTACAACCGTGTCAGCTTAGTCATCTTGACTTCTAGGGAGAGTTCCTTCCCCCCACCTCCCTATCTTTTTCAGCGAGATGTCTGTCAGAGTGACTCCCTGAGCCCTCAACCTTGTCTCACACTTGTCTCAATTGACTGTGCTGCAACCGTCCCTCCTGGCAAGAGGAAGAGAGGTGTTTACATGTTATGCTTAACAAATGTGCAATCTGTGTACATGAAGAATTGAGTGGTACATATATATAGTTATATATGTACAATCACTGTATCATATATATATTGTATTGCTGTTATACTTAAGCTTCTTGAATAAGAAACAGAAATAAGGAATTTTATGGATCTTGTGTAAATGTTTTTTAAGACCTTGCTTATAAAACTGTCATTGTCAGTCAACACAGAAATGTATTCTAGTGTAATTGCTTGCTCTTTGAAAAAGTTCCTAGTTCTACCTAAAACATTATTAATATATACATACAAGCAGATCCGTTGCATATTGTTTTGTTTTAAATTTTACCTCCTCCCAAAAACACTACTCAGAAACTTTCAAAACAGAATAAAAATGCAAATGAATATTTCTGTTGGCAGGAATTTACTTAATACATAGGATGAAGGAGGAAAGAAAGGAATAGGATTTTTGCCTGATAACTATACATTTGAAGGCACATCTAAACAGAACAAAAAACCAGGAAGGGGTGCTTATTCAGCACATGTGAGAAACTGAGGGCTCTCTTCTTAGGCATGTTTGCTGCTTCACAGCATTGGCTTAGACTGCAACTATCCTAATGGGATAGGGCTCAGCCTATCCCATTAGGACCCCAATGTGTGAGGGAATTTGGCTGCAGTTCTGTCCTCTACTGTCTTCTCCAGTTGTTGCACTCTTTCTCCCAGTGGTCCCTTTCCTTTCTCAAATGCTCCACCGTCCCCTAATTTCGGGTGACAAAGCTCCGAATCTCCTACTTCAGCTCCTCAGGGCCAAGAAGAATTCTGCTTCAGGCATCCTGCAGGGATAGGGAAGGATTAGAGCCCAGAGTTTCTGTACAGTTTTTAATGAAGCAGGGAAAGCTTGATAATTTTTCACTGAACTTGTGAAGGATGGTGTCCCTGGAGAAGCTGGAATGAGGTACATCGGTAGTTTTCATCCGACTTTGAAGAAATACATTGTGCACCTTTTCAAAAATTAGAGTGAACAAAGGATAAATGTCTCTCTTTTCACCCTGGTATAACTGGTACCTCTGGCAACGTTTATCAGACAGTATGAAATTCAGTGTGGTTGTAGGTGTCACAAAGTAGGTCATAGATACCAAGTCTGAAATTATTATCTCAATAGACATCATTTTTATAAACAATAGAACTTGGTGGATTATAATGGTGGAAAGGTTGTGGATTTTTTTTTTTGGATTCAGGTAAAGGAAAATCCTCTTTAAAAAACCCATAGCAAGCATAAACTCACAGTATATTCATAACTATTTATTGCCTGTTCTGGTTGGAATAATTGGAAATATTATTTATTTATAAACTGATCCACTCCTTCCATAGCCCCAATTAATTGTCCCAAAGGATTAGTGGAAGTTGCTTCCTATCAGGGCTATGCACATAGTGTTTTGAAAACCAAGGTCATATACAAGACATTCTTAGGAAGTTATCCACATTTGTGTAAAGATTTCCTTTCCATCTAACTTTACAAAGTTCAGTTGCATGGCATGGTTTTTCTCTTTAATGTTGAAAGATCAGCAAATAGCAAAGTTGTCATTAAAAAAAAATTCATTGGGTAGTTTTCTGTTCTGAATTGTTATAAGTTGATATGGGAATATAAATAAATAATATTTCCGGAGTGTAAGTGTGTGTGTGTGTGTGTGTGTGTGTCCCTTCACATTCGCTGGGGTTTGGTTCTAGGACCCCCGTGGATACCCAAATCCATGAATACTCAAGTCCCATTTTGCAATGGCATAGCAAAATGGTGCCCCCTATATAAGATGGCAAAATCAAGGTTTACTTTTTGGATTATTATTTTTTAAAGAAAATTTTCAAGCCGTGAATACTTAAATCCGTGAATGCCAAATCTGTGAAAATGGAGGGACAACTGTACATACATACATACAAAGAAACAAACAATTTATATCATTTGTTGGATGCATAGTATTGACACCTGGGAATAATTGAAATCACATCCTTATCTGGATATGCATATCTGCCATAACATGTGTTCAAATATCAATGATTCTGTCTGTGCAAAAAAATAATATAGATGGTACCACCACTCTGTTTTTCTTCAGATCCTTTATGATCTCCATAATCCTCATTCTGACTGTATCCCTTTTTTTGATATGTATTCTGCTTACCTTTTACTCACCTCAAAATTAAGCTATCTCCTGCATTGGGCATGGCTGCAAACCTTAGGTTGAGGGTAAAAGTGTTTCTATTTTTAGTTTATGAATTGTACAGCTAGTTTATAACCATCAGAATCAAAAACACAATCTCTGTGTATAATTTTAGTTTCATAAAATTACAGAAAACAGTTCAATTATTTGTGTTTGTTTGTGAGATAATATTATAACAGAGTAGGGATCCCTGATACTAGGAATTGCCAAAGTTTAAAAACAGTTTTAAAAGTTTTTTTAAAAAAACAAGGAGAACTCTTTTGAATTCATAATATCTTGAAGTAAACAAGATTTGGTTTTGTGTGTGTATGTTTGCCTTCAAGTCACCTATCAACTTATGGCAACCCTGTGAATTTTGTAATTTTTAAAGGCAAGGAATCCTCAGAGATGATTTTGACAGTGCCAACAGTACCTGGTGTTTGTTGGCGGTCTCCCATCTAAGTACTAACCAGAGCTGTCCCTGCTTAGCTTCCAAAATCCATGATCATGCTGCATTTAAAAAGAGAGAAAAATCAAGTCAGACTGCAGATTTTCCTTGTTTTTTTTCTGGGCTGTGAGGCCGTGTTCTGGAATAGATCTTCTTCGTGGTCTCTGTGAATCACACAGTTGGGTTTATTCCTGCGCCTGCGCAGTGCCTACGGAACCTTCTAGCATCGCTAGGCAGAATGTGTATTGATACATTTTTGGCGGTAACTCCGCCTACCATAACGGTCCCTTAAAAGGCTCTCCCGCCTAAATCCCTTCAGTTCCTTTTTTTCCGCCGCGCTAGCAGCTGAAAGGAACCTTCGCATTGCTCACTTTCGTTTTCTCATACTGACTCGGACTGGCTTTTGGATTTCTCTCTTCGCATTGTGTTTTTTTGCTATCGGTGATTTGTGGCTTGACTTGGATTCCCTGACAACGGCTCTGACCCTCCTTCGGATTTGGTTACGGACTCTGATTTCAGGTTTGACCGCTTACTCTTGACGACGCCTATTCTTATCCCTAATATGGCTGCGAAAACCGGCTTTAAGCGCTGTGTTGTGTGCCAGGCTAAGCTCCCCAGTTCCGATGGCCACTCTCGGTGCCTCATCTGCCTGGGAGAAACGCACAACGTGGATGCGTGTGTACATTGTAAGGCCTTCACGCATCAGGCCAGGAAACACCGATCCTCAAGGCTAAAGTCCTTTCTATATGAGAAGGCCCTCATCCCGTCGACTTCTTCGACGCCGGCTGTATTTACTGGGGTTCCACCACGGGGAAGGTCCCCCGCTCCAAAGTCCCCCCAGTCACCACCTGCCAAGCGCCGACGCTCCCGAAGCCCATCTCGGAGACAATCTGTTACTTCGGACCCGGAGGCTGTTCTTCACTCCAATAAACACGCCTTGCATTCATCCTCTGGCGTTCAAGCCTCCTCGGATTCAGGCGCTGGGAGCGCTGGGGACCGTCCTCGGGACCGTGCGGGATCTCGGGATGGAGACCGCGCCCGAGAGCCTTCGACCCGCTCTAAGTCTAAGGTCCCTAAGAAAAAGAAGACCAAGCGGCCTCTGCGTGAGGAACATGAGAAGGAGAGTTCTCGAGCCCGGGAATCTTTGCCGTCTACAGCCGCAACTGCGTCTGCCTCGGAGACCCAACCTCCCTCACACCGTCAGACGCCCCCTCGGGATCGAGACGTGGGGACTGAACCCCGTCCTAGATCGCCGACTCCGACTCCCTCTCTCGAGGTCGTTGAAGTAGAGGTTGGCTCGGCTGATGAATCTGCCGGAGTCGTGCATGCCCACGGGCTTTCTCCAACCCTCTGCGTCTCCAGGTCGGAGCTGTTGCGGGACTCCTCCACCAGTCGGGAGGATCCTGATAAGCCGCACCATTTGGACGAACCCAGGCCTTCAACCTCCAGGGCTCAAGGAGATGAGCATGCATACAGCGCCTATGAAATGGCGAAGTCAGCTTTTGCTACTCCGATACCCTTGCCTCAGACCTCGATCTCTGCTGGGGACCAAGTGTTTCATCTCACATCGGAGGCTGCTGTCTTGCATTCTGTGGCTTCATCCCCACCTCGCCTATCCTTCCATGGGGGAGATAAAGGTACCATTTTTGGGAAAGAACCATCAAGACCTTTGATGAAAGACACTAGCTGCCAAGTGTCCCCCTTTCGGCCCTTGCCTCCGCTACCTCCATCTCCGCCACCTCGCACGACATCGCTTCAGGACCCACGCCGCTCTCCGCCTCCGACGTCCGACTCTTCGGTTTCTTCTGAGTCTTCTGAAGAATATCAACCATATGTACCGTCCCCCCAACCCGATCTTTTGGATGAGGACTCCTCGTCTCCTACCGACGACGTCCATTCCTTTGCGGAACAAGTCATCAGGATGTCTCATGCCCTTGAGCTGAAGGTCGCGGAGAAGGAGACAGAGCCCGTGGATCCGATTTATCAAAGGATCAAATCAAAGGCACCTCCAACTGCCAGTATCCCGGTCCTGCCGTCCCTCTCAAAGCTGACGCAGAACTCGTGGGAAAACCCGTCCTCTATCCCTTCGACCTCGAAGCGGATCGACAGCCTCTATCGCGTCTCTGGAGACGGTATCGATTGGCTCAGAGAACACCCTAAGCCCAACTTGGTCGTCGTAGAGGCAGCTCAGCCTCGGAGGCAGCGTCGTCCCCAGTCCACCCCTCCTGACACCGAGGGCAGGAAGCTGGATATCATTGGAAAAAAGCTGTACTCTGCCGCTGGGCTGAGTTTTCGTATCGCCAACTACGCGGCCTGCATGGGGGCTTATCAGCAGGTGTTGTGGGAGAGGATGCTGCCCCTCATCCAGGACCTGCCTGATGAAAGAAAACGACTAGCGGAGGCTATTCAATCTGAAGCCCAGCTTCTTAGCTGGCCAGCAGATTAACTCTGCAAGACATGTCGCTGACTGCGCAGCAAAAACGGTGGCGGGCTCCATTGCCTTGAGGCGTCACGCTTGGCTCCGATCGTCGGGTCTCTCGCCCCAGGCGGCTGCCACCATTGAAGATATGCCATTTGATACCACAGGCCTTTTCAACGCGTCGACAGATGAAAAACTTGAATTCACGCAGAAGATGAGGACTACGGCCAGAAAATACGGTATGCCATCGGCCTCGTCTTCTGCATATCGCCCTAGACACCGCTCGGGATGGAGCACCTATTCCCTTAGCCAGCCATACCGGAGAGATAGCACCCCTCAGACCTCCAGGCGCTCTCGGTTTCAACAAACGGCTTCCTCTGCTTCCTCGGTGAGGAGTCAGGGTTCCACGTCCCGGTACCGAGTGTCGTCCAAACACAGGCCCAAGGACCAGGGCAGAAAAAGGTTCTAATTGCGCAGCCTTATTTTGATGTTTGCATTTTCTTTCAGAACCCCCTGTTCGGAAGCCGCCTGTCACTGTTCCAGGAAGCCTGGTCCTCCATAACATCGGACCGCTGGGTACTGCAAATAGTGCGACAGGGCTACTGGATCGAGTTCGACGAACTGCCTCCGACAGGTCGGACATACTCCACGCCCCCCTCCCCTCCCCTGATCGAGGAGATACAAACCCTTCTCCAGAAAGGAGCCATCGATCCCGTGCCTCCCGAGCAACTTCACCGCTGCTTCTTCTCCAGGTACTTCCTGGTACCGAAGAAGGACGGAGGCCTCCGTCCCATCCTCGACCTCAGGGGAGTGAATTGGTACATCACCCCGAAGAAATTTCGGATGACCACTCTTGCCCTCATCCTCCCTCTCCTCCAGCACGGGGATTGGTTTGCATCCATCGATCTCAAAGATGCCTACTTTCACATAGGTATTCACCCTGCACACAGGAGGTTCTTGGCGTTCCAGATTGGGACCGATGCCTACCAATTCCGCGTCCTGCCCTTCGGACTCTCCATGGCACCGAGGGTCTTCACCAAATGCATGGCACCAGTGGCGGCCTTTCTTCGTCAGCACGGAGTCATTGTCTTCCCGTACATCGACGATTGGCTTTTAGTAGCGAACTCGAGGCCCCAACTGGTCAAACACATAGACTTCACCCTGAATGTGTTATACACCCTGGGACTTGTTGTCAACATGGAAAAATCTCAGTTAACCCCGTCACAAACGATCCAGTTCATAGGTGCCCGCTTGGATTCAATTTCCACGGCGGCCTATCTGCCAGGGGACCGTTTCAGCACTCTACGATCCCTGATTCATGCTTGTCGTCGATCTCGTCGGATCCGAGCGCGCAACGTCCAAGTCCTCCTAGGTCACATGGCAGCCACCACATCTGTCATTACTCTGGCCAGGCTTCGGTTTCGTCCCCTTCAGCAGTGGTTCCTCAATGCATTCGATCACCTCAACGACCCACCAGACATGTTTCTAACCATGCCTCGCTACGTCCAACGCTCCCTGAACTGGTGGTTGGACCCGACCAACGTCCTCTCAGGCCTCCCATTCGAGCCCCCTCAGCCGAGCGTCTCTATCGTGATGGATGCCTCGCTACAGGGATGGGGTGCCCACCTCGGATCCCACACAATTCAGAGTGTCTGGTCCGACAACGAGAAACTGCTACACATCAATGTACTCGAACTTCTGGCGGTCCAGAAAGCTCTTCGCTCCTTCAAGGTCATGGTGAGGAACAGGACGGTTCTTCTTCTCACAGACAACACGTCCGTGATGTATTACTTGAACAAGCAAGGGGGCACCAGGTCCTCTCAGCTCCTTCAACTCACACTACAAATTTGGGATTGGTGTGTGGAAAGGAACATCTTCCTGCAGTGCATCCATCTTCCAGGGGACGAGAACACTCTTGCAGACGGACTGAGCCGTTCCAGTTCCAACGTCCACGAGTGGATGCTTCATCAACACGTAGTGTCGGACCTTTTCCTTCGTTGGGGGACCCCTCTGATAGATGTGTTCGCGACTGCCCAGAACACACAGTGCAACCAGTTCTGCTCCAGAGTGCGCCACAAGGATTCGAGGGGAGACGCGTTCCTGTACCGATGGAACGGCCCGCTCCTGTATCTCTTCCCCCTGATCCCGCTTCTGACAAGGGTCATTACCAAGCTTCGCCGGGACCGAGCAGATGCGATCCTCATCACGCCTTGGTGGCCTCGACAACCGTGGTTTGCTCCACTGCTTCTACTCTCCGACAGGCACTACCTCCACCTCCCAAGACGGCCGGACCTATTGACCATCCACCAAGGCAGGGTGAGACATCCAGACCTCGACTCTCTTCACCTGACGGCATGGAGAATCCGCCCGTGACCACCGTCCTTCCTCAGTCTACTCCTCCATCCCTACTTCCTCCTGAGGTTCAGACAGTTATTGATGCGGCGAGGAAACCTTCCACTCGGAAGGCCTACCTCTACAAGTTGAATCGATTCCAGCGGTTCCTAGCGGACAAAGGACTGACTGTTGAATCCTGCTCGGTGTCGACGGTCCTCCAATTCCTCTTAGACCTCTCGAAAGCCGGACTTTCGATTCCGTCTCTTCGGGTCTATCTGGCGGCTATCTCCGTTGAGTTTCAGGCTAGGAACCGACTGTCCCCTTTCCAGGATCCGACAGTGAAAAGGTTCCTGAAGGGATACATGAACCTCCATCTTCCCGTACTCGATCCCGTGCCATCGTGGAGCCTTGAACTCGTCCTTTCTCAGCTGGTAAGACGCCCCTTCGAACTTATGGCTTCGACCGACCTTCGCCTACTAACCTGGAAGACAGCTTTCCTGGTAGCCATCACCTCCGCTCGTCGGGCTGGAGAACTTTGCGCCCTTCGATCGGATCATCCATATCTCTGCTTCCATAAACATAAGGTGGTTCTGAGACCGGACATTTCCTTTCTTCCAAAAGTAGTCTCCAGTTTTCATCTTAACCAGCCCATTGTTCTGCCGGCTTTAATGCAGGATCCGAAAGACGAATTCGAGCGTACCCTCCACTCGATGGATGTGCGGAGGGCGCTTGCTTTCTACATACAACGGACTGCTCCGTTCCGACAATCGCCCCAACTCTTTGTCTCTTACGCTGACTCTAAGCGGGGTGCTCCGATCTCGCCGCAGCGTCTCTCGAAGTGGGTGACATCGACCATCGTGCTCTGCTACGAACTGGCCAAGAAGCCGCTGCCTCCACGAATTCGTGGCCATTCTACGAGAGCTGTCTCTGCTTCGACTGCGTTCCTCTCAGGGGTGCCCCTAGAGGACGTCTGCCGTGCTGCAACTTGGTCTTCACCATTGACATTTATCTCACACTACAGACTGGACTCTCGTTCTAGGAACGAGGCTGCCTTTGGGAGGGCTGTGCTTTTGTCTTCCATTCAATAAGTGAGTGTAATGATTGTATTCATGTTGGACATATCCATTGCTGTTAGAATTTTATTGAGGATGAGTCAGTCTTGTGGAATGTGCAAAAAAAACCCAAACTTGTGGAGAATCCCTTTCAAAGCCTATGTGAGAGGTCCTCGTCTACTGACATACAGGACATACCCTCCTCCAGTGGGGAAGCTTGATACTCTACCCAACTGTGTGATTCACAGAGACCACGAAGAAGATGGACAGGTTGCTTACCTGTAACCATAGATCTTCGAGTGCTCTTCTGTGAATTCACACAGACCCGCCCTTCCTCCCCTCTATGTCCTACTACTGCACGATTGCTTAATGTTCCTGATGCTGCTAATTGCGGCGTCATTCAAGGAACTGAGGGGATTTAGGCGGGAGAGCCTTTTAAGGGACCGTTATGGTAGGCGGAGTTACCTCCAAAAATGTATCAATGCACATTCTGCCTAGCGATGCTAGAAGGTTCTGTAGGCACTGCGCAGGCGCAGGAATAAACCCAACTGTGTGAATTCACAGAAGACCACTCGAAGATCTATGGTTACAGGTAAGCAACCTGTCCTTTCTTTCTGATGTTTCGCCTGCATCTGTGGCTGGCATCTTCAGAGAAGAATACCGCATGCTCTTAAAGAAAATGACAAGGGATAGAATGAACATTTGTAATTATGCTTTCCCAAATGGAAAAATGAGTTTTCCCAATGGAGGAGAAACCCTGTGGAGAGGGATGATAGAGCACTGAGAATTCTATGCAATTTTCTCCCGGTATTCAACATTCCAAAGTGTAGCAGAGGAATTAGTGTGGTGAGAAAAATGTGTGTGTGCCGCACAAAACCCATGTTTCCTTTACAGGAAGACTGTTTTCTGCACAGAAAAAAAAATGGAGGGGGGGTTTCATGAAAAAAAAATCGCTATAGAATAATTCCTGCACAACACTACAGGATGATTGAATTGGGGAGAATACTTGTCATGCCCTGCTTCCAGAACTTGGAAATGGACTCTGATTCAGAGACTGAAGAAGTGGTGATGCCAGGACCTACTGAACCAGAGCAGGAGGATGTTCCAGAGCCACAAGCCTCAGACACAGACAGTAGTACAGTACCAGCTCTGGCAGAGGGTCCTGATCCCTTCAGATACAGAGGACAACTTACCTATATCTACCTTCACAGCACAGAGACAACTAAAGGAGGGCTTGAGGAGGTCTCAGCGTATTTATAGGAAGCAGCAGTAAGTTAAGTAGCAGCTGCGTTAGTGGCTGCTCTATAAATATGCAGCACCGCCCTCCAGGGGTTGTCGGAGATGATCTGACCTGCCTGAGTACCCGTCATGTTCCTGCTCCCTGTGTTTGATCTTGGCTGAGTTTGTTTACTCTGGACTCTGTTTGCCTGGCCTGTTCTGCCTGACTATCCTGAACTCTATTTGCTGGACCCAGACCTTGTATATTGGACTTTGCTTGTGGACTTGTGTTTTGCTTGCTAGTAAAGTAAGTGTCTGACTTCACACTGCCTTGATTCCTTTGTCTGTAATTAGCTTGACTGTGCTCTGCCTCTGCTGTCAGGTGTGTAGTAAACAGCCTTTGGCTGGTTGCACAATCGTTGTTTGGACAATACTGTGGAGGAATACAATGTGCCCTCCGAAACCTCCCCCCCATGTCAAAAAACGCACATGGTCAAGCACCATATTATTCAACGGCAGGAATGTGAAAGTGCACGCTTCAGTGTTTTGATGTTCCTGTTACTGCCATTGAATAATATGGGGCATGGCGATCCACGGACAGTCCAGTCCACAGGTCTTTGATACCGAGAGCTCACTGTATTCACTATATTCATTTTCTCCCACTGTGGGGAGAAAAGTATTTTACTTGTCACATGCAAAGACAAGGATCTGCATGCCTGCAAGGAATGAAGTCCACAGAATTGCAGGCATTCAAAACATTGTAGTGTCTCTTCCGTGGCTCATCCCAGCCTTTAGTAATTCTTTCCCAGAGAGGCTAGATCGGTTTCCTATTTGTTGTCCTTTTGTTGGGAAATGAAGTCCTTTTTATTCCATCAAACCTTTGGGAACTGATTGTTTTATAAGAAATTGATTTTTTAGTGAGTGACATTACTTTTATTCTCTGTTTTTAAATCATGGTGATGGTTTTAATTCTATAGACAGTCTAAGACTATTTTAGTTGTATGTTTTTGGTGACATTTGTTTTTACCTGTAATTGCATGTCCAAGGGCGAGTTCCGCTCTGCTAAATAACACACCAGTACACATGATATATGAAAGTGGACACAGTAGGGCGCAACATTTATTGGTTACACATACATGGGTCCAGACCCTGGCATTGACCAACCCGTTGTTAATCGATGAACCCAAACTTCTAGCCCACTGCTGGAACCTTGGGGATGACAGAAAAGGATCCACCTGCACAAGTGCTCCGGCATGGTCCTCCTACCAACAGAGGATGCAGGAAAGGTGTCTGCCCCTGAGCTGGGCAAGACCAGCTCTGCCTCACACACCCAAGTCCCTTATGGAGAGCTCCATATGTTATCAATGCCAGAAAGACATTGGTAGTCAATATCCCAAATTCAGGACCCATGCCAACCACCACAAAAGGTGGGCACTGGCCCAACTGCAGCCCACCCTCTTGTCAAGCCACAGCAGCTGCAACCAATGAACAAGTGGTGCAGAAGCCTCAATCCTAGCCTACCTGGCCCACCACCATCCCCAAGAGGGAATGGAGGTCCCATGCTCCAGACCCTGCAACTAAGTCCGTGGAAGTCCATTCCAGTGTGTGGCCCTTGTACAACTTTGTGGCAAGATACTCCTAGACATGGCCTCTTCCTCAACTACCAGCCCCACATCCACAGTCCTGCCAGTTCCATTCAACAAGATACCCAAACAAAAGAAAAGGAAGGGCACAAATAAGGGAACCAGGATGACCACCTGTTGAAAAGGATGAAGATTCCTGGGAGAGGAAAACCCCAGTCCCCTCAGCTGAAGAAGCCCCTATAAGGGCTGTTGGCCAAAATGTGATTCCCTGCCTAATGGGAGGAGAACCCCAGACTCAGCTCCTGCAACATTATGCCTCAGCTGGCATCTGTGCCACCTTTCAAGCTGCTGCCAAGGTTTCATCTGTCCACTGCTACTGCCTCAGTGCTGCTGCCACATCTTTTTCCTTGCCACTCTGCTGCTCCTCCCCTCGTCCTGCCTGCTCGCTGCTGAGCTTGTGAGCAGGCAGGGCATATTAACCCCCACCTGACTGGAATGAAGACTGCAAACAGCTTGCTCCAGTCAAACCTGCCAGCCAGTGAATTCAAACACAGGCTTGAATTCATTAGGCAGTTCCTGCTGCTCCCCAGGCCTGTCCTGGCTGTGCAGACCCCTGGTAAGAAGGAATCAGCAGCCAGCCAAGCTAAGAGGACCTCTGGCACTCTGCTCTCGCCCCAGACTGCAATGATGCCTGCTGGTAAGTTGGACAGCACATTTCTTGAGTCACAGCTTTGGGAAAGAAGGCAGGGTATAAATAAATAAGAAATAGGCACCAGATCCTAAAGGTACCAGATCCTGTCTGATTTTGAAAGCTAAACAAGGTCAGCCTTAGTTAGTACTTGGATGGAAGATCACCAATGAATATAGCTGCTATAGGCTATATTTCAGAGGAAGGAATTAGTAAAATCACTTCTGAGTATTCCCTGCCTAAGAAAACCCTATGGGGTTGCCATAAGTCAACAGGCAATTTGAAGGCACGCACGCATAATAAGATGTAATAGAACAGAGTCATTTTAAGTTGATTTAGTCCATATCTTAAGAGCTGAAGCTGTATCAAAATGGATGAAACTCATAATACCCAGATTGTGATCATACCTGAGACAGGCAGGACAAACAGTGGGTGTAGCAAATTAAATTAAAGGGGAACTTAATAAGTTCTCAAATGATGAGTTTGTCCTAATCCAGAGAGACAGTAAATATTTTGTTTATTCTTGGATTTACATCCTCCTTTTTTCAGAAAATGAGACTCAAGGCAGCGCACAGTAATAGTTCATAAAAAGTGCAATTAAAATACAAGACAAGACCAAGGCCTATATTCAGTTTAAGACCTCAGTTGATTAGACCCATTGAAACAATTGGAAAATTCACAACTGTTGTGATTTACAACCAGCAATTGATTTAGTGGATTTTCTGTTGCTGGACTTAGAACTGGATTTAAGTCCAAATATTAAAACATAATTAAATCAAAAGCCTGAGAAATTAAATGAAAAATTCTAGCAGTTAAAACACAGTTTCAAAACCTATCACTATGGAAAATACAGCACCAAACAAGTTCCACCTTCAACATCAGCTGTGAAAAGCTTGCCAGAATAAGATGCTTTTGTCCGCCAATACAAGGATCACCCAGGGCGCATCTATACCGGGGGGGGGGGGACAGAGTACCTCATAGTAATGGCATTTCGCAGCAGCAGCAACATGTCTTAAAGATGTTTTTGGCCTCGGAAGCCTCCATACGCTTCACATACCAGATGGCGGCTGCAAGTTATTTACTTGCGTTAGTTGTTCGCCGCTGCTGAATTTTAAAAACAACAGTGTTGTCTAAGGTGCACTGGAGTGATATAGCGAGTTTTCGATGTAACAGGAAAGCAAACAAAACAAAACAAAACCACTCTTTTATCACCTTAGTGATTGCTGGCTAAGGCAGAAATCCAATATGGTGGCAGCGGGAGCTTGCCCTGTTAGCATGCCCTGCCCCTGTGCTTGGCTGGCCAATCTGCTTTGCACTTCCTCTCGTATGGGGAAGCGATTCAAAGTGAATCTCTTGTCCCAAAGAGCAGGAATGTGCACCCCTTGCTGTTTTTAAAAAACTATGGGAAAAGCTGCGAAGCCTTTTCCTGTGTTGCTTTTGTTTTGATCCGCCCTTCTTCTGAATACTGTGGATTGATGCAGGATCCCATTTAGACAGGTAGAATTCTGAGTGAATTCCATGTGGGTTATTTTGATCGTTTAGACAACCCCACAGAGGGCCATGTAAATGTGTCACCAAGACCATTAACTATAGGGTCTAAAATTATCTAATTTTGTCACTGTGGAAAGAAAAGAATTCACCATTCCCTCCCACCATACCACATCCATGGTAGAAATTCACCCTCCCCTGGCCACATCCCCATACTATAGCCTAAACAAACAAAAATGAAGCTTCTAGCAAATTCAAACAATTTATTTATAAACTTTCCATATTTATAATCTACTAGCTGGAAGATGTTATTTCCTCCATTTTACTGCTGTGCACATTGAAATTAGGAGCAGGATTTCTACATGTGCTCAGTACTTCCCTTTGCATGGTAATGGAATGGAGAGTGGATGACTACAATCCTGAACCTAATTTGCGAATAGTTAGTTAGAGTATCTTCATAGGTTAGAGAATGCAATCATTTGGCTTTCCAGCTGATGTTGGACTGCAGCTTCCAGCATGCCTCACCACTGGCTATGCTGGCTGGGGGTGCTAAGATGTGGAATATGATTCCTGTCCATGAAATAACTGCTAGGAGGTTGAAAGTAAAATTAAGTTTTCCAAGAGACTGTTGTTTCTGATAAATTGTTCCGTTTTTTGTTTTAAGTTTCATCATATTGTAGTGGCTTTCTCTAGATTTAGGACAGAGAATAATTTATTGATGGGCTACAGAAGAAGATTTAAGTTTAGAGTTAGAGTTATATTACTCTATTCTTTTCCATTTACCCTACATTCCACAGGATATCTAAGAGTTGCTATTAAACCAAGTGTTTTGTGTGATGATCATGGCTTGGAAGTTTCAGCTGATGCAGACTGCTATCACTGCACTTTTAGGGTTGTGATGAGGGTCAGATATTATGAGCACTTTGTCCAAGTGTTCTGATGTCTGTAGAGGCTTCTTTTTGCTTTTCAGCTTAAGAGACTGAAATGACACAGTGTCAGCATATCCATTAGAATGCCTGCACTCCGTGTTCTTTCACAACATTTAAGAACTCTTGGGAATGTCCATTACTCATGCCCCCCCACAAAAAATGGCAGCGCAGGACAGGAAAGGACAGTAACTATGCACTCTTATAAATGTGTATTTATAGAAACAAAGAGTTGGAAGGGGCTACATGGGGCATTTAGTCTACCCCCTGCCATGAGTTTAGTCCCACTGATTCTAGTAAACCTTACTCCTCCTAAATGAGTATAGGGTTGCAACATAAAAGACTTGTTTGGAGTGGTTGCACTGCAATGCCAGAATTTCTTTGCTCTGGATATTCTCTCATATTAAAGAACTTTCTAGAAACAGTGGGATATTTCTTTTATAATGTCAGTGATATAGTCAGAAGGCATAGATGAGGATAGACAAGATATGATGTAAGAAATATATATGGGGATTTTAAAATTATTATTATCCATACTCTTACCTTGGGGTGGGGAAAGCAATGAAATTGAATTAAATAGCCGTGGCTCCCCTCCACTGCAGGTATAATACGAATAAATACGTTAAGCTACTTATCCTTGTATGAAGTTGTGACATATATACTTACTAACATACATGTGTGTGGGGGGAGGGTCTTCATCTTTTCATTCATATATAAACAATGTCCAATCTTTGTTGAGTAATAGCATGATGTCTTTGTAGATGTTATTCTATGGTTTGCTTTTATACAATGTTATTCATGTTTCTTTTTTCTAGGAATTCCAACAGTATTGTGAGCTAGAATATCTCATAACATCACAAAAGTCTGAAATAAAGTTTTTGCAAGAAAAATTGAAAAGAGCAAATCATACACTAGCAGATCATAGCATTTGCAACAGAGATTTCTTGGATTGCATCAATGCTAGGGCTGGGAAGAAATACAAGGTAGGAAAGCTTTATTGCCTTGTGTATTTGTGTCAAAATGAGGTTGGCAAAGCTTGACATTTTGCTCTGGGACTCGGATAATAACAGTTTTAATAACTGTCGATGCTACTTATAATTCTGGAAGCTTGATCGAAGAGTGTTTTTATTATCTGCCAAAGACTTGTTAAAATAACTGTTGGGAGTAGGAAGTTTTACCTTATTAAACACTGAATAAAGGGTTGTTAATTTAATGAAATTATTTAAAGGTTCAATTCTTTGTAGGATTCTTAAGATGAATATTTATTACTTGATACTGTTTCTGAGAATGCCCATTTTTTCCAAACAGATGAATTTAAAAAAAGTAAGTTTGAGATTTAAAAGTTTGTAATTAATGGAAATGCTGAGTTAGGAGTTCTGTATAACTGGTATTATTTCATCTTAAGAATTAATTATGGAACTGAAAGTCAGTTATCTTACATTTATTTCTTTTGCTCACTGCAATTTTTATTTCACTCTGCTCTGGGGGTCCAGGACTTGGTACAGTGTGCCATTAATCAAAGTAAATATAAAACAAAATTAAAATGTATGTATTAAAATAATCCTATATGCCTACATAATACTTTTAACTTTAGTATGAGAGAAATTTTAGCTATGTTTCTTTTAATTCTTATAAACTTCCCTGAGTCCCAGACCAGGAAAAAGACAGGATGATGATGATGATGACAACCAGGAAAAAGACACGATGATTGTGATTAATAATAATAATAATAATAATAATAATAATATTGTACCCCACCCTATATCAAGAGATGTCAGGGCAGTTTACAAATAGCATTAAAACAGATTAAGTAGGTTAAAAACAGTAAGACAATTTAAATACGTTAAAAAAGTATTTGACAATATGATGAGTTAAATACAAATTTGAACATTTAAAAGTTTTAAAAACTATGTTTAACAGTCTTTGGATTGAATTAATGAGGCCCAGCGGCTTAGGTGAACAGCCAAGTTTTAACTTGGCACCTGAATGACATGAGGATTGGTGCCAGTCAATCCTCCAAGTGGAGAGCATTCCTCAGTTGGGTTGCCATGCCTGAGAAGGCCCTTTCCCATGTCTTGACACAGTGTATTGACCTCATTGGTGGGACACGGAAGAAGGACCCCCAGCAGATCTTTATCTTTGGACAGGTACATTTGGGGAGAGGCACTCCCTCAGGTATCGAGGTCCTAAGCCATTAGGGCTTTAAATGTTACTAAAAGCACCTTGAATTCAGACTGAAAATGTATTGGCAGCCAGTGTAATTCTTTGAAGACTGTCATTAAGTGATGACTACTCCAGTCAGAAGTTGTCTATTCCAGTCAGAAGCTGGGTGGCTGTATTTTGCACTAGCTGCAGCTTCCAAGTGTTCTTCAAGAGTCTTCGTCAAGAGCAACCCCACAGAGAGTGTATTTCAGTAGTCTAATGATTAGGTTACCAATGCATGGACTACCTCAGTAGGTTACCAATGCATGGACTATCTCGGCTAGGTTATCTTTGTCAAGGAAAGGCTGTAGCTGGCGCACCAGTCAAAGCTAGCAACAAACACTGCAAGCCACACAGTCCACTTGGGCCTTCAGTGACAGGGATGGGTCTAGGAGTATTCCCAAGCGACATGCCCGCTCCTTCCGGGGGAGTGCAACCCCATCCAGAACAGGCTGTTGTTTAACCAGTTCCCAAACCTGACAATCACCAGTCCACAGAGCTACCACCTTATCAGGATTCAGCTTCGGTTTATCTATCTTCATCCAACCCATTACTGTACATCATCCAGGCACTGGTCCAGCACCTGCACAGCCCCAGCAGACTCCAGCGACAAAGAGAAATAGAGCTGAGTGTCATCAACATACTGATATCACTTCACTAATAATAACAACAATTTTCATATGCTAATGAAATAAGAATTTTCACTGGAAAATGCTCCTTCTGTAGAAAATACCCAATGAAAGGCAGATTCTTGATCATAGTACATGACAAGCCACTGATCCACAGGAGAGAGCAGTATGCTATTGTGTGCTATTCTGTCATTCCCACTCACAACAAAAGTAGCTAAACACACAACAAAGTTTTGCTGCATGGTTGTTTATTCTGTCATCTAGTGGTGGGCATCCTTCTTTTTCCATTACATCCCAGCAAACCAGAGAAATAAACACTGGATTTATTTTGGGCTTCTGCTTCCTTTGTAGGGAGGTAGCAAAACAGAGGGGGGAAAGCTTTTGACTACAAGAACATGGTAAACCAACCTCAGAGCAACACTTCTTTGTTTCTTTAGTTGTTTCTGCTGCAAGCAGATACAGTTGAGCAGCATACACCAGAATGGTCATCCATGACAAGCCAAATTTCCTGTGGATCCCTGGCTTGTCATGTGATGGGAGTTCACCTTATCTGTCTTGTTCTTCCAGTTTGTAGCATGTGTGATGTTGGTAAGAAAGCCCCTTTGTTCCAGCATATTAATCACCAGAAAAATAAGGAAGAAATTTTTAAAGATACACACTGTTAGAAATTTTCAGGTGTTATAGGTTAAAAATATACTTTTGATTTGTATTTTGAAGCAAGTAAGTAAATCATAATTCATTAAAATAGGAATATGGAGTGTTTCTCCACCTTTTTGTATGCTACCCTCTGTCTGACATTATAACCAGGCATTCATTGTATTATTTTAAGGAAGAGGCATAAATTATTGAACAGTAGTTACTATGTTTATTTTATAAGAGATAACTCTTGTGTACCTGGTACAGATAAAACTTGACTTTACAAATAGAACATGACTTTACAAAACTTAAAAGTACACAGAAATAAAGCTCAGTTGATAAAAATTCAGGATTGCTTTCTTGTCTTGACCACTAGAAAAAAGTGATGACCCTTGTAATCCTAAGTTCAGTTATCCCTTCATATTTGCTGGGGTTTGGTTTCAGGACCCCATGTGGATACCAAAGTCTGTAAATACACAAGTCTCATTATATGCTCTCTCTCTGGCTTTTCTTCGTTAATGAAGATTCAGGAAGGACTCATCCCGCGCTTTCTGAAAGCGTGCTGATGACTAAAAAGGCCAATCCGAGATAAAGAAGTCCGGTTGCAGAAAGCACAGCAGAAGGTCTCCTTGGGTGATGTTTCCGGGTTGTGATTTTTCTGCGTTGTCATTTCTCTTTAAGACTTGTTCGGCGTGAGGTCTCAAATAAGGCTGCAGCATTGTGGATAGTGTGTCTCCATGCCTCCTGATGTGAGGCCAGGGCGGACCATTGTTGGTGATCAGTTTGGCCGAGCCTGAGATGTTACCTCATGGAGTCCTTGTATCGCTTTTTTGGAGTGCCCCTCTTACGCTGACCTGTGGCAAGTTCACCGTAGAGTACTATTTTTAGAGGTGATGGTCCTCCATCCTAGAAATGTGCCCTGCCCAGCGCAGCTGTGTTCTCAATATCATGGCCTCAATGCTGGTGATCCCTGCTTGCTCAAGGACAGCAACATTCATCACATAGCAAAATGGTGTCCCTTATATAAGATGGCAAAATCAAGGTTTGCTTTTTGGATTATTATTTTTTAAAGAATATTTTAAAGCCATGAATACTTAAATCCATGGATACCAAATCCATGGATACGGAGGGACAACCTTTGATTTCTGGTGGTTCAACGTACACAAACCTTGTTTCGTACATAAATTATTAAAAATATTGTGTATAAAATTACCTTCAGGCTGTATGTATAAGGAGTATATGAAACATCAATTAATTTTGTGTTTAGACTCGGGCTCCATCTCCGAGATATCTCAGTATGTATGTGCAAGTATTCCAAAATCTGAAATATTTCAAAATTCAAAATACCTCTGGTCCCAAGCATTTTGGATAAAGAAGACTCGGTCTTTATGCTGTAGTAGGCTGGATTATGAATCTTTAGATGAGAATTCGGAATTTGAAATGGGAGGTAGGAATTCAAATAAGGGAGCAAGGGCACATTAGTTTCTGTTGTAAACCTCTGAAACTGGTGACAGCTGCAATGGAGTCCTGTCAACATTTTTATTCCTGGAATGCCCTGGATATATTGTTGTTTTGGTGCAATATGCAGGAAAATGGCAGTCACTACATCCAGAATACTGCCAGGTAGAGGGTGGCAACTGTGAGGAGGCAGTCTTTCAGAAGATGCTTGCTGTTGCCTATTTGAAAAGTTAGAAGAGAAAATAAAAAAAAGTGCTGTTACAAATGTGAGCCCCTATGAAAATGGCTGAAATAGCTCTATTGGAGTGGCAAATTAAAGCTATCCCTGCTTCATCCTCATACCGTACTCATGTTTGAAGAAGCCTTGGACTGTGGAATAAGAGAACCTACTTAGTTTCCCCGCTGCTACACAAGCAGGGACTTTCCACTAGTGAGTATATACATCTGAGGCACAAACCAACATGACTTCCCATGTCCATTCTGTCCCAGGAAAACATTATGTGGTACACTGAAAGCGCGGGATGAGTCCTTCCTGAATCTTCATTTGTGAAGAAAAGCCAGGAGATAGATAAACTGTGCCACAGCTGATTGCTCCTACTCCAGTAAATCACAGAATCAGTCTACTATCATTTCTGTTTTGAGCCTTATCAATTGAAATTGAACCTAGAATTTAGTATTGACTTAGCTGCATTAACATTTTTTATTTTATTTTTGCTATTGAAGGCTTCATAAACGTACTTGTTCAAAACTCTCCCCATCACCACTAGCCTAATCAACTAGTTCATCTTTACTTACAGCTGATCTACAGCAGAATGTGTTATATAATCTGCACTGCACCAGCAATGTACACAGCACTTACAGCTATTACTATGCTAGTCTTTACAATGCTACAAGCATAAAAATGTTTTTAAAGATTTACGTAGCATGGCAGTTCATTAGCATCAAGAAATGCACACTACCAGCACACTTAGTCTGAGATTAGCTATGATCATATGCACAGTTCTGTGTAAACATCTGTTAACATGAGGACCAGCTTACTGGAATCAGGGAGAGGGGGTGCATTATTGGTACATTTCTGTAACATGTTCTTGGAGCGTCTGAGCAGAAGGCATTCAACCACAGGTTGCAGTTACGTTCGTATGAGTAGGGAGGCAGTGCCAAGACATGAGTTAGCAAGAGGGAACAGGTGAGACTCCAATCCCAGTTAGTCTTTTATAAGCACTGTTGAGAAAAATAAAGAGTGGTTCTGAGAGGTTAGGTTGGGGCCAGCTAGCTTAGGGAGAGAAAAAGCAGAGAGAGTGAGAGACAGGGAGAGAAATCAGTACAATAATATTAATAATGCTGATTTTAATCTTTGGGCCAGTTTGTGCTACCTGCCAGCTAAAAATAAGCACTGTAGAGTATTTGGTGCTAATTTCAGGTGTGTGACCAGGGAGAACTCATGTGCAGGTGTCATTTGAGTACCCTAACAGCTCATATGGAGACTGTTTTGCATAATCTTGCAAACTTTGACATTAGAGTGGCTAGGAAAAATGGTGCAGCGACCATGCAAATCCAGGGGACCATGTCATCTCTATGTTCAGGTGCAAGTTCACACATACACACACATTTCCTTCCACATCAGTGGTCCTTCACACGTGAGCTGTTGATACACCTTTTACAGCATCCTCTTCTAGTTCCAAGGACAAGGGTAGATGAACTGTAGATCCTGGTAAGCAGGGCTGGTTTAAGGAATTTTGGGCCCCCCTGCAACACTTTATTTTTATCTCAGGTCAGTGTAACCTAACCTATCCACAGTACAGGATGTTCACATTACAGTAGGATCCTCATATCCACTGATTCATTATCCACTGATTCAATTATCTACAAGGCATGAAACAGCACAACTACCATAGAGTCTTCCTAGAAAATGTGTCCTCTCTAGCCATTTTGTAGGTCCTCCAAGGCAACTCTATGTTATTTTAAACTGGAAATTCCATTATTTTCATTGGCATAAGCTATTATCCACAATTTTTGGTATTCATGGTCCCCCCAGAACCAATCCTCAGCGGATAAGGGGGGGGGCTGCTGTGTTACATAATTTGCTACCAATATTTTAGTTTTAAAAACTATATTATAGGCACTAACATAATATTTTTTGTTTATTAGCAATTAACATAATGGTGTAGATTTCCTCAAAGAAAAGAAAGTGGACTACAAGCTGAACATGAATTAGCAGTGTGATGCAGCAGCAGCAAAAAAACAAACAAACAAAAAGCCAATGTGATTCTAGGCTGTATTAATAGGACTATAGTGTCTAGATCAAGGATAGTACCACTCCATTCTACTTTGGTCAGACCTCACCTGGAATACTATGTCCAGTTCTGGGCACCACAATTCGAGAAGGATGGTGGGAGGTCTGGAAGCCATTATGCCCTATGATTTGTGGCTTAGGGAGCTGGGTATGCTTAGCCTGGAGAAGAGAAGGTTGAGAGGTGACATGATAGCCATATTTAAATATTTGAAGGGCTGTCATAGTGAGGATGGAGCAAGCTTGTTTTCTGCTGCTCCAGAGACTAGGACATGGAGCAATGGGTTCAAACTACAGGAAAAGAGATTCCACCTGAATATTAGGAAGAACCTCCTGACAGTAAGAGCTGTTCGGAAGTGGAATGCACTACCTCGGAATGTAGTGGAGTCCCCTTTGAAGGTTTTTAAACAGAGGCTGGATGGCTGTCTGTCGGGAATGATTTGATTGTTTGTTCCTGCAGGGCAGAAGCAGGTTGGATGGGATGGCTCTTGAGGTCTCTTCCAGCTCTATGATTCTATGAATCTAGTCTGCATTCAGAGCCTGGGAAAGTTACTTTTGGATTACACCTCCCAGAATTCCCCTGCCAGCACCCTTCTCAAGGTCTGGTTGCATTGTTCCTTTTTCAGCTTTCTCTAGCCCAGTGGTTCTTAACCTGGGGTCCGCGATGTCCTCAGAGGGGGTCCACAAAGGCTTGAAGGCTGCTTGGCCCACCTCCTCCCTGTAGTGGAGCAGCTACCTGACAGGAATCAAGGCAAAGCCTGGCTGGCTGGCTTGGCCTGTACATTGCCATTCAATCCACTCCAGCCACAAACTTGCAGGAAGAATCAAGAGTGCCTCTGAGGGAAATTTTAATGGATGGTGTAATTATATTATTATTATTATTAGCCATTATTATTAGCTATTATTGTTATTATTATTAGGGTTTTAAATCTTGAGTTAAGTCTTGGGGCAACAAAAGATATTTAAAGGGGGTCTCTGGTAAAGAAAAGGTTAAGAACCACTGCTCTAGGCCAATGCCTCTCACATAACACTAATGGGATACTGGTGTTTTAGTGACAATAATAAAACCATTGTTCCCAGTAATATTACTCCAAATTTTTATTTATAATCTTTATATTCTTCTGTTAAAAGAGCCAGAGTGTTGTAGAAGTTTCAGCATTGCCCTATGACTGTGGAGACCAGGGTTTGAATCCTTACTCAGCCATGAAAACCCACTAGGTGACCTTGGCCCAGTCACACTCTCTTAACCTCAAAAGAAGGCAAAGGCACACACCTTTTGAACAAATCTTGCCTAGAAAACCCAATGATAGGTTCACCTCAGTCACAAATGACTTGAAGGCACATAGGCAAACACACAAATTCCTTTTGCAGGTTGAACTCAGTTGGCAGCAAGGGGAGTAAGTTGAAGACAAAAGGGGAAAGGGGGGAGGGGAGAGAAACCAGGACATTTTAAGAGCAGGTGGAAAGGTGGGAGGGAGGGGATATATGTGGAGTGTGGTTGCCCTTGGAGGGCAGAAGGGGGGCACCTTTCTTCCCAGTAGAGGGAGGAGAAGGAGAGAAGAGAGATCAGACAAGAGAGAGACAGGAAGGAAGGAAGGAAGGAAGGAAGGAAGGAAGGAAGGAAGGAAGGAAGGAAGGAGCCCTTTCTGAAGGGGGAAGGGACCACCCTTTCCCTGAGAGCAGGGGAGAAAGAGAGGGAAAGAGATGACCCTCTGCTAAAGGAGAAATGATGGGGGGGGGAGCAAGCCCCATCCAGAAGAGAGGGTGGGAAGGGGAAAAGGAGAGAACAGGCCAAGGAGGGAAGAAAAGACGGGACTGAGAGAGAGCAGGAGGGAAGAAGAGAAACAGAGAAGACCCTCTTTTGAGAGAGGGAGGGGGTGTCCACACTCTTCCAGAGAGAAGGGGGGATGGGAGGGAGACCTCCTTCCTTCCCGTCTCCTTTGCTGGAGGGGGAGGGAAGAAGGGAGGGGGAGAGAAAGGGAAACCCCCTTCCTTCCCTTCCCCTTTGCTGCAGGGGTCTCCTTCCCTCTCTCCCCCTTCCTTCTTCCTTCTTCTCTGCTCCCCCCACTCAGACTGCTCCTCCCTCTCCCCTTCGGCACCCACATGGACGTGCCTTGGGGTGGACCATCCGGCCAGCCCCATTATCGCCTTGCCTTCTCTCCCTCCCGGACAGCTTCCCCTTCCTGGAATGGTCGGGGGGGGTGTTCGGTGGCTGTGGGCATCGGGAGTGGTGAAAGTGTGACACTGGTGGGCAGGGAGCAAGCGGCAAGGACTACCAGCTGCTGCTGCCGCTTCTTCCCCCACTCCCCTTCTCCCTGCCTGGCTGCACTTGGCTTCTCGGGGCGTGGGCAGCTGGAATGGCGGGAGGTCAGCTGGGTGACTGGGGCAGGAGGGGGGAGCCTGTGGCTGCTGCCTGGGTGGCTGAGAATGCTGCCCCGTGGGCAATGCCTCCCAGGGTGGACCCACGGGGGGGGTGGGAGTGCATTGAGGATGGAGGGTAGGTTCGGGTTGCTGTGCGGGTGCCGTGCATAGGGACGGGGGGCCCTGTGGCTGCAGGGTCCCTGCGGCGGCTGCGGGGCCCTTAAACCGGCCCTGTAGCTAAGGGTTATCTTAAGATAACATTCATCCATGAACTCTTTTGCAACTGCTCACTAGTGTGCCCTGGTCCATTTACATAAGGATTGGATCATTCCCTTTCTGTTTTAGGGCACATGCTCAGTGTTGACAATCCTTACAGCTGTTAGCAGTTTATGTCTCCCTTTTGTCTCCTATGGGATTTAAGAATGTCTGTTTGTTTGTTTGACATTTACTCTGATCTGATTCCTCCCCCCCCACACACACACTAAAAAAAGGGTATATTAGCTTGAAACATGACTAGTGTGACATGTTCCATACTGCAAGGTGCTTGTTTGCTCTAGCACCACACTCCTAGCAGTACCTATGGCTGCTTCTATGTTGAGTGGAAGAGTGTCTATCAGGGAAATGGGTGTGGGGTGTGGGGTAGAGAATTGGTATTTTAATCCTGTCATGATAATTTCTCAAACAAGTGTTTTCCATATGCTTTGATCTTCAGTTTATTCTGAATTTTTAAAGAAATATTGATAGATTTGGTAATAGATTTCTTGTTCACATGTAGCCTAGCCCTCAGGGGTTTTTTTTTTTTTGTACTTTAATCAATAATAAAATATAACTTTTCCTTTCTGCAATTATCATCATGAAATAATATTCAAAGGAAATTATATTTTTGAGTATGCTGTTCAAAGGGAAGTTCCACCAGGATATGTACTTCACCCTTTTGTGAACAAAAATGAAAAACAAAGCTCTGTAATCTTTTTTCCCTCCTGCTTAAGAGAGGAGCTGTTATACATTTTAGAAGAGCCACAATTGCTTTTTATTTTACAAAATAAAAAATTGGAGAAATGAGAGGAAAAATGCCTGTGCATGTATGAGTATATAAAACAGTTAAAGTATTAATAACATTGTAATGATATTGAAATGTTGCTCACTGCTCCAGCCAAAGCTATTTGGAAATTCAATAAAAACCAATCTGGATATTTCATTTCTTTTCTTTTACATAAGGACATATGACATGGTACAAGCAAGAAGGTTGCCTGGTTTAAGTGCTAGTTTTGTACATACTTTCTCCAGATTGCTATATGAAGCTGCAGATAATATAAACACACGTTCTTGTCTCTAGTTAGGCATATTATAGTTAATGACCATATGGTCATTATGGTATAAGATCTACTGTCTGTTGTATTTATATTCCTCAAGCATATTGTTCCTTCAACTTCACAGTGTGTTAAACTATTTCAAAGGGGAAAAAATCCTTTCCCTCTTGTTTCTGGTTGTCCTATCAAGTGTAACCTTGGACCCTTATAGAGCAATTAGATCAGCCTCTATCCCCTCCTTTGTAATGAGGTTTCTTGCATTTCTGAGTCTATAACCCTTTAGTCTTCCCTAATGGGACATCATTATTCTGAAAGAAACAATGTAAATGTAAATGAATATTCTCATTAACGAGTCACAGAGAAACCTTTAGTGGTAGCGCTGTGGTAATTCTGCTTGTTATTTCTCTAGTATTCCATGCAGGATTTTTTTTTATAATTCATTATTAGTATTCAAAATTACTTGTTCTTTAATTTTGCATGTCTTTCATAATCCAGTGTTCCAACCAGTTCAACCATGTCCTTGTTTTATTCCCAGGAACCACCTGTGAAACGTTCAAGGTCTCTGTCCCCAAAGAGCTTTTTGAAAGAGTCGGAGGAACTAAGGAAGCTTAAAATAGCTGAAAGAAAGATTGAAAACTTAGAAAAGACACTACAGCTAAAGGTGAAAATTAAAAAACAAACAGTGCAACTTTTTAAGCTTACAATTGGCATAGACTGTGATAAACAAGAATTACACAGGCATTTTAGAAAACCAAGCATACATAACAACAGGCCAGAGAGTGCATAACCTGTGGTCCCTTAGTGGTATGCACTCTTAGTCTGTAACATGTGATGCTATCCTGTATGTAGTAGGATAAAGTCCTAAGGAACTTTGAGACAACAATAAAGGTATCCCTTCCACTTTTAAAAAAGGAAACTTTGTTTTAGTTACACTTGGAAGTTAATAGATGTAAAAGTGTTTATGTAGCTTTTTTTCCATACACAAACATTGTTTTTCACACACCAGACCTATTCTGTAATGACATGGGTTCAGTCCAAAAGGACATAACAGTAGCCTGAATGATAATATACCAGTGATCATCACATTATGTATATTAAGAGAAAATACATACAAATGAAAAAGATTATTGTTTCATATTCTTCAACAAAACACACCTGGAAGAAAATACACTGGACATATTACGGTATGTAGTATCTGTGTCCTTCCTAGGTATCTACAAGTAGTTAATGTGACTGCAAAGAATATTTTCCAGTTTTACAATAAATTCTTGAAACTCTTTAGCAGGAACATGATGTTGGCATAGCCATTTTTGGAACATTCTGTGTTTTTTTTTTAATTTTAAAAAATGACCAAGAGAGCATTGTGCATCCTGCCTCCAGTGTCATGTTCCATACTGCATTTCTAAAATTTCGTTTTAAAAAAGTGTTTGCCATGTAGAGCTGGCATATTCAAATCCAAGAAATGCAAATCTAAAGCCCTGATAAACATGCAGAACCAATTGTTCAGTTCTTTGGATCCTGGCCAATATGTAATCTCTCACATTTTTATGATGAATATAGAAATGGTTTTATAAGTCTAATCAACCATGCCTGTAAAGTCTTTTCAGTTACAATTTAAGTGTAACAAATTGTGTATTGATGACGGATGATAAATAAAAAACTTAGCCGTAGCGTACTGTCATTGCAAATTCTTAGATTCTACTCAGTTTTCCCAGTAACTTATCACCTTGGTGTTATTCAGATCCAAGAAAATGATGAGCTGAGACATGCCCATGAAAAGCGCAAAAAAAGGCTGCAGATGTTACAGACCAACTACAGAGCAGTAAAAAAGCAATTAAAGCAATGGGAGGAAGGCTATAGCAAGTAAGTTACACAGCTCATTAAAACCATTATATGTATTAAACCTGAATGCAACTTTTGTTGCTTAGGTGTTCTAAAAAGAAAGTTGATTAAAGTAAGATAAGGGTTCATTTCTTGATACTCTGGCTTTCTTCTGTAGAAAGATAAAACACGATGCAGAATTGTATGAAGAAACATAATGACAACATAAATAGTGACACAAATGGATATTCCATTGTGGTTTATATTCTATTTTAAGTTTAATGAAGGGACAGAGATTATTAACTGGATGCTGCTGATTACAGCTGTGGCAAATGGTGACTGAGCTTGTAGTATATCAAAGATTATACTGATTGTGGTTTGTGGCTGCTAATTCGCACCATTTATATTTTTCCATGGCTATCCATGAAAAGAGAAGAGGTGAGGCAAAATGGAAGACAGATGTGAGCCTCAGACTTAAACAAGTAATGCCAAATTTTCCCTTCATTGTTGGTTTTTGCTCTAATAGGTGTCCTCCTCTCATTTGTCTCGATAAAGCCCTTCTTAATGAGGTGGTTTATATTTTGTGACACATAACAATGTGCTCCATCAGTATAAATCATGCAGTCATCAGTATAAATATAGGTCATTTTGGTTAAATCCAATGTTTGTCCTGCCTACAGGAGACATACGGAAATAAACAGGGCTGAAGTCAGATAAGCTGTAACGAACAAGTTCTAACTACATTACAGTGTGCCTCTTAGGCAGAATTAATTTAGCCTTTGCTATTGACAATTAAATGGTTTTTCATATCAGCTGAAGTTATTGACTCTATGAATGATGGACAGATGATCTGTGTTTTGAACTGTGGACAACCCGAGTTGTTTAAAATCCCATACATGTATTTTAAGCTTTTTTCAAATTAACGTGGGGACCACAAATCATCCCTAGTTTTATCCCCATTTCCTGTGTGTTTTCTGGGCCACAAATAATATTGGTAATACATTTGAAGATGATTAATCCAGAATATTATTGCTTGTGTTATCCCAGGATTGCTACTGGCCAATTTATTGTAGTGATTAATAGTAGAACAGAAGCCTCAGGTTCAGTGGCTGATTTCAATGCCTGAAATCTTCTGTTTCCAAGACTAAGATAAATCTTCCAGATTACATGTGAGCTGCTGCCACTCAGAACAGAAAATACTGACTAGATGGACCTCTGGCCTAACATTCAGAGTATGAGTACCCGGTTTGTGGGGGCAATTAGTTAACACACATTGGAAGCTGCTTATTGCAGTGTAGACGTGTAAAGTGCTATTGCTTAAAACAATTTGTATTATTTATTTATTATTTTTATTTATTTTAGGTATTTATACCCCGCCCTTCAGCCACAATGGCTATCAGAGCGGCTTACAAATTGTTTTAAGCAATAGCAATTTATACATCTACACTGCATTGTGGCTGAAGAGCGGGGTATAAATAAATAAATAAATAAATAAAATAAAGATCACAACACAATGCTAGCATGGTTTCTACCACTTGATTTATGGTGCAAGAAACCATACAGCTAAGTCATCTTAACAAAGTGTGGTTACCATTCTGAAATAAAAGTTAGGTTTGGGCAAAACAATGAATTTTCACAGATCACATTGCTAATTTAAACATCAAGGTTTTTTCCTGCTTATAAAGGATAGGAATAAAGGAGACCAAATTACAATCCTGGGAAATATAGATTTAGCAAAAGCAAAGGAAAACAACAGTAAAACCAATTGAAATTCTGCTACTTCCTTGAACAGGTTTTTAGGAATAACTCTGAATCAAGGCCTCGTATTGATTTCTGCTGGGGCCGTTGCTGCTTTTTTATTCCCTGTAGATGGTAGCTGTGTGCCTGGGTTTATTAAAAGAGATGAAATGACGGTCTTTTCTGTTTCTGTGGTTTTCTCCCCAACCGCAACACACACAACAATTGGGGAGCTTCTTGATAATGGCTCTGTTGGATTATAGGTGTGTCGAAGTGGTAGCAAAAAAGTGCACATACTCTTTTATTTCTTTTCTTAATATGCAGGGTTACTCTGAGTCTTTTGGGTACATTTACAAAATTAAATAAAAAGACATTTTCTTTGAGCCATTTATGATGAGATTGCAGAATCACAACTGCATAAAACATAAATTGCTCAATGAACACAGCCAATTGGTAGGGAGGTTTCTTTCCCTAGGAAGACAAAGTCTTCAATAGAAATAATTTGATAAGTTGACTGAATATGCCTTTTCCACAGGATAAATGAATAAATTCCATAGAAACCCCAAGTGAAACTTCACAGAATTTATTAACTTTGTGATTTGTTTACCAGGTCTAATAAATGACAGTGAGCTGTCAGGACAATACACCTCCTCAATCAACTAATCACTGTGATGGTTGAAGTGTTAATGGGTACCTATAGGACTGTGATAAGCAAGCAATTCTTTCCTTTAGCTCCACATTGCTTTCACAAATGATGAAAACTTCTTACTTGGAAAATGTGTGACACCACTGCAATTAGTGCATCTCTGCAAGGAATGGTGTCTGCATCTTCTGTAATAAATACATAACTGATCATTAGGGAAGCGCTAACAAGGCATTGTATGGAACAAAACTTTGTTAGAATGTGGATCCATACACTTCCAAAAATACATTCAAAGGTGCATTGACCTCCTTTCAGTAGAGATATGAGATAGCTTTGGAGAGTTTCTTACTCAGATCAGACTTAGGCTCAATCTGCACTACTCAAATGATCCAGTTTGAAACTGGATTATTTGCCATGACATGGCTCCTTCTTATGGAATCCTGGGATTTATAGTTTGGTGAGGTTTTTAGCCTTCTCTGCCAACCGATTTTATAGGAAGGAGCCATGGCAAATAATCCACTTTCAGAATCTGCTGTGCCTTGAAAACTAGCTCCACCACAGTAGTGACTATCAAAAAGTATATGGACAAATTGGAGCGTGTCCAAAGAAGGGCGACTAAAATGGTGAAAGGTCTGGAAATGATGCCTTATGAGGAGAGACTTAGGGAGCTGGGTATGTTTAGCCTGGAAAAAAGACGGTTAAGAGGCGATATGATAGCCCTGTTTAAGTATTTGAAGGGGTGTCACGTTGAGGATGGAGCAGGCTTGTTATCTGCTGCTCTAGAGACTGGAACACGGAGCAATGGATGCAAGCTCCAGGAACAGAGATTCCATTAGGAGGAACTTTTTGACAGTAAGAGCTGTTCGGCAGTGGAACACACTCCCTCGGAGCATGGTGGGGTCTCCTTCCTTGGAGGTCTTTAAACAGAGGCTGGATTGCCATCTGTCGGGGATGCTTTGTTCATGATTTCCTGCGTGGCAGGGGGTTGGACTGGATGGCCCTCGTGGTCTCTTCCAACTCTTCAATTCTATGATTCTATGACTATAACCATTAGGAGCTCCATGTTGGCAATAGCACATTCAGAGTTCATTAAGCTGAAAACCTTTAATTAAACTGTGTAAAGCAAGTTAGGCTATCTTTTATATCCTTGGGAATTCTGTTTCAGAAAAGCCCCTTTATGACTTAATTACACATTGTCACCTTAGACACATATTTCACACACTGGCCCATTCATAGGTTATGCTACCCCATTCTAAGACTCAGAGAAATCCCTTCAGGATAGCAGCAACAGAGCAAAGTAATATTCCTTGAATTTGCCATGTGTTTCTACAGACGTTTCAGAGAATAGTTTAGTAGGTTGATAAACTTAATTACATTGCCTCAGCTAGAACTAGACATTTCAAACATGATTCCATGTCATGTTACTTACATAAACCTGTTACATAGTTGTGTGCCATCACTCTAATAATTATTTTAGTGTCTGATCACTAAAATAAGAGACACTGCACATTTGCATGCCTAAAAGTTGTTGTGTAGCCTTCTTACTTAATCTTATTTTTTAAAAATAGTTTTACTACAGATCTTACCAACCATCGTTATCATAGGCTGTTAACGTAAATTTAACTTAAATTGCTGGGTTATTCCTATCCAATTTTGCCCTTACGACTCATCATATTTGACTGCTCAGGTGGGACATTAAATAGATGATGATAAAGAAGATGATGACAAGATGATAAAAGGTCTGTGTGATGGATCCCTTTCCAACCCTACAGCTCCTTTCACTCACCTTGCTCTTTTACCTTTAAGTTCCCTCCCTGAATCTGGCATGTGGGCCTCAATGTCACTATTGTACTGGGACAGGCAGATGTGTTTATTCTTGGGTTCAGTTTAGTAATGGATGGCCAATTCCCCTGATTAATTCTTAAATGAAAATATATTTAGACAGAGATGTAGAAAAGAAAACAGCAAACATTTATTGTATAACAAGCACGTTAAACATCTAGCATTGTTCTGTCTCCAATACAACACCTTAGTTAAAACAGTAGATATGAACTGTTTCCATATCTCAACTCCCATCAAACCAATTTTGTGAGCTTATCCATTCCTAGCCCTAACTATTTCTCTGTTCCTAGCTGACCCTCTGCAAACTTTTAAGGGAAACCACTAGTTTCATGTTCTTTCCCTATTAGTTCCCTTCACCCAGCATTCCAAAGACTATGATTGGCAGTTTTGACGCAGGCCTGATAAGCCCCTGTCTTCACAGTTGAGGGAGGTGGGCATATTTAGCCTGGAGATTAAAAGCATAAAAAGCAGTATGAAATGCATGAAAAGCCCTCTTCAGTATCTAAAAGGGTTGTCATGTGGAAGATGAAACAAGCTTGTTTTCTGCTGCTACAGAAGGAAGAACTTGAGCCAATGAGTTCAAATTACAAGAAAGGAGATTCTAAGTATTCCCAATGGTAAGACAGTGGAATAGGAGCCCGTGAAAAGTGGTGCTCTCTCTCCTTCATTGGAGGTTTCTAAACATCAAGATGTTCATATCTTATTGGTTCTTTAGCAGTAGATTCCTCCACTCACAAAGGTTTATTTGATGGCCCTTGGGATTCCTTTCTACGCTGTGAGTCTGTGAAGATTTGCATGGAAATGCATGGTCCCAGCAGTGGGCTTGTGGCTAGGTTCTGTCATCTGAAAGCAACATTTGTGGATGTGTATCTGAAGCCACCATGATTTATAAAGCTCTGACAGGCTGAAAAAAAGTCTACGCATCTTTTAATTCACACAGGAGACTGTATAATTGGTAAATACAGTGCCTCTGAATGAGCTCTGGCTGGCTGTGAGTCCACTTGATAGTCTCTTCATTCTTCTGAGGAGTTTGCATGAACATCTGCATAAGTGATGTGCTGTCAAAAGATACGTGAATTGCCAGCCATACTGGGAACTGCAGATGTGATCTTCTAGGGCAACTGCAGATGTGAACTTTCCTTAAGTTCTATCAGTTTCAACAGTGACTGCTGTTACATGGTTTGTAATGTTATTGTTTCTGTCAGTGCTACTCAAAGTGATGGTCTATGGACTGTGGAGATCTTCAGGGGGAAAAAAGAGAAACAATTGTAGCCATTGGGCAATAATAATATGGTACCAGGCCCTAGCACACTGAGAAGACAAAATTGCTGGTCCCTCACATCAGATAGCTTAAGAAGCAGTGGTCTATGTTATGAGTTACAGTCTGGGAAAGTGACCTGCTACTTTGTTGAACCTGTTTCTTCATAGATGACCAAAGACTCAAAATATCTTCTTTGGATATAAAACTATCTATCTACGGAACTGTTAGAGAGTCTTTCAGATAAAAGTCTGTCCAGACCATTTGCCTTCCATATTTCCAGCAAAAGAATGAAAACTAACTTGTTGGCAGTACTGGGGATCATTAAATCATGTACATTGTGTTCTTCTGAAACTTCATGTGTACAAGGGCTGTTTTGTAATTTCCTAATAAATTAGCATTTGAAATCATCTAATGCTTTCCTTTGTGTACTTTATAAATTTCTCCTTCCTTTCTTTTGTCTCTGTCTGTTTATATATGTGGCTCAGCTGTTTATACAGTATATGTGATGCAGGGAGAGGTTACTAGTTTCTCTCAGATCAGGTTTGTGTCACTTAAGGAACAGTCAACATAACCGTGGGAAAACTGACATCTCCTCACCTTTCTTTAAGATCATCTGACATATCTACTTTTTGGTTTATCTCTGCTGACTATATGGACAACACTATAATCTGACACACATCAGTCCTGAACTATAGTGCCATATCAGTAGTTTATCTTTCTGATATTAATTAATTGAACCTGTAATGTTTGTTCACTGAAATTTAGGATAGCTGTTTAGAAATATTGTTTCAAGTGGTGATAGAACATTTTTGAGCCATTATGTTTTCTTTTCCTTTGGGATTTAAAATCTGTTTATTTTTATTGGATATATTTTTGTTTTAAACAAACAGGCCCGGAAGCAGTAAAAGTGGAAAGGAACGTTCAGATCCCCAACATCTTTGTCAAGAAGATTCTGATGCTGTATGGAATGAGCTGGCATATTTCAAGAAAGAACACAAAAAGCTTTTGTTTGAAAAGTGAGTTTCTTTATTAAAAACAGCAACGTATACATTGAGAAATAAGCTACTGGTTCTCTGAGTCCTTTTCTTGTTGGGCCTTGAGGGCCACACAGAGGAATTCCTTTCAAATACCAAAATTAAATCATCTTCCTCTGCTAGAAACAGAGAGGAAAAACATTAGTCTTCCTCCCCACCCCCGCCCCTAGCCCTTTAAATCAGTGACAACAAGTTTGCTAGCACTAACTGAAACTGTATTACATGATCTAGGGATTGTGTTAATTAATGTGGCTCTCATCTGTTGGAGGTGTCGCTCTTCATTAGCCTGTATTTTACACACTGCCGTGCTTCATTTTTGGAATGAGGTGGTGAGGGGATAACCTAGCCAGCCATCCTTGTTTGATCTCCTTGATACATACGCAATGCAGAATGCCTCAGCTCTCTTGGTTCCCTGCCCTGTCCTGCTAATCCCAGCTGAGCTCATTATGGTGTAGCCTTGCTGCTACTCTTGGAGCCAGAGCTGTCCAAGCTAATTACTAGTAGCAGCAGAGCTGCCTGTTAAGGGTCTGTAGTGGATCTGCTAACATGGTCCTTCCTAGTGACCTGCAAAAAGCACGAGGGAGTTGCTCTCTTTCTTGCCGTGCACAGCCTGTCCTTTGGGTTTAGTGCTGATCCCTTCACACAGCTCTTTTAGCTGTGGTAAGTGTAAAACTTGGTGAAGGAATTCTTACTTTAGAAAACATACAGTTTGCCTCTTTGATCTTATAATTCATAGACTATTATACTCACCCTGCTAAAGTAAGAACGTTCCCTTTCATACTAGACAAAAGGAAGTTGGTAGACACTGCATAATTAGCCTTTTAATGATGTTTTAAAATGTCTTTTGTCAAGTTGATTTTGTTGTTTAGCAGTGAGCATGCTTGAAATATGAACACTTTCCAACTTAAGTGTGTGTGTTGGGAGTGTGCTGCACTGATAGAACATCCAGAATATTCTCTCATCATTTGAATTTTGAAGGATCTCCCTTTAACTTGGCTGTATCAGAGCACCATTTTCTTCATAGCACCAGCCACTTTGATTCTGTTGGTGTCGGTGTTTCTGGCAAAAATTGATGAGACTGTGGCCACTAGGATAATTATTTGACCACACAGTTCCTGGCATCGATTGTTCTGGCAGCATAAGCTACATAAAGCTGCTAATAATGTATGATAACATCCAAACAATGTAACTATTCTGAGTACTGGAACCAGATCTTTTTTGTGTGTCTTTCCTGTGTCTTACATATTTAACACCCTGATTCTACTCCACATTGTTTCAACCACTAGTTCCATCCATGGAAGGCAGTGTAGGTATTCTCTTCCAGAAATACTCTTTGAAGAAAACAAAATATTCTAAAAAGTACAAGGGTGCTTCCAGACTATGCTTTTATTGTGCAATGCATTGCTTCATTCATGGAGCTTTACAGGATGTTTAGCTGATGATGATGATGTTTTCATTTTGTAATCTTCAATATTGTCTCACAGTGTCTGCTTTTTTTCTTACCAGTGATAGTCCTTTAAGGAAAAAAGTTGGAATATTTACCTGGCATCTTTTAATCGGGAACAGTAGAGCTGACAGAGGGATAACTACTTGTACATTAAAACTTGGTTGCAGTCTCTCTATGCTTGGAAAACAACATGAAATATATAGTAGTGCCTATTGGAAGAGAGAACACTGAATGAAATAAAGCGAGTTTTGGAGATCTTTTCTAAATTCTTCTAATAACCTGTGCTGCAATAAGCTTGAAGAAAATTTCTGATTTTTCAGTTGTCTCTGTTGTCAGCATCTTCCAATTTGAATATGCTGTTCAGTGACTAGGAAGATTGTGAATTCCTTAAATGTTATGTGAAGGCATTAATGGTGGAATTCATGCTTCTAGTACATCAGTGTCCCTTGTGGAAAAACTGCATCAGTGTATTTCATTAGAGACTTTTCTGTCAATGGTAGTAATTTGAGTAGGAAAAGTTGTGTCAGATGTATCACATTAAACTTGAACGACAGCAGGAAGGTAAATAAAGCCTACCTTTTCCTGGGAGAGAGTCAGCAGTAGAGAAGTCAGATATGCTAGAATTTTAAATAAAAGATACTGGGGATCATAGCCATGCATTGTGCCATTTGCTCCATGGAGAAGTCAATTGAGTCTTCCTTCTCATTGCTTCATCAGTTGAAGTTAAAACAGAAGTCTAAGTAATTAGTTGTTTACTTGTGTCTAGAACCTCTCAGTATCAGTAATGACTAGCTAAATTTACTGTGCTAAATGGTACTGCAGTTTTCTTCAAAAACGGTTGCCTCGGAGATTGTAGTCAACTTGTTTGATTGGCTATTGTACAGAATGTGAACAGGTGGGCAGGTATACTCTTTTGCTAAGAAGTCTAGGATATGATTGTTGCATGTTCCTCATGGCAATAAAATTTCCAGGGAAAGAAAATGATCCTGTGGAAACATGTTCAGCAAATCTTTTTTAAAAATCATGTATGATCATTATATTTATTTTCAGCAGCTTACCTGTTTAGACAGACAGATGGATCCCTTTAATTCTCATCTGATGTTTTATTTTATTTTTTTAAGTGTTTTTGGGAACTCAGGTTTAGAAGTGGAGTATAAATATTTTAAATGATGTTGAAAACAGTGATAGAACAAGTGCAGTAAGATGGATGAGAAAATGTTTCTTGCTAAAACATTTGTCACAAACTGTTGGAAAGTACACTGTATGCACTTGAACTATTGCTTCTACCAGAGCGGAATGATGATGGGAAAACGTATAGAAGCATTCTCATGTGTAGGTTGTGCCCATGTGGAGGGAAGTGGGGACAAGCATGCTAATTCTGCTCCCTTCCATGGTTTTCTCATCTCCGTATATATGTGAAATATGACTGTCTGTGAAGAAAGCCCCCTTTATCCATGAAGATATTCTGCATAGCTTTCTGTGAGATACTAGAAATCCTGATTTTTAAGGGACCTGAATCATGTTGGAAGCCTCAATGAATGGAGAAATCTCTCCTCTGCAGACAGTCATCCTCCTCATGCAGAGAGTGATGAGAACATTGAAGTAATGTAGAGCGTGATGAGAACATGTCTCCCGCCTCAATACGTAAAGCTTATGTGGGAGCAGAAAGTCTAAACAGGGCTAAAGAAACTTATATTTGCTAACTACATTTTAGTGAAAGAAATCATTTCCAGACTTTTCTGATTATTTCATACTACAGTTAATAGCAAGTTGACTGTATATCACTGAGCGTACCTGACTGAAAAGAATGACTGTCAATAGCTACTAGCAATTAAATTACATTTGCTGTGCAATAGTGTGCACATTATCATGTAATAGACAGTTTCTGTGAGGGAAGGTGTTTCAGCTGTTTCCCTTGTCAAGGAGAAAAGACAGCAGCATATTAATGCAATCTACATAAAGTTTTTGAAAGATTTGCTCTTAATAACTCAGGACAGAAAAGCTCTAAATTTGCTGATCCAAAACTTATGATTCCACACTTCTATGGGATTATACTGCTACACAGAGCTTGATACTCTTTTGCGGCTAATTGACAATAAACTCTTTGGCATGCATACCCATGTATTTTCACCATCTTAGTGAACAAAGTACATTTTATGCTGAATCTTTGAGACATTACTTGTGTGTGGGGATAATCTTCTATTCTAATGGTCAGGAGGGGGATTTGTACAGCCCCCACAAATGTTGTTGAGCTGCAGCTGTGAGCAGCCCTAGCTAGTGTGGCCAGTATGAAGAACACTGGGAATTATAGTTCAACATCACTGAGGCCAACTTTAAATGTTCCTCTCTAGGGGTTTGTATGAGCAAATGTCCTCAATTACTGCCATTATTTTAAATGAACTGTTCAGTGTTCAGGGTGTCCTCTAAACTAGTTGTCCCACTGTCTTTGGCATTTGTATTCGGAATATGGTGTAGGTCTGTGTTGTACTGTAGAGTTTCTTATTTTCAGAAGTTCTGAAGCCAAGGAACTTCCTTAATCAAACCACTGTGTTCTTAAATCCTGGTTGTAGCTGCTGAGCCCTTTAAAAAGGTATTGGCACTCATATGTGATTAAAATTCCCATCCTAGGAAAGATTTACTGTAAAACAAATGCCTTTTATGGCCCATCAACATTGTATCTCAAGGTGTTGTCTCCCAGCATGGAGGAATAGTCTATTTCTTTTCCAATAACACCACTCAAAAGCTCTACCTGAAAGTTAATTTTCCTACAGAGTTTTTTCTCTCCTTGTCCCTTCAGTCTCCCATGCTTAATTCCCATGTAACATTACAAATTCAGATAAATTTACATAAATATTTATTTAATTAATTAACAATACTGAGAATAGCTGTGTCATTTTGGTCTTTAATGGCCATGTACAAAAAGGAGTTTCTTTTTTTTAAAAGAAAATGTTGTAATTGTCTAAATAAGATCATTTATTTATTTGTTTGAGAAATTTCTATGTTGCCTCTGAGCCCTCAAGCGCTCCCGAGGCAATGGACAAATACAAGCAATCAAAACAATAGAAAGATAAAATGTTATGAACATTGTGTTTATCTTGTCATGAGGAATTGTGTTTTTATGCCTTATTGTCAGGTAACTCAGGATGACCACTTTCATTGTTTCTCACAACCCTCCTGCATTCAATCAACTTAGATTGTCCTGGGACATGCACTCTTATCATGATGCAGTCTCATACATGATGCATGATGATATGGGGACAAGAAGCTGCCTTTCTCTTCTAGTAGTGTGACAGAGGGGAGGCTGTTGTGGCCAGAGAACCCATCAGTGGCTGTATATGACTTTTCCCTGCTCAGACAAGGAAGGGCTTGGACTGTTCCTCTGAATGAGAGAAAACCTCTGTGATCTACCGTAGTTTTGTGTTGCTCTTTGGATTATTTTTCTCCTGGTTGTTGTTCCAAAAACTTGTGCAAGAGAAATAATATAAGCGTTTAGAAGTAGGGGCCCATATAAACACACTATTTTAACAATTAAAATTCCATCAACATTTTTTTGATGCTAGCCTTATTGTTGAATGCCTTCCCCTTCTTAACTTTGAGGCATATATACTTAAGCAGGATTTTGAAGAAAGGCTGCTCTGGATGAGACTGGAATTTTTATTTGGGGGAAAATGTGATGTGGAAAGGGAGCAGTTATTTTATTGGATCTTCTGGCTGATGATCAATATGAGAGATGTTTGGGAGCCAGAGAAGAAGAGCTGCTGCTACTCTGATTGATTTTGTAATTTTATTGTGCTTTTAGTTTTGCCAAAGGTTCTTGGGGGTCTCAAAGGGATGTGTCTCCTATGAAAAAGTTTATGTACAAACAAGGCAATGATTATCCAAATATAAAGTGTTTTACAGAGGTTAAGAGAGATAGGCCTGCTACATTAAATTATTTTTAATAATGCTGACTATTATTAAACAGCAGGGTATTTTCGGCTTTTGTCACTTCTCTGTACATGGTCTTGATTGGATTAATACTTGTGTGCTGTATAATAACCTTTCTCTCCTCAAATTGAAATAATAGGAAAGAATGTACTGCTTCTCACATACGTTTTCTGATTGGGATAATATGATTACTAACATGATTTATCAGACTAACTAAAAAAGAGTTTAGGTTGTGTTTCATAACTTTTAAAAATACAGGGATACAATCTAAATGTTGGGGTTTTTTTCTTATTCTGCTTTATGATCCCGTTTGGCCTTGCTTTCAGTATTAACTTTGCAGTGTAGGAATTGTTTCAGTGTGGTTTGGCACCACATTATTCTAGTAGTGTCTATAAAAAAGCATCAGTTGAGAAGCTAGGTTGATGTTGCTGACTTTCCACATTTCTACCCTTTGCCACCCAGATAACTTTTGAATAGATTTGTAAGAGCAGTACAGGTTAATCCCAGGTATATTGTGTGGGTGATTTAAAGGTGACATCACAGATTATGTAGTAATTCCATTTAATGGAGAGCCAGTGATACCAAACAACTGCACTAAGCTTTACCGGGTTGTTTGTCTGCCACTTACAAATATGTTTACAGTCTGAACACAGGCCAGCTTCTTTATGGGAACTGCTGATGTTCAGGACCCCAGAATTTTTTTTAAGATGTGTGTGTGGGGGGGGGGGTCAACACTGACAGGCAGGTTGTTATTGGGTTTGCCAACTCGCATATATTTTGAAGTGGAAGACAAATTATTTCCCCCATGCATTATGAAGCCAAATAACTTTGGAGCATGTGCAAAAAATCATGACAGCCTCTGTTTCGTAGATAGCTTTTTCTTCTTTTCGCTGAGTGTGTAGTGACTCAAAATGTGACAAAAAGGGCCCTTTGATGAAAGTGAGTTGGTGCTAGATGACAAAACAAATCAAATAATAGTTGCTTATGCTCTGAAAAGGATATCTGAGTCCTCTTTCAGAACTGGGTTGGTTCACCATTTATTTATTTTACTCTGTTCTGTACTTCTTTCTTCCATTATAGAACTCAAGGTGGCATAATGTAGATGGGCTTCTCAAGTGGCCTCTTACCTAAGCACTGACCAGATTGATATCTGCTTAGCTTTAGAAAAATGTTTGCATTATTTGCTCTTCATTCTGTTTACCATCTCAGCAGGATGTGTCCCTTGGTGCATAGGCCAGAACAAAGAAGATCTGGGAGAAGGCAATTTCCCTCTGTGTGCCTGCAATGGAACTTTCTCCTTCTCTACTTTCTCCTACCCTCCTCTGCCTTTGATACTACTGAGAGTTTTGCTTTGGGTGTTTCATATCCTTCTGAGACCCATTGGGCTTCTTCTGTCAGGGCAAGCACCCTGCTGAATCCTGGCCACAGATCTCTAAGGGGGGTGAGGATGGTGGGGAGGAATCTTAACTCCTATAAAGGTCTGTTTTCATTTTTTCCTAACTGCATCTATTACCTGGTAACTGTTACATTTCATTTGGTCTTTTCCCATGGCATTTTGAGTTTAAATCCCCAATTATTTTGGGCAGTAATCTAGATGTATACTCTATAATTTGGGATGTGATATAAGGGCCATAGCTCTGTACTCAGTGCTTCACACACAGAAGGTTTCTGGTTCAGCACCTGCCTTCTAAACCCCCCGCCCCGCTCCAAGAACAGACCTTAGTAATAGATATAGGAGTCTCTTTGAGACCATGTAGAGTTTCTGCCAGTCAGAGCAGATAGTAGTGTACTTCATGGACTGGTGGTCTGTCTCAATGTAAGACAGCTTTATATGTTCATATTCAGTTTTGTCGTCCTGTAATTCCCATGCTGAGCTGGCTCACATGCTGATCTATGATTTGTTGTTATATGAACAAGCCTGGGTCTCCTGTGTTCCCTGTAGTTCTCTGACTCTTTCCTTGACTTCCAATTTTGAACAAACGATACTTTGTCAGAACATTTGAAACAAGTGAGAACAGGAATGAAATGTTGCAGTATATCCTTATTAACAGGAGGGCTCTTATTCAGGTTTCCCGCAAGCCATGCCTTTCTGCAGGATACTATATACTAAAAGGGACTAAATTAGAAAAATTCCCTTCCCCCAGTTCCCCCCCTTCTCCAACTCGCAATATTCTAAGCATTTGGGAAGCTACAGTGAGTGCCTAATTTCAGTCACATGTTGTGAGAATGGCAGGATATACATTTTTAAAATAAATGCTTAGTCCTCATTGGGTTATTCTTTATTCTCCATAGCATGTTGGTGTTTCCCTCTTGTTTTTCAGTGACATAGTCCTGCTGATGCTGACTAGCTGAGTTCATTATTAATGTGAATGATGGCTGATTGTGGTTTTTATTTGCCCTCCAGAACTGGAAGCTTAGGAACACTGACAAGTTGGTGAATTGTCTGAAACAAGAAATCTTGGAAGGAATTGGAATGTATTGTAAAAATAAGAATGTTCCTCAGTCATTGCTTAAAAAGTAATAATTTAAAAGTGAAAGATAACAAAATTAAGCATCTAAAAATGCATATATACCTTTTGATTATATTTTGCTATAGGCATATCTGTAGAATCTTTTGCAGCTATCAATGCAGTTGTGACCCGCACACCTTATCTGGCCATTTAGATAAGGTAGAGGCTACTACTACACACACCAGAAACTCCATGGGTATATTTCTATCACTGGTGCTCCATCTGCTGATGATGGGCCCTGGACAGTTGGTGCCAAGGCCCCTTCATACCCCTACAATTGAGCCTGTCTGATGTACGTATTTTCCTTTGAAACCAGTTGGAGGGGAAATTATAAGAACAACCACCACAGTAATAGAATCACCTGGGATGGGGGTTGGGGAAATGGGGGAAAACCCTCATCCTGTTTTTAGTATCCCCCCCACCTCACCTCCCTGGTCTCAGCTGGGTCAATCTCAACAAACCTGAAAAGCTTGCTGGTGGCTTTTCATCTAGCCAAGGGTGAATAATTAGGAAATGTAAAACAACAATCCTTGGATAGTTGGTAATTGTAAAATTATAATCACTTTCAGGTAGTATTTTTACTAAGTAATTCCTGTACTAAAAGCATGAATAGACATCAGTTATACTTGCATTACCATTGTCATCATCATCATCACCACCACCATCACCACTAGTACCACCATTTTATACACACTTTTAGCAGCCTTATCCCCCAATGTGTGTGTTTTTTTTTCCAGAGAGGCTAGATCAAACACACCAGCTCCAAGATTTGTTTTTGCCTCCCAAAGCTATCAGTTCCAGAGAGACCCTTTCTGAAAGAACATATTTTGTCTTTATTGCAAGCAGATGGGCCTAAGTCTTAACACTAGGGGGGCAAAGGAAAAACTTCTGTCATATTTGTATGTGACTGCCTAAGAAGTCAGATCTGATTTCATCTTATTTCAGAACTTACAACCTTAAAAACATTTTGGAGAAAGTTTGGTGAATCAATTAATCATTTTCAGCAGTTATATGAAGATTAACTAAGGGAAAATTGAAGTGTAGCTTGCATTTGGACAGAGTAGCCCCCACAAGTTGTGTGTTTCCAACCATAGGGATACAGAGTACAAAAAGTAAGGGAGGGGAAGTAAATAGAAAAGTCCAATAATTTTGTCCAGTTTAGACCTTGCTCAAATTGGAGATTTGTGGAATGAATAATTGGTCATATAGGTGTAGCTGGTGTCAGATAATACATAGCCGTACATTGTGAGGCAAAGAAATATTATGGTTGTTCCCTTTTTGGAAAAAAATCAAAGACTGGATGTTGATCAGTTTTTTCTCTCTCCTGTTTTGGGTGAAATACATATGTTCCCAAGTGAGCATAAAGCAGTCAAGAGAAACATAACAGTCTTTCCTTCAACAAAGCTAGAAATTAATTTTTAGACGGTATGCTAAGTAAAATAAAGTTAAGTGAAATCCTAATGTGAATATTATCTAAGGATGGAAAATAATGGAACCCACAGTAACACACATTGGAAACTGTTTAACGCAGTGTAGATGTGTAAATAGCTGTTGCTTAAAACAATTTGTAAGCCGCTCTGATAGCCTTGTGGCTGAAGAGCATGGTATAAATAAATAAATAAATAAATAAAACACAGTACAAACTTCCTCTTTTAAGTGGTAGGACATCTTCTATGGTGTTAGATTCTGTACTAGTTAAAAAATAAATGTTAAGTGAAATTACATTGTGCTATTACCTAGGAACTGGAAAGAATGGAACCCTCAGTACAGACTTCCTCTTCAGGTGGTGTTTTAACAAACACATTTAAAAAGAAAGGTAAGTGTGCTGGTCCATGAGAGGTATAATTTCCCAAACTGGCAATTTGAACTACTACACATTCAGAAAAATAATCAGAAATGCACATTTTAGACTGCTGCTTTAACACCTCAGGAAAAGGACAACTAATACCCTAAAGAAACCATATCCCGTCTGATACTGGAAGCCAAGCAGGGTTAGTACTTGGATAGGAGACTACCAATAAGTACCAGGTGCTATAGGCTATATTTCAGAGGAAGTAACTGGCAAAACTACTTCTGTGTATTCCTTGCCTAAGAAAACACTTTGAAATTCATGGGGTCACCATAAGTCAACAGGTGACTTGAAGGCATGTACATACACACAGTGTACTGCTATCCCTAAATATTGGCTGGAGTAAATTTGGTGAGTTATAAACTAGGTAGTCTGACTTGTCCTATGCAAGAGCTGGTGTGGGAGGCAGGAAAAGGACCAATAAAGGCCATTGGGCAGGATTTTCAGCATCAGTGGAGTAGTCACGTTGATTTTCTAAAAAGTATCTTTAATTCTGTATTTATTTGACAAAAATAATGTAGCAAGGAACACATTGTTGAAGACAGGGACCAAAAATGGCCACCACATAACAACCCCTCCCCCCCAAAAAATACTGTACCCACACAGCACAATTCAGAGCAGACATATAGATTTATACTTTTGAGGAACTAGCGTCTTAATAGTGAGGTAACCTGCATAGTTACAAAAGGACACTGTACTGAATGGGTTGGGAATTTGTTTCTTTTTAAATGCTCTTAGACTGCAACTCATGTTGTCTCTAGCCATTTGTCATGCTGGGTGGGTTATGAGTTAATGTAAAACAACATCTGGAGAGACAGAGGGACGCAAATAAGAGATATAGACTGTTCCAAATAAAACACACACATACACCAATTCATGTGTTCTTGTGCAACTCTCAGGACTTTTTGTTTGCTTGTTTGTTTGTTTGTACCAGAGTGGCTTCCCAGATTTTGGAAGGCACAGCAAATCTGAATGGGATACAACTTTCACTGCAAAGCTTCAACAATTGCTTTTTCACAGTTAAGGGTTTTTATATTGGAGGAATACCTTGGCTCCCTCTTAGCAGAGGATTATTCCACACATCATGCAACATTTCCTACCCAATGTATCCTTAGTGGACAGATGCATTTCATTCTACCTCTGTGGTAAAAAATATGTGATCTGGGTCATGCAAATATATACAGTATTTGCTGCAGTCGCCCATCTTAATAAATATAGTGTATGGTTATGCAGAGTTGCTGCTGATACATTTTTTAAACAAACTGCAAATTGTAAAGACAGGAGGTTTGTTTATGAGGAGTGATCTAGTAAATTTTGTTCTGTATGCTATTGGGGAATTACTTACATTTTGGAAGTACTTTGCATATAAGATTTGACATAAATGCCCCTAGATATTGCTTGTATCCGGCTACCTTGCCTAAGGTCATGATAATTGGCTAATCTGTCATCATTATCACATGTGACATCTTCATAAAGACAGTTATTCTATTTCCTACTTATTAATATATTTTATTCAAATTTGGTTTTCTTCGGTTATCTGTATTTTAATTAAGAAACTGTCAGATTGAGGCATTTCTGTTGGCTGGAAAATGCACGTAATATAATGTAAATGACTGGCATATAAGGGAAAATAATATAAATACATTGCAATATGTTTTAATGCAAATACCAGAAGAAGGACCCTTGAACTCTAGGTTGGAAATGGATGTAATAGCTAACATATCATTGTAAACAACAACTCTCTGTGTAAAGGAAGGACATAATGGAGTGATTCTGATTTTGGGTCATGTCCATTCTCTGCACTGTCACTTCTGTCCTTACCTCCTCCAATTCCTTAAGTGCTTTCCTGGTGTGGGTAAATCATCTTTTGCTGCTTTTTTTCAATCAGCAAACTGTGGTTTATGCTTGCCTCCTAGACTGGAATCTGAAGGTGTCGTTTGATCATGGTTTAGAATCCTGATTTGGTGGACAGGCATCAATATAGCTTGCTGATTTGGATGCAATAGCAAAATATACTTTGCCTAAAATGGGAACTCAGAGAGGAAATTGAGAGTGCATGAGGGAGAGAAAAGAGGCTCAGTCCCAGCAGTCTTTCTGTCTGAACAAGTCCATGGCAGAGATGTCAAATAATCTTTTGCATGTCTACCTGTTATGGGAAAGAACTGGGGGAAACTCAATAGAGGCCTTCCACTAGTTGGTGTCACGTCTGTTTTCACCTTTCATAATGTTGGCACTTCTAAATGAACTGAATCACTAATGTAAATGACAGAAATCGCTGTTGACATAAATGTATTGTATCATAATCATATCAGCATAAATGATTATTGCTACTAGCAACAGAAGCTATGTTCTGCTATAATTCTGTTTATTACAATTATATATTCATTTGAGTCCCTCTAGATTTAGGGCTGTTTCAGATGTTCCAGATGATCTTCCTTCTTGACTTAAAAAGTCTCATCAAAGTTCTGGCTTTCATTAGTGAATGTTAGCAGAATGATGATTTAATAATATGATTGATATTATTAATTATAGTCAAAGCTCTATGTTCTTAGAGCCATATTGTAACAGTGTTGAAGATGCAATAGAATTATTCAACTTGCTGTTTTAGTTCATTCCTTAAGCCCCACACTGTCAACAAGGCAATGGTCTTCATTTTTATTGTGTAGTTATTTTTATATTCCTTTCCCTAAAATTAGCTTAAATTATAAGCAGTCACAAAAAAATTGAGGAAACCATAAAGCTGAGAGAGTATGACTTGCCCAAGGTCACCCAATAGGTTTCATGGCTGAGCGTAGATTTGAATCCTGGTCTCCAGAATCGTAGTCCAATGCTCAATAGAGATACAAAAATAAACAGTGTGCTGGCTAGAAAGAGCTCCATGTCACTAAAGCCAGAACGCATTTTTATATTTATGTAATTAAGGATTTAAACTGGAATTGGGTGGCATTCTGTATAGAAATGATATTGTGAGAGGTTTTGTGGAAAATATTTGAATATGATATATTCATCAATAATTATTCTCATTTATAATGAGACAAAATTAAATACCTTGCTCTTTAAATAAGCCAGTTACATGAATTAACTGTATTTTTAAAAATTGATAAAACACTTTGAGCATGAGTGAAAATGCATGTTGATAAAGAAAGGTGATCTTCACCTAGAACTTTCATTTAAGAAATATGTATATTTCTTACTGGTCAAGTATATATGTCTGTGAAAATATAATTTTAAAAGGGAGAAAAATGCAATTTTCTTTTTATAGCTGAAAACCTGAGTAATTACTGGTACTGTGGAAGTGTCTGTACACACAGAGAGGCACACATATATAAAAGAAAGAAGAAACTAGTTGCCTGAATCCAAATCCACATGTTTCCATCAGCACTGAAGAAGTGGACTGCCTTGCACCCTTCTCACACCAGCACCTTCAACATCATGTAAATTCATTACATAAAGTCAGGGGAATCTATTGAGAGATAGATTCATGGCATGTGAGCTTCATTGAGAGAGGTTGAAGCAGAAAGGGGGATTTGTAAACTCATGGAGACACTTTCTACGATTCATAAAAGGTGCTTCCATCTGATTTTTCAATGATTCCACCCTTTCCCCTCAGTTTGTAAACCACTGCCTATCTTATTCAGCAGTATCTCTTGATAATTTATGTAACATTTTGGGGAGATTATTATAGGGATCAGGGAGAGGGTTCGCTTCTACCAGCTATATTACAGCCATCTAAATATGGACTGAATCATTGTCATAGTTTTTATTCATGGTATTTTTTTGTTGCTTATGTCTCATTTACTGATATTTGTTTCTATATTCTTTCTGTGACACTCTCAGTTCTTTGTGTGCCCTTCTAGACTGAATTTAGAAGAGGAATTGGATCAGTTGAAAGTACAGTTATCTAGGGATAAAGCTACAATACAAGAACTGAATATGTGCCTGCAACAAGAAAGAGAAGGTAGGTTCGGTTCAGCCATCATACCAAAGTATGCTTTGTGCTAACTGTAATTTAGAACCCAAACCAATATTTTAGACCTGCTTGTCTGTTTTTCTGTCCTATCCTTTCAACATTCATCTTCTTATATTAATCCTGATTTTTAGAGTTCATTTGCTGATGGCAGATTAATGGCCATAACTATAGTTTGTTGATTGAGAAATTGCACCAGAGTAGAGTTCTCTCAAAATCAAACCATACTTTCTGACTCTAGGTCAGGGCTTCTTAAACTTTTCCCACTTGTGACCCCTTTTTGCCTGAGAAATTTCTATGTGATCCTGGGTATATAGGTATATGAAATAGGTATATCAGAAACCTTTTACTGTTGCCAATTTGTTGTGACCCCCCCCCCATTCAGTTACACGACCCTTTATGGGGTCATGACCCACAATTTAAGAAACTTTGTTCTAGGTTTTCAGCCAAATATAAATTGTAGCTTTTCAATTCATAGGTAATTCTAAAACATAGTTAATCATGAATTATTGGCAAAACAAAATACAAAAAAATAAGGGTTTGAACTAAGTGTGGTTTAGTGCAATGTTTGAATTGCTACGGTGGGCCTATGGCTGAGCTGCTGACCCACTCTCCTTGAGACTGAAAGTAATTACGGTAAATAATTTCCCTAAGAACAGGGGTATCTAGCCTTACTAAAAGGTGGGCTTCTGCTGTGCCTGTCATGTGAGGGAATTTAAAACCTCTCTTCTCCGTTGCTCTAATGCAAGTAAATTGTTCTGATTTTTGCCTGCAATAGAACTGGTGAGGAGGGAGTTAAAGTGTGTGTGAGTCAGAGTAAAGATACTCTCTCAGAAACACTTTGTTATTCCTAGTGTCCTAACTCGAATTTACCATTTGAATTTACCCTTACAACAACATCAAGAGTATGCTGAAACTGAAGCAGATGTTACAACTTAGTTTTGTATGATTAATCTACCAAGGAAATTCATGTTTGCCCAGTTGCCCCAAATTTCTCTGAGGTGTGACTTTATTAATTTCCAATCTTTTCTCAAATGTATTTACATTACCCTCTTTTATTATTTGGGTCAAATTATCCAAATAAATCATTTCCATTAATTTAGTAGACCACTATTCTATTGAGAGTATAAGATCAGATTTCCAATAATGAGTGTAAACGAGCCTGACAGTTACTATTTGGTAAATAAATTTTTACCAAATCTTTTCTTTTGGACTTTATTTATTTATTTATACCCTGCTCTTCAACCACAAGGCTATCAGAACAGCTTACAATTTTTTTTAAGCAATAGCAGTTTACACATCTACACTGCAATAAGCAGCTTCAATGTGTGTTAGCTAATTTCTCTATTTCGTCATCGAATATACATAATAAATATCAAGACTCATCTGAAATTGTGTCTTAAGTATTTTCTCAATATTGGTATGTATCATTCTCCAAAATTTGAGGGCTGCTCTCACAAGACCATCAGGCATGATAAGATATGCCTACCTGTGAATTGCACTTCCAGCACTTATTATTGGAACCGTTATATATTCGAGCTACTTTATCTGGAGTTAGGTACTATCTGTAAAACATCTTAATACAGTTTTTCCCTCAGATCCTGACATGCTATATAATTAATTGTTTTTTTGCCAAAATTTCTCCTATTTTTAAAACTCAATTGGGTGACTGAGATTCTGTGCCCATTTAACCATCAGATTCTTAACCACTTCTTCTCCGCCTTCCCATTCCATTAGAGCTTTGTATATTTAGATAATAATTTGGAATCTTTCATAGTTAAGATGGTTTATAATTTTGATTTTTGAGTTGAAATTCCATATAGTCTCATATCTATTTTTAGTGTTTCTCTGATTTGTCTATATAGCCACCAATGGCAGTATATTCCATCTTGTTTTAGTTCCACTTGAGATTTTATTGATATTTGAGATCCATTCCATATAAATTTAATTTGGTGCGATAACTTAATGTGAAGTGTAGAATGAAATAAGATTGTAGGATGAAAGAAGATAATTATGGATTATGGATTATTGATATTTAGCCAACAATAACTCTATAGAATCTGCTATAATGTATATTGTATAATATATAGGAGATGAATGTTGTGTAAGTGTTAGATATATGGTAACATTGTTAGATTGGTTGTTTGGAGTGTGCATAATTTTTCTTTTAAAATTTGTTTAATTAAAAAAAGAAGAAAAAGAAACACTTTGCTTTTCAGGCTGTAGTCCATCCTATATCCACTTGCCCAGGAAGAAGCCCTGTTCATCTGAATGATATGCACTTCTGAGTAGACATATATAGGATTGCACTGTTAACTGACTTTTAAAAAGAAAGTAATTTTATATCAAAAGTAGAAACCCATCTGCACATGTTTAACAGACTGAGAATAGGGTGGGGGTAAATGTCACCTTTCAGAATCACTTAATGGAATCCTTGTTCAGTGTTCAAATAAAGGGTATAGTTGATGAAGACAGTGATGGGTCTTCAGAGGAAGTCTGGGAGGGAGACAATTTGGAAGATGACCTTCTTCACATCCAGCCCTGGGGCAGCAAGTCAGTAGGGTATACTGCTGATGAGTACCTGAGGTGACCCAACAAGGCAATGTCATCATTGCATACCTTTCCTTCAAGTGCCACAGTAGAATGTCTGCTCAGTTCAGCTAGTAGTGTTGTGAGTATTAAGGACATTCCTTTGAGCATCTGGTTCTTCTAGGCAGAATTTTAAAAGCAGTATGCACTTTTTCAAGTTTTAAAAAATATTTCTAGGCATTGTTGGGGAGTGGTTCTGGAGGAGCAGGTCTAGGTGTACTGTTATGCCATTCTCTTACTTAAACCCATGGGTGTATTTTATTTTTACTTTTTAATCTAGCTGTGTGCATGTGTAATTTATTTTCCAATGTCGCCTTAAGCTAGTTTGTTGTTTTGTACCACAGGTTGCAGTTTGTAGCTTTCAGATTTTTTAAAAAAACAACTGAATAACTGTTTTACTTACTTTTGAGAAATGTGGAAGTAAAAGATTACTTCTGAAAATTGTAATGATGCAAGTAATTAATGGGCACACTCACCACCTTGGGACTATGATGGTGACTGATTACTTTTACCCTAGTTTCCCATACAGGAGACTCGATGAATGTACGATGAAGCAGGCTGCTGTCCATGAAAGCTTGTGCCAAATAAAATCTGTTAGACTAGGATTCTCTTGGGTCACTATGCTGGCATAGCCCCTGGTTGTAGCAGTGGTTGTGCTGTTTAGAAACCAGTATAAGAAGGTATTCAATCCCCTCCCTGCCTCAGTGGCACAACACCATGGCTTATATGCCAGTTGGTGCCCAGGCACAGTTTCATCACCCTATGGTAAGAATAGCCACTGATTGGCCGCGGGATGTGCCAATAAGCTACCAGGCAATTTGCCTGCCTCGGCACCAGACACTGCAGTTTTCTCTCTTGTTCCTGTGATCCCTGATAAGAACGCCAGCAGAGCTTTCCAAAAGGATCATGCCCTTAGTCTTTAAGGTATCATTACACTCTTAAGCCATTGATGCAGAGCCAATGTGATGTAGTGGGTTGAGGCTTGGAATAGGACACTGGGAGATCAGGGTTCAAATCTCTGCTCGGCCATGGAAACTCACTGGGTGACCCTGGGTAAGTCAGACTCTCAGCCTCAGAGGAAGGCAAATGCAAGCCCCCTCTGAACAAATCTTGCCAAGAAAACTTTGATTTGCCTAGGTTCATCATAAGTCAGAAATGACTTGAAGGCACATAAAACAAAGTCCCATTGAATCAGTTGTTGAGTGGTGAGTCAAAACGTATGTAAATTCCATTGGTCCAGTGGGTCTGCTTTAGTTGAAATGGCAGGATTCAGGCCAGAGTAATTTCCCCTCATTGATCTCTCAGTGGTTCCCTTTTATAATACAGTGTAAAACTTATAGAATGAACCAGTTTGCTTTGTGACAACAAATGATTTAACAGATGCATTTCTGTTTTTCATGTGGTGAATTCCGAGCTTTTAATATGCTACATTTTGGGCTGGGAGGCAATACAGAAATACTTGAAATAAAACAAATATTGTGAAACTGTTTAAATCATCTTAGATTGTTTTCAGTGTGTATAAGGAACACTGTTGTCTTAGATACAGTGGTTATAATTCATATATCTAATCATGTTGTAAGACTAACATTGAGTGCTTTGATCAGTTTATTATTAAAAACTAAAAAAATCCAACAAAAGTAAATGTTGATGTAAAAGCTACAGTTGACATTCAAATGAGTGAATATTTAGAAAAAGATGAAAAGCATCTATGTATTACCATTGCATGTTACTTAAAGGAAGTAGAAAATGTATGCAGTACCACTGTGCTAAGGGACTATGCTTGGAACTAACATGGGAACAAATAGATTAATATCAAGGTAAAGGTACATATTCCCTTGTTGCACAATTTTACTTTTTTCAGCTTCTATTATCTTTAGAGTAGTGCTCCATTTATTTCATGAATACAGAAGTTTTAATTGGCCATGACATGTTCCAAAGACAAAAGAAAGGTCTAATTCACTCTAACAAACTTGTTAGTCACTATTTATGCCAAGAGTATTGCTAACCTACAGAGAGTAGAATGCTTTTCTTCTACTTCTGCTTTGTTTGTGAACTGGAAGTTTCTGACTGACCTACTGTGTCCACTGCTAATGCTTCTAAAACAAACCCTTTTGACAGATATTATCCTCTGAGGAGGAATGACTTGTTTACATTAAAATTATATGGATTGAGCACATTTGTCTGCAATTCATTACTTTTATATAACATTTTAATCTTCAGGTGTGTTCTGGTTCAGAGCTATTGTCTGCTTCACACACATATGTGTGTGTGTACAAAAACCACTTGATTCCTTTACAGTTGAGTCGATGTACACATGGTGATTGGCCAATAAATGTGTGAACTGACCACTTAAAAATATCACAGCATTGCATTTGGTGGAATGCAAGGAGAGCTAAAAAGGCTACCTGGTACATCTGAGATTGCCAGTTCAGACATACAAATTATAATTAGATGTTGCTGTCATTGCAATGCTGATCCTCATTACTCATGCAGCTCCCCATGCAGTCCTAGCAATATTCAGTGTGTGTATGCACAAAACATATAAAAGGAATGGTGTGATGAAAAGTGTAGGAGCTGCCCTACAGAAACAGGACAATGATAGTGCTATCAAGTGGTTTCTACTTACAGAGAGCATGTTTAAGATTATATTGTTATTTTTGAAAATAGTAGATACTACATCACAAAATCCAGTGATGGGGGCAAGAGTGAGGCTAGAGTGGGAGGGAGGAGCAATCTATGGATACTATCAAGTGTGTTGTTGCTCTTCAGAGAGGTATATAGGATCATGGGTCAGTGGTTGGTTGTTGGAGTTTCTAATTGCCACGAATCTCCAACATTTCAGTAAAATGGCACGTGTGACTTATTCTGTAAAGCACCTGATCTTTCACCTTCCAAAAAAGAGAGTTTAAAGTTCCGTCCACCCTAATTCTGTTTCTATTTGCTTTGTTCGCCAATCACTCTGATCCTCCTGGCAGGGGATAAGACCCAGAGAACAAAACTGCTAGTGACTGTGTAGATAAAAAGACGATGAATTTGACTTTTATGCCACAGAGGGAATAGTCTATAAAAGAATGAAAATGGGAATAAAAGTATAGCATCTTTAACCTGCAGATCTATTGTAGCTTTGAAAAGCTTGTACTGGGGGGGAAAACATGGTGATGCTACAAGGAGTCATAATTATATAGCTTAAGTCTTTAAAAAGAGGTCACCCATTTGAGACTGACCAAAACGGCTTGACAAGAACACAGACCACATTTTTCATAATTGGGAAACTAATGAACCCATTTCCTTAAAATGCATTAGTATTGTTTTGCTAGGATATTACATGTCACAATGTATTATTTATTCCCACTTCCAGAGCTCCTCTTTAGACTTGGTGAAGAGGATGGGGTCAAGAACAGTACTCCAAAGAAGAATGTGAAAGAAATATCAGTACAAACATTACAGAAGGTACCCTAATCTGTAAGATATTGAGCCCAGCAAGTTAAATTTCAATTTCACTGTAAGGAATCATATGGTAAAAGACAGAACTGATGATTGTAAGCCATGTGTTCTTTTTTTAATTGCCTCCTATAATTCAAAATAACCCTAACTGCCAAAATTGTGTCAGAAATCAATGTTCATGGAATACACACGCACGCACACACATTTATATCTTGTAGGTTGAAAGAACATTCTAAAATACATTTAAAGAAGCTGGGCGAGGAGCTGAGAAAATCTAGAAATGCTCTCAATGTATATAGAAGCATATGTTGTTTTTTCTCACAGATTTACTTTTTCTGTGGGCCTCAGTTTGCCCTTATCTGACACAACACATTAAAAACTACACCTCCTAATGGTATCTGCCTCAAAAAAATCAATCAAGTGTGTGGGTGCTTGTGTACATATCTGTGTTCAGAGGAGAGAAGAGAAACAACTTTATTGTGCCAAATAGTGTTGGCTGTATTTTACAGTCTTATTCGGTCAATGTCTATATGATGTGTTTAGGATGATGCCTCTTGTTCATTGATTCATAAACCATGTGTGTGGGCATGCTTGTGTGTGGCAAGAGAACTGCTGGTACAGTGTAATATAAGTGGATGAAATCACCCAAAATAACCAAGAGCCCAGCATAGAGACTTCGTCTTGTTTCTCTATCTGATTTGCTGTTCTGGCATTGCCTCCTGCCAGACAGTCACTGATCCCCCACTGTTCACATAATTTTGGCCCATTTCTGTTTGGAGAGAACGAATGATGAAATCATTCCCACTGTTGAAACGGGAATGATCTCCCTGTTCATGATTGCATGAGTTACTGCTCTATGCTTACTTTTATCCAGACTAATGATATGCAAAATAAATAAATAAAATAAAATAAAATCAAGGTGGGACATCCCCAAGAGTGGGTCATTCTTATTCTTGCACACTCTACAATGTATTTGATTTTAAGTATAAAGTAGAGTTTTGGGACACTGTACAATAGTCTTCACATTTTACACTATACTGTTAGAAAATTATTTGGATCAGCTTTTGAAAAGGAGAACTGGAAAAATATTTTCATTCCCCCCTACCCTAGTTTGTATCTCTAGAATTCTTATTTCTACTTTGCTGTAATAGTTCTGTTTGCTAACAGCTATGTATGGTTGTGCTCTAACATAGGTTTTTCTTTTGCTGGTAAAAATATCCTTGAAAGAGACTTCCTTCTTTACTATCCCTAACTATTTTTTGAGTAACTGAAATGGAACTTTTAGAAGCATGCTTAAACTGAGTAAGCAAGACATTGTGTGACTTAATATCAGTATGGCTGTGTCCATTTATCTTATATTTGTGAATTAGCTTGTAGGAAGTACAGTAATTTAGAGCAGATGATGTGATTGCGTATACTTCTAACACTTGCCATATGGTCAGGTAATGAAGGCTGTCATCTCGTTATTACTGAATGACAAACATCATGTTAAAGTAATAACACAGAACAGGAAATGCTCACATTCATTTATCTTAAGGTAGAGTGAGTAATTAAAATAATTTGAGCTATACAGTAGAGGATGTCACACCTATCATCAGTGTTTCAGAGTAATTTTGTTTGCCAGGTACACTCTAATTTCTATCTCTGTGGATATAAGGTGTTATCATGAGAGCATAGGGTATAAACCTTGAAGACATTCATTGTCTCCTTTCAACTACCGTCAGTGATGTAGCCCTCTGCTAAATAAAGAAGAATCTATTTTGCTAAACTAAAAGGCATCAAGCATCTTTCCAAGATGCTTATGATACAAACTAATTTGAAGTAAATGACTGTCAGAAGATCCTCAGCATTAGCACATAAAAGCCTAGCCATAGTATTTTTGGAAGGAGGTGCAGGGTTGCCATGTTAATCTGTTGCTGCAAAACAGGAAAGCATCCTGTAGACTTTTAAGACCAAAATATTTTATTTGGCATAAGCCTAGCATGGAATCTATGAAATTTATGCCAAATAAAACTTTTTAGTCTCTAACCTCTTTGTTGTTACTAACTTTAACATAAGTGTGCACTGTTTGTTGCCTTTCACAAATGTCAGTGGCTGGATTATGATGTGAAGTAACTATAGCGAAGAGCTGTACCAATTCTGTTCAGAATATCTTTGATGGAAGTACTCTGATTAGGGTTGGATGCCTCCTTTTTGAGCCCCCTACTGTTGACAAAATGACATTCTGGATTTGCCCTGGCAAACTCCATTTAAATTCTTATTTTAATGAAAACCGGGCTTGGACACATATTAGGGATGTAAAGAATATTACAGAATTTCTCATCCTCAGTGAGATAGAGTGTCTTGACACATCTCAACACATTATGAGAGCTTTTGTACATTTTGGATAATTTTTTCCATTTTGGGATTTTGATGCAAAGTTAAGTTGAAAACAGGAAAGAAAAAAAGTTTAGTGGAACATCATCAGTCTCTTCTCAATCAGTCCATCAAGGTTATGAGTGGTCTATTTGAGAACTTCAGTAAATTTGCCAAATTTTTGTTTGTGCACAGACTGTTGTATTTAACGCAAAATAAGTTTTTTCCACAAAAAATGTATTCATTTTTATGGTACAGGATGTTCCACAAACATATTTTTCACAAACACAGTGTTTTTGATGAAAATAAATATTTTTGGCAGAAAAATCCTAAAAGATGTTGGGGTGTGGGAACCCATGCATAAAGACTAGTATTCTTGTCCTATGTGGAGAAAACATATTAATGTTTTGTTCTTGCGTCTGATCAAAAGAGAATGAAATAAGCTAAGATTTACATCACCTATTAAATGTATGTGTAATACTTTGATTATTTTTTAAAATTTGACAGTTAATGATCAAATTCATTAAGAGAGTATATAGAAAACCTCAAACCATACAGCTTCAAGGACCAACCTTTAAATGTGATTGGGCAATGACAGCATATATAATGTGTGTTGAGAGGAATCACCTTGATGTTCTATATTTTCTTAAGTATATAAACACTGTACTTCCTAGGATTTACCCATAAAGTCTGGATTCTTTCTCACAGTCAAAGCTGATCATTTTTCATCTCAGGAAGGAATTGCTCTTAGGCAACAATGTGTGAGCCCTCATTTCCCTTCAAACATAAGCTCAAGTGACAATTTGATGGTGAAATGTGTGGGATTTATTGATTCCAGCAACATGCAGGTAGAATTGTTGACTGTCAACAACTGTCAGTTCTGTGTTTCAAAAACAAATCTGTGGTTTTGAACAGGTCCAAGAGTTGTTTTGGTCATGCTTAGCCACATGCAAGCATCCTTACATTAGAACTGAATTTTTATAATAAATTCATAAACCACACTGAGTTTTAAGCATCTATGTAAAAATAATTGAAAATATAAATATTTATTGATAGAGCTTAGCGGAGACTGTAATTAATGGTCAGAACGTACTACTTACTGTCTTACCACTTAGACTTCTGTGTCACTTTGTCAAGGATTTTAACTTCTTTTACCATCTGCCCTTTGTGTAACAGATGTATTATTGCAGTCCAAATGTATTCCTGTACACTACCTTGGAATTATTTTTCAATTAGGTACTTCAAATAGCTTTTGTCCTTGTATAGAATCTCATTTTATTTTGCCAGGGTATATGGGATGTTAAGACATAATGGACAGATTGACTGCTTTTAAAAGGTTAAAAATGAAATATGTTTTTCATTAATAATATCCAGGTTTTGCAATTGGAGAGAAGGCTAAGGGGGTTTGAAAAAGAATCGAGAAGGTTGAAGGAAGTCAATGAAGGGTTAAGTAAGGATAAAAGTGATCTAAAAGCATTGCTTAAACAGTACAGAGATGAAGCCAAAGCCAGAGAGAAGGAGCTGGAGATGCTACTGGAAAAGATCACAGAAATAAAGGAGGACAAAGCAAAGCTTCAAATAATGATAGATGGGTTGGAGAGAGAGGTCACCTCTCTGAAGAGGCAAGTGGAAGAAGCAAACTCATTGAGAAAGGAAAATGGGGATCTGCTGAGTCAAGTGAAGCAATTGAAGAGTTCACTGGACAGAGCAAAAATTGTGGGCTCTATGGCCACAGTGGAAACAACTTGTGAGCAATGCAGATGTAAGAGTACAACTGCTAAAGTTAAGTTGAAAACAGGAAAGAAAAAAAGCTTAGTGGAACATCATCAGTCTCTTCTCAATCAGTCCATCAAGGTTATGAGTGGTCTATTTGAGAACTTCAGTAAAGACGGCTGGGAGGATATGAGTGAAAGCAGGTACAGCTCTCATTAACTTAGCTCTATAGAGGGGACACTGTGCATATGTAAAGCACTAGCAAATAGAGATTGAATTTCAACTACTGTCGATTTTGTATTCAGAAAAAAGACTGTCAGACCCTTTGAAATATCTTGGGAGGTCTTGTTCTGAGTTTATTGACTGAAATTTGCATGCAAAATTAGCCACAACTGCATGAGTATTTGAATAGGTGCCAGGAAACCCAAAAGAAGGCAATGCTTGATTTCTTCCAGTGATGCTATTTTCATGCAGTCATGAGGCTTGAAATTGACAGTTTGGCAGGTTGATTTAATTTGCTGGCCCTTTGCATATTCACCACTGACAGCTAAGGATTCCCAGACAAGCCTACGAAGTCGGTTTAGTTATCTTGTGACATGCCGACCTGGGAGGAGAAACATTTTTTCCCCTTAATTTAGTTAGATAAATTTTGAATGACCCATTTCAGCTTGCTACCAGATGTCTACAAGCTGTTTAATGTCCTTTAAATTAAGGACCATCCACACTAATTATATCATGTATGTTTTATGTGTAGTCATTGTACTAACTTTAATTGAATGATGGCTGAAAATTAGTTCTGTAAAGGTAAGTATAACTGCATAGGGGCGTAGATGCAAAGTCCTCAGCAAACACCACTGTCAAGACTGAAAATATGCTGCTTTAGGCTGTATCTATAGGCCAAAGTTGCAAAGTTCCTGCAAACTGTTTTCATTTTATCCATATAATTCAGGATACAAGTACAAACATTATCCAAATTTCAGTTCCTGCCCATTGGATTTTAGAATAAGGTGCACATTACCTGGCTAATATTTTTCTGAGAGGATGTAGCTTATATATGTAGAAATAAAATCTTATTGATCTTCTGAAATTGAGTCAGTTTATATGGCTGCTTTGAATATTATTCAAGCTGAGTTGTATAGTACTTTAATCAGTCTAAAATTATGTAAAGTCAATTTGCATTGCTCAAATAAATGAATATAACTTGGTGATTTAAAGTCTGCAGAAATAGTATCAGCTTAGAGAAGATATATAAAAAATGTACCACAGGTAATGGAGTTCATATTTGCATGTGCATATTGGGGGGAATCCAACTAATTTCCATCTGGTGATGAAATGCTTCTATTGATGACAAAATGAGAGGACAATTTGCAGTGATCCTACCCCCACAACCGCCTGTGCCTTCCCAAATCTTCTTCTAAGGACCTGTGGGCATTCTGGAGCAGATTTAGTAGGCTCACAACCTGCAAAGAGAGAAGACAGTACTCTTCCACCACCACCTCCCAATTTTGCTGACAGAAGTCTTCCATCACCAGAGGGAAACTAGTTGGATTCCACCCATTATCTTTATAAATGTTTTGAAAAACATTATTTGTGGATGCAGTTTGTTATCCCAGAAGTGTGTTGACTTTGTAGATTCAAATTTGTTCTGCAACATAAATAACCATAGTGGTCAGTTTCAAATTCTCCCAGAGGAAATAACCAACAGGTAGCAGTATCACTGTAACATTACAGATACGCAGGCAAACAGGTCATTGTAGGGGTCTCTTATCATCACTTCCATTTGTTAATATAGGTATGGTTTATGACAGAGCCTTAATAGCAGTGGAGTTGAACATAAACAGGACTGTAATTGATAGAAATGCAGAAAACTGCCTCATATTGAATCATACTGCTGTAAAGCTTTGCTTAAGGAAGTGTAATCCATCTAGCTAACAGTACAGTAGGACCCCCGTATCCGCTGGGGATTGGTTGGGGGGGGGCTGTGGAGACTGAAAACCATGGATAATAGCGAACACCATTGAAAATAATGGGACTTCCAAGTTAAAATACTATAGAGTTTGCCTTGGAAGACCTAGAAAACATCTAGAGAGGATGCCTCTCTAGGCATTTTCTAGGAAGACTCTATGGTAGGTGTGCTGTTTTGTGTCCCGCAGATAACTGAATCAGTGGATAATGAATCAGCGGATACAGGGGTCCTACTGTAGTTCTCCAGAACTTTAGAAATAGATCTATCCAGCCCTTCCTGAAGATGCCAGGGAATGAACCTGTATCTCTGCATGCAAAACTAAGCTACAGCTCTTCTCCTGTCTATCTTGAGGAAGCACATCTACTCCCATTCACACGTATGAAACTTGGTGACATGCCTAATGAAAAAGACTATAAATTATTATTCATTTGAATCACCTCAGTTTTAGACACAGGTAAAGTGTGGTCTTAATTTTACTTCATTTGGAGCACACTTCAGAAGCCAAGCATAACATCCATCACCAGGACGATAAACAACCTTCCCATGTTGAAAAACTCTAGGAAGCATCTTTCAAAGGTTTGAGGAGGGAAAACAACAAAAGCTTAAATCCAGTTGTTAATGTTAATTTGAGTGACCCACTGAATCAATGGGAACTTGATTTTAAAACTCTCATCTGAGTTCCATGGGTTCACTCTAGTTGGTATGAACAATTAGATTTAGGCCAAGGTCCTCCCATAAGTTTGGGTACAAACCAAGCCAAGCCTGCCCAGCAAATCAATGTGTAATCAACAATAAATTCTGTTTAAACTACTTTCAAGTTTTGCATAAAGAGGTATGTTACACCTTTATCGGTGAACACACACATACAAACACACACATAAACTATGCATACCCCTGTTTAGAATCAAATGGCTTCTCAGCATGTTCCCAGTACTGTACAGTTTTTTTCTTCAAGAAAACAAACCACAGAATCCCTTTATTCTAGTTTTTAAATTTGGTTACAATATCCAAGGCTCAATAATGCAAGGAGTAACAGCAGTAGCTAGAATTGCTTATTAGTATTAATTCCTTTCTTTATTCACTTTCTTTAAGCAGGAGGGATCTATTAAACCTTAAAGGGATCACAATAAAGTTAGTTAAATGACCTGTTTATTAGTTTAAAGTCATTCCTTTTTCTCTGAATTTCAGGTTATTGCATGACTGTTTTGTGGCAGTTGCGTCAAGTGTGCACTTTAGCTTTTTGCAGATCATTGTGTAGTTGCTTTATTTACTCCTTTATTATACAGTACGGAGACCATTAAACCCAAGATTAGTAAATCTCTTCTTTCCAAATATTCTCTTCTTAGTGACTCTGAAATGCCAACGTCCGAAAACCAAAGGACAGAAACAGCAACAAATGTTCCAGTGCTGGACAAAAATGATCAACAGGAACAAAATAATAAGGAAGATGAGGAAATGATTCCAACTAGTATGCATTTAGAAGCCCAGAGCAAATTATGTCATAAAAAGGTACACAATTAATTGTGCAGCTCTTTTACTCATATTTACAAATATTTAATATTTCTGTAATAATATTCAGTGGTAATGAAATGCAATGATAACGTGCATACTAGGATGTGGTGCCTTGCCATAAGACAGGGATGGAGAGCTTCATCACTCCAGTGGGCCTTACTGGACCAAAAATTAGGTCAGAAAATGGATAGAAGTCACAAGTTGCTTCCAGTTGCAACATCTGGATTTGGCACAGGTTTTTAAGAAGTTTGGGGAACCCTGGAAGGCTTTAGATGTGCCAGACATGCTTCATCATATTTTGGTAAAAGTTTGGGGGCAAAACCAAATATTTGATTTTTAAAAATTGGGGAGGGGATCTGGAGAAAGCTTGAGGGTGCTGAAAAATTCCTACCCAGGCTTAGGATGACTCAAGTAGTACAATCTATAATTCCTGTTTCTAGGTTGACCAATGCAGGGTGTAATCCAACAAACCAGTGTAATTTGCCATCCTTCCCATTTTCTACTCTCAAAAATGTATTGACATGGGATAGTGGGGCAGTTTCTTGATCCTCTTGAATAACTGTCCTTATTATTCCAAAGTGAATTATTAAAAGTACACACGTTTTGAATGGAAGCATTTTTTCTACTTGAATCTAGTCATATTGAAACTTCATGCAAAATTACTTATAATTGCTTTATATATTGGGTTTTCCTTTGAAGACAGTTCAGCAACAGCAGTTAGTGCAGAGTTTGATGTCCAGGATATTGACTGGGATAAAGCATTTTTTAACATGCAATTCTGGCCGTGGATCACTTCCACTGATTGTTGGTTTGCTTTGGGACAAGATTTAAAGTACTGGTTTTAAACCATAAGACTCTGAAAGGCTCCATATGAGTGCATATGAACAGCATCTCGAAGGAATACGAGGTGCGTCTATTAAATAAGGAGACTAAATTTAAATCCGCCTTGCATATCTCCCCCCAGGAACTACCCATTCAAATACACAAATTTACATATTCTCTCCAACATATTCTCTCACAGTATATAACCCCCCCCCCACACACACACACACACTCTTACCCAGCCATTCTCTGAAGATCAGCCACAGATGCAGGCAAAATGTCAGGAATGAACTCTTTCAGAATATAGCCTCACAGCCTGGAAAAAACCCACAGAAAACCTATAGACCTCATTACCAGTGAACTAATAGAGTGACCTACAATTTTAGCATGATGCTTATTAGTTCTTTTGCAGCCTAACGTCTGACTAATAACATTACCAAAGCACTATTTTGGTATTTCATGGTATTATCCATATGATATGTGGGAAGGACACAGACCAGAGACCATAAAACTATGAGAAAAATCCATGTCACTTATTTAGCCAACATGTTTTCTCTCATGCACTGGTACAGCAGCTTATAAACCTGTTGTACTTTTTACCGACCTATGGAAGGATGGAAGGCTGAGTCAACCTTGGAGCCCTGTAAGATCGAACTCACAGCGTTGTGGCTGCAGTTCCGGCATTTAACCACTGCACCACTAGGGCACCAAATATAGTACCCCTTTTAGAAGCAACAATGTGAAAGCTGTTCAATTTGGCAACCATTTCTTTGTATTCATTCAGAATATGAATTTGGTGGTTTCTGTCATCTGACTGTGAATCCTGTTTATATCTGTGTAAAAATGTATTGTATGTGATTACATGATTTGTATAGCTTCCCCATGCTTCAATGTGTTTATGAACAGAGCCTTAATATAAAACCTGTCAAGCACTACTCTTCCAATCCCCCTGCCCCCAATAATGCAACACTACTTCAACAAACCATGATTGAATTTCCAATGGATGATGCAGAGTCCTCAGAAGTTGTATTTTTTTCATTATCTTTAAATATTTCTGAATGGACTGAAGAAAGATTAAAAATTATCTCAAAACTTTCTAAGTTATGTTTTGGTAAACATGTTTGAATGATAGGCCAGTGAGTGTGCCCAAAACCTGCCCTCCACAAAATAATCTTTCAGCATTGGAGCCTTCTATTCTTACTGATCTCATTTTACTTGGCATTTTACTGTTGACAATCAACAATCTGGTGTATTCACAGAGTTCTAGAAGTGAGGAAGGAAGAGCTTTATTTTTTTAAGCTGTTGCACTTTCTAATTAGACTCTTGATGCATGTACGAGAGTTTGCATTTTAAAATATCAACCTGCTATGTGTATTTGCACGTAGTGCTTAACTGTACAAGTTTGTTTTCTCTACCTGCAGCAAAACAAAGGTGCAGAACTTGATCCTTCCCAAAGGAAGAAGCTCCTAGATTCATTACCCATCCCTAGTAAAGGTAAGAACTTTATAAACGTCTGACACTAATTGTTAATAGCAAAATTACGTTTGCATTTTTGCATTTCCATGGTGTACCCTTTATTGTGATCAAAGCCAGAAAAATGTCTGTTTTGTAGATCTGTCTCTGGGTTTTTATTATATTTGTCAAAATGAGTCACACAGCATTTATAAATATAGAATAAAATATTCAGGGGTAGCCATGTTGACCATACAGCAAAATAAAGCAATCCACAAAAGCACAATATCTTTATTGGCCAGCTGAGATGTACAAAACACATTATGCAAGCTTTGGAAGCTCCACTGGCTTCTTCATCAGGCAAAATCATACAGGAGAAAGTCAGGGGAAGGTGAGTCACAGGCCTAAATCTTGTATCAGATGTTGTTTCTGTTGTCAGTCAATAGGTATGGAGGGATTTCAGTGCAGGCAAAGGCTACTCCCGTTTTAGCCATGTGAGGACTGAGACAAAGGACAGTAAAATTTAAACTCCATTAGCAGCAGTAAAGTAACTTCTTTTGGGGTCCAGGGTGTCATATAGAATAGGTAAGCCATTTAAAATACAGGAAATCTCTGCTTGTCCAAATAACAACAACAACAACATTTATTTATATCCCGCCCCTCTGCGAACAATCGGGGCAGCTTACAACAGTAAAATAATACATAATATAAAACAACTCAAAATCCCTTCCCCCCGTTAAAACATTATTAAATCAATACAAATTAAAATCAACATATAATACAATTGTTATTAAAAACCCTTCCTAGCGAGCAGCAACAGTTAGGAGCTCCAGAATCAACTTCCAAAGGGGGTTCCTGAGGCCGGGATTAGCTATTCTGGAAAAGCCTGCCTGAAGAGATCTGTCTTGACAGCCTTTTTAAACAGGTTAGGGACTGCAACAGTGTCAGAAACCGGAACTGATAAAAAAGCAAAACGCATGAGGGAATTACAGTGGCTTGCTTGGGACTGCCTGTGCGTGCCCGCAGACACCTGTGCCTGCTCACCCTCCCATGCACTGCTTACAAAGTCTCTCAGTCAGCTTGGTGACATTTTCCCTCTCTCAGTTTGCTTTGCAAGCAGCCGGCATTTGCATGGTCAGTCCATAAGCAAGAGCTTCCAAAAGAGTGGATTCCTCATCAAATGAATGGAACTTGTCCTTAATTTGCAAGCGTCTAAAGAGCGAATTGTCAGATAATAGTCATCATAAGGTGGGAGGTTCCTGTATTTACAAATGTACACTACACACACTTAGAATGAAAACAAAACAAATACAACTGGTTCTATTCAAGCAGAAACAAGCACCTGAAGTTGTTTCCCTCAGGTCCCTGGGTGCCAGATCTTCTTCTGCAAGGAAGAGAAGAGGTCAGATGGAATAGAAGCCGATGTATAGCATTGTCTTCACCTGCCACCCTCTGTCCTCAATTATAGGGCAGTTGGTTGCCTATATTTTTCTCCTCCACCCAACCCCTAGCCATCACCTGGAGTTGGAGGTCAGTAAACAGAGTTTGAGCAATTACCCAGACAGTTTAATGTAGACCAAACAGTACTAAACTGGGACCCAGAGTGGCTCCTGTCGTCATTTTTGTGTCACTCAGAAACCCTAATCTCTGTAATGAAAACAAATAGAGAATATTGATAGCTGGAGCATCACTGCATCATGGCTGAATTAGTATCAAGTGGGCATAAAGAACTTATTAATTAAGTGTGGGATGCACTCTTGCTAGAAGCCTACTGGTTTTTAATTTATTATGCCTGCCTTGAAGATGCTTTTTCCTTGCATACTTTTGTACATTGTTTATGTTCCAAGTTGTTGTCTGTGGCACTCCAGACTGCATAAAGCTGGGCTCCCAGCTCAGGATAAAATGCAGAAATATGATGGAAGAGGACAAAGTATGATTTGTAATAATACTTCACTCTTTCCAGCAGTCTCCTGTTTATGTTCTACCTTAGTAAATGCTAGTAAGTATTTCTTAAGCATGCTCTCATTTTTGTTTTATAATGTTTTGTTTGTCCATAAATTTGACTAGGAGCTTTTTTGCTCTATAACCCCCCATTCCTGTGACAGATTAAGAGACAAAGAGCTGCCCCTTTAATTAGACTTTAGCCCCAACAGTCTTGTAATCTCCAGGCCTCCATACTCATTATCCTTAAAAACCAGACATATGTTTATTGTTTTCTCAGCCATCATACAAATGGCCTACCTTAGAAACAATAGGAAAAGGGACTTGAGTTTGTAGATTTGACTAGGATCTTTTTGGCACTTTTGGCAAATTTGGATTTATCACAGACTAAGTACTGTTTTACTTTGTCAGAAGCTTTAAGCCTAAAATGACTTCTCCCTACTTAACATTATATTGCATCATCTAAAAGAAAAAGCAGGACTATGACTAGATTCTATAGAGCACTTTGTTGAGCCAAGAAAAAGAATTAATTTCTTCAAAGGCCAATCAAAGGTGTCACATTCATTGTTGATCATTGTGACCAATGTTTAGTCAACCAAGAGAAGCGGAGAGGTATCACAATCCAGAAGTCTGGCTGTTCCACTTCACTCTGGGGACGGATTGCATCTTTACAGCAACAAATAGCTATTCTGCAGAATTCAAAAAAGACAGCAGTATCATCTCTTAAAAAGTGCAGAGAAGCCAATAAAAAATTAACATCTCAGCTGCATGGAATCAAAGAAAGGTTTGACGCCAGCAAGCAAACTGTTCAGGTAAAGACTTATTCTGCAGTTAATATGCAATAAAGCTGAAGTTTTGTGGCCAAATTAATCACAAATATATGTCTGTCTGTCACAGTTGGATTGAATTTCACCTCTCTTTTTGTTATTATTAATCTGGAATTGCACACAGTATTGTATTCTTTGCTCAAGCTGCATGATTGCATGTTTGTGAAGAAAGCAAAGGTACAGAGTACATCTGAATGTGGGTTTTCCTTTTTTGGTATTGCAGCCTATAGTATTTTGTTTGTTCTTCTCTAAAGTAGAGAAAGTAGTGTTTGAATTATTCTTTGTCAGCAGTTTGTTAGGAGCCGTAGTAGAGTCCCCTATTTGGGAATCCCCTAATTACAGATGACTGCAGAATACTGCCCCAGACTGGCAGACAAACGAAGGCTGGAAATTATGTTCCATACTAGTCTGACATCCTGTCTAATGACTCTTTTCTCCTTGACTGAAAAGGAAAGTGGGTCTCCCTTTCTTTCTGTATATGCATTGTCTTGCCACAGGGGAGTTGAGATAGTTTGACCACCACACAGTGAATCTACTCTGCCTTCCAGGAATATTAACTTTTGTAGTAGAGTATAATCTGATACAATATGTACACCTGTTTAGGTAGGAAAACTTACTGTTTCAGCAGGAACTACCAAGATGAGTTGCTGTGAGGATAAGAAGAGGCACATATAGGATGAAAAATTGCACATTATACTTGGTTGCAAGATGAATAATTGCACTAACCCTTGGTTGTAGGAAGACTGGCTACTAACTATACCAGAAGTTCATCTTAAGTCCATCACATGAATGCATTTGTGAACATTCTGGTCCACCTCAGCCAGGTCTGCATATTCATGCAGGGATATAATGCTTTCATGATGGTCTATTCACGTAGAACTCAATCTGCATGTTTTTAAAAATCAACTGTAGGATTGAACCAGCTCACGAGGGGTTTTTAATATAATATAATACAGCCATTGTGGGGCTGGCAAGTGCACTCATATACTGTACGTCTCCATAGTGTGAGATGTGAGCTGAAATGGCCCTTTCTTTGCAGACATTATCAAATGTAAGAATATTATATATTGTAACATTTTACTTGTACTTAAGTGGAAGATAGTTACCATAATCCTGTCAGAGGGGCCTTCAGAGGACAATGGCTTCCACTTATGCTGGCAATGGAAGGCAGATGCACATTGAACTAGGACTTGTAAAAATGTGTGGGTGTGTATTGGCATTCCAGTAGGGTTACGTTTTCATATTCTGGGACACTAGTTGATTTTATTTATTTATTTAGTACATTTCTGTCCTAACTTTTAGTAAAAGAAAAACAACGTTCAAGGCAGTTAACATCATTAAAAACAAATAGGAACATAGGTTTTAAAATCATTATAAAGTGATAAATATTAAAACCATTTAATTACAGGTTTGAAGATATGTATCCTAATGTCCTTCCTAAAAGGTTTTTTGATTCATAGCAGGATAAGGGCCCCCTTAAATATACAGGCCCCAAGCTGCTTAGGGCTATCGATGTTAAAACTGACACCCTGAGTTGGGTCTGGAATTGATAATCAATGTAGATCTTACAGTATCAGGGTTCTATGTTACAGATAACCAGTTGACTGAATCTGGGCCAGTCTGTTTTGAGGAAGAATAGTATTGTTCATTCCTCCCTCCAGCTATGACCAGACTTTTTGGGAGATGATTTTTGAGATAATAGGGGTACTCTTGGTGAGATTGAAAAACATTCTGAATCGTACAGTTGGAAGAGACCACAAGGGCCATCCAGTCCAACCCCCTGCCTTGCAGGAATAAACAAAACACTCCTGACAGAGGACCACCCAGTTCTGTTTAAAAACTTCCTAAGAAAGAGAATCCACCTCACTCTGAGGCAGTGCATTCCACTGTTGAACAGCTCTTACTGTCAGGAAGTTCTTCCTAATGCTGAGGTGGAATCTCTTTTCCTGTAATTTGAGTCCAGGATCCTAGTACCTGGAGCAGCAGAAAACAAGCATGCTCCCTCTTCAATATGATATCCTTTCAATTATTTAAACATGGCTATCATGTCACCTCTTCACCTTCTCTTCTCCAGGCTAAACATACCCAGGTCCCTAAGCCACTCTTCATAGGGCATGGCTTCCAGACCTTTCACCATTTGGGTTGCCCTTCTCTGGACACATTCCAACTTGTCAAAATATCCTTCTTGAATTGTGGTGCCCAGAACTAGATGCAGTATTATAGGGGAGGTCTGACATTAACAGAACTTATTTTCTTGCTAGCTTTGTGGGCAAGTAAAAGAGTGACATGTAAAACACTGGATATCCCCAAAAGTAAGGTTCCCTAAGCCAAAGAAAAATATTTATAGTGGTTGCCAGAATCGAGCCAAATAGCTACACAAGTGCCAATTCTGGTTTCTTCTCAGCATCCAATTTTAATTTTCTGCTTTCAGCTAGTTATGCTTAAGGTGCTCTATTAGTGCTACCAAAGGGGAAATCTGTAGTTGAAGCAGGGAGTTCGGCTACCTTCCAATAAAAATTAAGGAAGTATAATATCTCTGCAGTCACTACAGGGAACATATGCATTTTAGAGGAGTGTTGTGTTTCTGAAAAAGCAAGTGCTGTGAGACTGTTCTAGACACTGAATATTAAGGTCTTCAGTTCATAAACAACAAATATTTCCATGTACTGCCATCCTTTTGTGATGCGGCTTTAACCTTACAGTTTTCCTTAGCAATTTTGTAAATGATTTAGGTGATCTTTAGCGTTGTTTAAATGGATAATGTAGAAAAAAAATGAGATTAGAATTATCCCATCCATTTTAAAATTGTAACTGTTAGTGGCGTTAGAAAAACTTGCCCTCAAACGGCATAACTATATTTGATTTACTTCCACTTACCTACATAATTATAACTTGGCTTGAGTTATTTTTTTGTACCTAATTCATGACCCACACTTAAATGTGATACAATAGCTCAGCAACTGAAAATGTTAACATAATATGCATAGACAGGATAACCCTGTTGACTAAATGGAACTGAAGAAAGAGCTCCATTAACTGACGCAGACAGATGTTCAGGCAGTTCATGCTTTATCATAATCCTCATAGGCTCTGGTAGTATAAGATCAACTCTAGATTTAAGATTTAAATGTTCCAGATGTTCATTTTGAGACAGATTTTACATTTTCTGCAACATGAGGATTGGCAAGTGTCTCTTGATTTCCTGGATGGCTATATAATGGACATATATAATGGATGCACACAACCATTCACATACAATGACTGTGCCTGTATGTAACTTCTGCATAGTATTTGGGATTTAACTCTCCTTTTAGCTATACAAGCTGGTAGAATTTCAGAGTCCATATTGCAATGAAAGCCATATGCCCCCATATTTTTTCACAATCTTACTGTAGCGTGACTGCACATTTGGGGCTTGGTCTGGAGTATCAGAGACTCATCATAAGTACTGAAGCAAGACCTTCTGTTTGTGAGCAAAGTAGTTAGGCTGTGCCATCAGCGTACAGAAATAACAGCTGGAGTTGTTACTTAATGTAGAAGTGATGGGATCTGATGTTTCAGGAGTTCCTTAGAAAAATGTCATGGAAGAATTATTGGCAAAATTCAGGGAAACTCTTTTTAAAAGCTTGTTTTTTCCTGCACCCCCTGTGTCTAATGGCAGTGCTGAAATTTCCATCACCAGATGTCTGCTCAGATTAAGACGTTCTCTGCTATACATACGAGTAATGACAATTATACATGGGTAAGATACAACATTTGCACAGCAAAAACACATAGAGACGCAAGGGATGCAGGATTCAGTGCAAAACTGCTGTACTGTGATTTAAGTCAGTAATTACTGCTTTTTAAAGGTAGCGACCCAATTACAAAGCCCCCCCCCACAAAGTTACCCAGAATTCCTTGCTTCAGTTCCCCTAGTGCTCCAGAAGTGGCAACATAGGAGTGATTCCATTGTTTTATAGGTTGCCTTTGACATCTGAAAAGGACTGAGTAGTTAAGCAAACCCTCTTCATTTGAAGAGGTCGGGATTAAAAAAGGGAACAGACTTACAACCCACCAGGCAACTGTTTGCAACTCCTCTGGGCAGCACTACACAAAGGTTGCAAAGCAGTTCTTTAGGAACATTCCTCCAGATGTGTAACTGTTCTTTCTTTTTAAAGCCGCTGCTTGGTATTGCTATATTTCAGCCTAAAGAATTCCTGTAGTAGCATTTTAAAATACACTGCAGGCATTCTTTGAGCAGTTCCAGTATTGTTAGTAATTTGTAAAAGATTTTTTTTCTTGCCTGATGCTTTCTGCACTTTACTTTGAAACCCTTCTTAGCATTTCAGAACTTCGATTGTTTAAGCAAGTAAACTTTTTCTTTAAGTGAGCGTATCTTTAAAAGAGACTGCTTTATTTGTGTTATGAGCAGTCACCTGTAAACAAATTTACAAAACAGTAAAGCCTGTCATAAGGTGCAGTGTAATAATTCCTTTTCTCCTTTTGCCACTTCATAGCAAAGCAATGCCACCGCATTATCCATTGCTGAGATTCCCTTATGTGTTAGGGTGATGAAGACACAAAACCTAGAATTCAACGATGCAGATGTAGGCTGAAGTGTAAACATTTAGGAGTAAGCCTTGACTTCTGCAACATGGCAAGTGTGGGCTAAACCTGCTTTTTGCTGCAGCTGTGGGTCAGTAGGCAAGGAAACAAGTTTTATCTGTTCAGAGCCTGACTGGTTTCCATGTTGGGTTGGTGAGGGATTTTCTTTCAGATCAGTCCAAAGTGATCCAGGGGTGTTTTGCTTGGCTTACAGTGTAAGGCTCAACCATCTTTGCCCTAGAGACTTTTTAGTGCTTCCCTTTCTCTGCTTATGGCACCGTATGCTTTATCAATATAGATTGCTCTTGTGTGCTGGTGAATGGATGTCTCTTGGTTTAGACCTCGGAACTGAACTAGAAGACTTATTTGGGGGAGGGCTTCCATTTCATCTTCATGATTCCAGTTAGTAATTGTTTTCATGTTTGGCATACAAAATGTTAAAGTAAGGGCCATGATAGTGTGAGAGATTTTTCCCATAGATTTGTGTTTCTACGATCAAGCAAAATGCCTTTTATGTTCTACTGATCTCTAAAGCAGAATTGCTATTTAAAAAGACTTCAATTATTAATGAACTTACATAGGCTGCATGTTGGAAATGTACCCTGTTCATAAATTAAAGCAGCTGCTTGGCATGAATCAGGTCTGTCTGAGGGCTGATATTATATTCATTGTAATGCAAACTGAACATTGCTAGATGCTAAAAAGGTATAATGTGGCAAGGCAAGTGAATTATACTTGAAGAGGGAGTGCTTGTATTCAAATGTGGATAGTGTTCCTAGAAAACAAAGGTAATCCCCTATGGCTTTCCCTTACAAAAAGTAAGGAGCATAATTCAAGTAAAGTTCAATAGCTGAAGTCCCATTGCTTACAGTGGGAGAGATATGTATGTGCTATAACATTGTGCATTTAAATTACGGAACCTTTAAATTGTATAATTTAAGTCATATTATGCCTTGTTTAATCTAGTCCTATAGATGATATCTAAAGTATATGCAGCTTCTTCTTCATTTTAAATACGGCATTATTTGTCAGAGCTGTGTAGCAAATTTTCATTTTTTATTCTTTCTGATTTATGTCTCCAAAGTCCCTTTTTCTCTTATACCTATTTTATTTTTGATAAATAAATTTAAGTATAAGATAGTAATCTACAGCAGCCTTCTCCAAATGTGTTGCCCTCCAGCTGTTTTGGACTGCAATTCCCATGATCTCTAATCTTTGAGCATGCTGAATAAGGCTGGTGGAATTATATTGCAAAACTTCTGCAGGGCACCACAATGGGAGAGGGAAGTCTGTAACACACAACACTCAATGTTGGCAGTTCACATGTTGTATATAAACATTGGATTGATTATTGGATCATGCTAGTGAATGTTAGATTGTACAACCACACTTATATCTCCATTCCCCCTTGCAGCCCTCTGTACTGCCCAAAATCTCTTCCAGGTTTTGAGTTAAGTTGACTGCGACGGGGTGTGTGTGTGTGGAATTCTCCCACTAACAGAAGTAGTATAGGGATGCCCCTCCCCCTATATCTAACCATACTGATATCACATTGAAGTATTTGTTAGTAATTTTAAAAATTACTTTTCCCCTATTTTTATTTTTGTTAAGACTAGGAAAATTCACAAGATTTTTCCTAAACTGTTTTAACATTAATTTGTCCATATTGTTTTCATTCATTTACCATATTTAATTATGCCTGCTTTCTCAAGGTTGAAAAGGGCCAGCTGTGTCTAGAACTTATGTGATAATTTTACTTAAAACGTACAGAATTCTGCTTTGCTTTTTTCTAGAGAGAAAGCAGTTTTTCTGTGTCAGTGAGCAAGGGGGTATAGATGATGCTTATCCTAAGTAATGTTCTAAAATGGAAGCTATGGGACAGTATGTATAATTACAGTATTTCATTCATTCTCAGTGCTTGTAGGAGTTAAAACCATCACAATAGTCAGTATTTTTTATATAAGCTTAAACTTTCCATAAGATACCTTGGCCACATTTGGTATTCCAGCATATATGATATCACAACCCAAAGGATCCAGCACTAGTGTTCCTATATTGAGAGAAGACATATGTCAGTGATTTTCAGTGATTTCCCTCCTTCTGCACATATCATGGGCCCAAATCTGCTGACAAAGCTCCCTCAAACCTGTAGAATAAATATGGGGATGGGGTGGGTGGGAGGCAGAGAGAGAAGAAGTCACTGAAAATTGCCCCTTCTTCATTCTTCTGACAGATGGCTTCTATTGATGGAGGGACAATATTCCCTATACTAAATGCTGACAGGATCTTTAAGCAGAAGTACAAATGTGAATGCAGAAATGCTTACAACTTTTTTTTATTAGGTTTTATTTCCTCTTTGCTTTCGTTATAAATTTTTAAATTAGAGATATGAAAACATATTGGCCACACTTTAACACTTGTCTCCAAGATTACGCACAAGGATTTCTGTACTTTAGTTTGGAAGCTGTGTTTTCACATTCTAGAAAACTGGAGGAAACAGTTTTACTGGATGCCTTTATATATGCATGTTGAGACACAAAACATTTCCTATCATCCCTTATTCGCTATTTTGAAGAGGCCTTGTGTTACTGCTTGCAGTAAGAACCTCACAAAAAAGAAGCTGTGTGGGTGAAACCTGACTCAACCTCTTGCCAGCGAGCATTTTACAGGGTTTCAAAATGCCAATGTGTTCTTCCAGTGTCAGCTTAGATTCATCAACCCATAAAATGGGTGTCACAAACTTCAAGAAGTGGAGCATAAGCACTATGATTGCCCTGTTTCCAGCAGAAGTGCTCAAAAATCTGTAATGAAAATGAAGCATGATTAGAGCAACTTGAGGACTGTAGTCTTCAACTGTTTCCTACACACAACTTGTGAGAATGTATTTACATCTGCCATAGGTCCAGGTCTGTATTTTAGAATGAATATTTCAAAAGGAGAATATGAATGTATTGGGTGTGTACCTCTCTGGATTGTATCTATAATGCTTAATACATTGAAAAATTTGATTTGATTTACAAGTGAGAATGTTGGATCCCCTTTTCCAAGGAAACCTCTTCCTTTCTATAAACAGTATTATGAGAACTTCTTTTTAAAAAGCATCAGGTTAGTGCAGCTCTGGTGTTTGATGTCCTTAACCAGGGTCTGCTACAGCCCAAGGCCTGAACTGGATGCATAAATCTGCATAAAGCCACCTAAACTAGTAATCAACACATATAATATTATAAAGTGCTACATGAATTTAAAGTTTTTATACTATGAAGTTATACCTTCTGTAAGGTAAATTCCTTTATAAGAATTAATATTTATATACTAGTTAAAAATACTGCTTAAAGTAAGAGGCTACAATGCAGAGAATGCCTCATGGTATTCTTGCATTGTTGTGTTTTGCTGAATGGCTAACACAGCTACGTAAGATATATTTAGTAGCGTTCTTGTCATTCATGCTTACCATAACACTTATTTTTCTAGACAGGAACACTTCATGTTAGTAGTTAATTCTTCAGAAGAATGAAAGGGAAATAATTCTTTTATTCAGCAGCTAGTTTATGATTTTTCTGACCACACTCTAGTAATAACAGCTTAAAGGACTTTTTATTTTCTTTTTTTTTATTGTCTACCTTCTGAGTTGTTTTTACTTTAACTTAGCAACCTGTATAGCATACAATCCTGGCAGGGTATTTAGTACATATATGTTGGATCCTCAAGGGTTATGGCTTTTGCCAGATGAAGCACTTTTGATTTTGAGGCTGATGAAACACAGTGCTATTATTGATCTGTGCATGACATAGCCTGTCTCTCTGCTGGCAGAGTGTAGCAACATTTATCCAGGAATTTGTGAAATGTCACTTGGATCATGTTCATAAGGTAAACTGTACAAAAAACCAGGATCTGAGTGGAGAATCTATGTGGAATTGGACGTGACTGTCTTATCCCTGTGTCCTATATTTTAGCTCAGCCAAGTGATATTTGTTAACCCAATGGCAGCAGTTTTTATATTATGTTTCAGAGAAGTATGATTATCATTTGAAATACCTGGCCCAATAAAGTCATACTATTTTCTACTCTGTTTTCGAATGCACTTGGGATCAGAATATTTTAAGTCAGTAAATGTGATCTCAACAACACAAGTCAATAATTTCTGTTCTGTTTGTAACAAATTGATGGTTCTCATACATCACAGAAGAAGAGAATTTGCTTATATTCCCTGTAGGAATTTCCTTGCTAGTCTCAGTTCACCTACAGGTGTGTGTGTATGTGTGTGTCTGTCTCATTAAAATCTCAGCATGCACAGTGGCCACAAATCTATGACTTTGATCTCATGGTAATACCATCCCCCCAAAAAACCCTGCACTGCACATGTTTTCAAAATATTTTGGTATGCATTTCAAAAATAAATGAATTATTTATTTTAGAATGTGCAGACAGGTCTTCTTTTTTTGTGAACTAAACTAGCAAATCAAATGAGAAATGAGTTTTTACTATGTTTATTTTAAAACCACTTTTATGTGTAATAGCAAAATACACACAATTCTATATGACATAAAATTATCAAAGAAACTCTTAACTAAAATGTTACTGTTCAAATCACTAGGGCTGTAAATTTGTGAGCATGTACCATAACTGATACCAATAAGATCATTAAAATCTAGATAATGATAAATGTTGGAAAATAAATACTTTTCATTTCAGTATACTTTATCATTACTCTAGTTTTCTTTGATTCCATTCAATTGTTCTTGTATTTCTGATGCTCAAACCAAAACAGTAGCATCCATGCAGAAGAAAACATTCATGTGCAAGAGGGTCTTGAAGTAACTTGGAAGTTTGCAGATGACCAAAGAATATTTAGAGGAAAGCCAGAGTGAGGGGGGCAGGAACAGCTCCAGGAAGAAAAATGACAACCAGTTGGGAAGGGAAAATGGAATGAAATGTCTGGAAAGTGTAAAGGGAAAGAAATGATCCATAGGTATAAAAAGTGTAAAATGAATTATCTCATTCGCTAGGTCAGAGTTTGTCAACGAGACTTTGGAACCTTAGGATTCCATGAGAAGTCACTAGGAGTTCCTTGAGAGATCATGGTTGAAAAAAATAAATAAATGGTTGTTTTAGGTTGATTTCCTGCCTTCATCTAATCATCTGCCAACTCCATGGAAAGTATCTTGCCAGAACTGAATATAGTGCAACACATGAAATGTTCATAGAATCATTTAGCCAGACCCTATTTTTGATGTGCTATAAAGATTGACAAGGCAAGCATTCTTGAAGGAGCAGGATAAATTGCTCAAGAATTAATAGCTCAGAGCCAAATGGCTCATCAGCACCAAGTCACAAAATACAATCTTGAGCAGTCTGGGAACCAAAAGCACAGGTGTAGTTTGACAAGAATACCATCCTTGATATAACAGGCTTATTCTATTCTGTTTGTTTATTATTTATTTATTTAATTTATATTCCTCCTTTCTCCCAGAATGGGACCCAAGGCAGCTCACAAAAACAAAATACAACATACAATTAAAATCATCATAATTTAAAATTGCTGTATGTAAAACATATAAAAGTTAAAAATAAAAACTCACCTCACCTCAAGAAAAGCCTCTGTGTGTGCAGCTATGTATTAAAAAGCCTGATTGAATAAAAACATCTTTGCCTGCTGGTGAAAAGAAAGCAGGGAGGGGGCAAGCCTAGCTTCCTATGGAAGGGATTTCCAAAGGGTGGGAACAGCCACCGAGAAGGCTCTCTCTCGCATCTTCACCAAGCAAGTCTGTGATGATGGCGGGACCAAGAGCAAGCCTTCCCCTGATGATCTTAAAATTCTGACAGGTTCATATCAGGAGATACAGTCTTTCAAATAGTCTCGACCCAAGCTGTATAGGACTGTATAGGTCATGACCAGCACTTTAAATTGTGTCTGGAAACAAACTGGTAGCCAGTGAAGCTCTTTTAACAATGGGGTTATATGCTCCCTGTAACTGGCCCCGGTCAGCATTCTGGACCCACTGAGGTTTCTGAACAGTTTCTAAAGTCAGCTCCACGTAAGGTACATTGCAGCGGTCCAAACAGGATGTAACCAAGGCACATGTCACCGTAGCCCAGATCTGACGTCTCAAGGAATGGTTGCAGCTAATTTTAGCTGTGCAGACGCACTCCTTGCACTGCTGAAACCTGGGCATCCAGGCTCAGAGTTAGTGCCAAGCTGTTGATACTCAGGAGGGCCTTTAAAAATAGGAAGAGTAAATGCAGAAATAACAAGAGAATGATAGTGTCCATTTTATAATACATTATTGTTTAAAATACATTGAAGGCTGTAGTTCAATTCATAAACCCACCCTAACCAAGCACATTTAAAATGAGAGTACAGGAAGCTTATACCTGTGGTCACCTGTGTATGTAAATAAATATTTCATAACTGCTACAAAAATAATCATTATTCCAATCCATTGTAGATTCTGAAATTATTCTAGTTGTGGACAGTGACCTAATAATCCATTCATTTTTCTTTTAGTAATTAATGACTTCATTTCTCTGCTAATTGATAGTGAACAACTTGTTAATTTAGCCATCAGCACTTCTTACTGAAGTTTCTTTTCTCAATCAGAAGCTAGACATTTATTTGGAAGTAGTTTACTGAGAGTGGTTTGGTATTTAAGTCACAACTTATATATTTAAAATAATCTATGCAAATATATGTTTTCAACATTGTAGCTATTATTCCTAAGTGAATTGTTCTTCAACATTGAAAACATGCAATACGTAATTTTCAATCATGACCTACAGTCAAAATGTCCATTATTATCAATTACTTTTATTAACACTAGAAAAACTATTTGAATCCGTAGTCTCCACATTGTTACTCTGGGGTGTTGTTTAAGCGAGGCAATATAATGTGGATTTGCAGCAGCATTCATTTGTCTGCACAGTTTTTTGGCAAAATTACTGGTAAACGAAGCTATCTGTTTTTGAAGTTCACATGCAACCATGCCTGTGAATCAAGATGGTGGCCACAAGTGAATTAGTTGTGTTGAAGCCTGATTGTTGGTGTGAACACTTCTAAGACTATTTTTCAATTAAAAAAAAATTCTTTTATTTCCTGGCTGTGAGTCCCATCAGTTAGTACTGGTATTCATAGATCGAAAGGTCCTGTAGTTACCCGGGCTCTCTTAAAAATCCCCATATTAATATCTGGACATGAGTGGGTTCTTTGTGGGCCCACAAAATTCAGGTAGCAAGACATTCATTCTAGATTGAGGGAACAGCCAGCAGCAGCAACATACCCTCCAGCTTTTCACAGATGAAGACTGCGATGTGTGGCCAAACAATATTTGAGTGTGGTAAAACAGCAAATGAGCAAAAGATATTAATGAGGAAGAAGACAAAAGCACTATTTTAAGCAGAGAAACCTTGGAAAGTATGTACTGAGTTTATGAAGGCTTTTTTAAAAAGAAAGAAAATCTTAAAAATCAATAAATGTGTGTATATGTGCAGCATGAGTGACAATAAATACAATATTACATAATTATTGAAAAACCAAAATCTCTTTCTCAAACATGCTCAGAACTACAGCTTTCTCTCAGATCTTAGGTCTCTGTGGGGACTCAGTGTTCATGCCCACCCTCTCTGCCCAATGCACATTATAAATGAGGTCAGCTCTCAGCTTACCCATAATATAACACTCATGTGGTCATTTTCAACCGATCTTATCTTTCGAGCCTAAAAGATTTAATCACAGGATTATTACAATTTATTTTTAAGGAGTGAACAAGTGGAGCTGGGGAAAATTATGTACAATTAGCTTCAGGAAACAAATGGAATAAAATTAATTTAAGAAACACATAGTTGGAAAAATAATAATTGTTCTAAAGAAACCCATGCATTTCAATTTTAGAGTGTCCCCCTCTGGCTCCAAACCTATACACATTTCCCCACTGTGGTGTAGTGGTTTGACTGTTGGACTAGGGCTCCAAGAGACCAAGGCTCAAATCCCTGCTTGGCCATGGAAGCCCACTGGGTGACTTCTGGCAGGTCACACTGTCTCAGCCTAAGACAAAGGCAATGTTGAACCTCCATCTGAACAAATCTTGTCAAGAAAACTCCTGACAGGTTCACCTTAGCATGCCATAAGTCAGAAAAGATTTGAAGGCACACAAAAAGAAGTTCCAATGAACTCATTGGAGCTTACTTCTGATTAGATGTGTCTAGCTGTTATCTATATGAAGGAAAAATGTGGATTGATGCACACTAATGCCAATTCCAAGCAGCTTCAATTTATCTTGATCGGGTGGTTTTTTTTTGTTTTGTTTTTTAAAGATTTGCAGGCATGCAAAGCTATCCACTTTTGCTGTTCGAATGGGCATGCCTGAGAATCAAGATGGCAGGTGTGAGTGAATTACTTGTGTTTTTATTCTCACCGGTTGCCGCCACCAAACAGTTTTCTAAAAAAACAAGCATACCTAAGGTGCAAAAGTCTGCCTAAATAAATAGAAAAAAGGGGGAAAGGCTATTTTGTCACCTCAGCACATGATTGCCAAGGTGAAAATCTACATGGCAGTTCCAGGCACTTATCTTGTTAGCACGCTTCACCCCTGTGCATGTCTGATCAATCAGCTTTCCACTTCTGCTCTTATTGGGAATGCAAATGAATGAGAAATGGTTGTCCCAACTAGTAGGGATGTGCATTACCCATGGAGCTTTTAAAAACTTTGGGGAAAACCACAATTTTCCTGAGGAGTTTTTGGTAAATTTGGGCCGAATATGACAGATTGATATGGGATGGCATTTAGAAAAATTGTATTCTCCTGGAATTCTATGAGGAGTAATTAAATTTCATGGTTTAGACAGCCCCTACGATTACAGTGTTGATGTAAGTGAAACATAACTCTTCAGAAATAGTCTGTGATAGCCAGTAAATCCCTCACAATAGCCAGTAAATTTCTCCCAAGTTCCAGTTTCTTTCCTGTGGCACACTGCAGACTTGGTGCATGCACACATAGGATTAATAAAGGGGGGGGGGGTGGAAAGAAGAAAATTTGTAAACTAAACCTTAAAATATAGCTTTATGCAAATCTCAGAAACAAACAACAACCAGAGCTAAAGGATGGAGAAAAAAATAATTTCAAATCAAGAATGCTCTGCAATATTGATTCTGTTTTGGGGAAGTTAGAGATAGAGGGAAAAATATAAAATTCATTTAAGAGGGAAATTCTGTGTGTAAGAAAGAGATTGAGGGACAGCATAGTTCTGGGGGTTGCTATAATTCAAAGGGGCTCTCCTCAACGAAAATCTTAATTCCCCCACTTTTCAAAAGGTGAATCCATTCCTTTTCCTTAGCATGAAATACAGTTCATGAGCATGTAGGACAAGCTTTCCATTCCAAACCTCTGAAATGCTTTCAGTAGCAGCAGCTCTTGATCCCATTCTGGCAGACTGCTTCCTTTTGAGTTAACTGAGTACTACTCCATTTGCAATAACTGAAGCAAGCTGAGGATTGATAGGTGAATTGCAAGAAGGGGGCTTGCCGATGGACGGCAGGCCGTTTTGCAGCCCGGCTGGCCGCCCTCCCTTCCACCCTCCTGCCCTCCCCGCTAGGCTTAGGATTGCCAGGCACGGGGGTGACCACATGGCGAGCCATGGGCGTCGCAATCTTCCCTTCTTCCCAGCGGCCATTGCGGCTGGGAAGGAGGGGTGAAGGAGTGGACCAATGGGGGTGGGCCTGCCTCGCCCCCATTGGTCAGAAAACGGGCACGAAACTGGCCTATTTCAGGCCAATCGGGGGCGCAGCCCACCCAATTGCTATGCGGCGACGGAGGCACCAGCAGCGCGCTCTGTCGTGGCCTGAACAAAGCTCCCCGACCCCCCTCTTTTTCATGGGCTATTGCATTATGTCGCAATTTGCGGGCGGATGTATTGGGTCATGATAAGGCGAGAAGAAGAGGGGCCTCCATCAAGTACTAATTCAAGTTCAAGTTCAAGGGAGGCCCCTCCCGTGTTGCTAACATGTACTTGTTTTCAGGGGAGGAGAGAGAGTCAGGCGGACGGCCCGGCCATTGGCTCTCTCCTCTAGGATAGGGGATTGGGATGGACCAATCCACCTTTGCCCCACGTGGTTGGGGTAATGAGGAAATCACAACCCATACATTGCCGTCAACCATTTAGCTAGCAAGTTGCGGACAATTTATTGCCACGTTTATATATGTATTCAAACATATCTACCTCAACATGTATTCTCTTATGTTACTAACCTGCACCTAACCATGTATTCTGAATGTGTAACCAATCCAATACCAAAAAGAACCCTGTGTCCGTGCATTGTTCAAGGGGGCGGAGAGGCGGTACAGTCTGGGTCCGCAAGGAGAGAGAGAGAAAGCAGGACATTTTAAAATCAAAGGAGAAATCAGGAAGAGAGACGAATGAGTGTGCCCATCCCACTGGAATGGAACAGTTGAAGGATATGCAGCAGTTGTGTGGGTTTTTTATCCCATGGCCTCAGAGAGGTCTCCAGGTGAAGCTGTAGGGGTCACGGTACATGGGAAACAAAAGCGCATTCTAAAGAATAAAGCTCCAGTGTACATTTTGTCCATATTCTTTTTTGTGTCCCCAAGTGGGGCTATATTAGTTAATCCCATGATACATAGAAACTAACCATATCTGTGTTTAGGTTTTCTGTGGGTTTTTTTCTTTGGGCTGTGAGGCCGTGTTCTGAAAGAGTTTATTTCTGATATTTCGCCTGCATCTGTGGCTGGCATCTTCAGAGCCACAGATGCAGGCAAAACGTCAGGAATAAACTCTTCCAGAACACGGCCTCACAACCCGAAAAAAACCCCACAGAAAACCTATAGATGCTGGCCATGAAAGCCTTCGACTTCACATATCTGTGTTTGTTATAATTTGAAATATTTAATGTCAGTGTATAAGTAGCAGCTTGCAAAATCTTCATGAGTATCTATAACTGACCTTAATGTGGCCTTTTGAAGTAAAACTACCATAGCGCATCACATTGGGAAAAAAGGACATTCTAAAAGGGAGAATATTTTAAAAGCATTGTATCCACAAGAACATATCTATTTCTCTTTTGGGATGTAGTTTAAACACTTCATTAGAGATTGGCATTTTCGGTGCTTTTAAGCATCTTTAAAAGCTGCTTTGTTAATTGCAAACCATATTTAGTATGACCTCATAATAATGTAGCATACCTCAAGTGTCATGGCTGTCTGTGCTTCATGTGCTGAAGTACTGTTCATTTATACGAGACAACTGAACTTCAAGGGGAGCAAAGTCTTGATAGGCAATTAGTAGTAATTAGGAAGATTCAACTCGATGAGGTGTCAACATTGGATTGCTTTTTTAAAAAGAGTTGAATGTCAGGGACTTGAAAATAAACTTTTTCTCCCCCTGACATAACAGGTATGGCATATGAAATATGAAATGTTAATTTAACTTTTCTGCTTATTATTCATGTGCAATATTATTTTGTCATTCAGCTACTACTTTGACAGAGTGCAAGGGATGTTAAAATAGTGCTGCTGGAATAAAAGATTAATCTACCACTGGCCAATTAACCAAAGGGTACTTAATGGTCTCTAAAGGCTGATGAAGTCTAGCAACTATCTAAAAGTACTCGTTAAAAAGTCCTTTGCTTTACCTTGGTTTGTCTGACATTTTATGAAATACACTATTCTCTTCCAATAAGTATCTGGAAATAGTTTATAAATGTGTAACCTTGGCAACTATTACTAAACTGAGCCACTAAGGAAATGCTACCTTTTAGATTTTTTTTTTCTTTTCTTGTTTGTTTTGCCTATCTCCTGAGTTGTTCATTATGTACTAGAAGAAATAAGACTTTATTTCTTAACAATAAAAAAAACCCTGAATAAAAATTCAGTTTCAGCATCAGAGTTTCTGAATTTTATGTCCCCTTGTCTGAAATCATTTGCTGGCAAGACTGACCTGATACGCATGTCTCTGTTTTCCAAACTGGAAATTATATTTGATTTATGCATTTTTAAAAAATGGTTTTTAGAAAAATTCCACACATCTGTAAATATAACAGACAAGTATGAGGATACTTACCTTAGCCCCACGTAGTGCTATAATTTTGTAAATGGCTACTAAAAGATGTGTGATGACTGATTCAGTAGTAACCATTTTCCCTGCCTCACATTTCACTGTCTCTAGCAAATCTACTTACACATTTTCAGTCCTATATATATATTTCCATTCACTTGCCACACCAACTATCCAAGTAGTGATGTCAGCTAATGTTGGCTGGTGGTAGAAGTGCAGCTGGAAAGGCCTGTAAGCATCTCTGGAGGAAAATCCAATAGCTGGGGAAATTATGTTTTGCTATCAGCTTTGAAACATGCTCTGATGTTGATAGGTATTTCATTATACAGTTCTAACTTGGAAGAGCCTAGTGAGTTCTGGCACACAATGCCAAGAGTTACAATTTCAGGTAGAGAGTTCGGATGTTATAGCAGCATAATGAGCTAACTACAGTGTCCTTCCTTGCAAAACATTATTTATCCTCAGTGTGTTGGTAAATGCTTTATTAGTGTAAAGCAGAGGTGGCCAAATTCAACAGATCCATAGGCCAATTTTTTTGAGCCCCCCAGGGTCCCCAAAATGCCAGAAAGTGAAGAAATAACCATAAAATTAGAAAAAGCTAGAAGCTGACTTCTGTTTTTTTTTAAGGGGGAGTTATTATCTATAGTGCAGGGGGCCCTTCTGATCAATTGAAAAGGCGAATTGTGACCATGTTTGGCTTAAGGAGAAACAATTACTGTAATTTTTAAAATTTATTTTTAGTTTTTTGCCAGAATAAAGGTAATTGAAAGAATCTGAGGGAAGCAAACCAGGGGTGTGAGTGGAATGCATGCAGCTTCAATGTCACACTTTCTCCCCTGATGTAAATGCTTAGGCCCACTTCAGAGACTAGGGAGATTATCACACTACACTGTTATAGTGGTATTATTCCACTTTAACTGCTATGACTGCCTCCTGTGGAATCCTGGGATTTGCAGTATAGGAAGGGGAACTTAGAACTCTCAGCCAGTGAGCCTTTATGCTTCACTAAACTACAAACCCCAGAATTCCACAGGAAGCAGCCAGAGCAGTTAAAGTAGAATAATAGCACTATAGCAGTATAGTGTGATAAAGTCCTACATAATTCCTCATGTGCCTTTTCCTTTTAAAGAGCCATTTAGGGGAATCCTTATAATTATGTCCATGCATTGGAAAACTGGGATAGCAACAGAAGATGATATTCATAACTATCTCCCAGTTATGGAATTCCCTCTCCTATACTGAACTTCTCAAGCAGAATATCTTATTTGTCTGAGCTGTTATTACTTATTTAAAAAAAAAAAAAACATTTCCTGCCTTTCTTCCGCCATGGAGGTCAAGGCAGCTTACAACAAATTAAAACAAAGTCCAGATCCTTGGGAGTCATCATGGTGTATTGCTTTGAGCATTGGTCTATGAATGTGGAGACCAGGGTTCTAATCCCCACATCAACATGGAAACCCACTAGGTGACTTTGGGCAAGTCACACTCTCTCAGCCTCAGAGGAAAGCAAAGGCAAAATGCTTCTGAACAAATCTTACCAAGAAAACTCCATAATAGGTTCACCTTAGGGTTGCCATGTGTCAGAAACAATTTGAAGACACACAACAACAATGATGACAACAGATCTTATTAATTAATAATGGAATCTTACAAAGATCTTATTAATGCAGATTTTTAAAAAGAATTAAATATACACTTCTATCAACAGCATAAAGTTAAAATACTTTAAAACACACCTGAAACATAATAAAACAGATAAATGTGCAACACACACACACACCCATCAAGACTTAGGGCCAAGAAAGATGAGGGGTTTTTCAATGTGTTTGATTTTTTTAAAGTGTGGTCTGCTGAGGACAGGGAAGGTAGTGGCTTTGTTATCTTTCTTGAGTCTTGTAGGCATCAAGCCTTGTAGGCATTAAATCTAGAATCGTAGGGTTGGAAGTCTCTCTCCAGCTCCACTGTTCTAAATTTATAGCTTTCTCAGTTCCAAAGGCTTGGCAGAGGTAGGGAGAGCAATCCACCCCAGCAGAAGAGAATCTGAATAAATTAAAAAACAATCCTGTGAAACTAAGCTTCTTATTTAAGCTATTTACTCAATAGAAAATTTCGATACTATTCTGTTCTGTGCTTCATATTCACCTGCATCTTTGGAGAAACTATGGACAGGTAATAGCAGAATTGTTATAATTCAGACTAAGCAAAGAAATGCCCCCCCCCCTCAAGGCATCAGTTTAAATAAAACAACATCAATACTCAAACACAGTAAGGTCGGTAGCTGAAGGGTTCTGTTTAGTCAAGGTACACTTCTTTGCTGTTCAGATGAACTCAGTAGATAATAGCAACAGCCAGCAGATGTATGTGCAAGCTGACTGAATTTAGAGTAAACAGCATGCATTATTCCAAAAAAACCAAAAAAACTCTAGCTGGCTGGCTGCAGGCTGGAATAGCAGCTGTAGACTTTTTTTTAAAAGGGCAAACTTTTTTTTCATAGATATATATTTTAATACTGACCCTCAGAGGATTTTAATTTTGTGTGTGTGTGTGTGTGTGTGTGTGTGTTTATGTTGTCCAGGAACAGATCTTATTAATTAATAATGGAATCTTACAAAGATCTTATTAATGCAGATTTTGTTGTAATTTTTCTTTTATTTTTTCAAAAGTTAACATAGATTCTTTATTATAATTCTATTCAAAAATATTAATTCCCCTCCCCACCTCAGTGCTCCCCTTCACTGGAGCCATTATCCTTTACCTAATCTTTCCAGAATCTCATTTCTTCTCGTGGAGGTAACCTCCCATCTTTTGTCTGTAATACTTTTTTAACAAATACATTCCAAATTTTATCAAAATCACTTTCTTTCCAACTTCCTCTTCTTACTTTGAGTCTACATGTTAACTTATCATTTATTGCCATCTTCCACACTTATTTATACCACTCCTCCACTTGTACATTTATTTTCATTTTCCAATGTCTTGCTATAATTAGTCTTGCTGCCGTTAATAAATTTGTTATTAAATCCTTTTCTGCTTGGTTCCCATTCTCTTCATTATGAATTGACATCAATGCTATGCTCGGCTTCCTTTCTATATTTCTATTCAGAATATTCTCTATTTCTATAAAAACCATTTCCCAAAACTGCTGTACAAATTTACAATTCCACCACATATGCATATATGTACCTATTTCTTGACAACCTCTCCAACAATATTTAGAGTTATTCTTATCTATAATATGCAATCTTGCTGGTGTCAAATACCATCTCCATATTATTTTATAATAATTTTCTTTTATCCGTATCAACATATTTTTTAGATGTCTTTGTTTCCATATCTTATCCCATTCATGATCTCCAATTTTTTGTTTCAAATCTTCCTCTCATATTCTCCTTAAATATTCCCCTTTGTCTTTTTTCCCCTTATTTTTTATCAATATTTTATATAATTCACTTGTAATACCTTTCATACTTTCATTATCATCCCTCTTTTCACCCTTTTTCACCAAATTTTCAAATGTTGTAAATTCCCTTATTTCTTTATGATTCTTTTTCCAATTTTTAATCCATTGTTCTAACTGTATGCAATTAAACCATGAAATTTTCATTCCACATAATTTCTCTCTTATACTCCCTTTCTCATTCATCCATCCTATCCATCCCTCTATTTTTTCTAGTCCTCTTTTCTTTAATTCCTTTCCCATTTTTTCCTTCAAATTATTTGGGAATTTTTTTTTCCATTATAACCGGTGTTAATACTGAATTAATAGGCAAAAATTCTCTCTTATATTTATACCATATTTCCCATATATTTTGCAGAAATGGGTCCTCAATTCCTTTAATTTCCTTTTTTGTAAAATTATCAAAAAATATATTCCATATTCTCTTTTCTATTCTCCCTGTTTCTATCTCTAACCATTCTAAATCCCCCTGTCCTACAATTCCTTCTATAACATATCTCAGTTGATTAGCTTCATAATATCCTTTTATTTTGGGAAGACCAAGTCCTCCCTCCTTCTGTGATATATACCAAAATAATGTATTTAATCTTGTCCTTTTCCCTCCATTACAATATTTATTCAACATAGTTTGCCATTTTTTCATTTCTACTTCTGATACTTTTATTGGTAACATTCTAAACAAAAAATTTAGTTTAGGTAATATTTTCATTTTAACTAAAGCTACTCTTCCAAACCATGATAGTTGAATATTTTTATATTCTTCCCACTTCCCTTCCATTTCTTTCCTTAGTACCATAATATTTTTCTCTTCTAATTCTTTTAAATCTTTTGTAATATTTATTCCTAAATACTTAATATTACTTTTTAATCTTACTTCTAATTTTTTCTCTTTTACAAATACATTTTCTTCTTCCTTAGTATAGTTAAACAACATCATATCTGATTTATTCCAATTAACCTGTAAGCCTGTCATCTCCCCAAATACTTTTAAATGTTCTTTAATCTTTTCTATTCCGTTAATCAGTTCCTTAATTGTTAACAATGTATCATCAGCAAACAAGCTTATCTTATGTTTTGTTTCTACCCCAATTCCTTCTATACTATTATCATTTCTTATCACATTTGCTAGAATTTCTATTACCATTGCAAACAATATTGGAGAAAGTGGGCAACCTTGTCTTGTTCCTCTCGTTATTTTTATTTCTCTTGTTATTCCATCATTAACCATCACTATAGCTGTATTATGGGAATACAATTGATCTATTAATCCTCTGAACCTCTTCCCCATTCGAAATTCTTTCAATATTATTTTTAGTGTTGGCCATTCCACACAGTCAAATGCTTTAAATATATCTAATGCTAATATCCCTGCTTTTACTTTTGTTTTGCCAATTATATGTATTTTATTTAACACCCTTCCTATTAAGTTTGACATTTGTCTTCCTTTCACAAATCCACATTGGTCCTTTAATATATATTTATACATACAACTATTCATTCTCTTTGCCATTGTTGCTGATAATAACTTTACATCTTGATTTATCAATGATATAGGCCTGTATGATCCAGAGTCTAACAAATCCTTATCTGCCTTTGGTATCAATATTATCAATGATTGTTGCCATGATGAAGGGACTTTAATTAATGCAGATTTTTAAAAAGAATTAAATATACCCTTCTATCAACAGCATAAAGTTAAAATACTTTAAAACATACCTGAAACATAATGAGCTCCCTCCCCTCAAAAGAAAACCCTCAGTATGGTTGGAATCCTGTTGGGCCACTGTGCTGGAGCAGACATCTTTGCTCAAGGGATTGTGCTTTCTCGGAGGTCATGGTGTGTTGTTCCTTGGGTGGCCAGTTGTTCAGCAAGTGCACACTCACTCCTCTCTCACACCCACTTTTGACTTGGTGGGTGGAGAGCTAATCAGCCATTGTGCTTACATCCACGGTGCTGCCACTACACAATTACCCTGACATAAGTTTTTGCTCTGTATATTCAGGCTGTGGCCTTTTCATCTTATAATACCATAATGAAACTAAACCCTTGATCGAATTGCCAGCCTTATAGTCTGAAATATCTATCAACACCATAGCCAAATAAAATGTACTCCCTCTGGTACCTCTTGCCTCACAAACTAGCAATGATGTACAAAGAACTAGACAAGATCCTGTCTAGTTGGAAATGCAGAGAAAAAAATGGTACGTTCTACCATATATTGTGGAACTGCAAAGAAACTACTACATTTTGGGGAAAAGTAAAACAAATTATAGAAGAAATTGTCCAGATTGACATTTCATTGAAACCAGAGACGTTCTTATTAGGCATGGTAGAGGACAAAGCAGAAAAAAGAATATGGAAAACTGATCTTTTATATGATTGTGACAGCAAGATAACCTTTGCCAAAATGTGGAAAGACAAAAACTGCCCCACAATAGAGCAATGGTTGGGAAAACTTTATGAAATAATGCATGTGGACCAATTGTCTATGAAACTTAAAGAGAAAACGATGGAAACTTATTTGAAAGAATGGTCAGTAGTATCAAATTATTTTGTAAATAGGTGGGGCAGTATTGCCAAATTGCAACAAATATGATTAATAAAGAAGGAAAATCAAGAGTCAAAGCTGATAGTAAGCTAGAATTTTCAGAGTAAGGTAATAAATGCTTAAATAAAGGAAACTGTCAAGATATGTGGGGTAGAGACGACAATTTCAGAGGGGGAAACTAATCAGGAAAGCCAGAAAGGGAGCCTAGACAGAAAGGGAAAGTCACACTAATGCCAAAAGATCTACATATATGATAGATGGTAACGTGAACAAAAAGACTAGGATATTGTGACAACAGGAACTTAAAGGTGAGCAAGATATTTAATTGAAGGGAATAACGGAAAATCAAACATGATAAATTTGAGAAGTGCAAATAAGAAATGATTGTCTAATTTAGAATCAGTAACAAGGCAGAATGTTATGGAAGTAATCTATTTTTTTTTCTCTTTTGGATGTCAAAATGATTATCGAAACCTTGTGGCTAATGTGATTTTATATGCTTTGATTAAAAAAAACCCCACCATAGCCAGAAAATTCCCCAGCGCAATCAGCCATTCATTCATTCCTTCATTCGTTGTTTGCTTGTTTAATAGGCTGTATTTTTCCCAACATGGAATGCAGTGTAGCTTACAACATAAATTAAAACAAAATACAGTTTAATACTGGATGATAATTTTAAAAAAAAACACAACTGAAACATCACTAATTTGAAACAACATAAAAACATTTAAAAACATAAAAGTCACAAAGTGACTACCAAGCCTTTTGAGGCAGTGCATGGAGATTTGGCTGGTCCATTTAAAACTAGTGTGGGAGGAGAAAAATGCATATTTGTATTGGTAGACCATTACACCTGCTTTGGTTTTATTTATACTTTAAACTATGTTTATATGTTGCTTATATGTTAAACTATGAGTAAAAGAATGGTGCATCCCCCCCCATTAAAAGACCCTTCTGTATATATAACCCGTTAATCACCAATTGCCTGTTTAAATAAAAAGGTCTTTACCAAACTTCACAAGGACACCCCAACCGTATCATCCTCTACCCACACATCAGCAAAAACCAGGTAAAGGGTTTTTACTGCCTCAAGCAGTTTGTCAACCATATACTGAGACAGCCCAATGGATCCATACTTTAGTTGGATGAAGTCTCCAAAATTATGGATGGGGATTGTTTTATTATAGACAACCCTGGCATTCATGAACATCACTGGCAGACCAGAAGGTGGGCTGACAGGACAACTAGGCTCTTAGGGGATAGTAGGAGAATCAAAAACACAGTAGAGGTTTCAAATATCTCAAGTTTTCATGGTTCATGCACCCTTATTGAGGTTCTTTTCTAAACAGAACACAGAGAAAATGGCACTTCTAAAAAAATATTTCATGTATTTTTACCCAGTAGCCCTGTTTAGGTAAAGTTAATCACGCTTACGCCTACTGAAACTAATGAAAGTAGTTTGTTATGACTAAAAGGAAGTCAATTATTCTCAATGGAATTCAGTTGCAATTGATTTTAAATGGATCTGCCCCACAAAATGTGTTAACATTAATATATTTGTTTGTTATTAACTGCCATCAAGTTGACTTAGACTTATAGTGACCCAATAAATGAGAGGCCTCCAGGTCACTATCACCAACAGCCTTGCTCAGGTCTTGCAGATTCAGGGCCATGGCTACCTTGATTGAGTCTACCCATCTGTAATGTCTTCCTCATTGCCTGCTGCCTACTACCTTACCAAGTGTTGTTGCCTTTTCTAGTATGTCTTCTCATTATATTTCTCAGTTTAGTCGGCTTCTGAGGAGAGTTCAGGCTTGATTTGGTCTAGGAGCCATTTAGTTATCTTTTTAGCAGTCTACAGTATACATAGAACTCATCTCCAGCACTGTATTTCCAATGAGTTGATTTTCTATTCTGGTTTTCTATTCTGCCTTGATCAGGCCTCACCTAGAATACTGTGTCCAGTTCTGGGCACCACAATTCAAAAAGGACATTGACAAATTGGAGCGTGTCCAGAGAAGGGCAACTAAAATGGTGAAAGGTCTGGAAACCATGCCTTATGAGGAAAGACTTAGGGAGCTGGGTATGTTTAGCCTGGAAAAAAGACGGTTAGGGGGCAGTATGATAGCCCTGTTTAAGTATTTGAAAGGGTGTCACATTGAGGATGGAGCAAGTTTGTTTTCTGCTGCTCCAGAGACTAGAACACGGAACAGCGGATGCAAGCTCCAGGAACAGAGATTCCACCTCAACATTAGGAGGAACTTTCTGACAGTAAGAGCTGTTCGGCAGTGGAACACACTCCCTCAGAGCGTGGTGGGATCTCCTTCCTTGGAGGTCTTTAAACAGAGGCTTGATGGCCATCTGTCGGGGATGCTTTGATCGTGATTTCCTGCATGGCAGGAGGTTAGACTGGATGGCCCTTGTGGTCTCTTCCAGCTCTACAATTCTATGATTCTGTGATCTTTCTTCAGTGCCCAGCTTTCACAACCGTACATAGAAATACAAACTTAACGTTAGTTTTCAATTATATATCTTGATACTTCAGGATCTTGTCTAGTTCTTTCATAGTTGCCCTTCCAAGTCCTAGTCTTCTTCTGGTTTGACTGCAGCCTCCATTCTGATTAATGACTAAGCCAAGGTATGAAAAATCTTGAACTATTTCCATGTCTTCATTGGCTGTTTTAAAGTTACATAAATCATCTGTAGTCATTATTTTTGTTTCTTAATGTTCAACTGTAAACCTGTCTTTCTACTTTCTTCCTTGACTTTTTTCCAGTAATTGTTGCAATTCTTTGATATTTTCTGCTAGTAGTATGGTGTCATCTACATATTTTAAATTGTTGATGTTCCTTCCTCCAATTTTCATGCCTGTTTCCTACGAGTCTAATCCTGCTTTACATATGATATATTCAGCATAGAAGTTAAACAGGGTGACCTTGCCTGACCCCCTTCCCAATTGGAAACCATTCCATTTCTCCCTATTCTGTCCTCACAGTAGCCTCTTGTCCTGAGTACAGGTTTATGCATCAGGACAATCTGATGTTGTGGCACACCCATTTCGTTAAGAGTGATCCATAATTTTTCATGATCCATACAATCAAAGGCTCTGCTGTTATCTGTAAAACATAGGCTGGTTTTCTTCTGAAATTCTTTGGTGTGCTCCATTATCCAGTGTATGTTTGCAATATGATTCTTAATGCCCCTTTCTTTCCTGAACCCAGCTTGGACATCTGGCATTTATCATTTATTTGTATCATTTATGATATATTTTTATAATTTATTAATTAAGGTATTTGTTTATAGTTCATATATCTGGTGATGCTTTTGGTGGATGGAGTAAAACTAGTAGGACGTTTATGGTCAGAATCCCATTGGGGACATGTTTGCATGTACCTTGAGGTTATGCATGCATGTTTTGAGTTGAATGGGGCACAAGGAACTAGTGCCCTTACAGTTAGGTCCAAAAATAATTGGACACTGACACAAGTTTTGTTATTTTGGCTGTTTACCAAAATAAATTCAAGTTACAGTTAAATAATGAACATGAGTTTAAAATGCAGTCTCTCAGCTTTAATTTGAGGGTATTTACATCCAAACTGGAGGAAGGGTTTAGGAATTATTTATATTTATATTTATTTATATTTATATTTACTTCTTTAATATGTAGTCCCCTCTTTTTCAAGGGACAAAAAAGTAATTGAACAGTTGACTCAAAAGCTGTTTCATGAACAAGTATGGGATATTCCTTTGTTATTTCTTCATCAGTTAAGCAGGTAAAAGGTCTGGAGTTGATTCCAGGTATAGCATTCGCATTTGGAAGGTTTTGCTGTGAACCCACAACACACAGTCAAAGCAAGTAAAACAGGCCATCCTTAGGCTGCAAAAAAAAAAAAAAAAATCCATCAGAGAGAGAGAGCAGGAACATTAGGAGTGGCCAAATCAACAATTTGGTACATTCTGGGGGAGGGGAGAACACACTGGTGAGCTCTGCAACACCAAAAGGCCTGGACGTCCACAGAAGACAACAGTGGTATGGTCGCCTCCTTCCCCTGCCTGGCTGCAACCACCATGTGAGGTAGCCTCCTTCCCCCCATGCACCCGCCCACTCGCTCCGTTGCTTGCCTGCTGCGCCATGCCGGAAACCCTTCCGCAAAGTCGCCTCCTCCCTCTTTCCCGCCCACCCACCCACTCCACCTTCACCATCCGCAGATAACTGAATCAGTGGATGGTGAATCAGCAGATGGCGGGGTGCTACTGTATATTCCATCCAAAATCTCCATCTCCAGCACCTGTCAAGCCCTCGTAGTGCACTGCTCCATCTTTTAAATGGCTGGAGGAGGGAGGGAAGAAACAGAAGTAAGGACATAGGGAAGAGAAACAACAATCTCTGTTGTCCCCTCACTTGGCTATTTAACAGCCATAGCAGTACACCGTGGGGTTGACAGCTGCTGGGGAGGTGCAGAGCTGCATATGTGGAGCATTGTGCTCTCTATATTGGGATGCAGGATTTCAGCCTAAGGTTCAGACTCAGTGTGATATTATTATTATTTTCCTTAGAGCTTTCAGTAAAAACTTAGCTTCTTTAATAATATCAATTGATTGCTAGTATTTATTCTCATTGAATTCAGAAATTTTTAGCCAAAGAGTGTAGCTGCCATCTGTCTTATTTTAAACTAGTCCAGCTCATGTGTGTGTGCTCCTTCCAGGTGTTTAGTTTCCATGTAATGATTTAAGAGACCAAAAAACTAAGTTTGGTGGGGGAGGAGAAGTTAAATTGGCAAGTCTATTAAAGACCACCAGTTGAAAAAAGCAAAAAATAAATGGATGCATAAGTCCAAACTTTTGAATCTTGTCTTCTTTTCCTGCATAGCCTTTAGACTCTAAAGGCTATGTTGAAGAAGGAGGAGTGTTAAGCAGATAACCTCATACTCTGCCCCATCCCCTCAGAGTGCTTTCTTCTTTTCCCCCCTAATATGTTTCTGTAGCTCTTGCTCTTTCCTTTCCTTTTTCCTTTTTATATTTCTGTGTTCTGTGAATACTTTCAAACCCTTCTTTTATTTCCTGCCTTGTACCTTCAAAGTTGTATGCATATTTAAAAATACTGGCATCATAGTATATATATCTTCCTTATCTCCTTATTTTAGTCCAAAATACCCTGAATAGCTGGCAATTCTGAGCTTTAGTATCTTTTGCAGTATCTAACTGGCAGTCTTCACAAGGGAAGTTTTTCACTCCTCTGAGATTTTGCAATACCATTTTGTCTAATTGTTCCTTATGCTAAACTACCATATTATAAGCATCTTTGGAATATTAAAATAGTACTATTGTTGGGCTCTTAAGGAACCTTTGACTGTTATGCCATTAAAAGCTTGGTGGCTTTTTGCTGACTACAGACTGGTAAAAGGTTATTCTAGCTGTTAACAGAATGTTTTTTAAATGCTCCTATATTTCTGCATCATAGCAAAATTAAAGCAGATTCCAAATACTTTGAAGGCACACTTGGCTACATCATTTCTGTAGGATAAATAGTCCTGGTTTGTTGTCAATCAAGTTCAAGAAGATTGAAATAGTTTGTTTGCATGCTATTCATTTGAACTAAATCCCTAGCAAGCCTCAGCTGCTAATTGGACTTAACATTTATGTAGCTAAATGAGAAGCATTTTGGCTGGGATATGGGGTGGTAAGACCTACCCAGTGGAATAAACAACTAACATCTGTTATCTTGTCCTGCTCCAGCTTGGCTTATACCAGCTAAGTGCATTGGCCCAAGGGTCAAGGTTATGGAATTTGTGGTTCCCTGGCTATAGTGTGTACATGAGGAGGAGAGGAAGCAGCAACATAAAGACCAGCCAAACAGAAGTTCTACGGTGCAATATGGTGTATTTTAGTTTAACCTCTACAAGCCCGACAAACCTATAATACAAGTCACAACATTGCATTCTGTCACATTTGTCAGTAGAGTATTCAAGTAAATTTATTCTGCTGGCTATTATCTTCAGTCAAGATTTTAATCACAATTTGAGCATATCTGAATATTTTCCTGTTTGTAGCACAGGAAATGTCAATGCTGGTGGAGAAAACTGCAACATCATTTTTTACAATGTCCTTTATCCCATGTTAAATAAATGTTGTCATGTTCCTCTAGTCTCGCATCTCTTTCTCTCTTTAGTATCCGTGTCTGTTTTGTGACCAGTGATTTCAGCCAACCCATTTGCAATTTGGACAATGCACAGTGCATATGCTGTATTTTGTAACGTTAAACTGTAAAATTATACAGCATGATGGTCTCAATTGCATATTGAACAGAACTGTTACTATTATTACTTTATTTGGAAAACAGACCCTGATGTCCAACCTGACTGAGTTGCAGCGAGAAAAATCAGATTTGCAAGGAAAATTGGACCACCTGACCCAATCTACCAAACTGAGAGAGGGCCTGTCTCTGGTGACATCTGGTCATACTGGAACGACACCAGCAACTCCACTAAAGAATGCAGATTTGGAAATGAAGCAGCTGCAGTGTAAACTGAAGGTGACAATCCACATTATGGAGCTGTTATAAAATGTGTACTTTATTTCCTAAAAAGATTCAAGCATTGAAAAACTGATACATGTGTGAAAATAAAATGCATTATGAGAGATAGATAGTTTTGCTATTAAGTGATGGTCACACAAGCATAATTAAATAAGGGTAAGTTAACATTCAGTCAAATGGTATTGAACTGACTTGCTTCATGTGCTCAAAGATTAGAGAAAATAGATCACATTCAGGGACATGATTATGTCCAGTTTGTTGAAGCTGTTATGCAGCAGGTCTGTATTAATACCAGTCATATGACTCCCTTCTTTACAGAATAAGAAATAAACAAGTGCTGATTATTCTAAAAAAGAGTACTTTATTCATAGGGTGTACTGTACCATATAAAGTATACAAATCACAAGTTTCAGAGGACTGTCTTCTCTCAGTTTGACAATCATATCCCAAATAATTAAACATCACAGTTTTGTTCAAGGAGAAAGAGACCCTATATCAATTTTACCCAAGTCTGTGTTGCTGCCACTGTTGCCAACAATACGGGATCAAAAATGTTGCAAATCTGTTTAAAAGTTCAGGGGGATCATCAAACCAAATCAGGACACACTTTTAACAGTACTTTTGAAAATTAAAAAGCTAATATTCCGCTATCTATGGAATACCAAATTTCTTGCAATCCATAGAATTACAGTGTACATGCTGATCTTAATGGAAAGGTTGATAATATTCAAATGTACATACAGTGCAAAGATTGGTGAAATGAAAAGGAAGGACTCATACAGGTGGAAGATTTCAGATGTATGAGAGGTGGCTGCAAAGTGAAATATTTATTTTGTTAGAAGATGAGACTGAAATAGCTGAAATTGCAGATTATTTTAAGGCAAGGCTGAGGATAGACTTTGAATTAAGCTTAGGATTTGAAAGTTCAGAAATTTGCATGAATGTGATTTACTATGTATAGGACATTTAATCATAAAAACCTGTTACATTTTTAGTGATTGGAAAACCATAAGCAAAGTGCCAGTTGACATAGTCATCAGAAACTGTAATGGAAACAGTGTTCGGCTAGGGCTTGGTAGGCAATCCACCCCACGTAGGTTCGAAAAACCAGCACTGCCATCCATTTGACATGACCCTGGAGCCTCTCTGCCTGAAACTCTAGGGTTGCCCCTTTGTAGGTCCCAAACCTGAGGGATTTTTCTCTTCGAAATTTGCCACCACTTGCTGAGTTTCCCCCTTTTCACAGCGCAGTGAGAAGCTGTGAGAATTGTGTTAAAGTATCACCAACTCCCCTTTCTCTATCCCAGGGAAATTCAGATAGCTAGCCCAAGCCAGGCATGTGCTCGTGGAGATTAGAAAAAAACAGAATAAGCTTTATTTGTTAGTTCAAGCAATGAAACAATTAGCATGGAGGGAAATCTCTCCTCCATGCTCTCAGCTCAAGGCTACATCCAATACATTCAGTCATAGGATTAAAATAAATCACAAAACTAACACATTGCTAACTAGACATGCTCCTAAGCTAAGAAGATTATCACTTACAGTTATGCAGTCCATAGATCAGTCTGTGTCCCAATTGGGATAGGCTAGGTTTAGGCTTATCGTAAGCCAGCCTAGCTAAGTCTCTGGTGATGGAATTCAGGGTCATTCAGAAGTCTCTCCCCAGACTTTAGATGTCCCTTGTGGCTCTTTGATATTCTCAAGCCATATGGCCTCCTTGCTGGCCTGCAGCCATGTGGCATCAAACAAAGGAGTTCAGAAACTCAAAACTCCATTAGTCAATGGTGATTGGTTGCCAGATGATTGGCTCTCCAGTCAGGTGATGTGATGTCATGTTTAGGAAATGAGGTTCCACCCCTCTACCTTACCTGTTGCTGTGGAAGCAGGGAGTGGAATTTTCCAGAGGTTTTGTGAACTCTAGGTTTTGCAGATGAGTACTTTCTCCATGATCCATCATGACACTCACCATTGCATTTCAGCTACAGCAATCCTGTGAGAATAAAAGAAGAGAACCATGTATGCCACCCTGGCCTCCTTGGCAGAAAGGAAAGATATAAGTGTAATAACTAACAGAAAGGAAACAGCAAACAATTTTAAAATTACACTTGCCGTCTTCAAAGTCTATCCCAAACACTTGAATTATAGGTCTGCTATGATGATCTATTTCCAGCTTTGTACTCTTTCAGTATATTTCCATGTTTAAATTTGTAGTTGATACATTTCTGTGTATGACCACTCACATGATAGGCATGCATATTGGGTGCCTTCTCAGCATGCACATATCTACCTTGTAACTAAGCATTATAATACCATAGCTGGCTACTTAAGTAGCAAGTTGGGAGAAAGAAGATATGATCTCTTGGTTGTTTTTAACTCTTAATACTGAGTTGGAATAGGGTAGAGTGATTATAGATGAACCTTTTGTTACTCCATGATCCAGCTTCATGTGCTCAATTTTATAGGGGTTTCAGATGGCAGTGTCCTTATTCATGACATTTTCTTTTTCTCTCTGCTACTATTGCTTCATGATCTCTGTAATTCACACATATGGGTCTATAGCCTATGCAGAGCCACAATTGAAACATTCAACTACAGAATGATTTTGGCTGAAGTCCCACCCCTTTTCTCTTCCAATGAAATGTAGTATGCCTCAGCTCATTCCTCTCAGTTCCACGGCCACCATGAAACTAAAGTACAGATGTAGAAAGTGAGAAGGAGATGGTTGTGTGAAGTCACAAAGTATTGCTAAAACTACAGTTCCAAGTAAACAACCTATTCTTTTTTGTCTCTGTGACTCAAACAATGGCTGTTATGCTTGCACAGAGCCAAGAAAAGGAGTGCTATGCCTAGAAACACCCTCAATCAGACTTAGTGGAAATTAGTAGGACATTGTAAAGATAGATAACTTCTAGCACTACCAGTTAAAAGACAGTGAGCACTAATTCTGTCTTTTCTTCCTTAATGAATGATTTGTTAAGAACCGAGGGGAAAACACAGGAGAAATACAAATGGAAGACAGTGTTGTCTGGACACCCCTGTAAAATTCCATTAATGAGGTAGTGCGATTTCGTGATAAAAGAATTTTTCTGGAAGCACCCTTATTGATTTCAGTGGGTCTTCTCTGAGCATGATAAAGTCTGGAGCCAATCCAATAGCTTTCACACCAATGTGCTGTTAATAATCTGAGAATGCCTAGCCACATGGAAACTGTGCTCCTAGCCTCCTTTCTTTGAAACCATGAGGTATATCTTTTCCAGGGCTTTTCTTTTTCTTGAACATGCCTTCTTGCTCAATCTGAATCTGTTTCTTCATATTGTATTTTCCAATCTCATTGACAGGAATGACAGCAAAACATCTCATTTTGTCAAAGTTAACATCCATAGCATTATGATGATATGGGACATTTTTTAGCAGATTTTATTGGAACTCTGATTAAGTATTGCAGTCCTTTTCCAGAGTCAAAATGTGACTCATATATACCACCAATTGTTTGTCCACTAGATTGTTTTGCTTTTCAAGCAGGTGAATGGGAACCATCTGGGAACGTACTTTCTGTAACCAATACAGACAAAAAAACAGTATATAAAAGGCCTTTTTATGCAATGTTCTGCAGCTACTCACAAATAAAAACTTTCTAGCTTTTTGAGACACTAGTGAGTTTGCTCACTCAAAGTTTGTCTAGCATCTTAGGTGCAGAAAATTTAAAATGAGAAGTACTTGATTAATGACATAATTAATTTATAAATGACTCCTCATACTACCTGGGAACTTGCAGCAAAACCCACATTGTTTATGCACAAGTCTCAATCGTACCTACAAGGTTTAGGATACATAAGCCAAGAATGTGGCATATTAATACCTCACCCTTTCCAAATTCCAAAGTCTAGCCACACAAGAAGTGTGTTTTGAAAACCAGTCTTCCTGCTCCTTAACACTCTAACCCAATCACTGCTGGAAGAGATTTGCTTAATTTCCTTTTCTCTTTCAGAGCAGTGTTGTTTTCCACAGGAAGTGGCAACTTTCCCCTTGGACATAAGCACACTTAACTGTAGTTAATAATAAGCACTGCTGTGTAACTCTTTGCAGAGGCCCATTTTAACACAAGTGTCCACTTTTACTCAAAGTATGTAAGTGCTATAACAGGGTGTTACACTTCTCCCTTACTGAAGGTCAAGTTGCATGAGTAGACCTAAGGAACTTTAGTTATTATTTTGCTGCCATGTATCATTTTAACTATTTATAGGTTAAACTTCATCTATTTCAGGATTGGTTGACACGTCCAGTGGAGAAATGCCGGAATCCTAGGCATGCTTTGACCACATGAAAACATTTAACTTTTTTTAAAAAATAATAAATGACTGTAGCTCTCTGTTCTATTCTGAAAAATCTTTTCCTTAATCAGAGAAAGCTCCTGTTGAAGTGCACTGTGACACAAGAATTATGACTTACATTCTTTTTGTATCTCAGGAGTATAAACTATGCATTTTTTTTAATCCCTTACACTATGATTGCGTTTAAGATTATATAGTCTTTGAAAGGTGGGGAGCAATGAGAGGTTAAACTGTCTGTTACACTTTACCAAGCTGTGTTTGCATTCTTCATGAACCTGTGTTTAATTTTTGTTTCATTACATGAACAATAAAACAGGGACATTACAGTCCCAGCTATATATTTTAACAAAATGTGAAAATTTCGAGGCACTGTGGGTTTCACCATTACTGAATTTTAATTAGAGGAATAGCCAATATTTTATTTTTAAGCCTTTAAGTGAAGTGGGGTGTGGGTTAGCAATACAAAATAGCTTGTACAATATTTTAGAAACAATAGTTTATACCTAACTCTACACATCAGAATCTATTCTTCCCTGGAGGGGAACAACAGTATGTACAAAACTCCCATTAATGTTAATGGGTGTTATAAGCCTGCAATGAGCAGGAAACATTCCAGAAGTCTTTTGGTTTACTGCCTAGCTGATCTCTTCACTCACAGTTTTACACCTACTGTGTAAATTCCCTGAGTGCATACAATGGCTGAACCTGCAAATAGGGATGCACACCTATGGTGAACTCATTTTTGCTGTGTATCAGCCTATGGTGAAGAGGGAGAATATAATCCACTCTGAACTGCATTCATTTAAAATGCACAGGCAGGATTATTTTAAATTGCTGATAGATTTAATTTTATGACACTTATGCTCCATTACTTACAATGCTGAGTACCTAATTTTAGGATGGTCAGTTCCTTGTGAATCTCTGTATGAGACACATGTGTGTGTGTAGTTTCTAGACAAGACAGAAAGCTTCTCTAAAAATAAAACCCCTTTTTCATGATAGTAAAATTATAAAGATACCAATGTTAGAGATGTTAACTTTAAAATAATATCTTAGGACATGAATGGAGATCAGAGGAGGAAATGATAGAGATGGTGCCCAGCCCTCTGTCACTAATATTACGGATCTGTACGGAACAGTAGACCAAAAATAGGGCCACATTATAATAAATACATGCCTGTTGCAGATTTTGTAGATTAAAAAACAGATGAAATGTATGTCTCTTAGGCATGTGTTTTTGTTCCTCATTCTTACCCTCTAAGAAAGCACTTTTGGTAGAAAATTTTTGTAGGTGGACCACAGCAGAGTGTTATAGCTTTTGCCAAATCACCTGTAATCTCTGAGATTACAGATTGGTCCTAAGAAATACCCATTTAATTATAAACATTTCTTAAGACATGTTAACGTACTTTAAAAACATTTCTTAAGACATGTTAACCTACTTTGCACCTCTTTTGAATACAAGCATGATGAAAATATTTTGTACTGCATTGTCCACTACTGATAGTTTAATGGTGAACCAAATAGACTAAACTGTTAAATAGTAAATCTTTTGTTTGAAAAAGATCATTATCAGTTATACTTTGGTTAATCCTAAACCCACACTATTGAGGCTTTAATAAATATTTTATTCAATCTAGAATGCAAATAATGAAATCACTAAGCATTCATCAACCATTAAATCTTTGAAATATGAAGTCCAAGGAAAAGAAGAACAGATGCGGGACTTGCAAGAAAAGTAGGTTCCTTTCTCTATCTGTTGTGTCTGGTTCCCCCAAGTGGTAGAAATATAACTATGTCAACAGCATTTCCGTTCAAGTAGAGACATTTTTCTGAACGTGATCTTTCTGTATGTTTTCTTTCTTTTTGCTTTGTTCATACATATTTCAGACTATTGGAGCTTTTGAGGAAGAACACTACATGTCAATGGCATGTTTGTTTGCTTTTTAAACTGATACATTATTAGCTAACTACATTTTCTGTGTTGCGAGAAGACTAGCAATAAAAGTCACATTTCAGATTCTGAGTTGGTTATCCTTGATGCAAATCTAAATGAATACCTCTGTGCAGTCTTTCAAATAGAGTGATTCTTTGCCTAGGGGCTAAGAGACATGTCAAGGTTTAGATGCTTAAACTGGATTAAATATCCAGTTTTACATTTGTAAAAAGTTCAAAGGGGCAATTAAGCTTATTTATTTTTGAGTTCCTTAGATTGTACATCATTGGAGAATGTTTGTCTGGTCAAATATTAAAGGCAGAATAATACTAACAACTGACTATGCCCACTACATAATAATGTGTAGTCTTGAGAAATAAATGTTTTTTTTTATTGTTGTGCTTCTTTTTCCTTAAATATATGGGTATCCTTAAAAAGCTTTAACAACATGCATATTTTATTGATTAATGCCTTAAGATAAAACCAAACCCCCCCCAGCTGTACAGTTTAGATTTTGTATTCAGACATAGCTGTGTCCTCCCATTATTTTATATAGTAAATATTGAATGTACTTGGCGTAATCTTCTTGATTGCCCCCAATACACTGATATGTCCATTCAAATGTAAATTCCTTCCATCAGTTTTTATAATGCACTGGTGTTGTTTTTTTAATGATTTTCTGTGGTACTGACATGATATCACAAGCAATGTATTGAATAGAATTATCATACTTACTTGTTTTATTTGGATAAAATAGTGTAGCTACTGGTGTTTTTTAATGATTTTCTGTGGTACTGACATGATATCACAAGCAATGTATTGAATAGAATTATCATACTTATTTATTTTATTTGGATAAAATAGTGTAGCTACATGAAAATAGTTAAAAGTAATAGGGCAATAAGCATATGTTTTGTGTCATGTATCACAAAAAGAGCAATTTTCATTCCTTTTTCACAAGTATGTTACCGGTATTTAAGATAGATATAGATATAGATATAGATATAGATATAGATATAGATATAGATATACAGTAGATATTATATTTGCTCCATGTAGAAGAGCAGTCCAATCTTTGTAATCAGTGTATTGGTCTTCTATAGAAATTTCCCTCAGATGAGCTATGGAGTTTTTGTTTGTTTGTTTAAAAAACCTGCATTATTTTGAAATGTTTTGCATACAAAATACTGTGACATAATCATAACAGGAAATTCACACAGTAGTTTTTTCCAAAACATACTTTAGCAAATTGTATGTTTCCTGCCTGTGCCAGTCTACACTGAAATAACATAATATTTTTCTTTATTCTTCATCTCAGTATGGTTAGCATAAATAAATAGTTGTGTATTTGTATTGCTCTGTATTGCTGGTGTTAAAAAGTGGTGCTTAAGATGTTTCAGTTTACCTGCTATGGCTTTATATATATAGAAAACCTCAACTGTTTTCAACACCTTTGGATTGGTAAATGGTACAAAAAATTAAGACTCACTGGAGTTAAGCATTTTAATTATTCAAACTAAGCACATGCTAGTAGTGTTCAATAATTCTGTGGACACTGTTTTTCCTTATTCCAAGGATTTCTCGAATGGAGAGAGACCTAAGTATGAAAAGACATTTAATAGAAGATTGGAAACAGCGTATGAAAGCAAATCAGGAAAAGGAGAAAAGCTTTAATGAAACATTGCAAATTCTTGAAGAAAAGGTATTTTTGCATTTGTTATCCATTGTAATTCAAAACACTGAGTCTGACATGCACTGACTCTCCCATCAAATCAACCTAATAACATTATTGTAGTTTTTAATATCTCATACATTTAAAAAAAACTGTTGCATTTGTCTCTGTTTAGCATCCTGTTGGATTCCATTGATTAATTGTAGTAGCAGTCATTATTCCATTTGTGCTCTCAAAGCAGTCAAACGTTTGCAGTCTGAGTATGACACATAGTACAGCTAAGATTTTGCACGTGTGGTTGTTTCCTGAAAAGAAAGAGAAATCAGATAAAATTCTGTCTGTTATGTAAAAATGTGTGTTCTGTTTATTTAGTATTCTGTTGTTGTAAAAAAAGAAAAGATGACTTGAAATGTAGCCATATAATTGGCACATGCCATTTCTTCCAGTGTTATATATTTAATGATTTCATTTTATGCTATTCTGCAAGTTGTTTTTTCCCCATGAATAATTTAATACATTTTTCCAGATGCTTAAAGGAATTGAAAGTAAAACTTTGCCTTTCTTAGAGTATTGGTATGAAGAATTTTGTCCCCTTCTCCCTAGCAGACTGGGCACGTGTACTGGAATCCCTGAGGCTACACCCTGTACAACCCCCAGACAGAAATAGTTTCCGAGACAAGCGCTACTTTGATTCTCCTTAAAAGCAGGTGCTAGCTACTTGGCTCAAGTAGTCTGTGCTGGCTGTCATTAAGCCATTGTCAGTTTCAGAGAGAACTATTCTCTTGCCCTCCATGAGGGAGATACGATGTCATTAAGAAATCATCAGCCCAAGAGAAAAGTCAGGTTGCAGTGGGGAGGAGTTTGGGAAATCACAGGTGAAAGGAAGATGGTGCTAGGGGAGAGGGGAATTGATTGTCTTCTTTAGGACAAAAAAAAAAAAGACTTTAGAAATCATGTATAATGTACTTTGCTGTTTTAAGAATTTGATTATTTTAAAACTTACATTTTACAGGCAACACCAGGGTGAGAAAATTTCTACAGTCTTATAACATACCAATTGAACATAATTTCTTTGCCTTTGTTGAAGTTCCTAAAAATAAACAGGCATTGATAGTTGCTGTGGTGTTTGTTATAGGATAATACCTGCTCCCATCAGAACCTGATAGGATTAATTCTTTTTATAGCTATTTTTTTTTCAAGCTAACATCTGGCTACTTGCTAAACACTGATGCATTTTGTAGTCTTGTAGCCAGTAAGTCCTATTGATTTCAATGGGATATAATCCGGGCATGACTGGTTGCAAGATAGATATCTACATTTTCATGCAAGATAGGAAAAGAAATGTGTAAAATTAAATGTAGCTGTTATTTTGACAAATGGTTTCAGGTTTTCCATCTAAACGGTTTAAATACTTTCCCTAATAACAGCTATTCTCTGGGTGTTACTTCAGGTAAAGACATTGACTGAAGACTGTTCAAACAAAAAAACATCAATTGATTCATTAAAGCAAAGGCTTAATGTAGCTACAAAAGAAAAAACACAGTATGAACAGATGTATCGCAAGTCTAAAGAGGAGTTGGAGAAAAAGGTATCTGACTACAGATTTTCTGGACTGAATATATCCTGCTTATTTTATTTTCATGTGTAACCTTTCTATGCATACGTATTTATTACCAATAAGCAGTAGTATGATCCACAGGTTTATTATTTTATTATCCCCACAGCAGCTCTGTGATCTTTAGTCTCTGAAACTTGAAGCCATTATAAAGTAAGGCTGCAATGACAGAAGGCGTCTTCGAAGTGGAATTAATTGAAAATTGATAGAATGATCTGCAATACTAGTTAGGGTGTGTGCAATGAAATTCTTCATGCACCTTTTTGCAACTTGCCTTCTGCATCCTAAAAGGCAGTGGAAGGAAACATTTTCCATGCAGTTCGTGAAAGAAGCAAGCAAACTTTGGTTTGGGTGGGATGAGGGAGCGGTAAATTTCCCCTCCTTCTCTCCACTATTATTCGCCTCAGATAGAAGTTACTGTATGGATTGACAGCATGTCAAGTTAAACTGGACTTTGGATCTCCTTGGCCTTCTGTCTATATCTTACAGCCAAAAATGGACTGAGATCCCAGTTACACATGAATCCAGTATCGCTACTGTTCATACAGTCCTTTGTATCTAGAGGGAAGAGGGATGAGGCCTAATTTCTTCTCCTTATGAATAAGAAATGTTTGTCTTGACAAGGTTCCAGACTTACTTGGTGCTTTCTTTGGGTGTTAGAAATGCTAACCCCAGGCATTCCAAGCAGCTCTTCTTGAGCAAACATGAGTCCTGTCTCAGTTTCCCTTGCAGCATACAGCATAACCTGTGCTCATAACAGGGAAGCAATGCTTTGCTGATTCAAGGCGTCCAAGGGTAGTACGCTCACAATCGTCTGATATCCTGCAAAGGAAACAGCATTTGGGCTTAAACAGAATATGGCGCAAGGAGACATATATCGTTCCATACTTTTAAAACTCAGAAAGCCACAATGTGTTGTAAGTTTAAGCAGAAGAATGCTGGCAGAGGAGGCTATAGGAAATGGCAGCAAGCTTCTTCCAGACAGCTACTCAAATGTAAAATTTGAGTAGACTCTTTATAGATGTATGTACTGAGATTGTGGGAACTAAGTAGTAAGCCTGATCACAGAAAATTAAATATAGAATAACAATTTTAATTTAAACTTGTTCTATGCAGTATTCTAAATCTCCAAGTCCTTTAGTGTTCCATGTTTTGCAACATCTTTTAAGATTTTTTTTCGTTTAAGAAAATTCAGGAAGCCACTTAAGTTCCCCCCATCCTAAGAAGTGACAGAATGGGAAGAAAACACTCTGTTTTCCAGGTTGCAATCTCTACTTTCATTCTATTCAGATGGAGCACATAATTGATTTACTGTGCATCCAGAAAATTAGCAGCACCTGTGACAGTGTCATTCATTTTTGCCAAGAACTTACACTGTTTCATATAAGTACTAACATCATTTTCTTGTGCCGTTATTTCAGGAGCTTAAACTTGCCACTCTAGAAGGCAAAATGGCTGAGGCTGAATGTGCCATGACGGAACTTGAAACTACTGCCTCTCAGCAACTCCATGGCTTGGCACGGCAAAGTGAGCAGGCCCTTGAAGTAGTGCAGAAAAAGCTAATGATGTCAAATGATAAGGTGGAAGAATTTGTTACCTTCGTGAAGGTTTGTTAATTTGGATTGATTTTTACTTAATTGAGATGACCTCAGTTGTGTTTATGTAATACAAGTGGCCACATGAATTCCAGAGTTCAGGAGGTTTTTGTTGTCCTTTGAGCATATAAAGTCTTGTGCTTAGAAGGACTGACACTCTCTGCTACGTATGTTGATGCTTTGAAGTCTCAAAGGAGAAAAGCCAAACTCGTCTTTAGTTTTGGGCACTATCCCAATCCCTTAATAAGCCTACTTTACATTTAACTAGGGGGTGGGACTTGGCCTGAAACAAATTACTTTTAAGTGCATATTTTCCAGGGTTCTGAAGAATACCTTCTTGCATAAATGCTGATTTATCTGGTTAAACACTGTCTTGCTTTCCCAATTAAATTACTTCACTTACCCTCAGATGCATAATCATGAAACCAGATAGGTTTGAAAATTTTAAGTGCTACAGTTTATATCACATTGTATGCAAACCAATGGTGAATACCAGGATCTTCTCTAGAAGACCAGACTCTGTATCACATAATGCTATTTAATAAACATGGATTAATTGGTTTGTTTATATATTTTGTTTAGCTAAATCCTCACCACCACCATTTGTTCTCTTGCAAGGCTTGCATCCTCTGTTTATTTCCCAGAACAGTATGTATGTATATATTTATTTATCTGGAGCATTTTATCCTGTGCTTTGACCAAACCATCTTACAGAATTCAATAATAAGACAGCCCTTACCGGCAAGCATAAAGCCCAAAAGGTACTATGAGGAAGGGACTGCAAAGAAGGAGGAAAGAAATGAATGCAAGCCCTAGTGTCTTTTTTTACAATGTTTAGCAGGTCATACAACTGGAATGCAAGATGATGGAAGAGCTACTGCTTCTGTACCTTCTGAAAGTTGTAGCAGTGACAGGTGTAAAGGAGTACTCAGCTGAAGCTGGCTCCAGGCATACTGGAAGAAGGTACACCTGCTGCTTCTGATCTCTCTGATGGCCTCTGCAGTCTTTAGTTTGGACCAGAGACATTAGAATTTGTTGGATATGAGGTCAAAGAAAAAGTATGGCAATAGAAGCAAGAGAAGTAGCTATAATAGGATAGTTTATACTATGAGATGGAATTTATTGCAGAGCTGAGAAAAACCTTTTTCAAGGGCAATGGTGTGTGGCTTGATTATAATGCTAAATATTTTTCATTGTTTATATTAACTGCAAATTTATTCTCCGGATGTAGAACTATATTTAGGTGAAATAGCACCATCCATACACAAGAAGGGAAGATAAGACAGGAAAAATCCCAGATTTGCAGAAGTTTATACAATTGGGGGGTTTTGCCGGTGGGGGGCTGCTTTTGGAGAAGGTATTTTCATACCATACCCATTTCTCAAGGTAGCGCACATCTCTACAAAAGCTTTTATTAGTTGTGCAGAGAAGAAAATGGTGTTTGTAAGCCCCTCCTGCAAACTAAGGGGGCATCCGCATGATACAAATAATCCAGTTGGAAACTGGATTACTTGCACGGCTCCTTCCTATGGAATCCTGGGATTTGTAGTTTGGTGAGGCACCAGCACTCTTTGTCAGAGAAGGCTAAAGACCTTGTAAAACTACAAATCCCAGGATTCCATAGGAAGGAGCTATGCAAATCCAGTTTCAAACTGGATTATTTGTGTCATGTGGATTCCCCCTAATACCTTGTATCAGCAACAACCAGGAGGGGAGAAGTGCATCTAAACACAGCTCATAGTAAAAAGTTTTGTGGCACTATTTTTGCTTTTATTTTACATAGTATGAGAATCTGGAATGGAGTACTTTTCTCTCTCCATCAACATCTTTGATTTAATACTGTTTCCCAAATAAATGCCATCTCCAAAATATCATAGTTACATTTGTCCCCTCAGATGAGAAGATCACTGCCAAGTTGTCAAGAGTAAAGGTAGCTAAAAAGAAAGTGCCAGCAGGAGTGAAATTAATAAAGTCTAAATGAAATTAACTTGTTTGCTGACAACCTAACAAGGTAATTGCTACTTAGGATAGTCAGTAATGAACACACAGTCAAGCACATGGCACTGAAAACCAGCTGAGTTGCTTGTGGAGAAAGAAAAGGAAGCGCACTAACTGGTGTGATGCAACACTGTGCATATTAAAATGCTCAGAGGAGTCCTAAGCAGTTATGCTCCCCTAAATCTCATAGATTTCAGTGAGACTGAAACGCATTTGCTACATGCTGGAATGTTACCTATAAAATGGAGTTGGGAATGGCTAAAGTGCCATTCAGACTTGTATTCTTTAAGTAGTGGGGTGACTTTTCTTGTGGAGAGCTTTTTGTATGCGGCATAGCCCACAGGACTTGGAAAGTGCTACTCTAGGAAGGGGTTCTTCGTTCCAAAGTCTTCATGTTAGAGAAATCAGTTGTTTTGAAAAGTTCCGTGCTGCATGAGGATGTTCCCCTCTTCAAGCTGAAGACACAGAAGGCAGCTCCAAGGTGCTGACTGAATTATATACTTGTCTTGTATACTTAACTTGAAACAGTATCCTTATGGCACAGTTCCCATACTGCTTGTGGTGAAGTGGTTTGAGTGTTGCACCCGAACTTCAGGAGACCAGGTTTGAATCCCTGCTTAGCTGTGGAAATCCACTGGGTGTCCTTGGCAACTTATACCCTCACAACCTAAAAGGAAGGTGATGGCAAACCTCTGAATAAATCTTGCCAAGAAAACCCTAGGATAGGGTTGCCATAAATCAGAGTCTGACTGAAGGCACATAACAACAAATAGCAGTTCGTTGTTACCAGCTGTTACCTGGAGGTGTTAATTAACATACTAATGCCGGAATATTTATGTAATCATCCACTTTGCTTTGAGAATGGTCACTATGCTTATTTTATATAGGCATATATGTTTGAATGTAATTGCCACAATCTGGTTTGTGGTTTTGTTTGTTTGTTTGCTGCATTTCATTGCTTTTTTATCTTCGAGTTCACATTTTGTTTACTCAACACATGTAATTTAGCAGTCTTCCACAATTTTTGCCAGTGATAAAATGGAAAACTTACATACAATAACACATGAAGGCTTACACGATAGTAAATGCATTAGTCTATCAGGTCCCATAAGAGTAATTCTTTTTCTGTGCCATACAGAAAGCTTCTGTGCCATTGTTTGGTAAAACAAATCGTGTACAGCACTGGTGTAGATCCTTTGCACAATTCAGAAGTATCATATCATGATTTGTACTTCATGGAACTTTAGCAACACAGAGAGGGCAGGTAAATCCTACAGCATCATGTTCCAGTACAGAATATGGCTGTTCGGGATCTCACCTGATGACCAGCCATGGCCTTTTCTAGGATATAACATTCCCCTCCCACCCTGCATTTCTCCTCCACCTCACCAGTCATTCAGCATTCTGTACCCACTGACATTGCTCTGTTCTCAGTGTCCTGCTTTGGAGGTCCCACCCCACAAGTTTTTCCTCTTAAATATTTTTTTTATTTCCACAAACCTTGCAACCCCCACCCCACCCCAAGCCTACTGATACCTTCCTCTAGTTTGAATCATATTGCATATATAAAGATGTATACTAAGAGAGTAAGATTGCTATATGTGTCATAGGAGTGCTGTTTCACGCTGCCTTAATGTAAATTGCAAGCAGCTAGGCTTTATGAAACTGCTGCTTCTTTCTGCTTGGTGCCTTCTCAAAAACTAATATTATTCAACTCACCTCTTCTATGGTTCCCTCATTCTGCCCATGACAATGGCTCTGCTAGTGGACCATTCCACTGGCGTATCAGGAGGATCTCTTTGAAATATTTGTCATGATGGCATGTCTGGCATTCCGTGGTGTAGTGGGAGCTCCACCAAGTCTTAAAGCCTTTCCCAGGTATAATCCCAGTACATTGCTAACAGTTGGAAAATGCCAATTACTTTCATGTGTGTCATGCTATTGTGAAAACTGCATCAATCTGTTTAACCAAAAATTGATAATTCCTTTTTAAAATGTCCGTATTACAAATGTCAAAAGTAAGTCAGTATGCATTTTATAGAATATTTTGCGTAAAAACAGTTTACCTGTTGTGCCGAGTAGATGAACTAGAAGAAAATAAAGATGGGTCCTGAATGTCAAATATTGATGATGAACAGAGCAGCTGTTACTGACATTCACCTAGTTGCTAAATATTTATGCAAGAAAAGTCCTCTGAAACCATTTGTCTCTCATAGTGTCTTACTGAAAAGATATGAACTGAAAATCTTCCTGGCTCTCAATTTCAGTGGCACTATAACCTGTACAATGTAAATCACATCAATCCTCTTCTTATACATTTCATGCTGAAGCCACACATAAGAAAACTGAGTTAGCATAATGAGGCAGCACTAGTGCCCCTCCCACCCTTACCACCTCCTTCTTTGAAGTGCAGTCTATACTATCTCTACCTTCTCCTTCTAGGAGGTTGCCAATTTTTTCCTCTTACCTCTTCCCCATTCCCTTCACAGGTTGATATATCTCTCCTTTTTTCTCAGTACTTAATATGGGATAGCTGAATCTTAAGAAGAATTTTTGAAAGATTAATTGTGTGTTATACATAGAGCTGGGTATGTTTAGCCTGGGGAAGAGAAGGTTAAGAGGGGGCATGATAGCCATCTGTAAATACTTGAAGGGATGTCATACTGAGGATGGAGTAAGCTGACAGTAAGAGATGTTCGGCAGTGGAATGCACTGCCTCGTAGTGTGGTGGAATCTCCTTCTTTGGAGGTTTTTAAACAGGGGCTGGATGGCCATCTGTCGGGAATGCTTTGATTGTGTATTCCTGCATGGTAGGGGGTTGGACTGGATGGTCGTTGTGGTCTCTTCCAACTCTATTATTCTATGATCTATTTAAATTTGGTCATATCTTTGTACACTGCCCTTGTATCTATAAGAATGAAGGCTGGTATAGAAATATTTTTTTAGAAATAAATACTTTTAAGAGTACACTTGAGAATGCATCTCAGTTTATGCCCTCACTAATTTTTAATCCTGTATTTGCTAAGTCTTTACAAAGCACCATGCAGTTCTACTTGATCATAATTCTTTCAGCTTTCTTTTGCTCTTTTTTCTTGTGTTATGTCCTTACCTATGTCGATATATTTAATATATTCCTCCAGATTATTGGATTATTGTTTGACACTTAAAAGAGTACTGCACAGTTGCTAAAAGTCTTAAATATTATATCATTTAATTGTCATGCTTAAATTGTCATAGTTTATGGATCTGTATTTAATTCTTGCTGTGAATCTAGATTATTTAGAGTTGTCTGATTCAATACCATGGTCAGACTATTGAAAACTGAATTTTCTTGATTCTTTTCCTTTCGCTGGCCCATTGGGAGAAATGTTCTGAAATGAGTTGGAAATGTTCTTGAATGGGAGACTGCCAACAAATACCATGTGTTGTGGGCTCTATTTCAGAGGAAGGAACTGGCAAAACCACCTCTTAATATTCCTTGCCTATGAAAACCCTATGAAATTTATGGGGTCACCATAAGTTGACAGGTACATACATACATACATACACATACACAATTCCATGGACAAGGCTAAAGTTATTGGTAGGGGGAAATAAACTCCACATGGAAACTGTTGAAAAATCAAAACACAGCTGATTGCTCCATTTAATCACTTTTTAAAATTCTCACTATAGTTCAGGAAAATAATACATAATGATAATTTGCATTGAAGTTGTTAGTGTGCTTGCCAGTCTATGGGAGAGTACGCTTGATAATGAAAGAACACTGAAGAATTTTTTTAAAATGTGAACACTTTCAGTTGTGCTGGAAAATGAAGTGAACATTTTCTCCATGTCACTGAAAAGTCTTGCTGCTTTTCTATTTAAATGCTTTGCTGACTGTTTTCTATTCATAGGCTTCCTTTTGCTGGGCAAGCAACAAGCCTTTTTTTAAGAAACAGCCACATTTGATGGGTCTAAGAAGAAATTGGTGATTAAATTAATTCACCATCAGGATAATTCTTCAGATGGGATTTGGGCAAATTGAATCAGAGACCTGGATGGTGACAGTGAATATCTGTTAGACTGTAAACAGAGTAATAGGCTCTATGGATTTTAATGAATGAAATTAATGGATGACTTCTCACTGTTTAGCATTAGCATATGGTATATGGTGTATACAGTACAAGAGCTAGGTTTAACATGGATGCTGGGACAGACTAGATCACTGCAGACAAAGAATAGCAAAGTCTTTGCTATTAGTGAAATTGTGTTGAGTTTGTGATGGAGACAAATATCACATTTTCCTTGTGTTTTCCCCCATCTCAGTGTGTAAAAATTATGTGTTGGATACTACATTGTTTATAATCTATAAAAATCTTTTACCTTATGCTGAAATATAGAAAAATAAATACATTATTGATTTGTTGCAGCCAAATGGCAATGAGTGTAATATGTCCAGCAGTCGCTTTCATAATCCTAATGGGAAAAGTGTCTGTAGACCTAATTCATATAATATAGAACCATACTGTGATTTTAAAGAAGTGATGTAATGTTGCAACATAGGGCAAAATCTTAATGTCAATTCAACCTAGATGAGACCCTTTGAAATCAGTAGCTAGATGTGACTAGCAAATCCTATTCATTGCAGCAGATCTATTCAAAGTACGACTAACATTGGATTTTGTCCACTACTCACTGATCCTGTGCTGGTGGGATAAAAATATTTGCTCTGGTCTTGAAGCATACTTTGGCTATACTTACAAAATGTGAAGTAGTGAAGCTTTCAGCTGTTTTGTATTTGTTTTTTAGGTTTTAAAATGGTGTGTGTCTGTCTCTGTGTTAGATATTGTTGTATGTCTGATGGCCAAATTTTTGGCACAGAAATTTAGCATTTAAAGAAAAACATGCTCAAAACAGGCCAAAGGTTCAACTCAGGAACTTTGCAGTTAACAGAAGATAGCAACTTGTCCAGGACTGTATTCTCTTTCTGACTGGCCAAAAGGTCGGGTGAAGAAATGAAAATACTGTACATACCGTAAATAAAACTTTAAAATAAAGTTGGAAGATAAAGTAAAGGCACATGGAGAGGAGTAGGCAAGAAGGAAGAATAAAAGAGCCAGGATTTAAAGTAAAGAAAGCATTACCAAGGTAGAGGCCTGTTGTAAACCAAGACAGGATAGGCTTAATTGAGAAAGTTGGTTGTGGCTTTATTGATGTACATAGGCTGAGTTAAGGAAACAATAAGTTGGTTCTCCTCCTTTTTATGGTGCAGGCTACAACTCATGCCATCATACAGAATAATTTCAAAAAATACTTTTGAAATATATTTTATTTACTCTAACAAGAATACAAGTAAATAAGTGTACAGTAGCACCCCCGTATCCATGGGGGATTGGTTCCGGGGCGTCCCATAGATGGTGATTTCCATAGATAATAGTGAATGCCAACCGCAGCGGGGGGAGAGGGATGAGATCACTCCATCCCTTCCCCTGGGAGGGCCCCTGTTGCTGCAGCAGCGATTGTGGGGGGGGGAGGGGAGGAGGTGAGATCCCCTCCATCCACTTCCCCCTTTGCCCCCATTATCACTGCAACGGCAGGGCCATGGTGGGGGGGGGAAGCAGGGGGCCAGATCGGCTTCGTCCCCTTTCCCCTTCGCTCCTGTGATCACTGCAGTGGTGGGGCTGTGGTGGTGGGGAAGACGGGGGCGAGATTGCCTCCATACCCTTCCCCTTCGCCTCTGTGATCGCCACAGTGGCAGGGCCATGATGGGGGAGGGTGGGGGGAGAGATCGCTTCCATCCCCTTCCCCTTCACCCCGTGATTGCCGCAGTGGTGGAGCCATGGGGAGGGTGAAGGGGTAAGGTCTTTTCTCTGTCCCTTACCCCTTCGCCCCTGTGATCGCCATCGCGGCAACAGGAACCCTCCCAGGGGAAGAGATGGGGAAGGTGAGATTCCCCCCTCCCTTCTCTCCCACAGTCACCAACCATGGATAATTGAATCTAAGGTTGGCAAATCAGCAGATACGGGGGTGCTACTGTAACTCCCATTCCCCTTTAGTTCTTGTTATCCTACCAGCTATATATGCAAATACATCTGGGGACAAAAGACCCCAGATTTGATCCCCAGCATCTCCAGGTAGAAAGGAATCCTGTCTGCAGTCTTGGAGAACTGCTTTTCAAAATGCTGCATTAAATGGATTGACTCCAGGTAAGACAGGTTTCCTATTTGCATATATTTTTAACCAAAGGGGAAAAAAATATAGAAATTGCTTTTATGACATGTTTCTTGCCAGACATTTGCCTTACGGTAGGTATATCAACATGGTAACTTGGGAGGCAGGATGTCTAAATTAGGTCAACAGCCACCATGTGGGCAGCTGCTATTGGTCATTATTTCTTGGCTCCACCCAACTTGACTTCATTATTAGAGTTAGCTGCTTGAGCATAATCATTTTAAATTGACAATGATTGACAATGACACAAAAAGGGTTGATAGGAGCCCTGGTAGCGCAGTGGTTAAATGCCAGTACTGCAAGCCACCACGTTGCAAGTTCGATTCCAGCGGGCTCCAAGGTTCACTCAGCCTTCCATCCTTTCGTAGGTCAGTAAATTGAGTACCCAGCTTGTGGGGGCAATTAGCTAACACACATTGGAAACTGTTTAATGCAGTGTAGATGTGTAAATAGCTATTGCTTAAAACAATTTGTAAGCCGCTCTGATAGCCTTGTGGCTGAAGAGCGGGGTATAAATAACTAAAATAAATAAATAAATAAATAAATAAATAATAGTCATCTACAGAAATTATTGTTGGAGCATGCCCTTGGTGGACCTATCTCAAGAGACCGCAGCATAAAATGAGGACCTTGAAAAGGGATTTTTCATTTTGATTCTCCCTACACCATGCAACTTCAGGAGAGTGCTGGATGTATGTAGGTCATACTTGTCAGTGTAATAAAATGGGAAGGTATATCAGGTCCAGACAGTGTGTGCACTCTAGAAAACATCTCAGAATCGTCTGCAAAATTCTGAATGTCTGTGGCATATGTTCAGGGCCAGTGTTCCTCAACAGTCACACAGACAAAGAAAGGATCTGTTCATGGAAGAAAGTTTGGAAAATATTGATTAAGTCTTAAAAGATCTTCCTTTAAAATCTTCCATAGAGCTATAAGTATGATACACACACACATACACATGAAACCTAACATTGAATAATATTTTAGGGTACTTCATTAGGTATAACAAATATGAAGGATAAAAGTGAGATAGAATTTCAGAAAAACAAGCATATGGTCAATTGCCTGAAAAATTATTCACAAAAAGAACAAAAATCTAAGTTACATACAGTCTGCAGTTTTGAAACCTATGTTGTTAGTGGTTGTTAAGATCTATATTTAAGGAAACCTATTTAATTAGTATCAAACTAGTCTGTGTTATGGCCTTTTGCATAATGTTAGCTAAGAAATCAGGTTGAATAAGACCGAGTGATCATGCTACTAGAGTGGTTTTTAATAGTCACTGACACAGTGTCTTGTTGAATTCAACATTCACAGGCCCCTATGGTACCAGAACTAGTCTCCATCCTAGTGTTTTGGCAGAAGTATCCATAATAGGGAATACATGCCCAGACTTACCATGGACGTTAGAAACCATGGATTATATCAAACACTATTAAAATGAGTGGCGTCCGGCCCAATCGTACCATACACCTCTCTATGCATCTTCTAGGTCCTCCAGCGCTACTCTATGGTCAGTTTCTGGTGGAAGCATATCAGAGAGTCACACTGGAGGACCTAGAAGATGCCTAGAGATACCATTTTTTCCCCCTGAGATGGGTTAGTGAATCCGCAGATACAGGTCCCGTGAATACAGGGGTATAGCTGTAATTCTTTATGCTCAAACTTTGGTAAATTATGTTTTGGACTTGCAGAATTCACCAGCCAACATGACCAAGGGATGAGATGGGCTAAAACAAAAATACAACAATTTTGATATGGCACATGATAAAACAAAACAATTATTTACTTGTTTAGATGATACTATAGTAGTACTCCTCACGCACAATGTACAGTTTATCTTGAACAGTGTAGAAAAAGTCAGCTTCTCTTGAATCTAATAAATTAAGACACAAAGATACAAATACTTGGTTGATAAAAATAGGCCTGAACTACAGGCATGCCTCAGTTAGCAAAGCTTCTGACAAAGAAGCTCCTTTTTACAAGGTCTTTTTATGGAAGCCCAGCATAGCCCCCCTTTTCTTGTCTTCTGTCTAACTGGAAAGGGGTTTTGCAGTATTAGCTGCAAAAGAAAGACAGACTTTCAGTGTTGGGTTGCAGCAGCCTGTCTGCAGTAAACAATGCAATAATGCTTGGCCTGGGGGAAAAGGGGATTCTACTCTAGGTGATCCTACCATAGCTGTGTGTGCTGACTTACAACAGGCAAGGTAAACAGCTGCCTCCAGAATCACTTACTGAGCATGTGTGAAGAACAAAACAGAAATAAAAGGGGAAACACATTTGCCTGCCCCACCAGCTATCCTGACATGTTGAAAAAGCATAGATCTGTTAGTTTTGTCACCAAAATGGAAATATAAGAAAAGCAGAGGCCTTTGGGTAAAAGGCGAAAGATTTATACGATCTGAAGAGAAACCAGAGTATAGCAGAGGCCTTTGAAAGGAAAAACAAGTCATCCTGGGATGCATGTTGGAAGAAGCTTTCAGGTGGTCTCTAGAAGATTCAAAATGTTTTTGTTTGCTTATGCAAGGCTTACCTTTCCTGGTTGTTTCATTTCGCAAATGTATAATGTCAGTTTTGAATGAAAAGTTTGCTGAAATCTGTTGAACTGCTGTTCTATTTTGTGGTGTAGGAACCTATTCCTATTATATCCATGTTATTTTTACCTCCATTAAGTTTCCGTTAAAGAAGCCCAGGAACACATCAACTTTGTTAACTGAAGTATACCTATACTAATCCTCACTAGAGTACCATACATGTAGAATAGACCTCGAAACAATGGGGTTTACATAAGAGTTAATAGATCATCAAGCAATTAATTCAATGGGTCGACTCTAGGAATTGCTACTAGGAATTGGATTCAGATTATAATGGATTCATATCTAAACATTAATAAATAATAAATATTGAAGAATAGTGGCCAAGATATATTGTGGTAATGACTAAGCTCCATGTCTTTCATTTATATTAGCATCTAACTGCACAAAGGTATGTGATACATAAAAGTGCATATTTTTGTCTATGCATTAAAATCATTTATGGTACTCAGTTTGCAAAACATTGAAGCAAGAAGATTAATATTTAAAAATTATTGCCTGAAATCTGGCCCTACTTTAATAGCATAAGCTAGTATATGAAACTCAACTTTTATTGACAATAATATACTTTAATAACCGTAAATAATTACCAGAAAAGCAGTTACTTTTACAGTTCAAATAGCAAGAATGAGATTATTCCTTGAACATAGCTTTTGTTCATCTTCACCTAAATCTTTCTTGGCTGCTGCTGAACAGAAATTGAGCAGAATATTGTTTTAACCAGCAAATTGCGTTGGTAACAGCTCTATAGTTTTTCTGTGGGTTTTTTCCAGGCTTTTTGTCCTTTGATCCCAGGACAAAAAAGAAGTACAATAAAAACATTGGTAGACCGCGCAAAAAGTATCTGCAAATGCCACTACATGGAGGATGAACTGAAGCACCTAAACTGGGCCCTACAGGCTAATGGTTACTCTAGATCAGACATCACAAGAGCAGCCAGACCCAGAAAAAAACACAGGAATGAAGAAAAACAGCCACCCAAAGGGAAGGTATTTTTACCATACATCAAAGGAGTCACAGACAGAATAGGGAAACTGATGAGGAAACACAACCTCCAAACGGTCTACAGACCAACCAAGAAAATCCAAGGAATGCTACACTCAGCAAAGGACAAAAGAGACCCTCTCACAGCCTCAGTTTACCGCATACCATGCAGCTGTGGACATGTTTACATGGGGGCCACTAAATGCAGTGTGCAAACACAAATCAAGGAACATGAGAGACACTGCAGACTGGGCCAGCCAGAAAAATCAACAGTAGCAGAACATATTACAAACCAACCTGGACACAAAATGTTATTTAAAAACACTGAAATTCTGGACCAGGCCAACAACTATCATGTCAGAATGCACAGAGAAGATATTGAAATCCACCAACACCTGGACAACTTCAACAGGAAGGAAGAAACCCTTAAAGTAAACAAAGTTTGGCTACCAGTCCTGAAAAACACCAAAATCAAAACTCAACACATGCAAATGAACTTCACCCAGGGACAGGAGGATTTCCAGCAGCCACTGGACCATTAGCCAACCATTAGCCATACAGACACTAATTATATATCTCCAGCCAGAAACTAGCCATTCAAATACACAAATTTACATATCCTCTCCAACAGGGGCTCACAGTATATAAACCCCACACAGACTCCTACCCAACCATTATCTGAAGATGCCACAGATGCAGATGAAACATCAGGAATAAATTCTTCCAGAACATGGCCTCATAGCCCGGGGGGAAAAAACACCGCAGAAAACCTATGGATGCAGGCCATGAAAGCCTTCAACTTCACAGCTCTATAGTTGCATCATACTTATATTGAATAACAAGCAAACCAAAATCCTGGTCCCATAAAATAGAATCCAGAGAGACCTACATGAGGACAAAGTTCCCATATTCATATAAAGGGACTCTATTTTTCTCTTGCAGCAGCAGCAGTTTCATGGGACATTGCTCCACAGTGTCTCACATCCCTTCAAGATACTGACAGGCTGCTCCATAGAGTCCATGACCTTTCCGAGTTTCTTTTACAGGGGTTTGAAATGGAGGGTGAGGTAGGAAGGGAGTGGGCAACTTTCTGCCTTTAGATCCCAGACATGATTCTTTGGTGGCATGTTCAGTAATATATCCAGCAATGGTTACTCAGCAGAGAGGAGATGTTTTCCAGCAGAATGTGGAAGGCAAACATTTCCAACCATTCCCCCACAATGCTTCTCACACATTGGCTCCAGAGGCCTCCCTATTCTTTGCTGCTGGGATAATTTGTGAACCGTATGCTGTGATATCCACCATGCCAGAATTATCCTGTCTAGAAACTCGATGCTGGCATGGATCCCTTAATGAATGAATACGTTCCTGAATGAAATCCTCCTCTTGCATTATCCCTGGAGGGCTGTGGTTCCTGAACAGTCAATCTTACATGAGAACCCAGTCTAAGTGCTTCAGCCAGCATGGCTATATTCATGTTTAGATTTCTTTACAGAAATTATTGTTGTTTATTTATATAGCACCATCAATGTACAGGTTGCTTTACAGAGGGTTACAGATGAAAGCAATTATAACTATTTCAATAATATAAAATACTAAAATACAATAGAGAAAAAAACACATATACATAATGCAGAATAAAACAAAATAGTACAGGTAATCAAATATAATAAAGATATATAAGCATTAATCTAAAATTCCAAAAGTTTTAGAGAACAAAAAAGTTTTCAATTTGGATTTAAAAACAGCAAGGGAAGAAACAGTTCGCAAGTTTACAGGGAGGCGATTCCAGGAATAAGGAGCAGCAAGAGAAAAAGGACAAAGTCATTTTTCAACACATTTTCTCCCTTTGTTGCATCAGAAACGGCTTTTAATATTAAAAATTAAAATAATATTTACATACTCCACACTATTTAATATAGCTTAAGTATCTTCTTCGTGGTCTCTGTGACTCACACAGCTGGGTTACTCCAGCGCCTGCGCAGAGCATTGGAACCTTCTAGAAAGGCTAGGCAGAATATGCTTTGATACATTTTTGGTGGTAACTCCGCCCATCCTAACGGTCCCTTATAAGGGCTTCCCGCCTAAATCCCCTCAGTTCCTTTCTTTCCGCCGCGCTAGCAGCTTGAAGGAACTTCTGTTCGCTAGGTGTTTTTTCTCTCATCGATCTGGTTTGACTTGGCTTTGCTTTTTCGATGACGACTTTTGCCCTATCCCTCTGGTTTTGGTATTCAGCTTCTGATTACTCTGGGTTTGACATGTTTCTGGCTTTTGATAACAATTTTGGCTTACTCCTTCGGTTTTGGCATTACCTCATATAGGGTTCTTGACCTCGGACTGTCCTTGACTACTATTTTTCTTCATTGTTCTGATTATCGCAGCTATTGTGTGTAAAATATCTGGGAGAGGAGCCTTTAAACGCTGCGTAATTTGTCAAGTGAAGCTCCCGGTGCGGATGGTCATTCCCTCTGTTTAATATGCTTGGGAGAGACTCACAATGTCGACACTTGCGTCCATTGTAAGGCTTTTACACCACAGGCTCGGAAACATAGGCTCTCGCGCCTGAAGTCCTTTCTTTATGAGAAAGCCTTACTCCCTGGTTCTGCTCCAGCCTCTACCTCTGCTTCGGCTCCTCCCTCTGAGTCCCAAGGCCGTGGACGCTCCCAGTCTCCTCCACCTACAGGCCAAAAGTGTCGTCGGTCCTGAAGCCTGTCTAGGCGTCGCTCCACTGCATCTGACCCGGAGGCATTCCACTCCTCCCTTCAGCGTGCGTCCTCGGATTCGGCTCGGGATCGATCGACACCAACTCAAGAGCCGATACTGTTGACATCGAAGGATGCCAGTCGGGACAAGGCCCCTTCCACCACTGAGGCCCGCCCCAGTACTAAGTCTGCTTCCTCTCAATCTCTGAAGAAAAAGAGGAAAGAAAAGCATTCGTCTAGCATGACCCTAGTAAGTCCAAGACCAAGACGAAGGGCGGCTCAAAGAAACCTAAGCCTGTGGAAAGTGCTGCTCCAGAGATCCCCCTCGCCGATCGACAGATGTCGAGGGCACCTTTGTCTGGCCTTTGCCTGTTTCCACCATAACAGAGCCCGAGACTCGCCGGTCCCGTACACCGTCGGGATCAGCCGAGATTGTGACGGTTGAGGTCCCGTCCGGTACCGACGCCGAGAGATCTCCTAGGCGCCTCAAAGCATCCCCTGCTCTGGTCGTGTCCAGGGCTCAGTTGCTGGAGCGCCATTCTTCGGACGTTGAGATCGAGGTCATCGAGTCTGAAGACGTCCCTCAAAGCCATGCATCTGCTGCAATCCGTCATGATGTCCCGGCTTATTCCGCCTATGATCTTGCCCGATCCATCTGCAGGGCAGGTTTCGGGTCACCTACGGGATCTACACACCAAGAGGTGATGTACTCGACACCACCATCACAGGCTGCTCGATTGCCCGGTCTCCGCGACTCGTCGACCTGGATGTTGTGAAGCCGGTGTCAAAGAGGGATGCTGTGATCCAGGTATCTCCTCTTGAACATCACCCTCTACCTCGAACTCCTCCAACTCCACAGCCTCGATCTCCCACACCGCCATGAGACCGTAGTCCTTCATCGGAAGGGTCGTCCTCATCTTCCACCACGTCTTGGGACCTTTACCAAGCATATCTGCCATCACCTAAGACCGAGTTGATGGAGGATGACTCTGCCTCTCCAACTGATGATGTGTGCACTTTTGGAGAGCAAATGGTCCGGATGTCTCATGTGTTAGATCTTAAATTGGAAGAACGAGCGGCTGATCCCGTGGACCCAATTTTCCAACGGATCCAGTCGAAGGCACCCCCAACGGCTTCCATCCCGGTACTGCCCTCTCTGTTGAAAATCGCACAAGGGTCTTGGGAGAATCCCTCATCTATCCAGTCAACATCTAAAAAGATAGATCGACTGTACCGTGTCGGTGGTGAACATGTGGATTGGCTCCAGAACCATCCAAGGCTGAATTCTGCGATCATCGAAGTCGCACAGAACAAGAGACAACGCCGGCCTCTGTCATCTCTGCCAGACCCAGAGGGCAGGAAACTCGATATTGTCGGGAAGAAAATTTACTCGGCAGCTGGTCTGAGCTTCCGTGTGGCAAATTATTCAGCTTGCATGGGAGCTTACCAGCAGGTCCTATGGGAAAGAATGAGTCATCTTATCCAGGACCTCCCTGAGGAGCGGTGTTGAATGGCAGAGGCCATACAATCTGAGGCCCAGTTCCTCACGGGACTACAGATGAATTCGGCCCGTAATGTGGCAGACTGCGCAGCAAAAACCATCACTGGTTCAATTGTGCTGCATCGGCATGCATGGTTGCATTCCTCGGGCCTTACGCCTCAAGCCTCAGCCACTATAGAAGATCTGCCCTTTGACGAGTCTGGCTTATTCAATGGGTCAACCGACAAAAAACTCGAGTTCACCCAAAAGATGAGGACCACTGCCAGGAAATATGATATGGGTTCCACCTCCACCTCTCAATACCGTCCTAGAGGCAAAAATATTCCTGCCAAGCCCCATTGTATGGCCAACAGTTCCGTTGAGGGTACTCTGGCCAGTCCTACTGCCGGTCCCATTACGTTCCCTCTCCCTCTCCGGCCTCATCGGTGAGGAGCCAGGGCTCGGGTTCCAGATACTGCCAACCATCGCGGCAGCGATCCAGGGACCAGGGCCGGAAGAAATTCTGATTGCCTTGCTGATGCTGTTTCTGTTTTTTCTTAGGCGCCTCTTCGGGGATCGACTGTCCAACTTCCAAGAAGCCTGGTCTTCTATAACATCAGACCATTGGGTGCTTCAAATCATCCAGACCGGCTATTGGATCGAGTTTGACACTCTACCTCCAACGGGACTGGTTCGATCAACACCGCCCTCCCCTCCTCGAGGAGGTGCACACCCTGTTGCAGAAGGGGGCCATCGAACCTGTCGACCCCGACCTTCACCACCTCTGCTTCTTCTCGAGGTACTTTCTGGTTACCAAGAAAGACGGCGGTCTACGTCCGATTCTCGACCTCCGTGGGGTGAACAAGTACATAGCCCCAAAGAAATTCAGAATGGTCACCTTGGCCTCCATCCTTCCGCTTCTGAAATGAAACGACTGGTTCGTCCCCATAGACCTGAAGGACGCCTATTTTCACATCGGGATCCATCCGGCCCACAGGTGCTTCCTTGCGTTTCAAGTCGGGACCGAGGCCTTCCAATTCAGAGTGCTTCCTTTCGGCCTCTCGACTGCTCCTCGAGTCTTTACGAAGTGCATGGCAGTAGTGGCAGCTTTCCTTCGGCAGCAGGGCATGGTGATCTTCCCATACATCGACGACTGGCTGATTGTGGGGGAGTCTCGATATCAGCTCAGACTCGATGTTGGCCTCACCTTAGATGCCGTAGACTACCTGGGACTTGTTGTCAACATCAAAAAGTCTCAGTTCCAACCGACTCAAGTGATCCAATTCATTGTAGCTCATCTAGACTCGGTAACGGCAGCGGCATACTTACCTCAAGACAACTTCAACACCCTTCGGTCCCTGATCCATACTGACCGTCGGTCCCGAAGGCTCCCCGCTCATTCAGTTCAGGTTCTTCTCAGCCACATGGCAGCCACGACTTATGTGACCTGCCTTGCAAGACTTCGGTTCTGTCCGCTCCAACACTGGTTCTTGCAAGTGTTCAACCCTCTACACGATTCTCCAAACAAGATGCTTACAATGCCTGGGCAGTTCAGCATTCCCTGGACTGGTGGCTTGTTACCAGACAATTTCCTGTTGGGCATGCCGTTCAACCTTCCTCAGCCGAACGTATCCTTGACAACAGATGCCTCAATGCAGGGATGGGGAGCACACATCGAGTCCTACAAGATTCGGGGCTCTTGGAACAACAAAGAGCAAGCTCTCCATATCAACGTCCTGGAACTGCTCGCCGTCCAGAAAGCATTACAAGCCTTTGAGTCCGTGGTGAGGGGCAGGACCATACTAGTACTGACAGACAACTCCTCTGTCATGTACTACCTGAACAAACAAGGAGGTACAAGGTTCCCCCCAACTTCTACAGCTCACACTGGACATCTGGGATTGGTGCATCTGCAGGAATGTGTTTCTCCAATCCATCCACCTTCCTGGGGAGGAGAACACTCTTGCAGACGGACTCAGCCATTCAAGTCTCTCCATCCACGAGTGGCACCTACACAGATCGGTCACCTTAGACCTGTTTCGGAGCTGGGGTTTTCCTCAAGTAGACCTCTTCGCATCTCCCGAGAACGCTCAGTGTCCCCAGTTCTGTTCCAGGCAGTGCACTCCGGGATCGAGGGGAGACGCATTCCTGTTCCAATGGTTGGGTCCGCTACTATACCTGTTCCCTCCATTCCCACTACTGACAAGAGTGATTGCCAAGCTTCATCGGGATCGAGCGAATGCCATCCTCATCGCCCCGTGGTGGCCTTGGCAGCCGTGGTTTGCAACTCTGCTACACATGTCCAAATGTCGCTTCATCCGTCTGCCATCCCTTCCGGATCTGCTCACCATTCACGAGGGCATGGTCAGACATCCCGACCTAGACACTCTCCGTCTGACGGCATGGAGGTTGATTCTGTGATTCAACCTTCGGGTTCGAGACTCTCGGGTTCGTCTTCCGTACCGAGGCAACCTGCATCTCTCCATCCAGACATTCAGGCTGTCATCAATGCTGCACGAAGACCATCTACTCGAAAGTCATACCACTACAAGTGGAAGAAGTACGAAACCTTTCTGGCCTCCCAAGGACCAAGTCCTGAACCGTTCTCCATTCCAACTGTACTGGAGTTTCTTCTCCAATTGTCTTCGGCGGGCCTATCGCTTTCGTCGATCCGGTGCTACATGGCAGCTATCTCCGTAGAGTTCCAGGCCAGAGGACGTCCGTCCCCCTTTGTTGATGTGACGGTAAAGAAATTTTTGAGAGGCTTCGCCAACCTGCACCCTCCGATGACCGAACCAACCCCGGCTTGGAGCCTCGAACTGGGCCTCTCACAGCTGGTTCACCGACCGTTCGAACCTCTGGCTTCTACGGATCTGCAACTCCTATCCTGGAAGACTGCTTTCCTTGTGGCCATCACTTTGGCGCGTCGGGCTGGTGAGCTCTGTGCCTTGAGGTCTGATCCTCCATACACTGCTTTCAATAAGCACAAAGTGGTACTTCGTCCCGAAATCTCCTTCCTTCCGAAGGTGGTGTCTAGCTTCCATCTCAACCAGTCCATCACTCTCCCTGCTTTGATGCAGGACCCGCAGGACGAATTCGAACTCACCCCTCATTTCATGAATGTTAGAAGGGCTCTAGCCTTCTACATTCAACGGACTGCGTCCCACAGGAAGTCACCCAGACTGTTTGTGTCTTATGCTGACTCGAAGCTCAGAGAGCCCATTTCCTCGCAACGGCTATCGAAGTGGGTGACGTCAATCATTGCTCTCTGCTACGAACTGGCAAAGAAACCTCTGCCATCACGGATCCGAGGACACTGTACGAGAGCTGTCTCCACTTTGACAGCTTTTCTCTCTGGAGTGTCTCTAGAGGACATTTGCAGAGCTGCAACCTGGTCATCACCTTTGACTTTTATTTCTCACTATAGACTTGACTCTTGTTCTAGGAACGAGGCTGCCTTTGGGAAGGCTGTACTGTTGTCTTCTATTCAATGAGTGAGTGTTCATGTTGCCAAGTCACTGTTGTTATATATGCTTTGATCACTTTTCTTAAGTATGTGCTCTTAATGTTTCAAACTCAGGTGTCTGTACATATGATATACTTGGTGTAGGACATACCCGCCTCCAAGAGTGAAGCTTGCCAGTCTACACCCAGCTGTGTGATTCCCAGAGACCACAAAGAAGATGGTCAGGTTGCTTACCTGTAACCATAGATCTTCGAGTGGTCTTCTGTGAATTCACACAGACCTGCCCATCCTCCCCTCTATGTCCTACATGCTTAATGTTCCTGATGCTGCAGATTGTGGCATCATTCAAGGAACTGAGGGGATTTAGGTGGGAAGCCCTTATAAGGGACCGTTAGGATGGGTGGAGTTACTGCCAAAAATGTATCAAAGCATATTCTGCCTAGCGTTTCTAGAAGGTTCCAATGCTCTGCGCAGGTGCAGGAGTAACCCAGCTGTGTGAATTCACAGAAGACCACTCGAAGATCTATGGTTACAGGTAAGCAACCTGTCCTTTTAGCAGGGTGTTGTTATTTTGAATAAATATATAAAGAAAACATATTAAATTAGGCTGCAAGATGGGATTTCTTGTCACTGGATATCATGAAGAAGGGATTCTTTGGGGTGTAATATCCGAAATATCGGCAGAAATGGAAAGGATTGTGTTGGGTTTCACTTGTCAGCCCCTTAAAGAGAAATGTTTGTCCCAAGAGTTCTCTCACCTTTTCATAACTCATCTCTATAAAAAGAGTGTTGTCCTGAAGCCTGCTGTCCATATGATTGCTACAGTGTCAAATACATTATTCCTATCTGGTTATCATTCTTTTAGCTCCTCAAGTAAGTCTATAGCATCTTCTAAGTTAGATTCCGTGGCCCTCTGCTACCTACCCTGACATACCCTGCCCCATATCAGTAATAAATTGGCAATATCTAATAGGTCAAATGTAGCCTTCTATGCATTGCACCTGTTAAAGGAAAATTCCAAAAACCAGGAATCCCAAAAACTAGCGTTCAGACTCAGTCAGGTATGCACTTAAGGAGGGGCCAACTCAAATTCCAAACAAATGATAACTTGCAAGGCAAATACATGCCTGAAGACCTGGCTAATCCTATCAGCCTAAGATGGGATACTCATCTCTGAACAGAACCCTCATATTTCTCACCTTCCCTAAACAAAGAAAATTGCTTCCTCTATTCAGTTACAAAGTACCAGCACATTAAGAACCATTAGCATATCCAGAGTGTTAATTGTCTTACCCTGAGCAACTCCAAGAAGCATTGTCGTTCACTCTAAATCCCATCCCCAGAAGGAAGTTATTAACTATAAAACCCCTTCCAAAAACCTCACTCAAGTTTGCACAGTTTCCCTACTTCTGGACATCAGACTGTTTAGCCGTTTTGGCTTTGGGAGCCCCACTCTGCTAGTTTCTTCCGTGACCTCATCTCAGATCGGTACAGTAGCTAACACACATTGGAAACCACTTAGAGAATGCCTAGTGTGCTATAAAGTGGTGTAGATGTGTAAAGTGCTATTGCTTAACAATTTGTAAGCTACTTTGAGAGCCTTTGTGGCTGAAGAGTGGGGTATAAATCCCTAAATTAAAAATAAATAATAAAGTTTCCTCAGATTGGTACAGTATCACCTGAAAACACCCCCCTCCTCTGTTCTTGTATCCCAGTACTTCTTACTTTATTCACTAGCCTTGCATGAATGTTTGAAGCCTACGTGTGTGTATGAACTTTGTTATTATTGTCTTCTCAAATAAAGAGACATTGGGCAGGATGTTATCAGTATGCTAATGACACCCAAATATATTTCTCCATGTCTCGGTCATCAGCCATGATGACAGATGGTATTTTTCCCCTCAGTCACTGTCTTGTAGTGGTAATGGACTGGATGAGGAAAAATCAACTCAAACTGAATCCAGAGAAAACGGAGGTGCTTACAGTGGGGGCCCCTAAACCTGGTACTGGATTGCAGCCGCTAGTCCTGGGTGGGGTCATGCTTTCTGCTAAGGACTGTGTTCACAGTTTGGGGGTGCTCCTAGACTCATCGCTTCACATGACTGCTCAGGTTAATGCGACAGTCAGGAGCTTCGGCAGATACGCCAACTGCGCCCTTACCTCGAGACAAAGGACCTAGAAACTGTAGTGCATGCACTGGTAACCTCACAACTCAATTTCTGTAATGCTCTCTACATGGGGCTACCCTTCTATCTAGTTCGGAAACTACAACTGGTGCAAAATATGGCACCCAGGATAGTCACTAGGAAATCGAGAAGGGAGCATATTACTCAAATCTTGAAATCCCTTCACTGGCTGCCTATCAGTTTCCGAGCACAGTATAAGGTGTTGGTAATGACCTATAAAGCCCTACATGGCCTAGGTCCAACTTACCTAAGGGATTGCCTCCTCCCATATAATCTGCCCTGCACCCTTAGATCTTCTGGGAGGGGTTTATTGCAACCAATGAAATCTAGATTAACATCAAACACTCAAAGATCTTTTTCTGTTGCTGCTCCGAGATTATGGAACACCCTGCCAGAGGAGATCCATCAAGCAACTAGCTTGGAGAATTTCAAAAAAGCCATCAAAACCGATCTCTTCCGGCAGGCCTTCCCTGAATAGAAAAGACCATTTGAATGAATGGTTCTCCCTCTTTTTATGTTTTTATGTTTTGATTCTATAGTTTTAAAGTTTTAGGGTAGTTACTTTATGTCACTGGTGAATTTGCCAGTTATTTTAAATATATGCACTATTATATGTAATTTTAAGAGGGTAAATTGTTTTAAGTTATTACTATTGTTATTGATTTGTTTTTATATCCAATTGTTGTGAGCCGCCTTGATTGCCTAATAGCCAAAAGGCGGGGTACAAAAATAAAGTTGTTGTTGTTGTTGTTGTTAGATCAATTATTGTACTATGTAGCTTAACATCTCCTCCTAACTACCAGTATACATAGGTTAAAAGACTCTGTTATCTGTTACCCCCTCTCACATAGCCAAGCTGACTATATTAATTCCCCAAATTAATACAGACATTTTTGAGGGCCCTTGAGACCCCCAAGCATTTAGGGTAACACCTCCAGCTCATGGACACCATCTCCTTCCAGTTTATGGACATCAGCCTCGGCATGTTAAGGGATGATGGAAAAAGCAATCCATTTTGAGAGCCACGGATTCCCATACTACCTGTAAGCAATGCTGGTTAGTTCTTCGCTTAAAATGGGAAGTGGCATGCAAAGCTACTGTCAGTTGGTCAACATGAGTTTATGTCTGCAGAGGCATATCTGAGTTAACCAGACCGTGAATTCTGAAACAATCAAAATGCTAAGCAAGTCCACTACTGGAAATATTCTTAAATGTCTCATTAACAAAATGCAGCTGCTCTAACATAAGCAGTCAGACCATGTGACATCTGTATTATACCACCCATGCTGATAAACTTCCAGGCCCAGTTTTACAGTGCTGGCATTGACTTTGAAGTCTTAAAACAGTTTAAGACCTACTCAACTGACCTACTCAACCTTGACCCACATCATCTTGCCAGCAGTTTGAAATATGCAACAGATACCCTACAGTATGCTCATTTGAAAGAACTAGGTTGGTGGTCATGAGGGAGACAGCATTTTTAGCATTGGGCCCATAAGTGCATGGTGCTGTTCCAATTGAGAAACATCAGGTTCCATGTTGCAGGCCTTTCAAACAGCCCTAAAGGCTCATTTGTTTTCCTTCGCTTTCTCCGAAATGATTTTTATTGGATTTCTGAATGTATGATGCAGTTTTAGATGTTAATGTTTTTACTGGTCTAGATGTTTTTAACTTAGTGATATTGCTACATTTTATTATTAATTTTAGTGTTCTGGGTTTTGTATTTTTTGAACTTTTACTGGTAACTAGTGCTTTTATGTTTTGGAAGCTCTGTGGAGAGCTTTCCCCCTAAAAGGCGACCATGTGTGTGGGCACGCCAACAGTCAAGTTATTTGGGTATATAAGGCAGAAAACTACCGGTACGTCTTCCAATCTATGAAAGTAAATGTGCAATAATAACAAAGTAAATAATTAACAGCTGTTTCCCTTTCATAGTACCCAAATGTGCTGTCTGCAGGGTCACCCTGCTTTACCTAATGGTAGGCCTGGCCTTTCTTCCAGAATGAAAGCTCCAATAGCCAATTTAACAATCTTTCTGGAGTTTTATTTTCTAAATGTATATGAATATTGAATGTATATAAGCTCTCATAAAGCCAGAAGCTGTACATTTTAAGAATATATTATTGTATATATTGTACATACAGTAGTTTGGTCAAAATTTACAAGACTATACATGACAGAGGAAATACAAAGCCTCTAATATTAAATGAATGTAGGGGTTTCCTGATAAGAGAGAAATAATTTTAACAGAAAAAAATGTGTGACTTACCCAGTGGTCTAATTTACTATTACTTTGTTACAGTGTTGCCTAGGAGTGAATTCCGCCAATCCCAGATGGATTTTGTGAATTATTGAAGCTGTTTATTTCTCTGTTTTTCAAACTTAGCACATTAATTGTATAGGTGATTAATAATTGTCAGCATTGACTGATGCAACTCTGTGATTTCAAGCATTCATTAACAAAATCTGTTTGGATTCCCACCAAATTTTGAACATTCCCATACTGGCTGTGTTTGGATTATTATTTGCTGCCTAATAAATGTGAACCTACTTCCCCTCCTTTGTGATGACTTATGATTACATTAGGAAGCCCCCAATTAACCATAGGTTAAAACTATAATTACCAGCTTCAAAACAAACCAGAAAATTAAACCTTGATTTGAAGTTAATTTAATATATTGATTTCTTTTGAAGCGGGTAGACATAGTGGGATTGTTGTTGTTGTTGTTGTTTTAGATAGCCAGTTTGGTGTAGTAGTTAGTTGGACTAGAACTCCAGGAGACCAGTGTTCATATCCCTGGTAGGCTATGGAAACCCACTGGGTGATCTAGGGCAAGTCACCTTGTCTCAGCCTCAGAGGAAGGTAATAGCAACTTTCCAATGGATCTGAACCAAACTTACCTTGAAAACCTCATTATAGGTTCACCTTAGGGTCACCATAACTTGGAAATGACTTGAATGAAAACAACAACACCACATAGTTTTATTGGTTCAGCTGGTATGTATACCATAGTTAATTAGAGGCTTCCTGGTTTGATCGCTCTTGTCCTGAAGGCTGAACCCAAGAAGCTAAACACATTGGTAAAAAGCTTCTTCATGACTCAACTTATGTATGAGTTTAATAATGTACAATTTAGGAGATAAGTAAAAATAAATCCTACTGCTGAGTATTTTAACACTCTCTCTCTGGCTTTTCTTCACAAACAAAGATTCAGGAAGGACTCATCCCGTGCTTTCTGCAAGCGTGCTGATGACCAAAAAAGGCCAATTCGAGATAAACAAGTCCAGTTGCAGAAAGCACAGCAGAAGGTCTCCTTGGGTGATGTTTCCGGGTTGTGATTCTTTCTGCGTTGTTGTTTCTCTTCAAGACTTGTTTGGCATGAGTTCTCAAATAAGGCTGCAGAATTGTGGATAGTGTGCCTCCATGCCTCCCGATGTGAGACCAGGGTGGACCATTGTTGGTGATCAATTTGGCTGAGCCTGAGATGTTGTTTCAAGGAGTTCTTGTATCACTTTTTTGGAGCACTCCTCTTACGCTGACCCGTGGCGAGCTCACCGTAGAGTACTATTTTTAGGAGGCAATGGTCCTCCATCCTAGAAATGTGCCCTGCCCAGCGCAGCTGTCTTCTCAATATCATGGCCTCAATGCTGGTGATCCCTGCTTGCTCAAGGACAGCAACATTCCTCACATAGTCAGTCCAGTGTATATTTAGGATTGTGTGTGTACAGCACTGATGAAAGCGTTCGAGGAGTCGTAAGTGGTGGCGATAGGTGACCCATGTTTCAGACCTGTAAAGGAGAATAGACTGTACAATGACACATTGATTTTTTGTGCTTTGCCTCAGGTGTTTATTACTCCAGACTCTTTTGTAAAGTCTTCCAAATGCGCTATATGCCTTTGCTAATCTGTGATCGATCTCTTTGTCAATCTTGGCATCTGAGGAGATGATGCTTCCCAGGTAGGTGAACTGCTGAACAGACTTAAGCACAGATTTGCCGATGGCAATGTGGGGATGATGGTGTTCGTCCTGTGATGCAGGCTGGTAAAGAACTTCCGTTTTCTTCAGATTGACTTCCAGCCCAAACAGCTCTGCTATTTCATTGTTAAAATAATTTTCATGATATTGTAGCGATCTATACAATCATCTCTCCATATTTGTGGGGGTTAGGGGCTCAAGACCCCCACGACTGTGAAAAAACCATGAATAAAAATAAGCCTCCCACCGCCGGCCTGCACACCCCGCCCTTCCAAAGTGGTAAAGGGGCTTTTCAATCCCATTTGCCACCTTGGGAAGCGCAGGGTGGTGGTTGGCAAGCTTCCCACTCGCCCAGCCAGCCACTCCTCTGCCCTTCCCGAAGCACAATGGGGCTGGCTGGACGGGGGGAGGCTTGCCAGCCAACCCCCCCCCCATGCTTCCCGAACCCACAATGGGGTTGGGGAGCCCCATCGCGGCTTGGGGAAGTGTGGAGGGGTGGCTGGGTGGACGGGGGCCTCCCCCCATGCTTCCCAAACCTGCAATGGAGCTGGGGAGCCCCATTGTGGCTTCAGGAAGGACGGAGGGGTGGCTGACCATGAATAATCGGAACTGTGAATGTGAAAGCCGCGAATGTGGAAGGGCTATACTTAGAAATGAATCAGGGATTCCATGCTGTTGTAAGTGAAATGTTTAATAGGAAGAGGCTTGCACCAGCGTTGTTGGGTGTTTGCCTGTTGGGACGGATGCCATCCCTATCCTCATTCTTGGCATCTGCTTCCATCTCCCCGCCTCTCCCCTGTGTAGTCAGCACTCTTACTCTGCTCTTTGTGGGACTGGGGACTGGATTTTCTTTTTTGCTATTTCTCTGTCTCCCAGTCTTATTAATTGTACAGCTATTTACATATTCTTTTCAAATTAGTGTCCTAGGCTCTTGTCTGATGGTTTGAAAGAGTACCTACACTGTGACTTGACATTTAATTTAGTTACGGTAGTTATTTTGTTTTCTTCTTCTGGACAACTGTAATTACATTTTAACTGTTTAATCTAATGCACATTTTATTGTTGATTGATTTCTTTTATTAAATTATAAACAGCCTTGGACATCTTGTTTGGTTGAAGGACAACCTCCCATCTCATAGATATTTTAAAAAATAAATAGTATTTTCAAATAATCTACTGATAAAACCCTGACAGCGAGTCACGCAAGACAAAGTGTGCTCCAGTCCAAAGCATTCAGAATCTTTTGCAGAGGTTGAATTCCACATATCTTTGTTGGAACCTTAGTTTTATGTCTTGTTAACATCAAGTTGCCCTCCTCATTCAGCTGTAACTCAGAAAAAAATAGTACTTGCTATACAAATGCTCCATGGTGTGAATCATGGGCAGTTTTAGTGCAAAGGTCTGTCCTCTAAGCACTGAACAAGAGTAGCTGTTCTTAATTTATTAGTTGCCAGTAGATCAAAGCACAGACTGACTAAGCTGAACAAAATGTTAGCGGACTTTAGCTAATACTCAAAATGTGTTTTCTGAGAGAATATCAGATAAGGTCAGTAAAAGTGTGACCTTTATTTCTAGATCTTCAAGAACATTTAAGATTCTTGGGAGCTGAAACCCTTTAAGAAAAGTTTCAGGGGTACCGACTACAATAAGATAATGCTACTTACTTTTGTTGAGGTTATTCTGACAGTGCAATTGGCATACCCCACTGTGGGTGCTGCAATGTAAGCAGAGTTCTACCTCTTCAAAATTAATTTCCAGCATACGGTTGCACTAGCACAAGGAGGAACAGGACTGCTCTCAAGAGCCTTGGTAGGGATGTATAGTTTAAAAAATCCTTTTATTTGCCAGATCAAAAATTATATTCCCCTCTCTTTAAAAAAATAAAAAATAAAACTTCTAATGATAGCTTTGCCCCCCCCCCATTTGACATCATCTTTTAGGAGTGGGGCCTTTCTGTTTCCCCACACAGTATCAGTGGCAAGCAGCCCATCTCCACTGGTTTGCACTGGGGGAGAGGAGGGAATATCCCATTTCTTGACAAGACCCCTGCTGCTGAATGGAGAGATTTCCCCCTGCCAGCTGTTGCTCTCCATATCTTGTGTTTCCTTAATGGTTAAAAATTGACAGAGGGAGAAAGAGAGAGAGAGAGAGAGATTAAATTTGAGATTCGTTTAATTAATATTAATTAATTAATATGGAATTTGAGATTGATTACTTAATTAGGATTCATTACATCTAGTGATTCAATAAAATTTGGGCTTTTCATCTTTATCCCCTTTTTCATTTAAAAAAATTGCACATTCCTATTAAATATTGGAGGCTATACAGTTTAGAGGCTATGGACATCCTGACCACCTCTGTTAGCATTGCATGGTATTCTTGCACTATGTGAAAACATCTTCGGTACAGTAGAATAGATCTAGTGGTGTGTGTGTGTGTCTTCCAGTCACTTGTTGACTTACAGTAACCCTATGAATTTCATTTGGTTTTCTTAGGTAAGGAATAATCAGAGGTGGTTTTGTCAGTTCTTTCCATTGAAATATAGACTACAGCACCTGGTTTTCCTTGGCGGTTTCCCATCTAAGCAGTAACCAGGGCTGACCCTGTTTAGCTTCCAAGATCAGGCAGCATCTGGTGCCTGTAGGGTATTTAGGCCCTCAGGGTGTTGTTTTATTGTAGGGGAGAGCATAGGTGGCCATACTCAAATTTAAATGTGGAGGATTTGCACTAAAAGCTAGAACTTGATATGCACTACACACTAGGGTCTGTTCTATTGCCCAGTGAAAAACAGAAGGGAAGATCCGTAGTAATTATACCAAGCCTAACTGAGACAAAGGCTTCAAACTGCTTGTCAATTAGAACATGTTGTATACTCCTGGTTTCTTCTTCTGCACGTGAAAAGGATTCTGAACCTTGGACCTTCACAATCCACAGTTGCCTATCAGGCCAGGTCCCCACCTTCATTTGAGGTAGCAAGTTCAAAACACCAATGTCCATGACAATATGTCTTTACTAGCTATACCCGGTGTAGCATACACCATTACCCCCCATGCCCTACACCCCCCATGGTACACTGCGCCCCCGCGCTGCCCCCACCCATCGCTGCCCTCCCTGCCCTCCCGTGCCACCATGCCCCTCAGCACCTCCCCCTACCCTCCCTCTCACCACCCACTCCACCCCCCTGTGCCCCATGCCGCCCCATGCAAACCCCCATGGTCCTCACCACCACTCCATGCCCCTCACCAACCTCCCCACTGCCCAACCGTGCCACCTTGCCACCCGTCCTGCCTCTTGCCACCATTCCCATGCTTCTCGCCACCCCCTGGTGCCCCTTACCAACCTCCTCACCCCCGCACCCCCTTACCGCCCGCCCTGCGCCACCCCCTGTGCCCCTCGCCAACTTACCCACGACCTGTGTCCCGCACCAACTTTCCCACCTCCCTGCTGTGCCCCTTGCCAACCACCATGCCACCCCCTGTGCCCCTCCCTGTCCCCCTGCCACCACCATGCCCCCCACCGCCCCCTCCTGCTCACACACACACCATGCCACATCCCCCCCTACTACTTGCACCTCCTCTGCTGGTAGCCATGTATAAAAAGGACTTAAAGATCCACATGTTCCTGCCCCCAGTGTGCTGGTTGGCTGCCCACCAAGCTTTGATTGGTTGGTCAGTTTCCTAAGCAGCCAGTCAGCACACTGGAAATAGCAACATACCCAAGAGAATTATATATATAGGTAGTAGAACATCAGATTACAATCTTATATACATACGCAGACAAAGGGTAATATGTCCAAGTCACAAGTGCCTAGATTGCTTAGATGTTCTCACACCTTGAGAAATGCATCTCCTGCATAGTGCAGGAGTGAAGAATAGCAGTTTAAAGCAAACAAGAAAAAGTACACTCTGTGGTCCCGGAGCCATGAAACTCTGATGGAGTAAATTAAGAGGTTTTCATTTTCTTTTGTTGACTCGTTTCCATGGATTTATTAGAACATTGTCTTGTTCTTTCTCTGTTTTGCTGCTTATCCCCATTATCTTTCTTTTTTCCACCCAAGCTGACTGCTGATAAGCTGCCAAAATAACAGAAACAAGCTATTCTCAAGATGTATTAGGAAAATTATCATAAGAGTAGTCAATTGTTACTATTGATTCCAAATTACCCAAATCTCAGATTGTAAAGTGAATATGGGGAAATAATAAATAGATTTTAAAATTAGAGAAATCTCTTTAGAAACATTTCAAATACATTTACAACTGCTCTCTATTGAACATGTTTTGAATACACTGAAGACTACAGAGCATAGTACTTTGCCCCACACACCAATAAACAAGCTTCATATTACTGGAATCAATTTTATATGTGTTTCAGTGCTTTATGCAAGGGAATTACTTTTTTCTTACAACACATGTACATGCCTGCTGTATTTTTAAGGAAGAAAATGGTAAGCAGCTCCCCCTACCCCCATTTCTGCAATCCTAAACTAAACAGGTCATCACATTCAGGTATCACATTAAACCATGGTTTGGCAAATCAGAATTCCTTTGGGGCTTTCCTATTTCCCTTACATGTAGGTTCCCTCTTTTACTTACTGACTCTTACAGTTCCATGCTGTACGCATGTAGTTTACACAGTCTAGTTTCAGGCCTGTTTTGGGAGGAGAATCAGTTTTGGTCGCCCTGATAGATTATTTTTACTGGGAGAGAAATGTGGAATGTGCATCCCCTGCTGATTCTTTCTGTTTGCTCTGTGAGTTTTGATGACATCAAGTTTTCTCTTGGACCCACTTTATGAATTGTTGGGGGAGGGAGACCCTATTTTACCATGAGCCTGTTCCTGCCTGCAGGGATAGTTCCAGAGAGTGGTGGTGTTTTTGGCCCTAACACTAGGATACTTACCAGCTTAACTTTCAGAGCAATTTATAAACAGTAAGTAGGAAATTGCCATATATTCATAGAGCAGTTGACTTCTTTTTGCATACTGAAACATTCTTCCATACTTCTGCTTACCTTTTGATCATGAGTCGCTTGTTCTTTAATCAGACTTTGGTTCTTACTTGCTGCCAGTATGAAGTCAGTGCTTTCAACTAACAGATAATATTTGTTTTTGATCATGCTTGAATGCCACCTGGTTAAGGCCAGCTGAATATTTCAGGTGCAAGCTCTGTAAACCTACACAGCAATTCAGTGTTATTTATGTGATTCTTGCTCTTTTCCATCATATCAGTATGAGCTAGTACAGCTTGTGAAACTGTTTGATCATTCCCTTACATACTCAGCATTGAACTTATTAGCTACTTAAGAAGGATTGAATTGGTAGGTTTTCACAGGGGGAATTCTATCTTCTGTAGTACTCTGGTGGGAAAATAGATCATGAGCCTCTAAAACACATGTGAGCTTCCATTGTAAAGGCCTCTATCTCTTTTGCCATTTAATTATTTGCTTCCAAAATTAAAAACATATTGAACACTACAATGCTTCCCTTGTGACACTGATGGAAAGGGAACACTGATGATAATTTTACAGATACCATGAGAATCCATCACAAGGAGGGAGGAAATCAGTGGTGTATGAGTTATTAAAGTCCTGGGTGGTGATTAGTCATTTGGGCTGCAATCCAGTATTCAGTTAAAGGTGCTTATGAGCAATTGAAGTCCATGAAGTGGATCTAGCAAGGAGAGCAGTGGTAAATATTGTATTGTCCCTATGTAGCAAATCCTGTCTCCAGTTCATTAATTCCACTACAGAATGTTGCAAATTAACCATTACTTTTGATGGGCTCAGATGTTCTGTAGCATGGTAATGGTAGGCCTAGTGATGGTAGGGCAAGAGCATGGCTTAGTCTATTGTTAATGTGATACTGCATAGATAGATAGATGTGTTCATCAACAACACTAATGGCTGCAAAACTCTGCACTGAGTTTTGTGGTGCGTCTCATTCCCAGCATACATATGTCAATTGAACATTATTATTCTTTCTGGCTTCTTGTGCATTGGACAGATGGGATGGGAGCTGGATGATTAAGTAGAATTCTCCCTCCCATGTTCTCTTGCAAGGAGACTCCAGCTAGTATCCAGTTGGTTTGTCCCAACTAGAATAGTCCTATTCAATAAATTGTTGAATGGTGAGTTGACAAGTAGGTAAATCCAACTGATTCTGCTTGGGGACTAATAGTAGGGTTTAGGTCTCCTTGTTAGGAGGAAGACCCTTCTTCTTTAATTCCTTTTTAATTGTACCCTGAGCAGCCCAATAGAGAACCCTTTTTAGACTAATTTCAGAAAGTATTTTTTTCTTCATAACTACTCCTCAAAGGATTCTTTACCTGTGTTCTCTTGTCATGATTATTTACCCTCCATGTTGTAGCAGCTGAAGCACTTGCACTTTTTGTTTTTTTGTTTTTTTATTATCATATTTACATCCATTTTACCCATAACAGTCATAACATACACAGCGTTATGAACTAAAAGCACTTGCACTTTTTGAAAGAGGTGATGATAACATCACTGGCCACCCTCCTCACAGTAATTTGGGGTGTGGGGGATTTCCCCTGCAATATACTAGAGTGGACTCTTCCTGTGTAATGCAAAGTATATTGTGGTGGCTCGGGATAAAATCAGCAGTTCAAGTGCATTAGCTTTACAAAAGCAAATGCGGAACATTTTTTGAGGTGGCTTGGTTTTGAATGGCCAATTAATGTGTGAAAATGGGGAACAGGGAATGGATTGATTGATCAAACAAACATACATGAATACATCTATTCCAATTTCTTAGACTTTGGCCACTGAATTACAACGTAATGTGAAAGAGATGAGAACAAGAATCAGATGTGCCAAAAAACTGCAACAAGAGAAAAAATGTGGCCCCAGCATTTCCAAAGAGTCTGTTCACCGAGCCCAGTACCTGGCAGCATCTATCCTCAATATTTCAAAGACAGATTTAGAGGATATACTTGATGTTGAAGATGATGAGGTAAGCTACTTCTAACAATTCATTTGCCTAAGAATTACTATCAGATATGTTTGGTGGCTTGAATTGGCATAGCTCCATTTAAATCAGTGAGCTGCAGGAATGTAATACACTGTATTGTTCACTATGAGTTTCCTTTTTTTCCTTCTTTGTTTTATTGTGGTGAATGACTCTTTAATCTTAGCTTGTCCTTTTCACTTTTTATACCCCTACATTTTTCCTTCATAAGATTTGCACCATGTACATCTGCAATACTGTATCTCAGAACAAAATTTCTTTGTTAGGAGGTTTTACAAGGACCGCTGGATATCAGCCCAATATGATTTTTCCCTGAAAAAGAAGCAATCCCATCCGAGTCCTTTCCCATCCTTGCCTTAATTCCATGGCTGTATGAGGAACAGGATCATGTAAGCCACTTAGTAACTTAATACCCCATAAATATTTTCCAAAACACAAATAAAACCTTCATTAAGAGCCTTCATACACCACTCAATCCAAATAAAGATCAGCAGCATGGGTTTTTGCTAAATTATTATCTAGTTTCTCATTTCATTGTTTCTTGCTGTTGTTAGGCAAGTGTCCATTCTCCATGCTGCAGAGATCTCAATTTTCTATATTATTTCATGTCAGAGCACTGAACTTTTGAAGTATCATATACTAATGAAACATATATATGACAGTCAAATATTTGCAAGTGATGTGGGCTGCTGAAAAACATTAATCCAAGATGGGATCCCATTGTTAATTGAGAAATTCCTTATTTTGTACTGTTCTCCCACATTTTTCCCAATGTCTTTTGCATCCTTTAGCATTTTTTACCCTGACAGTCTCCCATTGGGAAACATCCTTTAAACAATTTAAAAGTTGTTAAACAATAAAGTTAAATAGTCAAGAGTTGTGTGTCCCCTTAAAGTATAACAGGTTTGTTATAGTTTTCTTAGATTACAAATAACTTTGTAACAAGTTTAGGCACCTAAGAAATACGTGTGTGTGTGTGTTTTAAAAAAGCATTTTTATTTTTCTAGCTTAAAGTTGAAATGTTGCCTTGGTAGTAAACATAAGAGTGGAGATCTTGTTCTGTGGATCCTCAGGATGTTGGAATTGTCTTTCAAACAATACCACCATCACCCCAAGTTCCAAAAATCTGAACCTACCATATTTTGTAATAAAAGTTTCATAGTTGCTTGTCTATTGACAGTGGAGGCCAGAGTCATAGAGCTGACATCCAAATTATCAGCATGTTGGAGGCTCATCAAGGTGAAAGCTCTAGAGCTTGGGCTGCCTTGAGGAAAGCATAGCTCAAGTATCATCTGGGAGAAACAGTTCTCTCTCTGTCCTTTATGTTCCTTGCATCAAGTAGTGTGACATTTTGAAGCAAGAACTGGTAGGTTTCAACTTCTCCACGGTGTTGCTGAGAGATTGTAATGCACAATAATTACTTTATTTTTAGGAAACAGAACAGATGAAAATGGAATATGAAAGTGACAAAGAATGGATGTCCTACTTACAGAAACTCCTTGAAGGACAGGTAATCATTTCTTTTCTCCTTCATTAATTATAATTAAGGCTGAAGACAATGGTATGCTGCATGGCAGATAACTGCTAACTTGGGAGAGAGATGGTGTCTTCACAGTGCTCTGCCCAGCAAAAATTACTGTGGTTATTAGCAGTTATGGCCAGCTTTCTCATCAGGGGATCAGTGAGAATTTTCTTCAGTCTAGCTGGTTGAGGCTGCAGCTTACTCAAGGAGGTCCCTGACTCTCTGAATGAAGATTCTGGTGATGGCTAGGCCAAAAGAGCATGAGGGACTTGTTACCTGGCAAGCTCTACTGTTAATCCATCCCTTGTTTTGAAACTGAGAGAGCCACCTGCCAGGTGAGGAGCAGCTCATTTCTTGCCTGACATGGCAAAGGAAGAGTGGTAGAGGGTGCTAATGAAAATGATGCAACTCAAAATTCATCTCTCATTTCTTTACTGATGGATTTGATTTATATCCTACATTTCTGCCAATATGGGACTCATCCATCTAAGCTTCTGTTAAAGTAGAGAAAAGGAAGATATGTTGAATAGCTTTGGGACTCCCAGTAGAATTCACTTGAATCTAAGAGGCTCATGTATAGCTTCAGTCAAAGTATATTTAAATGACTAGTTTTGAAACAAAATGATGTGTTTTTTAACAAATACATAGAATTTTCAACTGTGTTTCCTAAGCATTACTTTTTGTTAAGCTTAGAGGCTTTGCATGAGATTGAGGAAAGGTTAACACTAGATTTGTTTGAGCTAACTTTACAGAGAGAAAATAAAACATCTAGGGAGACAAGCACACATCTTGGCAAATGTATTAATTAAATTATTGAGTCCATCTATATCCTTGGTGGAGAGAAAAGGAATCATTCCTTCATACATCTTAGGAAAAGAGTTTTTTTTATTATTATTATGTGCCTTTAAAGTTAGTAGTTGATATGGACACCTGAGGAGTTCATGGGTTTCAGTGACCTTTTACTATGGACCTGTTTCCAGTCAATTCATGTTTTCCTCACAGCCAGACAGCTGTTTATTACCGTGTCTTCCCGCATTCTCTACAATATTTTCTACTGAGACCTCAAGCAGCTTGTTAGTGGGAAGTAAATATTGATTTGGCATCCTGTCAATGCAGAAAGAATGAAAAAATTTCCACCAGAGGCCCCTCAAACATTTTCCTATCGACATTTTCTGGGCAGAGTGGAAAGCTGCATAGAGGATGACAAGGCTGAGACTAGTTGAAATCCCTGAGGGGTCCATTGAGACTGCCGCTGTGACCTGTGTGATACTTTTTCTTCTCTTTCAAGTCTTTTTTTTTAATACACACACAGTCTATTGGGAGGCTCCCCTCTTGTAAGTGATCAAGGGCAGCTTATTGGCAGGTGAGAGCCCTGCTTTTCTAGTCATAGCAGCTTTTGTTTCAAGATGGCTGACAACATAAACTGGATTTTAAAACTTTGTTCCATTGTAACATATTTATCCTTTTAGTTTTGCTAATTAGGGAAAAGTGCTTCTTTTAATAAAATACTATGCTTATGATAAGATTTAGGTGTTTGTTTTGCAAATAGTTGAGGGTTTGTTATGTTAATTCTCTTCAGAGGGGGAGAAGTGCAAGATTCATTCAATCTATGTAACCAGTTAAAAGTAGGACACATGTTTACCATATGATCCAAACTTACAGTGCGTTATTACAGTCACAACTGCAACTAATTCATTATCAGAAAACACATTTGGTTAAAGGAGTGCCAACAATTTCCTTGCCCCAGAAACCCCTGAAATGTAGGAAGCATATATGCACAGTAGGAAGTGTAAATTGTCTAACATTTCCTTGATTCATACATAACTCTGGTGGTTCCTAAACTGTGGTTCAGAGACCGGGAGCTGACAACAGGATCAAGTGTTCAATCTCCCATTTTGTTAACATTGTCCCCCTCTCTCTTGCCATAAATTTGAACCACAATTTCCATGACCACTGACATTGCAAAATGTTATATTGTTACTAATATCTGCTGTGATTACTGCTAAACAAGATTCTATCTTAGCCAATGTTTAGGCAGGAATCCTAGTTAAGACAGAACTGCAGTTAATTTCGCTATGGTTGACAATGATGCTGATATAACACAGTTTCTGGAGACGATGAAGGAAAGTGCTGCAAGGTAAACCTCCCATTCACAGTTTCTTAACCACAGTTGAAAGTCTCCAGAGTTACATTTGCACCAGTACAAAATGGATGAAAAATCTGGATGTGTTCAGATACCAAAGACCCTTTTTCTCTTGTTGCTGCTGCGTGCCTTCAAGTCATTTCTGACTTATGGCAACCCTAAGGTAAACCTATCATGGGGTTTTCTTAGCAGAATTCATTCGGACAGAGAAGGTTTGCCGTTGCCTTGCTCTGAGACTGAGAGAATGTGACTTGCCCAAGGTCACCCAGCAGGTTTCTGTGGCCAAGCGGGGATTCGAATCCTGGTCTCCTGGTGTCCAAGTCCAACACTCAAACCATTACACCACGCTGGAGCCCTACAGTTACTAAAACTTAATTAGGCAGGTGTTAGGCGGCCATTTGAAATGTACTTATCGTGTGGCATGAGGTAGATTTTTCTTCAACAAGATTAAAGCATTTATATTATGAACCTATTTAGTTGGTAACAAGCCCCATATAAATTAATGGAGATTTTTTTACCCCCATGTAAATGTCTTTAGGATGGTAGCCTTTATTTGTGATTTAAATTGTATTATAACTTATTTCTGTCGCCACAGAGACACAAACCATTTGGGCAGATGTGAGGTAAAGGGCTTGACTTCTCAATTTGTTTAAATCCCTTTTACTGGGGCCTTCAATTTTATCTTAGTATCTGGAATGTGATTTAATTTTCCTCACCTTAGGCCCTTGCCATAGCTTTGCATCACATAGAGATAGATATAAATATCTATCTGTCCCACATATCCACCAGTGCACAAATATTCTGGACCATTTTCCTACGTGGAAGCAATGTTGTTGGAAGAAGAATGTTCATGTCATTGGGAGAAAACTTCATGAGGAGGGGCCTAAAGGAACAATCTATCTTTTGGCATATGTTTATGAAACTAAGTGTGGTGTCATATTGCAGCCTCCATATGGAAACCACTGAAAACACAGCTGTTACTGCATGCATCAGCCCAGATTTTTGCAGATCGCAGCCCATGTTTTTGGCATGTGGTGGGTGGAGCAGAAACTCTTTGTCTCTAAGAAGGGGCTAAGCAAAGGCTAAGAGAAACTTAGAAGAGTTAGAGCTTTATATATCTCATTCAAGACCTTTACCTCAATTTTTGTGATATGCTAGGCTTGTCCTCCTCCCTTCTTTCCCCTTTTTTCCCTTGCAAAACATCTTGCAGCAAAGTACATGAGATCACTTAATACTGAAGTTTGATATAGTGTCTTCTTGTGCCATTGAGCCTGGCCTCTAGAACATAATTGCCCAACAGTATTGATTTAATTGCCTAGGTTTATTTGTGGACTCCTAATTATTGACTGGAGGTAAATTTAATGGAGAAACCTTTATGAACACAGGGAAACTGCTGCTGTTGCTGTTATACATAAATGAACAGCATTACATCCCTTTAGATCATTTTTCAAGCTAATTTTATTCCACTGTGACAGTATGATAACATTTAAAATGTCATAGACATTTTATTTTTATTGCTGACATGCACCATTTTAGTGCTACATTAGAATTTGGGAGGGAGCAATTTCATAGTGAGCACTAGTTGTTCTTTATTGTCATTTAAAGATTCCCCAGGAGTATACTCATAAACCGTGGCACACCTCTGGTATGCAGTGCATTCCATCTCCACCTGTGTTTTCTATATAGTTAATACTTAAAGAGAATATTCTTTGCTGCCTAAAAAATGTATGCATAATGTGCTTGATGAACAAATGTCATATCTCTGGGCAGGGGTATTTACTTAAAGCATTTTTGATCCCACTCTTCAGCTGGAGAAGTCTCCTAGAGTCTCTTGCAAAGATTAATAACTAAGTTCTTCTTGTCATGCTTACCATCTGAAAGACATGACAGAAAAGGAGAAGGGATTGGGAAGGGGAAGGGAACAAAGCACTAGCTCTTAGCAGAGGAAGGAGTTACTGTTGTAGCTAGTGGCCATGTAGGCTGGGGGATTTTGGGAACTGTAGTTAAAAATAACTTTCTTCTTCATGGTCTCTGTAAATCCACATAATGGATAATTCCTTTGCCTGCAAGGAGCACTCCGGAACCTTCTAGAACCTCATTATGCAAATTTTCGGTGGTAGCTCCATCCACCATCCCCTGACCTATATAAGCACCCTCCCTGTCTAAGTGCCTCAGTTCCTTTTTCCCCACTGCGTTAGCAGCATCAGGGAATGTTTCTCTAGACCTCCTTTTTCTCTCAACAGTTTTACCTTTGGACTTTCTGTAGCTTATTCACCTTACTTTTGACCTCAGACTGCTCCTTGACTATGTTATTGCTTGCCCCTTGACAGATTTGTTCTTATCAGTTGCTCGGTGTGTTTCAGTTCTAGTAGGCCTCAATATCATGGCCTCGACCGGATTCTTTAAGACATGTTCTGTCTGCTCCGGAAAGATGCCTGAGGCAGATGGTCACTCCAAGTGCCTGCTCTGCTTGGGTGAAAAGCATGATGTTCGTTTGTGTCACCATTGTAAGGCTTTTACCCCCCAGGCTCGCCAAAACCGGGACAAGCGGCTGAAGGCTATATTACATGAGCATGCCTTGGCTGCCACCCCTCTCCCTATGGCGAAGTTGTCAGGGACAGGTTCTGTTGCCAAGACACCCCCCCTTGTTGGGGACATCGGCTATGACCCAGTCATCTTCTCAGGATTCTGGGTGTCATGGGTCCACCTTAATCCCTTCCAGTGCTCATGGGACCACCAAGAAATCTGGTATCATGCATCACTCCCATGATACCACCCGCGGTGCCACTCCGAGCACGGCTCTGATTCTTACTTACAACATTCTAACAGTGATGCTGTGATTCTATGAATTGACAGGTATTGTCTTTGGCAGAGAAGGAAGGAGGAGCTGCTCCTTCCTTGGTTGATGTAGAGGGCCAGCCTGTTCTCCTCCTTGCCATGATGGCCTTTCTTGGATGCACAGGGGGTAGCCTTCTAATGGGCTGCAGTCTCAGGGCAACTGCATGGGGGAGCAGTGTTCTCTCTGGACAAAGTGACCCCTTGCCCTTGCCGTATATTCCGGCACATAAGACAACTTTTGAACCCTGGAAAATATCCCCAAAAGTCGGGGGTCGTCTTATGTGCCGGGTATACGGTTTGCCTCACCTGCCACCCAATCTCCTGTCTCTTCACTCCCTTCGCAAAGGGAATGAAGATGCAGGAGATTGGGCGGGATGGATGGGAGCTGGCTAGGAAGCTTCCTAGCCACCTTGGAGCTTTACCAGATGCAAAGCAGGTAAAGCTGATATCCTCGCGAGTAGCCCTTGTAAAAGCACAGAGGTTTGGCTGGGAAGGCAGAGAAGAGGGGCGAATGTACCATACACACTTTGCCTCACCTGCCACCCAATCTCCTGCCTCTTCACTCCCTTCACAAAGGGAGTGAAGAGGCAGGAGATCGGATGGGGGCTGGCTAGAAAGCTTCCCCCCCCCCCAGCCAGCCACCCTGCAACTCGGAGGTTTCTTTGGCTGGCTGGGGGGAGCGTTCCCAGCCAAACCTCTGCGCTTTTACAAGGGTTCCTTTCAAGGATATCAGCTTTACCTGCTTTGCATCTGGTTTATTTACAACCCTCATGCACAAAAGGCTATAAGAAAATCTGGTCTATTATTCTGCTCTACAGCTCTTGCTTGTCAATCTTGTCCACTCCTGGTATTCCTTGGATGGGGTAAAAGACTTGAGCACAGTGAAACTCTGCATTACCTAGATCCACTGCAGTTCACAACTGCAAAACAACTGTGGTATAAAGTATATAACCCAGAAGAAAACCTGGTTTCAGATTTGAATTATTGTGAAATAACATGTCTACTACTTTATCACCAGAAGATCAGCTTTTGCTTTGTGCAGTTGTGGGGGGTATGAGTGGGTAAACATAATGCATGCAATTTAATAAATATTAACTAGCTATAGATGAAAGCACAACATTTTAATACCCAGTATACCAGTCTGCCGAGACTTCTTAGAGGTCTTCACTGTCCCTTTTTATTTAAAGCACCCTAAAGATATTACTGGTAATGTTGAAGTCCTGGTTATTAATGAATGAGTTAAACTGAATGCACTGGTCCCAGTACAGATTCTTGGAGACCTCTCTTTTTGGCTGGGAACGCTCTCTCCCCCACCAGCCAGCCAAATGTCTGAGGTAGCTAGGAAGCTTCCTAGCCAGCTCCCGTCCTTCCCGAGTACGATATGGGGCTGGCAGCCCCATCTCAGACTGGGGAAGGATGGGAGCTGGCTAGGAAGCTTCCCCCCCCCTCCAGCCGGCCACCCCTCTGACTAGCCAGCTCCCATCCTTCCCGAGTACAAGATGGGGCTTTGGAGAGGGCGGGTGGTGGTGGGTAGTCTTATACAGCGAGTATATACAGCGAGTATATCCCAAACTCTATATTTTAACTTAAAAATTGGGGGGGTCGTCTTATACGCCCATTCATCTTTTACACCGGAATATACAGTAATACAATGTACATGTAGAAGGGGAGATAATTTCCTAAGTTAGACCATTAGAGTCATTTCCAGAGCAAACTTGCCAAGGGAGGGAAGAAATATGCCGTTCCTGCACCCGGAGATCAGCAGCTGTATCTAATACATGTTTAATCTGGAAGGAAAGGGAAAAACACAGAAATAATACAAAAATGGCAGTAAAATGGCAGGCATGCTCGCAACATCTCTGGTAAGGGCTATGCAATGACAATATCAAAATGCCAATGTTGTTGTTGTGTGCCTTCAAATTGTTTCCAACTTATGACAACCCTAAGGCAAACCTATTGCAGGGTTTTCTGAGTCTGACATATGGATATTCCACAATGAGGAGTGGAGTATCTGGCAGTTCTCCAACAGTTTAGTAGGCATTCATGGAATGCTACAGCCCAGGGATGAGCAATGTATGGCCTTACAAATGTTGTTGGACTGCAAACCCCAGCAGCTCTAGCCAGCCTAGTCAATGCTGAAGCAAATTGTGGTGGTTGCTGTCCAGTGATATCTGGAGGGCTACATGTTGCCCTTTCCTAATATTGCCCATAAGTCAGCAGATCTTCAGTACAGAACAGAGCCCTTGGTAATCCAGATCATTCCTCAGGTAGGAACACCTTCCACTTAGAAACATGTTAACCCACCCCCTCCAAATGTTGGAAATTCTTCCACTTAAAGCATAATTAATTCTGGAAAAAGGGAAAAAACATGTAGATCATCTTTTTTTGGTAAATCCTGCTGTTTAAAACTGCTTAACCCTACTGCTTAAAATTCAGGACATTTTGGAGAGAGGGGAGAAGTGATGAGGTTCTTCAGTGCCACAGAGTTCTTAGTGCAGAGTGATCACAGCCCTTCTGGGAAAGAACACAGAGCTTGCATGGTATGAATGAGTGAGGAAGGAGATCCATACTAGCACAAAACCCCTGGTTCAGCCTGTGAGTAGTGTAGCCATACAGAATACCTGGAATAGACTTATAGTCACATGCAGCAATAATGGCTATACGTGGCCTCTCACTTCTGTGCTGTACTTACGAAAGTGAATGTATGAGTTTCAAAATCCTTATTCTCGGAGCGACTTTGTGAAAGAATGCAACTCTGTTAAGGATCAACACCTAATTTTTTAAAAAGCCATGCATTTTAAGTCTTGCTGTTTGGAGTTGTCAATGCAATGCTTGACCAAGATACAGAAACCAGTAGACAAATCACAGCTGGTATACATCTTGGGCCCTTTCTCTTACTTCAGTGGTGGAGCTTATCTTATTCCTGAAGTTGATGTCAAACACCTCCAGTTAAAATAGTGGTTCTCAATCCCATGATGGCTGGAACATCTGAGAGTTGGTCAAAAACATCTTAGAGGACCAAGGTTTGAGAATCGCTGAATTAAATAAATGATCATATAACTGTACTGCTTAAAATCAGGTAATTCTAATTCAGAGTCTCTTTGCATACGAAAGAGTGTGAGTCTCCAGACTGGATTTCTGCCCAGCCAGAGGCAAGATGAAGAGTCAAAATGAGGCAAAGCAGATGTGGAGCAAGAGGCAGTCCCCTTGTTTCTTACCACAAACATAGAGATAAGACTCACTATAGGGGGCTTTACCACCTTCTCTCTAGTCTTGCAGTAGGAAGGGAAGCAATCAGGGTAGTAAAGATCTGGCTCATAGTATAATTTTGTATCAGATACGAAAAAAGACAATCACACATCTATGTTCTCCTCTATGCTTATGGGAAACTGAGTGTGTGAATCTAAAGTAAAGCTGCTATTTTGCTCACTATCACAACTGCTTTATGTAAGACAAAAGAACAAAATTTAAGTTAGATATAAAAAATAACAAGAACAGGGATGGGGAGCAGCCAGTGGCCTTAAGAGCAGGCCCTTAGTTGTACCATATCTGTAGAATGGCCATTCAAATCCTGTAGACACAGCAAGAGGGTTGTTGTCCTGAGTTTTGAATTGGTTCCTTAGGTCCAACTCTAATTTATTTTGTAGTGTGGCTGGACAGAGATTCTTCACGGTGCTCTTGGCAGCACCCATTGTTAGCCCTTGGCTTGATTTCCATTCAGACTCCCCTCTCTAGCTGTCAGGAGAGATTTAATAGTCTCCTAGTGGAGTTTACTGTCCCTGAAGATATTTGCTTAGCAGAACATTAATAGTTGCCTTACTGATGTTTGCCTCTGCTCTCAGGAGGCCGTGCTCTCTCAAAATCCCTAGGCACCAAGGCTTCCAGCATTCCTACATTAAAAGAAGCTGAAAACTATATGATAGGTGAATCATGAAGGAACGGTATTATCCATTACATAATGCAAGCACCATTAACTTCAAAGCTGTCACAAACTTGGGTAAAACTGTTTCCCATTTCTTGGAGCTTGGCTTTTCAATAACAAAATGAAATATCAGCTCTGCAGTGATGTGGTTTACGAAAAGTGGTAACATGCTGCATTATACAAAATTAGCTGAATAAACAATTCCCGACAAAGATCTTTATACCATTTTAACAAACACTAAACTTATGCGGGCCATGCTCTCTCTGGCTTTTCTTCGCAAACGAAGATTCAGGAAGGACTCATCCCGCGCTTTCTGCAAGCGTGCTGATGACTAAAAAGGCCAATCCGAGATAAACAAGTCTGGTTGCAGAAAGCACAGCAGAAGGTCTCCTTGGGTGATGTTTTCGGGTGACGATTCTTTCTGCCTTGTCGTTTCTCTTCAAGACTTGTTCGGCGTGAGTTCTCAAATAAGGCTGCAGCATTGTGGATAGTGCATCTCCATGCCTCCCAATGTGAGGCTAGGGCGGACCATTGTTGGTGATCAGTTTGGCCGAGCCTGAGGTGTTGTTTCAGGGATGTTGTATCGTTCTTTTGGAGCGCCCCTCTTAAAAAAAACGCAGGCCATACTGTGGTGTAAGAAAGAGATATGTAGTGATCAAACATTTCCTTCAAATGGGAAGCTGTGTATCTTTGCTGGGGCTAGTTGACTCAAAATCAACCTGTCTCAGATCAAATAAACTTGGCAGTGATCTTCTGGAGAGCAATTTGCATGGGCAAGTGGGTGATACCAAGGGAAAGAGTGAGAGAGGTTTTCTTCTTCCCTCTTCTCCTTTCCACTAAGTGCATGCATCTTTGGCTGTGTACATGGGGGTGGGATGCAAAGTGCATACTTCTGTATCATGAATTGTGAATCATTTCCAGGTTCCCAGCCATAAATGCAAACCAGTTAGCAATTATCCTTCTTTGAAGAAAATCCCTATCAATGTACTCTACGCTCCTTGGGCTTGATAGTTCTGCTAATCCTGAGCAGAGCCACTACCCTCCTCAACTCTTTTGTTCTGAATTTCTAATTAAAATGAGAATAATATGTTGTCGTTGCTGAGGGCCTTCAAGTGGATTTGCAAGTATATATTTCTGTTGTGAAACCACTCAACATTTGACCCACATCAGATTTGCCTTCCCCTGCCATTGGGGTTCATTTATTTTTATTCCTTTCTTGAATGTATCCTTATGGATAGAAAGACCAGATATAACTTGTAGGATAGGCTGTTGCCCACTACTAACACATAGCTTAGTCTTGCTATCATTCCATACAAACATCTGTCTAATGGTCATCTTTTTGTTTTGTCCTATCACAGCTGAGCCAACCCCCTGCTGTCCTTCCCATTTCATGGGCCATAATCCCCATACCGCTAGATGGAAATCCTACAGCTGGACGTCTTCTTGCTACTGATGTCATTTGACAAGTCTGTATAGATTAAGGCTGGGAATCATGCAGCTCTCCAGATCTCATTGGGCTACAGATCCCAGCAGCCCCAGTCAGTATAGCCAGTGGTGAGAGATGCTGGCGGCAGCAGTGCAACCAAATTTGGCCACATGATTCCCACCCCAATGGAGAGACTAGCAATATGAGGTCTGTCTATTAAATAACAAGACTGATACAATAACCCATCTTTATTTATACATATTACAATTCTAATGCTTGTCCCCTTTAATGTACTCCCCATTCACACTCACACAGTGATGCAGTCTTGTTTTTTACTGGTTGAAGGCATGGAGCAGATCAGTTTCTGTCAGCTGTGTCAACACATCTGCCATTTTCTTCTTTACTGAATCAGTTGACTCAAAATGTGTTCCTTTAAGCACCAATTTTACTTTAAGGAAAAGGAAAAAGTAACATGGTTCCAAATCTGGCGAATATGGAGGATGTTCAAGTGTAATAATGCGTTTATCAGCCAAAAACTGTTTCATAGAAAGTGCTGTATGAGCAGGTGCATTGTCTTTATGAAGAATGAAACCATTTTTCCACAGTTCTGGTCTTTTGACAAAGCTAAGAGAAAGAGTCAGGGGGAAAAGGGTCAGAACTGTGGGGAAATGGTTTCATTCTTCATCAAGGCCAGAACTGTGGAAAATGGTTTCATTCTTCACTTCCTTATAGTAATGCTGGTTCACTGTTCTGCCTTCTGGAACCCATTCTGCCGAAATTACGCCCTTGAGGTAAAAAACAAACAACAAACAAAAACCAATGAGCATGGCTTTGAATGAGGACTTCCTTTGATGTGCTTTTTTCGTTCTCGGCAATGACGGTGCTTTCCAGTGCATTGACTGTTGTTTTTTCTCAGGATCCTACTGGAAGATCCAGGTTTCATCACAGGTGATGATTTTTTTAGAAAAAGGTTTGGGTCCGCCTCAAGTTGCTGCACAATGTCAGCACAAATTTCCCTGCATCACTCTTTTTGCTCTGGTGTGAGAACCATCTTGGCACAAACTTTCTCATGTTGAGAGCCTCATGTATTTCCATGCAGTGTCTTTGTCAATATTCATGGCTTCAGCTATCATTCGGACACTGAGTCGGTCGTCTTCTTGAACAATCTGGGTGATTTTTTCCACAGTTTTTTTGGTTCTTGAAGTGGAGGGTCGTCCAGGGCGTTCATCGTCTTCCACATTCTCACATCCATCTCTGAATCTTTTGTGCCACTCAAACACACACACATGAGACATGTAGTCTTCCCCATAGGCCTCAGTAAGCATTTGAAAAGATTCCTTTGGTGTTTTGTTCAATTTTACTAAAAATTTCAAATTCACACGTTGTTTGACTTTTAAACAGCATTTTCCCAGCACACAAGACAACACAGCTGTTTTAAATGACGAGTGTCAATGAATGGCAGAGAGTGTTGATGTTTGTCATGCAGGTTCAGACACGTTCAAGGTCATCACTCAAGCATTCACAGTCAGTTTTTCCTGATTTGTCTGAAAGGTAGAAACACAGTCTTGTTATTTAATAGACAGACCTTGTACAGTTGTATTAAGAAGGTTTTTATAGTAATGATAATAATAAGGGAAGTGGTATTTATATAGTAAGTGTTCATATCTCTGTACTGTTTCCAGTACAATTGACTTTAAAACAATAAGCATTACCCACATTTTATGGAAGAAAGAGTATCTAAATCAAAAATTATAAATTTCACTAGGTTCATAGCCCTTAAAGACATAACAGAGCATCTAAGAACCATTTCTTTTAATGGAACCTAAGTAATTCTCGCGTTGTTGGATTGGATTATTTTTATTTCTGGAGCTAATCATTTTTAAAATAAATATACTTATAAACAAATAACATTAATATATTTGAATAAGTGCTTTTAAGGCCATTTTGCACAGCACTAAGTGTTAACTTCCTATAAAAGTTTTGTTGCTGAGTATTACGAATATTTCTAACCAAGCTTCTTTTGTATTTGAAAGTACGCAGGGATGTGAGCACTCACCTCACATATACCACTTCTCTTATTATTATCACTACTATAATACCTTACTATACTACATATACTGACGATAAGACCTTCTTATATAACTGTATTGCTGCTCTCTACATCAAGGCAGAAAGCATGTGGCCCTCCAGATTTGGTTGCACTGTGGCTGCCACTATCTCACCATTGACTAGGCTGAGTGTAATACCTGTAAATCCTATTGAACAATGTCTTCTACATTTAGTTTCTGTTCTGCACTACATATCTACATGCTCAATAGAGAGACCATTTGGGTAGCAGTCAAAATTTGACTCAACTATATAGGATGAGTTCTTTTTATTTAGGAATTATTAACCCATAGAAGAAATCACAGTACATTTACTAAACCATTAATAAAAATGCAACAAGCTTCTAGCAAACATGAAGAGTGCAAAGATTCAGTGCAGGATGTATATTTGTAAGGAGAACTAGATAAGAACATGTCCCCAAAGCTGATGAATGTGCAAGACATCTGCAACAATTCAAGCTTCCCTTATCCTTGATTGCACTGAATGATTAAGATAGAATCACCTCCTTAAAAATCATTTTACAGTGATGAAGCAGCCTTAGAAAGTAGTGAACAGCAAGTAAAATATAGAATGATATGAGCCCCAGATAGTGGTGAAGTAATGCATTCATCTAAGGCAGAATATTATTAGAAAAAAATATAGATGTATCAAAAGTAAATGTGGTCTGTGTAGGGAAAGACAAGTTTCAGAGACTTTGAAGAATAGAAATATTAAAGGCTGCTTCATGCCAAACATTTTTCCTACATGGAGTGGGGGAAAACTGAATGTAGGAAAACATGTGTACAAAATCACGTGTGTGCCTTCAGCTGGAACAATATGCTTGTGGCAAAATAAATCTTCATCGTAGTATACAAATGCCATACTTCAGATTAAAGCTTAAAATGGTATTATCATACAGCACAGGAAACAAACAGAGATCTAGGGTTTGCTAGCACTGCCATAGATTTTATAAAAAATGAATCCAATGCATGGACCCACATGGACCTTCATAACATTTACATGGGATACCAACAAAACTATTTTTTTAAAAAAATACCCACAGATCTGTATAAGCAGACATGACTGATGAATGGTGGTATTGTGGGCATGAAGTCATGCAGTGCATTTTGGAGAGATTCAAGATATACGGCCACCACTTCCCATAGATGGGAGCTAAGCAGAACTTCAGCCGGGAGTGATGGCAGAGACTGTGACGGAAAGTGAGGAGTGGGAGTCTTTTTTAAAAAAATATTTTTTTTTATTAATGTTACATCTATGACACAACAGTACAACATCGTCTCTTGATTGACATATCTTCTTATAGTGCATGTACCTAATACATTACATTCCTAAAAAAGAATATTATCAATTTAGATGGTGAAATAAGTTCTCAATCCATTCTTTCCACCTTTTTTCTTATACTCTTATCCTTTTATTATAAAGAAAATTTCCATATACCCTCTGATTTCACCAGGGATACCTTTTTCTTTGCCATTGCACCTAAGATGTCCTTATTATACTTTTATCAAACTGTTTCTTCTAATCTTATTCTCATCTCTATGTTAAATTTAATCTAAGGTTTTATCCTGTAATTAATATCAAAGTTTGTTTCATAGATCAAATTTATCTAGATTTTTCCATTTTCCTTTCCAAAGATTAATTATAGGAGCCCATTCCCTTTTAATTGTAGTATCTGTTTTATCTTTTAATAGCGCAGTTAATATATCCATGTCCATCATTTCGTTTAGATTGATTGTCCAATCTTCAATATTTGGGAATTCTTTCTTCTTCCAATTTGAGGCATAAAGTAACCTTGCTGCTGTTATCATATATAAGACGACCCACCAAGATCCTTGGTATGGGATCCTTGTGGGCATTGTCATCAGGCATCATGTTGGCAGAAGACACTGTGCAGTCTCTTGTACTGCTGGTCCAGAGCTTCACACCACATCTCAAGATATATGCACTAGGTCTCTCTTGTATAAATATTCTGCAGTTGATTCCAGAACAGTACCACAGTTTTTATATCCCTCAGTCCAACCCAGTGTTGCCAACAGAGTGACTTCCCAATATTGCTTAATCTTCCAGTCTGCTAACATTCTGTTCCTTCTCTCTGAACAGTGATCATGCTCAGACAACCACTTCAGCATTTCATTCCCAACCCATGATTGGGGTATACAATACACTCAGCCCTCTGCATCCATGGATTCAACATGGCTCAAAAATATTTGGGGTGAGGGGGGGAATTCCAAAAAGCAAACCTTGATTTTGCTGTTTTATATAAGGGACATAATATTATGGGACTTGAGCACTCACAGATTTTGGTATCCACAGGGTGTCATGGAACCAAACCCCAGCGGATACTGAGGGCCCACTGTACAAGAAATTTCTACTTCTGTTATTATTATTTTTTTCTACAGTTATTCCCCCTGACCCCGGATTGCACCATTTTAATTTGCAGCCTGCTTTGTGAATTGCTAAGGAAGAGACATGCTTATTCTCAAAATTATCTTAAACTCACAGATTTTAGAGGACCTGTTGGCAACTCATTCATGTGGTGCTAATCTCATCCTTTCCACTGAGGGCTGCTAGTCTTATGAGACAAACACTATTGAGTTGCCATGTAATGAAGGCTTTTGTGATGGCAGCAATCATTCTGGGAATAAAGTGGCTCTCTAACTTGACCATCAGTTCCAAAGGAAGTAAACACAGGACATCTTTCTCCTCACCCTCCATTGCTGGATTACACGTAGGCTTCTCTATAGCATCTTGATCTATGAAGATATGTTTCTGTATGTAGTCACCCAAGTTTCACTGGATGGTTCTGAAAGCATTTGCCCTCCGCACTAGGAGCTGTATTGATATCTCTGTCTCTCCCTCTCCTGAGAGCAGTCAGCATGCAGTGCTACGTCCACTTATAAGTGCCCCAGAGATGACTGTAACCTCATATTGATCAGCTGATTGAAGATAAATGACAGAGCTGCTGGTATTGCAGATTACATCATTAACATGGTCAGTAAACCATGAATTGTTCAATAAGGCGTTTATCTTTTTTCATTTTATTCTTCTCTTTTATCATTTTTATGATAAGGAACAGTTACACACACTAATCAGAAAGATCCGTTTTAGAAGAGTACGGGCAGGGGCAAGTGTGCCAGTGTCAGAACTAAGTGAAATCTAATGTATTTGAGATGCTTAGTAAATGTTTTTAGCAGTAGAAACGTATAGTCTTCACTGATGATTTCTCTTACTCTTGTTTCTCTTTTAGTTTCCTTTTGCCTCATATTTAATGGATGCAGTGCTGGAAAAATTAAATGAACAGAAGAAACTGGCAGAAGAATACAGTTCTCTGGCGAAAGAAATGATCTAGCTGCTGGCAAACTGCATTCTGAAAGAGAGGAAGGGCCTCCATTTTTATTTTTATTTTATTTTATTTTATTATTATTATTATTTTGTTCCTTGTCTCCATTCCTGATGTTGGCTTGCAGTGACGGTTGACTTCCCATTTGTGGTAGCAGGTGCATTTGCTGCATTTACATAGAGGAAATGGAAATTCACACTTTTCAAACCAACAGTAGATGTACATCATAATGCACGCTTACAAGTTCAGTTCTTATCATGAAGTATGAAGCAGCCCTCAGAAAGTAAATATTGTTGACAACGGGACTTACTTCTAAGCAAATAAGTGGCTGTAGAACTCTTCCTTTTCTTCATTCATGCTTTATAGATAATAAATAGCTAGCCATATTCTATACCAGGGTAGGCAGCAGGCATTGCCACCCCCACCAATTTTACAATTCTGCCCAGACCCCATCCCAACCACCGCAGGTTCTGCCATCTCTGTCAAAATGGCAATAAAGTGCAGAAGTATGTGGCCCTACTCCATCTCTGGGTGGATGTGCAACATTTAGCCATAGCAAGCTTCCCACGCCTTTCCTACAAGTCCAGGGTTTTTAAGTAGTAGTTCTACAATAATTTAATATTTGTAGTTTTTCATTCTAACTGGAAATAGTTAATCATTTGATACCAAGATGACCTTGGTATTTTCCTATTAGAAAGTCATAAAAAGATGCAATTTTATTTGCTTTACAGAGCTTGTATTAACCAAGTAGCACAATTGGATACAACGCACTAAAACTGTAGCAGCTTTTTTTTTGTATTACACTCACAAATACATGTATGAAAATTTCACTTTCATTCTACAAAGTTATGGAATTCAATGTGGTGTTATTTTTTTTAAAGAAAATCACTAAGATTATAAGGCAATTTATTTTTATGCAAAGACCGTTTTAAAAAGTGTGAAGTGAAAACAAACAATGGTTAGTGAATAAAGTTCAGGAACCATTCAAAAGACATGTTCTTTCTTTCTTTCTCTCTCTCTCTCTCTCTCTCTCTCTCTCTCTCTCTCTCTCTTTGCTGTGAAAAAATGTATTAAGTGTGCAATGTATTTAACTGTATTTAAGAAATATTTTGGCTGAATAAATTATTTTGAATTTTACATTTTTAATTGGAAGCCCATTCTATCTTCTGTGTGAGAGAGTATGTATATACATTTTTTAAAATAAGAATCCTAAAATTCATCAACTGAAATTGTGTCCAAAAGAGTGACTCAAGGACAAATTTATGCATAGCATTAAGGAACAGGGTGCCTCTGAGCACTTGTTCAGCCAAGGAATTTGTGATCAGCACAACTAGTATACTAGCCCTGATGTGGAACAATCCAGTCTTGTTTTCCCTCTAAGCATCCCCCCCCCTGCAATGTAAGTTAGAGAAAAATGTCTAAATGTTCCTGTTTCTTTTAATTGTGCCTACCCTTAATGACTGGAAGTTGGATACCCTCATAAATAACCCAGAGATCTATTAGGGGAGCCCAGCCTACCTTCTACCTACCACTCTTTTAAAAGCAGGGGTAAGCAACTATGGTGGGGTAGGGTGCATTTGCCTGCAGTGGAGGGGTACACGCCCTCCTCACTGTGCCCCCAGGAACAATAAGGGTAATTTTAATTATTTCACCAAAAAAACCCACTCAGTCAAAAAAAAGCCTGATATGACCCGTAGAGAGCATGAGGGCAATGTCCCCAATGTTTTTAGACCCTCACTTTAAGCCCAGGAAAGGTCTTTTCTTGAACAGGAAGTAAAACAGAAGTCAGCTTCCAGTTGACTTTCTGTTTAAAAGAAGGACCCCTCTCTGGTCTAAAACAGTCTGCCTGGGGTGGGTAAGGAATGTGATGTAATGAACTTTTCTACCACAACCCCTAAAAAGTGTGTAGGGAGGACATTTGCTTCAAAAAAAAAAAAAGGCTGGGGGGGGTCACCCTTTGCCCAACTCTGTTTGAAAGAATGTTAACCAAGGGTGTGTACTTTCTGCTTCTCCCCTTCAGCTAATTGTAGCTGGCTCATGACTGAGATGAGAGTAATAACAAGTTCTGTAGAGGTGTATCTGTTGACATGACTGGAAGTAAGCGCTTCAATATCTTTTCCCAGAAAGGGGTGGAGAATGTATATCTCTCCCAAAGTTGTTGGACTATCAGCCCTTGGCAGCATAGCTCTTGGTATGCTCAACCCCCTGTTTTAGGGCATCACAAAGGCAAAACAGATATATGAAAGTATAGATTAAATGTTGTCTACTGACGTCTGAGTTCTTTTTTTCCATGACCTCTTAAGACTTAAACTCTTCTTGTCAAGGTGCAGATGTTTATGCTTGGGACCCATGCAGTCTCACCCACCCACACTGATTGGTCATTCAAACACTAGCTAAACTTCACAGGAGCTACTCAGGAAAAAAAAGCCACTTGCACACAACTATGTTTCAAGGGTCTTTGTAGTCCTTCAGGAAGATGATTCTGAGCAAGGCAAGGCAATACCAAGTCCGTGGTCCACATTTGTATTGTCCCATGTGCACCTACTATTACATGCAGTCTCTGCCCATTTGTGCCACCCCAATTTATTCTGAGGCTGAAAAGGGGAAATTCTCCTTTAACCCAAGACATCCTGCCCCTCATGTACACCTTCTTTTAAGTTTTAAAACCATTTCTGGTTTGGGTAGAAGGGGTGGTGCGGCTGGGAGGGGGGGGAATGACTTCCCTGGCCTGCTGAAGTTCCCCACCTCACTGCTTTTAAACACGAAGGCATATGTAAATGACATTGTTACTGCGACAAACCAACCCTTTTGCTAGTTACATAGGCTGCTGGCACACTGCAGAAATAATCCAGTTTGACATTGCTTTAACTGCCATGGCTGAATGCTGTGGAATTCTGGTATTTGTAGTTTTGTGAGGTATTGAGCCTTCTCTGTCAGAGAGCTCTGGTGCCACAACAAACTACAAATCCCAGGATTCCATAGGATGGAGCCATGATCATTAAAACAGTCTCAAACTGGATTATTTCTGCAGGATGCCAGCAGCCAAAGAATCTGCTGCCAAGTGAACAGGATTCAGGGGACTGAAGTCGAAGGCTTTCATGGCCGGCATCCATACATTTTCCTTGGTTTTTTTCTGGGCTGTAAACTCTTCCAAAACACAGCCTCACAGCCCCGAAAAAAACTAAGGAAAATTCAAGGGACCGTTTGACAATTTATTATCATAGTGTCTGGAATATTAAATGTGTTCTTTTAAAAAAATTGTTGTGTAAGGAAACATAGCATTTGGTTATGGATCTAAGGCGAGTAGACTGGCAAGCTTAAGAGTTTACAACTGTTAACTTATTTAGGTAAGAATCAACCTGGTGTAGTAGGTCTTCAGGAGACCAGCGTTTGAATCACCACTCTGCTGTGGAAACCCATTGGGAGACCTTGAGCAAGGTATAATGATACATCCCAGGATCCCCACTGCAAAGACCATAATCCTCCACTACTTTGGTTCACTTCAATTGGAAACTGTTTTTTGTCAAATCTGGCTTTAAGGGCCTTCCAAGGGCTACCAGGAAATAAAATGCACTCCAGAGCAAGGCAGGAATCAAGCTGAGGACAAGCATGGAATATTCCTAGGAGAGGCTCCCATAAATCCTCCACAAATTCACACCTGGATGGAAACATCCTTCATCTGCTCTGAAATGGAAGCACCATGTCTCCCGAAGAGACAGGTATCCTACAGGCATCAAATATACAAAGGGAAATTCATTGCTATGTAGATTAAACTGATACCCTTGCATCCAAGAGACGAAAGAGGGATGCCTGTCAATCATTAAGATATCAGATTGTCCCTATCTCTCGGATCCTGGCTGCCCAGAATCATTTTGTAAAACACTTGAGAACTATCTGAAATCAAATGTTTGGGTAGAAGGGGTTTAAGGCACATCTTCAAAGGGGTGATTTCTTATAAAAACCCAAGAAAAGCTCAAGTTCTTTGGTTCAGTACCACTTTCTAACTGAATCCATGATGCTCTGTTCCTTACCTGCGCCCGTTCTCCTCCTAACACTCCCCGGACTCTGAGCCTTCTCCATTCCCAACTTCCAAATCCTAACATCCCTTCCTTAATTTCCGCCCTCCCCACTCACTGTTGCCTTTGTTGCTGTTGCTCGAGAGAAACACCATTTCTCATGATGAGAACCTAGCTTCAGGAATCAGGTGCAGTATGCTCATAGCCTTAACTATTCCCTTCTAACTACTTCTTGCCTTATTCTGATAGTCTTGTCTGCCTGATAAAACGAGTGTGTAATGTGTGGATGCTTCAGTTCAGTTCAATAAAGTTTCATCCATTGTTTTGTACACCTGACTCCTGTGTATTTCTGTTATACTCATATACACAGGGTTTGAAGATCCTACAAAATTACACAACCTCTTGCTAGCCATTTGAGATGCTTCTAATTCCTCATTGAAGCTAAGATCTTGCATGGGCAATGGCAAACCCCCTCCAAACAAATCTTGCCAAGAAAAATCTTGCCATGGTAGGTTTGCTTTAGAGTCAGTATCAGTCAGAATCAATTTGAAGGCACACAACAACAACAAACACAACTTACTTAGTGGCTGACTTATTTCAGTTAGGATTAACACACTTGTTTCTACCATACACTACTAGACTGACCTCACCTTTACCTTGTGGTTAATGTTGTGTGAACAGGCATACCACAACAATGACCTATTGAATTGTGACTTTGCTTGCATGGCAACCTTCCTTCTTCAGTCTCTATGCCAGCCTTTCCCAAACTGGTGCCTTCCAAATATGTCAGACTAACTACAGCTCCCATCAGCAACAGCAATACAAGCATTGGTCATGGTTGATGAGAATGCAGTTCAACACAACCTGATGACATAGGGTTGAATAAGAAAACTACATGGTGATGTCCTTCAATAAGGTTGCTTGCTTGGCGTGGCTGGTTAACTTTAGTTATTATCTGGAAAGGGATAGGCTCATGGTTTTTAGGCAAAGATGATACTGCTCATTGAAGTATTTAATTATAGCTATTTAAGAAACATGAGATGAAACCTGGACATATAGCAACTGCTTGCAGCCCAGAGTTGTTTTATTGCCTGTAAAATGCAGATGGATTTAGATTATTGATAGAGCTTTATAACTATAACATTAATTCAGCACTACAGCAAAGTTTCCTGCTTGAATTTCTGGATCTTTTTTTGGGGGGGGGGATATTAACTGATCTATAGTCTGAGTGCTGAAATGTACCCTAAATATTCAGAAACCACCATGGATCAACTGAATGATGATGCGGCAGGCCTGCATTACAGTCAAATGGCCCATACAGACGCAGTGCCACATCTGCTATTTAATTAATCCAAATAACAAGGTTATAAAAATGTCATTTTTTGGTAGTACCCAATCTTAAATTCTCCTAAACTGGGGTTTATACAAATATAATCTGAGATTTATACAAATATCCTCCCCCAAGACTCAAAATATTCCACTTCTTCCAATCTTCTTTTTAAAAATCATTGTGTGTGTGTGTTTCTGATTTGTGTTCCAATATTTCTGTCTGCTAGCTGAAATAATTTGGACACAGGCAACACTTTGTGGTCATTGTGTGCATCATCTCTTATTATTTCTGCACTTGAATGATGGGCTCAACCAGAATGGACACCAATCCTTTGAGGAGATTTACTTGCCTTCCTCATTCCTCTTTGCTTTTAAATTTTGCTTGATTGATCCTGTTTTCTGATTGATTCTAGACTCCTTTTACCAGTATGGGAACATACTGTTTTTGAATTATAATAAATTTTGAGCCAAGAAAGATTTGCTTCCCAGCAGACACACTTCAAGGAAGGATGAAGAAAAGGACAACTTACTGAGATCCACCCAGAGATGCAGAAAGAATCAATGGTGCTCCATAAAAGAGTTATTGTACCTAACCTCTTCTTCCAGTATAGGAGAACTGTGGATCTTCTCTTTGGGTCTTAGAGCTGAGCTACATGTACAGCAAAATAGACTCTTGCCACTCTTACCTTGGAGGTCTTTAAACAGAGGCTGGATGGCCATCTGTCGGGGATGCTTTGATCAAGATTTCCTGCGTGGCAGGGGGGTTGGTCTGGATGGCCCTCGTGGTCTCTTCCAACTCTGCAATTCTATGATTCTATGATTCACATACTGCATGTTGAGTATTCCATATTGGAAGATATCCACACATAGAAAATTAGTATACCATGGAGTACTAAATGTAGTGCGTATATGTGCCTTCAAGTCACCTGCAGACTTATTGCAACCCCATGAATTTCATAGGGTTTTCTTAGACAAGAAATGCTCAGAGGTAGTTTTGCCAATTCCTTCCTCTGAAATATAGCCTACAGCATCTGATAGTCATTGGTGGTCTCCCATCCAAGTACTAACCAGGGCTGACCCTGCTTAGTTGCTAAGACGAGATGGGATCTGATATCTTTAGGGTATTAGTCTAGTCCTTTTCCTGAGGTGTTAAAGCAGCAGTACAAAATGTGCGTTTAGGATGATTTAGCTGAAAGTAGCTCAGACTTTAAAAGGATGTTCTCACAGATTTGTAAAACTAGGACCACCTCCTCCAATCTGATGCCTTCCAGATGTGTCACTTTTCAAGAGTGATGGGAGCTGTAGTCAACACATTGAGGGCATCAGGGGAGAAAGCTAATCTAGAAAACTTCTGGGGGCCATCTACTTTTGCTGCTCACACTAAAGTTTTTCTTTATACAGTATTTCTGATTTGCTAGTCCACATGGTTTTGAGAGAGCACAAGTGCCTAGGCTCTGCCCTGTCAGATATTCTTGTAAGGTAATGGAAAATACACGGCAAAGAATACCTAAAATAGTTCAAATGAATTAGAAATATCCCAATGAGGAATAATAAGCAACTCTGCAGCATTAAACACCAATTCTTACCATAGATTAGAAGACTAACTTTAGAATTAGTAAAGAAGTATTGGGCTCTGTACAACAAGTGAACTACTATATGTAAGAAGAAGTTATGTGGAGCATCTATTTTTCAGCTTCAAATTTAATTTCCTACCTTTTATTTGGTTTAAATGGTGCAAGTTCATGCATTTTATTTTTATGGTTACAAAATCAAGTTCAGCTCCCTGTCATCCAACAGAACATTGCATGTCCATTTCTGATAGCTTCTTTTCTTCTTTTGGCCATCTTCAAGAGGGAAAAGTCTACAACCTTCACTAACCTCAGCCTTGTATTATTTAATAAATGAGTCTTGTCAGTATGGGCTACAGAAGTACTATGAATGCTATACAGTATAAACTCTACTTATACAATCCTGGCTTATTGATAATTCCAATTATACCACTGCAGTTCTATCCAGAGATATCTTTCCTCTCTGGAGTCTTGTTTTCTGCATTAGCTTTGTGTAAATTTCATTTTGGTGAAATAAAATGATGCCAGCTAAAGAAGGATGTAATGAGAATCCATTTATAAACAGATCAAATTTGTTCTAAACAAAACAAATTAATAGCTCCTGTTAATGTTATGTTCCTGAATCACCAATTCATTTAGCAACACTAAATGTTTGCAAATTGTCAGATTGTACTGAATTTATCTGGTTATTAATTCTGAGGCTTATATCCATTGTGTCTGTCTATAAGTGAAAACAAACACTGCTGAAAAGATAAATTCTTTCTCCCCCATCAGACCCAGTGTTCCCCTCCAAATCTGCCCCTGGGATTTGAGGGCACACCTGGGATTTCCCAAGTGTTTGCAGGGCCTTTTCCTGATTGAACTCTCAGCAGAAAAGGAGAGACCTCCTTTGCCCAATCCTGTAACAGGGCTGGGGGTCTGGGATGGGGAGGGGGGTGAGGAGGGAAATGTCTCATATTGCACTGAGCTCTTAGGTAAGAAATTAACTGAGAAATTCATGGCACACCAGTACCCAGTGCAATGTGAGAGATGTGCTCCAGCTTTCGGTCCAGGATAGAGAATTATACAGCCCTCCAGATACTGCTGGCTTGCAACTCTCAGCATTCCTCACTATTGGCTGTGCTGGCTGGAGTTGCTGGGAGTTGCAGTCCAACAATACCTGGAGAACTGCACAGTTCCCACCGTAGCTCTAGGTTATAGGTATTACATTGGGATTCTGAATAGATTTGTTCTTAATCAGATGCCAGTGTGCTTTCATGTCCAGCTGAAATGCCCATTCGGGTATTGGGGTGCTGCATTTGGGGTGAGATTGGGACCTGTTATAGGAGTCAGAAGAATGGGTTCTGGTCCCCATTTCCTTCTTCCATCTCCCTCCTACTGTAAACAAGGGATTGTAGTCACATACCCACTGTTCATTATTGATGAGATGTATGCATATTGTAGTTTGCATGTGCACGGTTCATCCTCCATTTAATAATGCATTTGCAGCCAGGCATGTATCTGTACAGTCCTGGTCCCAGCTGGATCCCAGCACATGGCTTCTGGTTACTAGTTCCTTGTTTCCAAGAGTTAAATCAGTCAGTTTTCTAGAACTCTGGCAATGTGAAGGGAAGGAGAAGTTCTGTGAAGCTTTAGATGCAGATTTTGTGGAGCTTTTTCCTGCACCAAGGGAGCCAAAGAAACTGGCAGGGGGGAGGAATCAAAGCCCCCTCTCTACATATATGGACAATGGGGTCTTCCCTCCAGTACTTTCCTTTATTTTCCCATTAGGTGCTCTTGATGCTCCACCTAGTGGTAGGAAAGATTCTCCTAGGTTAGATAAACTTGATAGGAAATAATGTTTGTTCTTCCTGTGAACCTTGTTTCGTAGGTTTGTTTCAGTACTGAAAATTTGTGTTGGTATATTTTCAAAGGATTCATTATGCCAGTTTTTCTAATGTTTCTCACTTTCAAAACATTTCTTCAGACAACAGAAGGTGAGGAGAGTAGAGAGGAAACAAAACAAATAGGATAAGAGAAAATGGAGGAAAAATACATTTTTGTTGCAGTGAGTTACTCTGGTTTGAACCTTAAATACTTATTTTGCATTGTGATCTGCCCATGCTGATTCCTGATTTGTTCAGTGTGATCTGTCTTCTAAGTGGATGGTTGTCCTAAAGCAATAGGACACCTTAAGAATGTTACAGAATGTGAAATCATAAAGGCACTGAAACCCAAATATGAAATAGATTGCTGCTTAACCTGGTGCATATGAGTTCCAGAGATATATGCATATGAGTTCCAGAGATATATTCATTTTAGGTTCCTTACTTAAACTGCTAGGACAGACTGAGGTTCTTAAATTATTGTTAAATATTGTTAAATTATTAAATAGAAATTGACCAGCAGCTTCATTTAAAATCTCCCTGTCTGCTTGTTCTCAACAGTTACATCCTGCCCAGCCAATGTAACCCTCTAATCAATTGCAGAAATGTGACATCATAATACACTTCTGGTTGTTGTGTGCCTTCAAGTCATTTCTGACTTATGGCGATCCTGATTTCCACCTGGAGCCAAAAGGGTAACTGGTGTAGACATTAGGTCAGCCTTTGGGGGAAGATTGTTCCACAACTGTGAACCACTGCTGAATAGGAGGTCCTTTGTTAACCACACACTGAATCTCATTGGACTGACCCTGAGAAGATGCCCTTAGGGTCCAAGTAAGTAAATGTTCAAGAAACTGGTTTGAAGCTGTGACATTGACAGGGAACTGGTGTAAACAAAAAAGCTCTGGCATAGTATGATGAAACAGCCAGTCCCAGTCAACAGTCTTGAAGCCTTGTTTTGGACCTACTGAATTTTCCAGACTGTTTTGAAAGGCATCCACATATACAATGCATTACAGTGGCTTAAATGGGCAGTAACCTTAGCATGACCAAGAGTACCTTAATAGTTGTTGCCTCTTAAAGTTTTAACCATCCTAATTCTGAATGAAAAGCCCTGGATGTTTTCTGAATTGATCACAGCCTGTGATAATAGCCAAAGAAATCAATGACAGAAACAGAAAGCCTTAAACTCTAATTCTGCATACAATTAGTCACTTGCTGTGAGGGCTTGTCTACACGAGGGGAAAAAAATCCATAGCTATCTTGAATCTGGTGCTATAGGAATATATGACATAAGGCACTTTTCACAGTGAAAGCATTTCTTTTAACCTTTAATGCAATTTTTAAAAACTTACCGCCTGCTCTGCAGTTTCCAGGAAAAAACTAGTCTTTACCAGACTTTTGTACATGTGGCCATCTGGATTGGGGTGGCATTGGATTTTTTGGATGGGAAGCATTGCCATTTTTTGTTAGATGTTCAGTGGTCATTGCTGGTAGTAATTATCCAAATCCGCCACTCAATCGCCACCTGAGCCCAGCCACAAAAAAATAAATGTCCCCTTCTCGCTGGGGCACTGTCGCTGCCTTCCCAGCCAAGCACCTCTGTGTCAAAGCCCCGCTAGTGTGCAGCCACTTACTCCGAGTTCAGAATGAGTCATCCAGCAATGAGATCAACAGTGAGGGGGTCAATTGGGCACATGGCTGGGCGCCTCATTCTGACCTCATAGCAGAGACCTACTGGCATGCCTTCACTTCCTCTGAGGCCAGAAAAAGGTGCCCAGGCATGCAATCAACAGTGAAGGGGTAGCCCAATTGACCCCCTCACCGTTGAGCTCATGGCTGGGCACTTCATTGTGATCTCAGAGCAAGTGGGAACGCAGTGGCGGTGGACACAAGGAGAAGGGGACCAGCAAGGATGAATCGGCATGGATTCAGGCTTTGGCCAGGGAACATGTGTGAACATTGATATGATGTCCCTTTGGCATAAACCAAGTGCTAATGGGGTGAATCCAGGGTGGCTTAGAGTCAGAGTAGTCCAAATTCCATCTGGATTTTTGCCCCCAGTGTAGATGGGACCTGAATGATGTGGGACCAATTTCTGAAATGACATGCATATGATTGCTCAGTAAATGTTCTTCAATTGAATCAATCTTATATAAAGCATACAAAGAATACCCAGTTGGCCTAGTCAAAAGAACCAGCTCCTGTACAATCTAAATTGTATGCCTGCATATGTTTCAGCTGAGAAACCATGCCTATTCATACAAATTGAGTGACTCATTGAACGAGTGGATGCTGTCAAGACTATAGGAAATCACTGAACAGGAGTTAGATGACTGCTGTGTATCAAAATTGATCTCAAAGTGTTTGGGACCTGCTTCATAACAGGTGCCCATTTTTCTTGTTACTAGATGGGAGGATAAGGAACATTAAGGTGTGGCCTATCAGAACAGCAACATTTTCAAATAGTGTGTCAGAACATTTTTAATGACACCATATTTCAACAAACAAAATATATTAATGGGCTTCTTTTCTGTGCTCAGTCTTTTTCAGGCATGTTGCTATGGATATTCACTGTTACTTGTGTACTTTTGTGTCTATACAAGTAAAAAAAACACCAAAAAACCAGGGAAAACTGCATGCAGTAGAAGTACCTGTGGATCGTGCTGCTGTCCAAAGGAGTTAGGCAACAATGAATACAATCCTGGTTCATATCAGACTTTGCCCATTAAGTGCTGTCTTTTAAAAACAAACAAAATAGCCTCCTTTCGTCCGTTAATTTACAGGCAGATCTCAATTTGCGTTGTCCCAACTTATGATGTTTCACATTTACAACTTTTCTGTAGAAATGAATATATAAATAAATTGCTCACTTACAATGCATGTGGAAGAAAATCTGCAGTCCTGGGTGCCATTTACATGATGAAAATGTAGTGGGAAGAATTAGTGTCGAACCCTGGTTGTTTACACGTACATCGGGTCGGACACATGATATTTGAAAGGGGGGCCACCTTTTATCCCACAACCTGTGGGACTTCCAGTCCCACGGTTTGTGGCAGTTTTTTAAAAAGTCACTGGAGGATTTGGAAAATCAGAAATGTAACAGCCTGGGACAAGCTATCTCGGTACTAGGTGATGACCGGAAATGGTGACCGGGAGTGGGCTCAGAGATCAGTGACCAGAAAAGGAGGGGTCAGTCACCAGTTCAACAGATTCAGCCTCACCAGCTGAAAACAAAGGCATCCCTTCCAGCTGCACGAAGGTTTGTGTGCGTGTGTATGTGTACTACATCACCCTGTTCAATGGATTTCTACACTGCAAACCCTCCAGCTTTAACCTGTTCCTCTCCTGCATGCAGGGTTTAAATTTTAAAGAGAGAGTAAACTATAAAGAGATCGTGGGCGGAAGATAGCCCATTCATTCCCTGCCTGGATCCCCTCCCTGGGTCTGAACGGATAATCAAACATTCACCCACCCACCCAAGGCACATTAAAAAATGCCAGCGTCTGAGCGAATGATCACACATTCATTCATCCCCCTCCCTCAAAGCACAGTAAAAAAATGCCATCGTCTGGGTCTTTCAAAATGCCTTGTGTGTCCTCCCCTTATGATCCCCTGCACTGGCTTGAAACCTTTACTCCACAGCTGCTTCTGCTTAAAGGGTTAAAATTTTAAAGAGACAGGACAACCGCAAGCCTCTGGCCCCCTGCACTCAGCTTCCTGGCTGAAAGCATACTGGCTTAGGCTTGTGTGTGTGTGTGCGTGCTGGGGTTCCAGTCCGCTCTGCTTTTGATCTCTCTCACACTCCCCAGCACCAACTGATCACTCCTTCCTCCCCAGTTTAGCTGGCTTTAAATGGTGGTCTTTCATTTCTAAAGGAAAGCACAGGGTTTAGCCACTGATCACTCCTTCCTCCCCAGGATTCATCCCCTCAGCACCTCATCCGCAATGCAATACTCATTCATCCCCTCATCCCCAACGCAGAAGCTTTAACAAACATTTGATCCAGCCAATAGCATCGCTCGTGGAGCGGAACTCTAAAGGAAGTACATCACTGAGGTTGTGAAAAAACGAGTAATCGCATCCTTGATTGACAGCTAAAAAAAAATAAAAATCCCGGGACCGTAAACTCATGTAAACAAACAAACAAACAAACAAAAAACCTGGGGTAGTATATAGTGGGAGAAGGTACATATCACAGGACAGGATGCCATGTAAACAATGATCTCCTAGGATATCCAGTTCAGAGACAAAAATTGTGTAAACAGGGAGGGACAAATACGGGATCAAGAAGTCCCAGGATGGCCCACGACAAAAACAACTGTCTAACTGGCACCCTGGTGTTTGCTGGAGGAAGGGGTTTTCTTTGTCTGTTTAGAAGGGAGGAATGTGAGGGGGAGGAAGAAACCAGAATCTTGCCAAAGGGTTTTCTCTAGCCTGGAAAAAAGTGTGCTCTGACGTTTTGATGCTTTATACCTCTTTAAAATTGGTGGCTGGCTGAGTAAAATCTCTAACTTTGTGACTACTTCAGCTCCAACAGAATACATCTCCTTGGTCTACAATGAGACCCATCTGCCCACTTACATCAGTCTTAATTCACATAGTGAGTTCAGGAATGCAACCCTGATGTAAATTGAGACTCCCCTGTATTGTTGTTGTTGTTGTTGTTGTTGTTGTTGTTGTGTGCTTTCAGACTTATGGCAACCCTAAGGCTAATCTATCATGGTGTTTTCTTGCCAAGATTTGTTCAGAGAGGGTTTGCCTTTGCCTCCCTCTGAGGCTGAGAAAATGTGACTTACCCAAGGTCACCCAGTGGGTTTCCATGGCTGAGCGGGGATTTGAACCCTGGTCTCCAAAGTTGTCCAACACTCAAACTGCTACACCACGCTGGCTCTCTTGCCTGTATTATAGTTGTTTTTTTAAAAAAGCTAATGAGAATTTTCCACTAGATGGCAGGCTTTAAATAGAAATAAGTTGGAGAGCAATGCAGCTATCCTGTATTTATAATTTGACTACACATTTTAAAAAAAACTTTAGCCTACTGCTACAAATTGCTGTGATTTTTGCAGCCTTCCTCTTGCATTAACAAGAGTAGGCTGATGAGACAGAAAAGAAAGGACAGCTTGAACAGTTATGCGGAACAGAGAATTTTACACATGCCACTTAATGTGCAAGTAACACCTATGTAACTTCCTTTTTCTCCACTTATTCTTTCTCTCAAATGAAAATGTAACTGTAAGGGATGAAGAAGTACTCTACTAAAGACCATCTTCTAATGATCTTCAGGAATGGGCTCTAGTTTCTCCCCACTAGCTGGCTGTGGTTGTTGTGGGTTTTGCTGTTATAGTTGTGAGGTTTTTTTGTTTTTTTGTTTAATCTTTAAAATCTTGTTGAAATAAATTGAGGCATTGTTGTTCCTAAGGATGAATTAAAGACATTCTGCTGCCAGAAGCAAAGTGTAAAGAGTGCTTCTTCACCCTCCCAAAAAGTCCTTTAACCACCAATGCCTGCCTCCACTAATCTTTCTCATAGAGAAATTCTGCCTGAAGTCTGTTGTTTCCCCTCCTGCGTTGCAGGACAAGCCCAGCCCTCCAAGAGAGATTTCAAGATGCCTAAACAGTTGGTGAAAAAGGAATGGTAACTTCTTACCATGTGAACGTTCAGCAGAGTTTCATCTTCACCTCTATGAGATATTTTGGGAACCTCAGTATGTGAATATCTTCCTCTTGAAGTCCCCTTCCTCATTATTTGTCAATATTTGACCAGTACATGACCAAAAATTTTGATCCAGAAAACATACTAATTGGATCCATAGTTGAAAGAACAGGTTGCAATAACCCCCACCCTATCTGATGATGCTGGAGAACCTCAAGATACTGTATATATCAAGGCTACTTAGAAGTTCAGGACTTCATGGTCAACACAACCATGGCCCAGCACTTCATGAGGTCTACTCTGGAGCATATGTTCTCATCCAGACAGGTAAATATCATCGGACTGTGAATAAGGAATTTTGCTGTAGCTTTATATCCTTAATATTACTCTGCAACAACTTCAGGCTGGATTTTAGCCCTCCAGCTAAAGGTGCTCTTGGTGGCTTGGTCTTAATGGCCTACCCCTTGGAATCTGATGGATTCCTGAGTGCCCGTTTGGCATGTCTGGCACTGCTAATTACTCTGTGAGATATGGAGATAAATTGGGCAGTTGTTATGATCATTGCTGAGTGCACTTTCCTACTGAATAGAGTCCCATTAGCTTTTAGTTCATCATGAAACCAGAAGCAATGAAGCAGATAATGAATGACTGGATATATAATCAGGTCATCTCCCTAGTTTCATGGGGAACTTAAAGTGATGAAACAGAAGGGGCAGTAGCTGGAATCCCAGTGGAGAAACACTTGGGGTGAATCAGGCCCAAAATATGTTGGAGCTTAACTGAAGATCTATACCATGACAGTGACAGCAACGAGGACACTTGCTTCTCTCCTATTATCACAGTTGAAGCCCCACAGAATGGACCAGTGATGTTTCTCCATATGGTGAGAAGCTTCTTTGCCAGGATGCTGGAGCCAGTGGAATCAGGGGCTCACTGTGAACAGTTTGTTTTATTCTTTGTGGATAAACTCACTTGAGCCACCTTGATTTAGACTTCACGACTACAGAAGTTTAAGGTGACCATTCATCTTCGGTTACCATTCCTCTAATTATATTGGTTCTTCTCAGCCTATATGTCTCAAGGATGCATGCGGGGTGTCTGGAGCAGTGAGAGCTACCACCTGTTCACCCAGCTCTTGCCATACAAGTCTCCTTAAACTGGTCAAGCTGGGAATGATGCCATAGCTAATGCAAGCTATCAGTGTCTCCAAATGGAAGAGCATTGTGCCCATTTGCTTAAAACAGGCAGGTATGTGACTATTGTTAGAGAAACCTTTCCTTGATACAGTAGTTTTTATTAACTGTACTGTATAAGCCAATCTCCAACATGCCATTCTTGGGTAAGGAGACCAAGAAGGTGACAGTGCAACAAGTCTGTTTACTTTGTTTATCTGGACCCACTTCTACTATGCTTTTGGCTGGGATATGGAACTGAGGCTGCTTGGTTTGCCTTGAGATTGGCAGGTTTTGATGTCATTGACTGTACTATCCAACTGGATTGCTTAAGAAGGATTGAACAAGGAGGACACTATAGTACAGTGTTTCCACTCTTTCCTATTGGATCATGGCCAGAAAGTGAATCTGAGGGACCACTCTTCAACATTATAAGCCTTCAACTATACAGTCAGCCCTCCGTATCCACGGATTTTGCATCCACGGATTCCACCATCCATGGCTTAAAAATATTCAAAAAATAAAAATTTCAAACAGCATATCTTGATTTTGCCATTTTATATAAGGGACGCCATTTTACTATGCCATTGTATATAATGGGACTTGAGCAGCCACGGATTTTGGTATCCTTGGGAGGTCCTGGAACCAACCCCCAGTGGATACCAAAGGCCCATTGTAGTTCTATTAGGTTCCCTTCATTCTTCGTAATAAATCCACTGAGTGAAATAATTTGAAACTTTGGAGTGAGCTGCCATAATATGCCAATGCTATTCAGCAATATGTCTATTTCCTAACAGCAATTTCCTTGAACATGGTCTGGGCTCCATAAGATAATGGATGAAAGTGAGCAAGCTGAAAGTACATCCTGACAAGACTCAGGTGCTGTTTATCAGTATAAAGTCTGACTCAGGAAATGGGATTCAGGGGGTTCTAGAAAAAAAGTTCTCCCCCTGAAAGATCAGATTCATAGTATGGGAGTGTTCCTAAACTGTGTCCAGATTTCAAAATGGCAGCAGTGGCAAAGAGTAGGTCTGCATAGTTATATTTCTTACGGCACCTATGACCTTTGCTGAATGGCTCAGATTCAGCAACAGTTAGCCATGCTTTAGTCCAATGATTCCCAGGTGCCAGTTACACGACAGAAATTGTCGCATTGCCTACTGTGACATAGTGATCACGAATCCGCCCCTCGCTGTTTATACAATTTATGTCTCTGATCTGGATATCCCGGGTGGTCCCGTGACTGATATTTACACGTCCATAGTTCCGGTTTTGTTTAGGTTTTAAATTTTTCTTTTTTTGGCTGTCAATCAAAGATGCGATTACTCGTGTTTTCACAACCTCGGTGACGCACTTCCTTTAGAGTTCCGCGCCACGATCGATGCTATTGGCTGGCTGGGGGGGGGAGAGAGAGGGGGGAAGAGATTTGTTATTCCCCCTTGCTTCTTGAACATTTTAACCCTTTCAGAAGAGGCAGAAAGCATTTTGAAAGATCCAGACAGATCTTTCACTCAGACGCAGGGCTTTCCTTTTGAAATCAAGCTGAGTGCTTTGAAAGCAAGCTGAGTGCTTTCCTTTTGAAATCAAGCGCTTGGTTTTCCTCTTGCCTTTTTAAAATATTAACCCCTACAGCTGGCTGCAGAGATGGCTATAGGCAGGCGTTTTGAAAGACACAAACACAGAGAGGGGAAATTAAAGGGTGCTAATTCACTCAGAGGCTTGAATATTTTAATGTGCCAGGGAGGTGACCAAGCTACTACGATCTCTCTGTAACATGCAGTTGAGGAAAAGGTAAAGCTGAAGGGTTTGCAGTGTAGAAATCCATTTAAAAAGGTAATTGAGTACACGCGCGCGCACACACACACATCAACCTTCGTGCAGCTGGAAAGGATGCCTTTGTTTTCGGCTGGTGAGGCTGGATCTGTTGAACGGGTGACTGACCCCTCCTTTTCTGGTCCCTGAGCTCTAAGCCCGCCCCCAGTCACCATTTCCGGTCATCCCAGTACCGAGACTTTTTGTCACACACTGTTTACATTTTCAATTTTCCGAATCCTCCCGTGACTTTTTTAAAAACCGGCACAACCTGCGGGGCTGGAAGTCCCGCAGGTTGAGGGATAAAAGGTGGCCCCCCTTCCAAAAATCACGTACCTGAGCCGATGTACGTGTAAACTGCCAGGGATCGACACGAATTCTTCCCAGGATATTTTCATCATGTAAACGGCCCCCCAGACTTTGGTCCTCCAGAGGTTTTTGACTTCTGCTGTCAGAATTCCTGACAATTGACCAAGCTGGCTTGGACTTCTGGGATTTGAAGTCCAAAACATTTGGAGGACCAAAGATTGGGAACTACTGCTTTAGTTAGATCACTAGAATGCTAAGTGGTATGTGGTATCAGGATCATATGACCCTGATACTGAAAGACTTGTCCTGGTTGTAAGTTGTTTTCCAGGTTTTCTTCAAGGTGTTTGTTCTTACCTTTAAACCTTGGCTAAAAGGGATGCCTGCTTTGCTGTGTACTGGACATTAATATCTACAGGAGGAAGATATCTGGAGGATATCATTCCCTATGGAGTCCCATTTATTGGGCATGCAGGAGTGTATTTTCTCTGGTGCCTCAAACTGTGGATTGCGTTGATTTCAGGATTATGATTGCCTTTCAGCTTCACTGGCAATATATTTTGCGTAGCGTAATAACCCACGAAATTAATGTGGTGGTTGCATTACACCAGCCTTATTGTAAATGCCAACATTGCACAACATATGGCATATCTGCCATTTGTACTTGATTACTATCTCATTGGGCAATGGGAGTTGTGCAATAGCCATCAAATCATGATGAAGTTATGGTTCAGGCTGTCTCCACAATCCTAGTGAATCAAATGGTACACTGAAGACAATGGCAGTTATACACTGGCTAAAGATGCACAACTACATACATAGCAGGTAGGCTTGTGGAACTCTGCTGCACAGCCATGAACTGAATGTGACTATTGCGGAATGGCAGAAAAAGTACAACTTCATGAGTAAGCAAACTTATGTGTGCATGTGATACCAGATAGGATTGCAGCTGAAGATTTTGGGAAAAGGGTGTTTAAACTCATGTTTTTAATTTGGCCTTTTAAATTGTATTAGCAGCTTTCTTGTTTTAATGTTTTTAAATTTTTATTTCTGTCAGTTTTAATGTTTGATGGTGATCTTGATCAAATGGGATTAGGGTTCCTAGATCTCAGGGCTTGGATCCAAGCCTCAGGGCTTGGACTAGGTTCCCCAGATCTTAAGGCTTGGACCCTAGGGGCCACAGAGCAAAGAGGAGGAATCTCAGGGCAAGACCTCTCTCTGGCTTTTCTTCGCAAACGAAGATTCAGGAAAGACTTATCCTGAACTTTCTGCAAGTGCGCTGATGACTAAAAAGGCCAATCCAAGATAAACAAGTCCGGCCGCAGAAAGCACAGCAGAAGGTTTCCTTGGGTGATGTTTCTGGGTTGTGATTCTTTCTGCGTTGTCGTTTCTCTTCAAGACTTGTTCGGTGTGTTCTCAAATAAGGCTGCAGCATTGTGGATAGTGCGTCTCCATGCCTCCCAATGTGAGGCCATGGCGGACCACTGTTGGTGATCAATTTGGCCGAGCCTGAGATGTTGTTTCAGGGAGTCCTTGTATCGCTTTTTTGGAGCGCCCCTCTTATGCTGACCTGTGGCGAGTTCACCATAGAATACTGTTTTTGGGAGGCGATGGTCCTCCATCCTAGAAACATGCCCTGCCCAGCACGATAGGTGACCCATGTTTCAGACCCATGTTTTAGACTCCCACAACAAGAGGGCATCAATGGAGAGGAGGGCAAGACCATCACCTTGAAAATTACATATCTTGCTATAACTCTGTGCTAACAGTCTCAAGTGGCTCCAGGCTGCTCTGGAGCACATCTCAGAGCCTGCCTGATGATTAGGGCCTGGCTCTTTCCCCCAACCTTCAGGGGGAGAGGGAAGAATTTCAGAGTAAGAGCACCATCTCGAAAGCTGTTTGTACATAAATGTATTTCCTCATTCCTTAGACTTGGTGTTTTCTTACTTGAGTGGCATACTCCATGCAAATGTGATTAATGCTTAATGTGTCATGCTTAATAACACCACCTGAGGCTTCCCCTTAGCATCACAAGGGGTTGATCCTGAAATCTCAGTGTCGAGGATAGACCTAAACGGGATACCCATTCTTTTGGCAATATAACAGCATTGTTCCACTCTAACACATGATGGTGCTAAAGAACAATAAATGGAGCTAGAAATGAATTCAAGTGATTGACATGGGTTCTGAGATGTTTGTTAACAGAATGATTTGTCTCTTTTCCTGGTGTCAGCAGCAGTAACAACAACTACAACCCAATCCCTCCCCATTCCAATAGCACTTGTATGTAGGGTGCTGCCTGAAATGGATTTATTAATAACCTATACAATTTCAGTTCATTACAGATTTTGGATTTAATACTAGGTCCATTGAAGTCCTTCTCCATAATGATAATTTTATCTAGAGAGTTTTCTTTGGTCCATTAAGTCAGATATATAAATTTCTTTTCTTTTTTTTTTTTTTTTTTGTATTTCATCATGTTAGTGGCACTGAGCTTTTAAAGAGGCAGCATATAAATGGATGAGTACAGTGTTGTTGTTTCCCTTCAAGTCATTTATGACTTATGATGACCCTAAGATGAACCTATGGTAGGGTTTCTTGGCAGAATTTATTCAGAGGGGGTTTGCCTTTGCCTTCCTTTGAGGCTGAGAGACTAAGACCTGCCCAAGGTCACCCAGTAGGTTTCCATAGCCAAGCAGGATTTGAACCCTGGTCTCTCAGTGTCCTAGTCCACCACTCAAACACTACACCACACTGGTTCTTGAGTCCAATGAAGGGCACTATTAATTAGAAATGTATGATTACACAATGGCCAAGCCCCTTCTGTGTGCCCTACACTCAAGTAGACTGCAGTGGGAACACAGCAGTGACAGGAATAAAAAAAGGTCTGTGGGACCAACATCACTAACGAAGGCCAATATTTTTGTGTTACTTGTCAGAAAAAAAAGTCTGTTGGATCTTAGCAGCATTTATTCTCCAATGTCTGGCTTCCAGATGAAGTGGTGTGGTACAGGCAATTTTGTAAGCTAGCCTTTCCATGGTGCTTTTAGCTCAGTGGTGGCACTGGGGGGGGGTTTTGCACTGGTGACACCAGAGGGGGGGGGGAGGGTGACACCAGCCTTAGTGACCCGCAGTTTTAGCTCAAAGGACAATCCCATTCCCCCGAAGGCTGAAGCCAACAGCCCTCCCCCTCTCTAAAGACAACAAAAAAGATTCTGTTGCCTGCCTCCTTGTCCTCCTCTTCCTTCCCGCTTCCTTCACAGCACCGCACAATCCAAGTACACTATGTTAGTACAATGGACCATTAGGCTAGGACAGGATTCCAACTAATGGGCTCCACATAAAAGTGGATATAGGGGAATATGTGTACTGCTTTGTGCAACTTATACAGAAACTGATATATTTTAATGTTTTAAAAGTTTAAATGCATCCTCATTACAATATGGTAAAAGGGGAGATGGAGAGGGGTACATTGCAAGTAAGTTGGTGTGTAAAGGGCCCAGAGGTACCACTGGGGAAGGAATCTAGGGCAAACATACAGGGTCCCAAACAGCAGAAAGAGGTAACATCTAACACTCCTTACCTAAATAAGATCAATAAGTCTAACTGCCCTACTGTCTGGTATTGTTCTGGAGCTCACATGCTAGATGAACATGGAAGCGGGGGGATAACAAATTTATTGTGTTATGGAAACAATACAAGAAGTTCTACTTGTTCATCCTACAAGAAAGCAAATGATAGCAAATACAGTACTCTGGTGTCTTTGTTGTTAGATGCAACCCCACAGAGTCTTACTGTGTGGAGTGATGGGGAACCTCAGCTGGTCCATGCAGACTCAGAATTAGGCCTCTGCTTACATACAGATCAGGGAATGACAGGTGAACACAAAATACTACGGCAAAAATGTTACTAATCTAGGCAAAAGAACTTCAGGGAGGAAAATGAAGAACTTGGGTATCTTCTGGGCTTTGCCTTAGGCCACCTATACTGGGCAAAGTCTGGGAGAGTTTTTTCCCCCCTGGACTACTGCTTCTAAAATCCGCAGAAATTCTGTTGCTCTAGTTCCAAAAAAGTAAATGCAAAAGAAGAAGTAAAAGAAATTTCTAGACTCTTGGAAGAGCTGTCAACAATTGTTGCCTTCATCTTCAAAAGGGGCAAAAAAGAGGACCCAAGCAAATACTGACCAGTCAGTTTGGCATCGATATCAGGAAAAGTTTTGGAACAGATAATTAAACAGTCAGCCTGTGTGCACTTAAGAAAGGAATGCTGTGGTTGCTAAGAGCCATAGGGATTTCCCCAAAACAAGTCATACCAAAGTAATCTTATCTCCACCCTCTTTTTTGATAGGGTTACAAGCTTAGTAGATCAGGAAAGTGCTGTGGATGTAGTATATCTCGATTTCAGTAAGACTTTGGAGAATGTCCCCTATGATATTCTTGTCAGCTGGTGAACTGTGGGCAAGACAGTGTTACAGTTAGATGGATCTTCAATTGGTTGACAGACCAAACCTAAGAGTACTCACCAAGGGTTGTTATTCATCCTGGAGAGACATGACTAGCAGGGTGCCTCAGGGTTCTGTCCTCGGTCTGGTGTTGTTCAACATCTTTATAAATGACTTAGATAATGGCATTCTTATAAAATTTGCAGATAGCATCAAATTAGGCAGGGTAGCTAATACCTCTGAGGGTAGAATAAGAATTCAAAATGACATTGACAAATGGACAAGCTGTGCCACAACTAACTAAATTAATGTCAGTGGACAAATGTAAGGTGCTGTATTTAGGTTGGAAAAAAAGAAATGCCCAGGTATAGGACGGGTGACACCTGGGTTGAAAGTAGTGCATGTGCATTGCAACTCTAACAGTCAATGATTCTATGAAAGTGTGTGGGCAGAAAGGGCACTGCATGGAAGGAAGCCCATGTAGATCTGGGGTGGATCTGCATTTTGAGAGGCAAATGAATTGCTTGGGACTGTTGAATGAGGATAAGAGAGCTTATTGTTGGCAGTAGTGTGCTGTGAGAATAGAGGTGGCCCAAGCTCTCTTGATACCTGAAGCAGGAAGCAAAGCCCCCCCCATGTGTTGGAATAGTTGGAGGGAACATGGTGGCAGTACCCACGGCCCCCAAAAGAGGAGGAGAGCTTGATGGCAGTGCCAGCCACATGGCCCACCTGAGACAAAGAAACTGCCAGCTGTGCTCCCTGAAAGAGGGCAGTCACAGCATCTTTCTTTACCCCCACATAACTAGAAGAGATGCAAATGCAGAATGCATGATGCCCACATTCTTTGACATGTCAAAAGAGGAAAGAGTGCCATTGTCCATGCCTCCCATTAGCCCACAGGAGGAGGGTGTACCTGTAGCACTCATTCCCCTCTCTAGAAAAGAAAGTGGCACCTCCTCCAACAATACACAAAGAGGCAGAGGATGCAACTATGATGTCCCACAGTCCCACGGCACGATATGCCAGAAATGTCCATAATGCATTCGGTATGGTGCGGTCCCACGGTTGACTCTTGCAAGGAGCACAGATGCTGCTGCTGCTTCTGGTGGCGTGTGTGCGTGCAGGCACTGCGACTCTGCTCTCCTTTCCCTTCTGTAACATGGTATAGGAGAGGTGGGCAGTTGATGCCATTGAACTTCTTTCTTCCTGTTTCTAGGGTGTTGTGAAGGGTGAACACCACTCTCTGGTGTGATGGGAACAGGAACAGCAACCAGTGACACGTTTCCAGGACAGTAGGGGCTTTTCCAGAGTGGGAGGGAGCAGTGCATTTGCTGTTCTCAGCATGTGCCTGTCTGAGGTGACAATTCAATCTAAGTTGCCCATCAACAGTTGTCTCCTGGAGAACAGATCTTACAAGGTCTTCCTATTCACAACATGGTCACAGTCTTCCCCACTGTGGTGAGCAATACAGGTCGATCCCCATATCCATGGATTCAGTATCCATGGTTTTACTTAATTATGTCCTGGAAAAACAATGTTCTCTCTAAGTATTTCTAGGTCTTCCAGTGTGAGTCTTTGGTCAACTTCTGGTGTTTGTCACATTGAAAATAATAGGGTTCCTTATTATCCATGGTTTCAGGTATTCATGGTGGATCTTGGAACACATCCCCCACAGATAAAGAGGGTTGACCTTTATTGTGTTTCCAGTTAAATGTTAGCAATTATTTCTAAGTTTCATCTCTCTGTATGCATTTACAAGCAAAACTCTTTGTCTTCTTTGGGGTGGTTCATTTCTTCACTTGGGGGAATTCATAAGTGGCCACCCTAGACCAACATCTCAACTACTAGATGAGAAAGTAATAAACAGGTCTACCCACATCACCAAAGAAATAAATTTGCCAGCCAGGGAATTTGGCAACCCATCAAAACACAGCAGCAGATGGTCTGCCTGCCTCCTATCTGTAGCTAAACCAAGGCTGACAGAATATTTCAAGCTGCATTAGTGAGCCTCGTGAGATAAGACAGCAAACAGTGAAATCGTACAGGATCTGAACTCTCATTTCTAACAACACTGCTGTACCCAGCAAATGAGATGCTGCTAGTGCCTCCTTGAAATAACACAGCATCTCACAGATACTGAGATGCAGCCCAAACAACAAAAGCAAACATACTTTTGGGGCATTTCTCTTCAAAACAGAAAGGCCCAGAGGATATGTTCCTCACTACTTCAGAGCAGAGAAAAATAAGAAGGCTCTTTCTCTGCCCAGATGAGCCCCCGGTAGACTTTCTGCATTTGCATTTACATCAAAGATCTCAGACTAAAAACAAACCCAGAGTAAATATTAATTTTACTAGGGAAAACACCAAGGATTTTTCATTTGGCCTTTGGTGAGACTTGAGGCTTGTGGCTTACTTAAAGAACCAAGCCTTATTGGAGTGCATGTGAACAATACAAAGAATACTTGCACATTTTTTGTCCTTCGGTGAGAAATACCAAGAGATGCTTGGTTAAAAAAAAAAAAAGAGAGAGAGAGAGAGAGAGAGAGAAAGGTGAATTGCTGTGAGATTTTTCACATTTTGAGGGGTAAAACTTCCATTTATACAAAACTTTTTTGGCACACAGTAGTACATTTTAAGGAAAATTTATTGCATTCTGGGCTAAAACAGTGGGTTTTGTGCAAGAAGACTCAATGCTTTATGCACAAATTATACTTTTATCCCCCCAAAGTCCCAAAATGTGAAAATTCATCCAAAAATTCATACAAATTCCTATAATCTCATCCAACAGGGAGAGGACTTCTGAAGTTCTTTGTTGTTGCATGTGAAAATGAAAGAAGTGAAGATGCCCATCCCTAACATTGTTCAGACAGGATCCTGTTTTCAAATAGTAGCATAGAAAGCAGGGGTGTGCGTACTGTTTTCTAGTTGAAGCGGGGAAGATCCTTACTCCCTTTCTCTCCCTCTTTTCTTCAGTTTTCATTTCCTAGAGACTGCAGGAGGATGCAAAATTGTAACAGACAATCTGAAAGAACTGTATGTGTCTCAGTAGAAGTGAAATTTAGGAAATGAGGAAGAGGGTAAACTAGTCTTTCCCTCCCAGAATGCTTGACCATTTTGACCTCTCTAGATAAATAATTAGCTATTCCCTAAGAGATTCATATCAGCATCTAGCTTCCTTGTGCAACTGCCTGGCAGGTCCCACTATGAGTTCCTGCCCTGAGCTGCCCCCATTTTGTTTATTTATTTATTTATTTATATATATATATATATATATATATATATATATATTGGAAGTTTCAACAGGTCGACCAACTGTGGATTCCTGGTTCAGCTGCCATTTTAATAGCCCATGGGGCATTGTGGAGAATTTAAATGGTGCCTCTTGGCCCTCTCAGTGCTGCTTTTAGATGTCAAGTTAAGACCAGTTCTCCCTCTCTCCCTCTCTCTCTCTCTCTCTTTTTTTTTTTTTTTTTTACCATGGCAAACCAATTTATATATTAAAGGCCTCCTGTAATAAAAATGCTTTGCTTGCTGGTGGAAGGTGAACAGAGAGGGAATGAACCCAGCTTCACTTGGCAGGAAGTTACAGAGAATGGGATCAAACACCAGCTTTCCTTCTTCCTGTCATTTCCTCTGACCCACTGCCTTATTCCCACAGACCACTATACCATAGTCATGACACACTGAGTGCATCAGCATGCATGTGTGTATATAATAACAATTTCAGAATGTACACAGAGAATTCTGAATTTATTACAGGAAGAAGAAAAGATCTGAGGCACTGAAATCATTAAGAAACAAATTAGTTTCATAATAAGACATATCAATCTTTTAAAAAGCAAATTGAATGTGGAGTGTGCTTGAAATAATTAGGAATGGAGGGAGCGGATTTACAAGTGACTAGTGATTACAATGCCAGGGCTGTGCTGTAATGGATGGTGGATCACTTTTGTGCTTGTAATTATATCTACGCAAGGCTGGCCTTCAACAATAGGTCAGCTATCCTAGATACCTCATGACAAATTGGCAGACTTCATGTAGGGTCTCTATCGGTTCCTTACCTCAGAGTTGAAGGTGTTGGTGTAGCATGTGAATTTGGCCTGTAAAGTCTCAACACCTAGCCATGCGTTCCTATGCAGGATGCCTGTCTGCCATCCCACTGTATTCTAGTCACCTGGAACAGGAAGGGAGATGCCACCAGGAGTGTAACTATGGGGTGAATGAAGGCACTTCCCTCCCTCATAAGAATTCTAACCCCCAATGAAATTTTCCTTCAGTGTTCAAATCTTTAACATTGTAAACAGTGAGACACTGAAAATCATTCACACCTAGAACTTTCATTTGTTGTGTTCACATTCCCTTGGTCACTCTGCCTGCCCCTTTTCTTTGGGTGCCTCTACTGGATCACTATATGCTCAACTGAAGTGTTAAATTGCTGCAATGCCATAAGTTTGGGCTGAAGGAAAATTTCATGGGGGAGGCCAAAATAGTTATTTGGGCAGCAAGGTCTTCATCCACCCCCATTAACTATACCTAGGCATGCGACCATCTGGCCCACTTTTCTGTCATACAGGTGGTGTTTTGAGGAGCTGAGCACTAATAGTGGTGCTGCAGTTCATGCTGGGGCAACAGGTTTTTCAGAGGGACTTCAGGGACTCTTTGTGTGTTGTCTCACTATTTATATGTATGGTCAACAATACATGGCCTCATGACATCATTTTCCAGGGGCGCATACTTTTTTCTCAAACACCCCTTGGAAGACGTTTTGGAGGGGGAATTGGTTCAGCTTTGGTCCTTATGCTTCTTGTACTCAGAAAAAATGCAAGCCATGTGGGGACAGGGACAGAGACCTGCAAGAAGCAGTGGTTCTTTCAGATAGCATCTACAGACAGTTTTGTGGCAATATACCATACTTGAGTGACCCAAATGTGCCTCTTGGTATTTTACCCAAGACCCAAGCAAAGACTGAGGCTTCCCAGGGCTCATCTACATGGGCCAAGATACGCTGGCTCTCCACTGGTGTATCCTGTCTGTGGATCAGGGATTCTTTGCACAGAATGGGAGGAAATCCAGACAGTCAGTTTGTTGCTGTAGCCACGGGCACCACCACCTCCCTCGCTCTCTCTGAAGCCAGGAAGCTGGCCTGAAACATATGACCAAAGCCCCCTGCATGTGACCAGCCTCGGTTGCATGCTGCAGGCCTGCTTCCTGCTGCAGAAGAGCAATGGCAGAGGGCCACTGAAGAGATGGCCAGCAGGCCGGACCAGGCTCCTGTGGTCACATGGGTCCCGATCCATTTTTTTGCTGGCAGGAGCAGTTTTTCCTGGGGATTTAAAAAAATGTTTTATTGGGCTCTACCCTGTTTGCCCCCCTCCGTCTTAGCTCCATCTTTGCCCTGGGGGTCGTGAAGACTGCAGGGCCCCAAGACGGGGTAAATTGCCTGTGCAGACAAGCCCCTAGTCTTAAGTTTTCTGCTGTAATTTTGTAACAGAAGATGATGGGAAAAGGGAAAGCAACTGACATTCAGGCATTAATATTTTAAAATGAAAAAAAAAATTAAGCATGAACTTGTTGAATCAACCAAAAGGCCATCTGTTCCAGCCTTCTGTTTCAAATAGTGCCTAACAGTCACGTTACCTCTAGAAAATCACTAGCAGGCCACAATCAAAGTCAGTCTGCCCCTGCTCCCTATTCTTCTTGGTACATGACTTTCATAGGCACACTGCTTCTGGAGCCTTTTCACACCAATCAATCATAGCTTTGTGATTCTGTTTTGACTGCCCTAGTTCCATCCTGTGAAATCTTGAGACTGGCAGTCTAGGGAAGGGCATTGACAATTCTCTAGCGACTCACCAAACTACAAAGCCCAGGATTCCATAGGAAGTACAGATGGTCATTAACAGGGAATCATAACACTGTAATTGTAAACAGGGAGCTTTGGTTTGACTGCCCTGGCTGACAGCTGTTGATAGGCAGGATTCAGTCCTTGAGCCTCTTTGCAAACCTAGGGCTAAGCTATGGAACATTTGGCATTGCATTAATGAACAGGTTTTCTCTTTGAAGAGACTGTATAGGAGCAGTCATTGGAAATGCTCCCCCACTATTCATACCAAGTTACCTTTTCATGCTCTATGAGCTTCTGGGGGAGGTACCTGGTTGACTGTTACTGAAAGCACAATGCTATCTTAACAGGACCGTGATGATATCTATTTATGCACTTTATGTTGTTTCAAAAGTGTTTTTAAACACTTGCTACTGTTTAAGTGCTTTATGTGCCATTTGAAAGCGGTGTCAAATATGTTTCTTTAGCCCCATAAAGAATAATTAATAAACCAGTAAGTACATATGGAGACAATGAAATCAAGATGCTCATTAGATGTGGGTGTTTGTATACTTATTTCCTGTACATACAGACATTAAGTATGCAGATGAAGAGGTGTGTGGGTGGGTGTGATTTTCCTTCTTTCTCTCCAAAGCAGGCACAGTAACAAAACAGAACAAGACAATCTGCAAAATAATTCAAAAGTACAGAAAACAATACATGGATGAGGGGAGGGGGAGGAAACAGATGCTTCTGGAAATAACTCCATCTTAACTGCTAGCTTAAGAGTGCTTACGAAGGGGAGTAAACACACCACTTTGGGATTGATCAATAAACTGGGTGACACTTAAGAAAAGGTTCTCCCTCTTGTATCCACCAACCAAATGTCTGTCAGTGGCATGGCTCCCAGAAACTGATTGGAATTGCCAGACAAGAAGATATTTAATTAATTAATATCCCACCTTTCCCCTGGCACAGAACCCAAGGTTGCTATTGGATCAGGCTACGGGATGATACGCTATAAAATGGAATGAGGCATTTCCTCAGATACTCTGGTCCCAAACCATTAAGGAAAAAGACAGAGGGAGGGTGAGGAATGATGGTAATGTAACTTCCCAGCATTCCTCATCATTGGCCATGCTGGTCAGGACTGATGGGAACTGGAGTCTAACAGTGTCTGTGTTGGAAAAATCCAGCATTCTTTCTCCCTCACACTTGCTTGCTATCAAAGCAAGTAAGCAATAGATTAGGTAGGGTCTCCTGCATGCCTTCCCTCTCATCCTATCTTTAATGAGCATGGTTGTAAACAGTACACAACCAAACTACAAGATCACATCACTAGGTTAATTAGCTTTATGGTCTTAATTAGCTCTTTCTTCTTGCCTTGAAAGCTGCATGTTGGTCTTTCCATCTTGCTCCACAATAATGCCTTCCATCTCACTGGAATGGTGACTGAAGATGGACTTCTTTCTTATCCAAAACCTATTCGTTAGTTAGTTAGGATGTAGGCTCCAATGCATACGTAGATTTAAAGCCATTGGTAAAGCTTAAGTTTTTCCTTTAACAAGAAGTTGCCTGCCTCTTTGTTCTTGCAGTTGGGTCAAAGCACTGTACTATTGAGTCCATGCCTCCAGCTCTGCTCTGCTACAATAAAGTTAATTCCCAACAGTTTTAAATTTTAAGAAGTTTCCCAAAAAGGGCTAACACCCTGGGACCTCACATTTTACTGCAGCCTGAAACTGAGAAGGATAGATTAAGGGGAAAGCTAGGTAGTAAGTATTCCGCAGTTTCTGTCAAGAATGGACAGAGCTTACCTCCAGTCTTCTTCTTGATCCCTTTCCTCCTTTGTTCTTTTTCTGTTCTCTGTTTCTTTGTATATTTCTCCTCTTTCTTTTACCTCCTCTACTTATTTTATTTTACTCCCCCCTTTTATTTCTTTCTCCCCTTCTCCTGCCTTCTCTCTCTTTCCTTCTGACATACCTGGTGTGTGTGTGTGTGGAGAGAGAGAGAGAGAGAGAGAGAAAGAGAGAGAAATCTTTGAGGGTCAGCCAAACCTGTGCTTGGCCCTTGCCAAGAACCTAGACATCATATTAAGAGTATGTATGGTTTCAAATAGCTACAGATAGTCTGAACCCAAGCAGTATAGGGCTTTAAAGATCATGACCTGTACTTTGAATATTGCCTGGAAATGGAATGGTAGCCAATGAAGTTCTTCTAATATGGGAGTTGTGCGTTCCCTGTAACCAGCCCCAGTCAGCAGTCTGGCCTACTTTTTGGACCTACTGCCATTTCCAAAGAGTTTCCAAGTGCAGCCTCATGTAGACTGCACTACAGTAATCCAAATGGGATGCAATAAAGGCATGTGTCACTGTAGCCAGATGTGACATCTCCAGGAATGTGTGCAACTGCTGCACCTTAAAGTGGTGTCAAACTGCATTATTTCTACAGCGTAGATGCACCCTCAGATTTAAGACCAGGCATAAACCCAAGCCAAGAAGCCTATTTTACCACACTACAGTAACCAAGGAGATCTATGACAACATGGTGGTATGGGTTAAATTCCTCAGAGAATAGAGTACAACAGAATACAAAAGTCCCAATTTTGGAGGGACATTTTACTCCTTTAGACTGATCTTCAGGTCCATTCTCATGTGTCAGGAAGCTCAGTTTTTATTTTACAATAGGTATTCAATATTTTATGGCTCCTAGAGGCCACTAAAGTATTTTCTGCTCTTGGTTATAAAACTTTTTAGTGTTTTTTGCACTCCCTGGTATTAACTGGAAGACAGGGACACCTCCCTCTGGTTTGCCAGTGGCCTTGCTCTTAGCTCTGACTCTTGTCACTCAATCCTCTGGGTTCAGTATTAAAGGGAACAGGTGGGACTGCTAGCAAAGGCCACTTACAATTAAACCCACTGCAGAATTTAGTTATGAGTTACAAAGGGTATTTGTGTGTGTTTGACCAATGCACATATATGTTCAGAGAAAAGACTTTTCTATCAATGCACCAGGATTCTGAAACTCCCTTCCATGGGAGGTTCATCCTACCCTTTCTTGAGTATCCTTCCTCCAGTAAGTTAAAACCACATTTCTGATATTTTTTGTGGGCAAGGTGGACATGCTGGCTGAGGGGATTCTGTAAGTTGTAGTCTTAACATCTTTAATTTTAGGAAGTTTGGGGGGCAATGAGTAGTATTTAATAAGACATGTTGGATGCTGTCAGATCAAATGGTTTTTAATTTCTTTTTGCATGTTATGTCCTTTTATTCTGCTATGCTCTGTGTATTTATTGTTCATCATTTTAATTGCCACGAAACCTTTGCAATATGTTTTAAAATAAATAAAAGTGTCTGAATGAATTCCACCATTAGTCTTACTTTGGACTACAAAAGGAAAATTGAGAAAAAAAGAGTTCCAGTTCACATAAAATGATGCTGAGAATTTAGATCCATTCAATGTGGGATGCAAAAGAAATGACTACTGAATCAGATTAAGGTTGCAATTTTATCTCTACCATGCTGGAAGTAAACCCCATTGTAGTCCATAGGGTGTACTTCAGAATAGATATGTTCAAGACTGCACTTTTATTAGCTAGGCCTGAAAAAGAGTTACATGAAGATTGCTTTAGGGAAAGTATACATGATTGTTGTTTAAAACAAGAGAAAGTAGTTCAATGTATATTGCCTGTAACAAGAGCATATCTACATTTCCAGTTACATTCTGTCCCTCTTGGATTGGTTAGTTGTCAAGGCCCTGCTACACCTATAGATTAAAACTATAAATATATACATAATTACAAGTCACTTTTTGGAAGGTTAATCTTTAGAGGTTTCACTTGAGCAAGATATAAATGGATTTTCCCTTCAGAAGTACTGTGTTTTTCTCTCTCTACAATATTATTTGCAGTGTGTGTGTGTGTGAAATGTCAACCTTAAAATTAGCTTTTCTTTATTTCACTTAAATAAAGACACAAAAATAAGTTGTTTTTTAAAAATGAAACTACCGTTTATTGCATTTCAGCTGTTATGTTTGGCTGGACGAACCCCTTTGTGCTAGGATAGAGCTAATCATCTCTTTATAGAATAACACTACCTCAATATGTTGTATATTATGTATGCCCAGGGTGAATGGATACAAATTGTTATGGGTCTGCTTGGACCCCAAGATCATGAGGAGAGGCCCTTCCCTCTGTTCTACCACCTTCACAAGCACGGTTGGTGAGAATGCAAGAGAGGGCCTTCTCAGTGGCTGTCGCGGTTTATTTTATTTATTTTTATTTATTAGATTTATACCCTGCCTTTCTCCCAAGACGGGATCCAAGGCGGCTTACAGTAATATATATATATATATATATAGAGAGAGAGAGAGAGAGAGAACGCACTAAAGTATCACAATTTACAAAAATTAAGAAAGCATTAATTAGTTATCACATGAATTAAAAAACAAAATCAATAAAAATACAACATTAAGACGTTAAAAGCAGCACACCAATTAAAAATTCACTTCTCAAACCCCTGCCTAAATAAAAACGTCTTCAGCTGCCAACAAAAAGAGAGCCGGGAGGGGACCAGCCAGACCTCCCATGGCAGGGAGTTGCACAGTCTGGGAGGAGCCACGGAGAAGGCTCTCTCCCAAGTCCTCACCAACCATGCCTGTGAAGGTGGTGGGACTGAGAGAAAGCCCACCCCTGCCAATCTTAACACTCGGGCTGGCTTTTATAGGGAGATACGGTCTTTCAGATAGTCTGGACCTAAGCTGTTTAGGGTTTTAAATGTCAAAACCAGCACTTTGAATTCTGACCAGAAATGAACTGGTAGACAGTGCAAGTCCCATAGCAAAGTGGTTTCCCTTATATAAGATGGCAAAAGCTGTTTCAACAGGGTGGTCACATGATCCCTCTAGCCAGCCCCGGTCAACAGCCTGGCCACAGCATTTTGGATCCGCTGAAGTTTTCGAACAGTTTCCAAAGGCAGCCCCATGTAGAGTGCATTGCAGTAGTCTAAACAGGATGTAATGAAGGCATGTGTCACCATAGCCAGATCTGACTTGTCAAGGAACGGGCGCAGCTTGTGCACATGTTTTAATTGTGCAAATGCACTCCTGGCCACAGAGGAAACCTGAGCACCCAAGCTCAGACCTGAGCCCAGGAGCACACCCAAGCTGCGAACCTGAGATTTCAGGGGAAGTGTGACCCCTATCCAGCACAGGCTGGACCCTAGACTTTGGAACACCCTCACCAGAATGGCCCCCTCACTGCTGTCGTTCTGTCAGCAGGCAAAATCCTTTGTATTTGAAGAGGCTTTTAATACAGAAAGTTCTTAAAGAATGGGCTACCTTCTTTTATGCTGTATTGTTTTAAACAGAACTGTTTTTAATAGCTTTTAGTCTTTTAAATTGCATTTTATTCTCTTTACTAGAACTGTGAAGTCCTTTAATATCTTAATTCTATTTTAATGTTGACTTTTAGTATATTTTTTAACTGTATTGCTCTTTTAAACTGTAAGCTGCCTTGAGTTCCCATTTGGGGAGGGAGATGGGATACAAAGAAATATAATAATAATAATAATAACAACAACAACAAGAACAACAACAATAACAACAACGTAAGACACACACATACATATGACCTAACTAAGGAGATTATCAAACGTGGCTTATGTGGCACCAGAATAACGACAGTGGAACGCAGAAGGACGCTAATATCACATGATGTCATCCGTTTGCGTTCTGCTGTCATTCTGTGGCATTTCTTTCTATTGACAGGGTGAGGCATGAATAGTGTTCTTGTAAAGGCTGTTTTGGTGCCAGCATTGCCGGCATGTTAACCTCAGGCCATTTAACTCACATGATTGCTACATCAGTGGCCAGTCTGGTGTGCATACTTCCAGGTGAGATCGCAACATCCAGGTAAGTGACACCCTTTTTAAAACCTTCCCTGGTTTACTTTTACAGTTTTACAGTGTGTGTATGTGGTTGGTGCAACTTTTAATGTTTGTTGTTGTTGTTGTATGTTTGAATTTCCCACATGATGAAGTCTTGCGGGAGTTCAAAGGAGGAAGTAAATGGGGCTCCATTCACTTCCTCTTCATTGCTGGAGAAGCCTTCTGCCGGCAGAGAAAGTAAGTGCGGTGGGGGGAGTTTAGGAAGTTGTCAGCCAAAAAAAAAACAAAAAACAAAACACCTTCTCCAAGCTCTTTCCAGAAAGGCAACTAAAGCAAAACCACTGACACAATTCAGCAGCACTCTCCTATCTGATTCCCCCCCCCGCTTTCAGAAACAAGGAATATGTCCTATAGCAGCAGATGTACATAAGCTTGCTTCTACTGAAAAGAGAGCCCAAGGTATCAGTATTCTTGATGTAAATATGTCTTATTAAGGCTGTTAGATGTCCCCATCTTGTGCCAATCTTAAACAGGTTCCTTCTGAAGCAAGTCCTATGTTGAAAAAAAAATGGCACTCAAGCAAGGGTGGTGGATGTTATCACTGCATCTCAGGATTGTGTTGGTGAATTTTCTCAGCCTCATATTGGATTCGAATTCCAGACTTATCAAGCCAGAGCAGGGGCCCCAGGAACTATTTTAAGGTGTGGGTGAGCTCAACAGAATTTCTAATTTTGCCTACTTGCAAGTACAGTTGTCCCTTCATATTCAATGGGGTTTGGTTCTAGGAACCACCCCCCCATACCAAAATCCATGAATACTCAAGTCCCATGATATGCAATGGCATAGCAAAATGGTTTCCCTTATATAAGATGGCAAAAATCAAGGTTTGCTTTTTGGATTATTATTTTTTAAAGAATATTTTCAAGCTGTGAGTACTTAAATCCATGAATACCAAATCCATGGATACGGAGGGATAACTGTACAATACTTGTAGGTGAGGGGGCAACTTCCCTTTCTTGTCCATTATCATTCAGACATCTTTAAATATGAAGACTCTTACAAAGTGTAACATGTATTTAGAAATGTTCTCCATGTGTTCAATGTAGCTTATTTCCATGTAAGGGTGTATAGGAGATATTTAGGCAGACCAGATTATTCCTGGGAGGGCTAAAAGGCAATTGCTATCTTAGTAATTGATAATTTACTAATTTAGTGCTTGATAATTTAGCATACTTTGGAGTGATCATGCCTCAAGGGGCTCAACTCCATAGGTCATCCCCTTTTGCAACATTATTTGGGAGAGGGGCAGTCTTCCCTAGCCTTGCCTTGGGAGAGGGGAACTGAACCTCCTCCAGACCCCCAGCTGCAGGGTCTGTTATCCAGACACCCCTTCTGCCATTCCACGCAGGCATACTGGGTATTGAGCCAAGGAATGATAGATCTCTGAGAACAGGATTGGGCTGGGCGGCCGCCTGCTTCTGAATACAAGGTTCTGTACAGTGAAAATACTCCTCACAGAGTATGAGCTGTCTTAATGGGATCCCACACTGTCTCACCATATTGTGAAGAAAGGGGGCCAAAAAGAGCAAAAAGTATGCAAGGAAATCATTTGTGGCTATTTCCACAGCAATTTGACATGAATCGCTTCGCCATACACGAGGAAGCACAAACCTGATTGGCCAGACAAGCACAGGGGGCAGGGCTGGGTTACAGGGCAAGCGCCTGCTGCTGCCATGTTCGATTTTCACATTAGTGAATGATCACTAAGATGATAAAATGGGGATTTGTGTAATTTTTCTCTCTCTTCCCCCCCCCCCCCAAAAGGTGAAATATAGCTTGTGTGCACCACAGAAATAGGGTTGTGGTTGTTTTTAAAAAGTTTGGTAGTGGCAGATTTAAAAATGCAAGTAATTCACTTGCGGCCGCCATCTTGGCTACAGGCCTACAAAGTTTATGGGGCCTGTGAAACCATTAAGACAGGTCATAGCTGCTTTGACTTGGTATTACTGTTGAACAGTCCATTTTCCCTACATCTTCTCATAGGACAGGGTTGTGCAAAACCCTTGAGCTGGTTCCAGAAAGTTACCTGGGAATCAACGCATGTTCCAAGGGTAGGGTTGCATATGTCCTGGAAAACCAGGAAAATCCCAGATTGAAAGGAGTCAAAAATGTCCCAGATGGCTGGGCCAGTTGAAGCAGCAGATCCCGGATTCCTCCTTAGTTGGAACACAGATGGAGAGCACTTTTAATGGTTATGTAGAAGAGGGTGTTTTAGCAGGCCTTGCTTGTCTTGCAATCAGGGAACCAGCAACAGCCGCTGGAATGCCCTTTTCTGCATAACCATGAAAACTGCTGGAACTCTCTCCAGATTTCAATTGGGCAACCCTAATTTCCTGTGGGCAGAAAACCTGCCCTTAGCTTGTTTACCGTTATCTCTGCAAAAATAGGTTTTGTAAGCATTACCCAAATCAAGGTGTGGAGCAAAGGAGAAAGGCTTTGTGTATACCAGCAACAAGGTGTAAGTATCACACACCATGTTCGTTCGTTTGTTTGTTTTTTAAAGCAGGGGTACTAACTGTGTTCTGGGGCAGAATGTACACTATTTGGAGGCAGCCGTGACTCTCATTGGCAAGGGTTAGGCCTATGGAAGGTGATGGCCATGTTGGCTGGGAGGATTTTGGGAATGGCAGTCCAAACAAATAGTTTTTCTATGCTCTGGCTAAACAACAGGAGAGGCATTGCCTTTGTGCCATCTTTGTGAACTTCCAGAGATTTACTGTACATTGGCAGGGAACAAGTAACACCTGCTGTCTAACACCAGGACCCACTGTATCTCTAGGACCCACTGTTTTTGGTTGTTGTACTTATAAAGCACCATGTAAATTGATGGTACAATATAAAAAAATGGTCATAGAATGATAGAGTTGGAAGGGACCCCAAGGGCCATCCAGTCCAACCCCCTGCCATGCAGGAATGCACAATCAAAGCACTCCTGACAGATGGCCATCCTGTCTCTGTTTAAAAGCCTCCAAAGAAGGAGAGTCCACCACACTAGGAGGCAGTGTACTCCTCTTGGGAACAGCTCTAACCGTCAGGAAGTTCTTCCTAATGTTGAGGTGGAATCTCTTTTCCTCTAGTTTGAACCCTTTGCTCCGTGTCCTAGTCTCTGAAGCAGCAGCAAACAAGCTTGCCCCATCCTCAGTATGTCATCCTTTCAAATATTTAAACAGGGCTGTCTCTTAATGTCCCCTCTCAACCTTCTTTACCCCAGTCTAAACATACCCAGCTCTATGAGGATGAGAATAACGACTACTATTGATATATGCGCTAGAACAATACTAAATGTCAAAAACTCTGGTTTCTTGGGAGTGTGCGTGCGGACCATCTGCTCAATCCAGTCCTATATATTTTGCTCCGGGTTTTGTGGGAGAGCGTTTGGGCCAGGGCTGGTTGAAGGCACCCAGCATCCTTGTGGGGACCCCCGTAGTAACCCTCCGCCTGCAAAACCATTCTTAGGAATCGCCTGAATCTCCTGTGCTGTGAATCGCTTAGGTTGAGTGAGGTGGCATTGACCTGAGAGAAACATAGGGGTCCCTCCAAATAAAGCGTTGCAGCCCCCCCCCAATGCCTCCCACCGGCCCTGACTGGGGCAGCCCTACCTGTGGTCCGAAGGGGGGGGCGACGCTGGAGCGTTTCCTTTAAGAGGCGGCCGGGCGGGCTTTGACGTCGCCGGGGTGTTTCTGCACCAGCGCATCCCAGCCTCCGCCGACCGGCTCGGGCAGCCGCAGCCGCAGGAGAAAGAGAAGCAGAAAGAGAAGGCGCCAGGCAGGCAGGCAGGATGTCGGTGGCGGGGCTGAAGAAGCAGTTCCACAAGGCCACGCAGGTAGGGCAGGGCAGGCGGGGTCTCGGGGTCCCCCTCCCGCCTCGGGGGCTGCCTGGGGGTCGGGCTCTCCCCCCCCCGCCCTGGGGACCTCTCCCCCTTTCCGCGGGGGGCCTTTGGGGGGCGCTGTGTCCGGGGAGGGGGTCCCTCCTGCCCTCGGCTGGGGGGGGGGCGGCGTGGTGCTCAACCAAAGCAGGATTTTTTGGGGGGGAGAAAGATGGAGGCGGAGGGAGAAGGCGAGGGGCAAAGGCGGACCCCCCGCCCTTTGTGGCCCCTCTTTCCCTCCGCCGCAGAATCGGAGCGCGTCCCGGGTCGGAGCGGTCTGCCGCAGCCGCTGAGAGGACCGCAGTGCCTCCTCCGCTCCCGGCAGGAGTCCGAAGGACACACGCGCGCGCGGAGCCCCGGGATCTCTCTCTCCCTGGTGGTGGTGGTGTTGTGCAAAGCCTCTCTGCATTCCGATTGGGGGGGAGGTCGTGCATGGCCGGAGCCTTGGGGCTGGGAGCTTCTTCCCTTCCCTTCCCTTCCCCTCCCCTCCGCCTTGGAGCCCCGGGCCACGGCCTCGCCTGGGGGGGGGGCTTGATCGTCCGCGCCGCAGTTGCTGCAGCTCTTCCCGGACGGATGGATGGGGGGGGGGAGAGGAGGGGCACCCCAGACAGAAGGAGATCGCCGGGGGCGGAGGTGGGGGGTCGATAGTACTGTTTCCAGAGCGCCCCCCCCCCGACTGTCTGGCTGGGATGGGGATTATGTAAAAGTCCTCCTGCTGCTGCTGCTGGTCCTGCAGTGACCTTGCCCTGCGGCTGGGCTGGCTGGCTCCTGGGCTCCCCCCTCCCAAAGCTCCCCCCTCGCCCCTTGAGATGAGCCCTGGCCCCCACTAGATCTCTCCCGCAGCACAATCTCCTCCTCCTCCTCCCTCTTTCCTTAGACATCCGCTCTTCTTCTTCTCAGATGCATCCCCACACTAGTTCTCTTCTTGGGTACTCTTCTATTCAACTTTTATTTGCAGGCTGGGCTGCCACCCTGCTTTTTTCAACCACAACTTAAGAGTTGACTTGGACTACAATTCTTTCTTTCATGGGCTGGGAAGCCTTAGTTCAAGAAGGTGGGTTGGAAGATTTTTTTTGGAGGGGGGGAGCTTTATTTTTATTATTTATGTATTTCTTTATTTATACCCCCACTCTTCAGCCACAAGGCTATCAAAGCGGCTTACAAATTGTTGTAAGCAATAGCAGTTTACACATCTACACTGCAAGAAGCGGCTTCCAACGTGTTTTAGCTAATTGCCCCCACAAGCAATGACCAATGACATGGTTTTGCATGAGGGACAGCCAGCTCAGTGGGGCTGTTCAAAAACTATATCTGTAAGGAGCAAAGATTCAAGGTCTTATAGCAGTTCCGTATAACACAGTATTCCTTTGGGCAAGAAAGAATTCCCTTTAAAATAAATTCTTGAGCTGCAGTGTGCCTGGTAGCTGCACTGGTCTAAAGAGTAAACTATGCAGAGAGGTTTTGTATTGGAAGTAAATCCTAGTAGTTAAATGGGATTTACTCCCTGTTAAGTATGCGTAGGGTTGCAGCAACAATGGCACTATAAAGCTGTGTTCTTACACCACAAGCCAAGGGTTATGATTTGATTGTATTTCTATAGATGTAAACCTGAGATTGTATCTCTGTAGATGTAAGCCTCAGGAAAGGGGGGAAAGATGTTTCTTAAGATCTGTGGGATCACAGTGAAGCTTTTCTCTTTATTTTATGCACCATGAAGGCCACCTATTATATAATGCTTCTTGTGAAATGCCTTCAAGATAACATCAAACTGTTTAAAATATTGCCCTAGCAAACCTGCTTTCAGGATGCAGGGCAACACAATTCATTTGCAAACCTTGCACCACTGCATCAATCTTATACCCTTGGGGACAGAGACCTTCTGTGCCAACTGAAGAGGAGCAGTTCTACAAATGCTTAGTGCCTCCAAAGGTTCATTCTGCATCTGCTCTTCTTTGAGCTCTAAAAAATGTCATTAACACCAAGCTCTTAAATACTCTTAACTGGGTGAGTTTTGGCAAATACTTTCTAAGGGAGGTGTGAAGTATAGCAGCCAATACCTTTAACATCAATATGGTGTGGTCCATCAGAGTTTCAGTGTGTGTAGCTGTCTTACTTTTCTAACTGCATTGCTTCCTGTCATTCTTCACCATATCAAAAACCCTTTAGACTTGAAGCTGTTGAGAAGAGAAGCCATGTTTCTGCCATTCAGTGGCTGGCCAAGAACAAAAATGATTAGAATTAACCCTCGTCCTGGCAAATAAAAAAATCTACTGCGTACCTTAATCTGGGCTATTTTCTGATCCCATGAAGATTGTAATGTTTTGTCTGATATAAAAAATGCCTCATGTCTGCAGAAGCATCTACGGGTGCAGATTTCAAGGGTATTCCTTAATGCCTAAACACCCAGAGCCAAAAAACACATCTTCTCATGAGGTGAAATGCTTGTTTTTTGTAGCTGTCATCTCTTCTTGTTTGCCAGAAAATGCAGCCAGTACAAATACAACAGATTTGTTAGAACAACTTTGGCTCCAATCCTCCCCGCCCCCTGCATTAAATATCCCTGTATATTGCAGGTGTCTGAAACTCGGGGACATCGTTTACAATTCATCAGGTGGCAATGTTGTAAAATGCCTGCCTTGTGGGTCTAGTTCCTTGTGAATTCTGCAACAAAACATGACTACATGGGACTAAAATATCTGGTCTACCTGGGTGAGACTTAAGAGAAGAGAATTTTCCTACTTACCTTGCAGATGCTTGAAAGCCTATAGTGTTTTCAGGGGTTGTGGAAGACTTTCACTAGGCAGGTTTTTGACTTTATTTCTCCAGAATGGGATCCAAGGCCATGAATTAAAACCTAGTAATAAAAAAGTTTTTAAAAATTAAAAGTGGAGCATGTATACCCCTGTAGAAGACCTTTCTGCATAGCCACTTAGTTGCCAGATAGAAAGGTCTTTACCTGCCAGTGGAAGGAGAGCAGGGAGGGGGCTACCCTAGTCTCTCATGGAAAAAAAACCCCACATGTTCTGTGGTGTTAACTAGGGCCAGTGTCAACCCTCCTTCCAGTGGTATCACCTGGTGTGGTTTTACCTGTCTGCATCCTCCTCTCTCTCTGGCTTTTCTTCGCAAACAAAGATTCAGGAAGGACTCATCCCGCGCTTTCTGCAAGCGTGCTGATGACTAAAAAGGCCAATCCGAGATAAACAAGTCCGGTTGCAAAAAGCACAGCAGAAGGTCTCCTTGGGTGATGTTTTTGGGTTGTGATTCGTTCTGCGTTGTCGTTTCTCTTCAAGACTTGTTCGTCGTGAGTTCTCAAATAAGGCTGCAGCATTGTGGATAGTGCGTCTCCATGCCTCCCGATGTGAGGCCAGGGCGGACCACTGTTGGTGATCAATTTGGCCAAGCCTGAGATGTTGTTTCAGGGAGTCTTTGTATCGCTTTTTAGGAGCGCCCCTCTTACGCTGACCCGTGGCGAGTTCACCGTAGAGTAGTATTTTTGGGAGGCGATGGTCCTCCATCCTAGAAACGTGCCCTGCCCAGCGCAGCTGTGTTCTCAATATCATGGCCTCAATGCTGGTGATCCCTGCTTGTTCAAGGACAGCAACATTCGTCACATAGTCAGTCCAGTGTATATTTAGGATTGTGCGTACACAGCGCTGATGAAAGCGCTCGAGGAGTCGTAGGTGGTGGCGATAGGTGACCCATGTTTCAGATCATCCTCCTAATGCCACTGCTACATGGCTCAGAAGCAGCTACCAAGAAGGCTCTCTCTCATGACCTTACCAAGTGTGCCTGTGATGGTGAAGGGACCAAGGGAAAGTCACCCCCACCCAAAGATCTCAAAACTTGGGCAGGCTCATATTGAAGCAGGGATTGCTAGAATGAGATTGCTAGAATGATAGTGAAATGTAATCATTGACTTTGATCAGTATATTTAATAGCCATTCTTCCACTTCCTTTTTGAACCAGTGACAAAAATCCCATGTTGAAAAAGTCAAAGCTGAGAGTGTATAAAAAGTAAGGGCCAAACCTCTGTAACTTTCATGTTGGTTTAATCTAAAGAAGAACCAAATACCGAGTGCATATGTCTAATGAATCTTACATCTCCTAAAACCCATTCCCTTGCATTTTGCATTCTGAAGTCCTAGAATGTAACTTATTAGTTAAGTCACATTTTATGCAACTGGCTTTTAAACCAATTCTTGCTTTTGTTGCTGTTTTTAAATAACAATGTGTCAAATACTTCTTATTTATTTTTATTTTTTTTTAAAAAAAAAGACTGAGGAAACAAGCAAGATCCAGTGCACTGCAGAAATCTCAAAAGCCTCTGCCAAAAATAAAACAACTCTTCCGAATTTAAATGTGGTGTCCCAGAGATTTGCATGTAAACTAACTTGGGCTCCATGAAATGCATATGGTCAGAGTTGAGGAAATAAGATTCACAACCTCTTGTCCTCTCTTCACCTCTTTAACCTATTCTGTCTCCCAATTAGCATAATCTGACAAGATGCCCACATGCACCTCCTATTTATCCCTTTTCTGCACACAGTGAAGAGAAGCTGTGCACATTTTCTCTTTCCTTGTGAATTTTTGCTTTAAGTCTCTTGGCTGGTTTTTGACCCGGCTCTCAAATTGTTGACTTGGCCCTCTATGTTACTTTCTAGGTTGCCTAACACATTACATTTTTAAGTCCGCCCCCCAATATCTGTGGGGAATACATACCTGGACTTACTGTGTATAAGTGAAACTGTGGATAATAACAAACCCTATTAAAATAAAGGACTTCCTGTACAAACATACCATAGAGTTGTGTTGGAGGACCTAGCATCTCCTAGAGTGGAACCTCTCTAGGCATTTTCCAGTGCAACTTTATGGTATATGGCCCCTATTTTGTTTCCCTCAGATAACTGAATCTGTGGACATTGGTTCCATGGATATGGGGGGGGGGGAACACCTGTATTCAGCATATATTTTAAAATGCAAAGTATGTTTGCAGCAAATTGGTGCTTGAAAACACAAGCTGGGGGCCCAATGAGAACCCAAAGGAGCCAGGAGATAAAATAATGGTCACTGTGCTTAGCTGCTTTTTTAGATTCTTGCAAGGACTGTGTTCTGATGTAGCCATGATAATGACATAGAAATTGCTGTTCATATTAATGACAAATTAAATACCTGTATCTACCTAAATACCCTAAAAGCACCAGATCCTGTCTGATCTTGGAAGCTAAGCAGGGTCAGCCCTGATTAGTACTTGGATGGGACACTGTCAATGAATAGCTGGTGCTGGAGGAGGCTATGTTTCAGAGGAAGGGACTGGCAAACCACTTCTGAGTATTCCTTGCCTAAGAAAACCCTATGAAAAATTCATGGGGTCGCCACAAATTGGCAGGCGCGCGCACACACACACGGTATGCTTTTCCACTGCCACATTCATGCTCCTGGGAGGACACAAATACTAAAAAGCTAATTGTTTAAATGCTAGGGGGTGATACTTAATTTGATCCAGATGTAAGATCCTCTGAAGTGAGTAGCCCAATTTAGGGCTACTTTACATGCAATGCAGTGTGTGAATGTGACATATCTGTGTTTGCTAAGAGATGCCTTTTACAGACATACTTGTTGGAGAGCCAGCTCCAGCAACTTGAACATAGGAGGCTGCCTTATGTTGAGTTAGACAATTGTTCCACGTAGCCCAGTATCATCAACTCTGACTGATAGCAGCTTGCCAGGATTTTAGACAGTATTCCTAAGCCTGTTTGGTGATTTGATTTTCCCCAGTGTTCTCCCATCAAAGTACTGGCTCTGCTTAGTTTCTAAAATCAGATGAGATTGGGTGTGCTCAGAGTAGTGAATGATAGACAGCAAACCCAGGTCAGCTCCCAAGTTATCTGTTAAATAGCCCCAAAGATGTCTTTAAACTAAAAGCAGATAGTGCCCTTTCCGTAGCAACAAACTATGTACAGTAATCCTTTTTTGGCTGTGTTGCATTTTTTTAAGGTGTGCTTATTATAAGAAATGACTATGATTCTTTCTGGGTAAAGTTGAGAAGGTAACTCAAACAGTGTTCAGATATTTTCAGTAGTATGTGAATAAGGACATAATACAGATCAATCTTCTTGTTTCTCTTGTTAGCCTCCTGAAGGGATTGTGCATATCAGGTGACAACCTTATTGTCAGTGACTTCAGCTCTGGGTACATAGTTGTGGGGTGTAAACTGGACATAGGAGAGCTGGGATGGTGTAGTGTTTGAGTGCTGGACTAAGACTCTGGAGAATAAGGTTCAAATTTCCGTTCAGCCCTGGAAACCCACTGGGTGACCTTGGGCAAGTCATGCTCTCTCAGCCTCAGATGAAGGCAAAGGCAAACCCCCTCTGAACAAATCTTGCCAAGAAAACTCCATGATAGCTTCACCTTTTGTCTGTCCGCATCTCCCTTCAAGTCCCCTGTTGACCTATGGCGACCCTATTGAATTTTATAGGGTTTTCTTATGCAAGGAATACTCAGAAATGGGTTTGGCAAGTCCTTCCTCTGAAATATAGCCTACAGCACCTAGGGGTCACCATAAGTTTGAAACAATTTGAGGGTACACACACACACACATATAAACTGGGCATAGCACTCATTATGAAGGTTGAAAATGTCATTAGTGATTCGGTCTCAATTTCTTTCTTTTTCTCTACTCACCTCTTTCTGCATAATAAAGAAGAAAGCCAAAGGTTCCTGCAGGTCAATCATATTGAGGAATGGATTTGAGAGAGGCTTGAAATGCTTCCCCTGGGAACAGTGTTAATGGCATTTCCAATGAGTAAAACTTAAGGACCGTAAACCAATTTGGCAAAGTGCTGAAGATCCAGTTTAGAACAGGAAAGGATATTTGAACATTACAAGGCTGCCAAGTGTCAAAAATAAATGGAGTTCTGCAATGGGTTCTGTCTTAATGTTGTGATAAACTGAGCTGGAGAGAAAAAAAATGGATTGGCCCTACAGTGAAAATCATGGAACTAGAAGGGATGTGAAAGACAGTTGCATGTCTTGTGCAAGCTTTATTACATGTAATCCTGGTAGACTGATCCCCATAATCCAGATTATAGTGTTCCTTCGAGGAAGTAGGAATGAGCTAAGTGCAACATGCAGGAGAATCTGCAAACTGCACTATTCCAGATCTTTCAAGCATGTGCATTGGCTTACTTGCACCAGGGAAAGGGAGAAAAAACTTACACAGTGCTGCTAACCAGCCTGACCTACTACAAAATATCTCACTGCTGAATCTTTAAGGGGGAGTAACAGCAATGTGTAGCTGATTCAGGAGCCCTGTCTTCTCTTCTTTCCATGTGGCCATCCTAGGGTTTTTTTTTCTTCATCTTCCTTCTTTGCTTCAGCACAGCCTTTGCAATGTAACAAAAGCCTATGGGGTTTTTTTTGTTAAAAAGAGGCTTTTACATACCCAACTGTTGTTCATGCATCCAAAAAAGAGTTAATTGATACTCTCAAATGGTCCATTTGTACTGGATGCTAATGTTTCTTTAGCATTTATAAAAAAATGATAAAGAGTCCTGTTTCTTTTTTATTCTTTGAAGGTTGAAAGTCAACCATGTGACTAACAGCTAAGAGAAGGAGCAATGGTACTACATTTTGTAATTTGGGGTTTCAGAACTTTCACAATCTGGAAGATTTTAGTACTATAAAATGAACTCAAGCTCTCTTGGATTCAAGTCTATCCTGGAATGTAGTTCCCTACTGCCACCACCAGCCAGCAGTTCTCCTTTACCTCTGCTCCCTAAGTAAATGGATATTTGTGAAGGGGGCAGTAGGGAAAGTTCACAAAAGATGCATTGAACATCTTGTATATTACTTACTGTTCTGTCCCTTTTATGCAGGCCCTCAGGAAAAAAAATGTCTATTGGTTAGTCTTCTGTGTTGTTCAATACAAAATTCCACAGGATATACTGGTATAGGTATTAGGCCATAATCAACCATATACACCTATATCACAAGTGGGAATCATGCAGCCTTCAAGATATTTTGGGACTACAACTCCCAGCAATTGGCAATGTCTGGAGGGCTCCATAATTCTAACCCCTGACCTATATGGTAGCATTATTTTCTGTAGATGTCATGAGAATACAGTTGCCCCTTCATATTTGCTGGGGTTTGGTTCCAGGACCCCCCGTGGATACCCAAATGCGTGAATACTCAAGTCCCATTATATGCAATGGCATAGCAAAATGGTGTCCCTTATATAAGATGGCAAAATCAAGATTTGCTTTTTGGTTTATTATTTTTTTAAAGAATATTTTCAAGCCATGAATACTTAAATCTGTGGATACCAAATCCATGGATACAGAGGGACAACTGTATATGTTTATATTACTTGAGATTTATTCTGAAAAATCACCAGTACATCTTCTGTACAGTGTTATAGTTTCAAAATGGTACATAGGGAGGCTGCTTTTTTAAAGCAAATATTTTTATAGATAATCTTTATTACACTATTTCTGTTACACTAGCATTCACAAAAGATGGGCAAGGCCTTACAAGGCTCTTCTTAAATACTTTGGATACTTGGGGCAGAGTATGGAAAAGTTACTTTATGGGGGAGTTCAGAAAAACCTATGGCTTTTCCAAATGAGCTTAGAAAAAACTGAGTAGTTTAGCAGGCCTAAGTAATCCAGAACTCAAAGACACTCTCTCTGTGTTGTTGTTGTTACTCCTGCCCTTGTTATATAGTCTTTTAAGTCACCTCCTACTTAAACATGCAGACTTTCTCAGACAACACCTTTGTGACACCTGCAGTTGCCAGTTTCTGTAAGCCCGTCTTCCTCAACCTCCAGCTGTTTGGACTACAAATATCATCGGCCTCAATCAGCATGGCTCAACTCAACTCAAAAGGGAGTTGTAGTCCAAAATATGTAGAGGGCACCAGATTGGGAAAGGTTTACTGTTTCCTTCTTTTCCACTCTCATAATTTCATCCTAGAAAAACTGTCTGAGGCAATTATACTTTAATTTTCTGCAGGTCTTCTATTATCACAAGTACTATGTCACTTAACCTTTTGCAGTGTTGTCAATCCTGGATAAACTGAGCGAGAAACAAATACCGGTACTTCTCAATTTGATGTGATAGAACAGATGTCTTGGAAAGCTAGCCAATGCTCAGGAAAACTGTACATTTATGACTGTGTTACAAAATACATTATGTTGTATTTTGATGGAGGGAAACAGGAAAATGTGCATGTGCCAGAATTTTGCAGGATTTCTTCTGCGACAAAGGCAAACATTCAACAGTGTAGGTGGGTAATTTCAGTGTTAGAGTTCTGAGTAACCAAGCCAGTCCTGCTAACCAGATGAATAAGCTCCTTGTTTACGTGTCCCCCGCAGCTATGAGATTTACTGTGATATTTAACATGAGGGGAAATAATTGGTTCACATCAAAGGGCTGCCATCTCAGCATTCACAGAGAGCTGAGTTTTCATGCTGTTGTTGGCCCATCGCAAAGCAGTAAGGCACAACAGTTGGATGGAATTAGTAGGGATGGACCACCAATTTTAATTAATGACCTACTATTTTTGGCACCAGAATTGAGTAACCTGGGCAGAGAGGTTTTCCCTTATCCAATGGCCAACTGTGCTTTTAATGTACAGTTGTGCTTCTCAAGATGTGTCCAGGAATTCAGGGTTGCCATTTGACCTGGATTCCAGGACAAATTGATTCCAGTATAATTAAGACTCCCTGACGGGTTTCAGGAACTTTTGTTGATTTTCAGACTGTTGGCAATAGACATTTGGTAGAGAAACAGCTGCCAGCTGCTCTGTATATTGCTGTAAAACCATGTCTTTTATGAAGTAGCTAGTACTTTTGCTGGCAGGTAAAGACCTTTTATTCATGCTGGCTTTGGGGAACAGATTGGTAGCTGAGGAAGGGGTTCCTTTTTTAAAAAAATTAACCATGTGGGTGCTTTATTTTTTTTCCTTATTGATGTGTATTAAATTGCTTTAAATTATATATTTTAATCTAATTGTGCTTTGATATTTGAATGTCTTAATTTTTTAATTGTATTGTTTGCTCTTGCTGGCTGGCTTGGGTCCCATTTTTGGGATAAAGGTGGGACACGATCCCACACATAAATGAATACAGTGGGCCCTTAGTGTCCCTGGGGTTTGGTTCCAGGACCACCTTTGATTACCAAAATCTGTGGATGCTCAAGTCCCATTATATACAATGGCATAGTAAAATAGCATCCCTTGTATAAAATGGCAAAATCAATATTTGCTTCTTGGATTTTTTTGGGGGGGCGGTATTTTCAAGCTGTGGATGGTGAAATCACTGGATGTCAAATCTATAGATACAGAAGGCCAACTGTATTGAGGTGTAAATCTGAGATTTCACCCCAGCTTTGTCATTTAGTCTCTGTGGTAATCACAAGTTCTTGACCTCAGCTGGAGAGGCAAAGCAAAGCTAAAGAAAATTGCTACCTGATCTGTTGCTCCTAGGCTAGAGATGGGGGACACCTATACGTCCTATCCAGCATGATCTGTGTCCCTCCAGATATGTTTGGACCACAGATTCCACCAGCGCTGGCCACAATAGGCAATAGGGAGGGCTGATGGAAATTACAGTTTTGAGGGCCACATGTTCTCCATCTCTACGTTGGTGAGTGTGTTAAGAAAGCACTTGATACAGCAGCCTTGCTGATCTTAAGCAGTCCTGGGCCTAGATAGTACCTGAATGATGATGGACAACCTTGGAACCCTACACAGTTTGTTTAGCGTTTCATGATGGAGAGGAAAGCTGAAAAGTGATGTCAATATGTGGAATAGAAAAATGTTCACACCTGCCATCGTTCCACCTTCTCATGTGAATTAACCAACACATTGACTTGATGATTAGGATCAGCCTTTGCAGTCTAGTAACTCTCCTCTCTCCTAGACTTAGTTTTTTCTCCCCCTGGATGATTCTGCTTATTGTGGTCCTTTCCAGTCTGGATTCTGGTCTAGTTTGTGGTCTGAAACTGTCTTGGTTGCAATAGTGGATGTGGACAGGAGGGGAAAGTCCCTATGGAGTTTTTTGTACTTCTCACCAGTTTTCAGTACTATCAATATGGTATCCTTTTGATCCATCAAGCTGGAATGGGTTAGGAGTCATCTAATGTTGGTTTGTTTGGTTTCTTTTTCAAAGGCAATTACTCTCCAAAGCAACTTTGTGGATTCAAATTAATCTGTTTGTTAACTCTTTTTATAATTCGAAACCATTTATTGAAATTCAGAGGAGATACACATTGCTTGTCTCTCATTAATTGGTTTTTTGTGATAGTATGAACAAAGAAACAAATAAATGCCAGAGCTGGTAATTTAGAAGTAAAAGTTGGCTATGTACATGAATAAATAGTTCTTGTTTTCATGGATTTTCTAGGGAAGGAAGACAAAGAACTATGTAAAGGCTTTGGGGAGGGGAACACCCCCTGCTCATTTCTAAAGTCACCCTTTAGATACTTGATGATTCTTGGATATTCTTTTCAGTTTGCAGTTTGCATATAATCATGTTATCTTCCTGCTTACAGTAATTGAACAGAACACGAGTGTCATGCCAGCAAGATATGCTGGGACAAAACATTATATTTCCATACCACAGTAATTGGCTGTTCCATTATTTGTTTTATAATTATTGTTCAGTCATGCCATCACCAACAACTCACTCATTGACAGGAACACCTAAGTGGGACTTATCAGACAGACTTTGGAAGGAGAAAGGGTAGAAATCTTGTCATTCTATCAAAGGAAACTTAATTTTTGTATGTACCTGAAGGGCTTATTCAATTAACTGTGGCAGGCATATGAAACTCACTGCCTGAAATAATAGGAGCATATTTCTGGATGTTTCCATCTCTGCTTTTGTGTGTATACTTCAAAGGCTCTTAGCCAACCATGGTTAATGAAATTAATAGTGAATTTCACCTAATTGCTAGTAATTCATGATAAATACTATTCTCACTGTGTAAATATATTATCCATGAATATCTTCTTCAGTTATTTATGTTTCTGAAGCTTTTTAAGCACGAGAAGAAGTTCAAAATGTACAGTGGGCCCTTGGTTTCCACTGGGGTTTGGTTTCAGGACCTTCCATGGATACCAAAATAAGAATAGCATTCAAAATATTTTTCTGTGTTCATGACACGAAAGCCAGTGTGATGTAGTGGTTAGAATGTAAGGCTGGGACTGAGCAGATCCAGTGTCAAGCCCTTATTGAGCCATGAAATCCACTGGAGGATCTTAGGCTAATAATTTCTCCATCAATACTTCAACCCCATCCTTAGCATAGAATCATAGCATAGAGTTGGAAGAGACCACAAGGGCCATCCAGCCCAACCCCCTGCCATGCAGGAACACACAATCAAATCATTCCCGACAGATGGCCATCCAGCCTCTGCTTAAAAACCTCCAAAGAAGGAGACTCCACCACACTAGGAGGCAGTGTAATTCACTTCTGAACAGCTCTTAGGACTTTATCACACTACACTGTTATAGTGCTATTATTCCAGTTTAACTGCTCTGGCTTCCTCCTGTTGAATTCTGGGGTTTGTAGTTTAGTGAGGCCTAAGAGCTATCTAGCTGAGAGTTCTAAATGCCCCTCCTTAAACTGCAAATCCCAGTGTTCCACAGGAGGCAGCCAGAGCAGTTAAAGTGGAATAGTAGCGCTACAACAGTGTAGTGTGATAATCTCCTTACTGTCAGGAAGTTCTTCCTAATGTTTAGGTGGAATCTCTTTTCCTATAGTTTGAACCCATTGCTCTGTGTCCTAGTCTCTGGAGCAGCAGAAAACAAGCTTGCTCCATCCTCAGTATGACATCCCTTCAAATATTTAAGCATGGCTATCATGTCACCTCTCAACCACCATTCAGCTGAGATACACACATGTGTGAATCAGGCCTAAGAAGGTGTGCAGGTACATTGCAAAAAAGTAATCCTAGGGATATCTTCTGTAAACTCAGAATACAGTATCATGATGCAATCACTCTCTTTACAAAAACTATGACTTTCCTGGGATAACACAAATGCATCGCTTATTTTGCCCAGATGAACCAAGATACAAACCATCTGAACTAGCTTTAAGCTGCCATGAACTATTGTTGAATTAAAAAATTAAACGATGTGAATGCAGGGTTTGAATGCTGGTTCATTTGAGGAAAAATCTGGTCATGCAAATAAGCAATTTGCATTAACACATTACAATCACAGTTTTCATTTAACATAGAGGCTTATGAAAGCAGATAAGCACATTTCTGCCTTCTAACAAAAGACCCATCCTTGCCTGCCTGTTAATGTTCTGAGAAGTGATTGGAGAGGATGGCATCAGATTTACTGCAGCAGTGTGGCAATGAATTCAGTGGTTCTGCAGATCCAACTGTTGTGTGCATGTAGTAAAAGAGTTGCCTTGGAGAGGCTGAAGCAACACTTTTAAAACAAGTGACCTGTCTTGTGCTTATGCTTTTTAAAAATCTTAGTTATAGCCGTCTTCTGCTATATTTTCCTAATCCCGGGAATATAGTTTGTAGTTCAAAAAGCCAAGTTACAGGCTAAAAGAAGCAGGAGAAGGTCTGATCTTGCCTATGGTTTTTTTTTTCCAAACCCAATTGAGATCTTCCATGGCAGCTAGCAATTTCCATGTCAGAAGGGCAATGAATCAGTCTAGCACCATAGAAAGGACTTTGGTAGAGGGGGACTGCTCCAGTCCATTGCAACCATTCTCAAAAGGTGAGCAAGAGCAATGGACTACATGTGTATGGCCCTTAGTGGCTTCATGCCATCCTGTACAGGCACCTTTATGTGCAGTCCTACCTCCAGCTGGTTTTACTGGATTTCACTGCAGCATAGCACCAAGTAGTTTTGCTATGGCATCATCCCTTTGGTGCCTAGAGCGTATTTTTAGATGGCTCAGCAGCTTGCTTCCTCTGAAGTGGAAGTCACATATGGGAATTGATGTTCCACAATTCTGCATGAGTCTGTGGCTGTTGCTTGACAGATGTGTAATTATTCCTTATTCACAATTGCCTTTTCCATTATAATGTTATCTTCACAACTGGAAATAATTATCCTCACTTATAACTCCCTAGAATTTATTCAGTGTCTAAATATTGTGGCTCTCAGGGGCTTTCCCTCCTTGCTAAGTGTATCGTTTGTTTGTTCTTTACTCTTTCATTTGTGGGCAACCTCCCTTCTGTCCTATGTGGTTGGAGACACACTTTGAATGCTGGAATCCAATTAAGATCTCCCAACTGGGAGGCAGGCCCCTCACATCTTCTGCTTCCCTTTGTTACAAACCCTTCCTAACCAAATTGCTGCTGTGCTCTATATTTCTCAGAGTACGATTATATATTAAGTGTTTCCAGCCGGAAAGATGAATACATTACCCGCAGACAAAGAAGACGGTGTCGTCTTACAAGATATAGTTTTCAGTGATAGTGAGTCTTTAAAAAGCCAGGATGGCGGTTGTCCCTCATAGCAAACATTCTTGTTGCATGATAGAAGTACCACAGTTAAGATTTCAAAAGGTGCTTATCTTTGCTTACTATGGTGTGATTTTAGATCAGTGAAGGTGCTATGGATTGTTTTTTGGGTAGTTTCTTCAGAATGGTACAGGTAGGCTTGCTGTCATCAACATCATTGGAACTGAGTGTATTAGATATCTGACCTACCCTAAGCGGGGAGTCTCAGGCTTGGAGATGAACCCTCCCAGCCTGTCTCTGTAGGGTTCCCCACATCACCAGGCCTCTTTCCCATGACACCATGATAGTTGGAATGATTGCTATTCCAAAAGCTTGAAATACCTGTCCTAAGACTTACTCTATTGGCTGTAAGAGCTTTAAGCTAAAATACACAGATATTTTGGGTCTCATCCTTCTGCCTTAGGCCCATTACTGGAATGCAGTTCTTGAAAACTCCTCTGAAATTTAATTTGACTCTCAGGCTGAAAGAGATTCCCCACCCTTAGTCTACCTTGAGTGGATTGCTAGGTCCCTCAAGGTCCTTGGGATACCTCCATCCTTGAGATGCTCTTCAACCGACTAGCTAAGCTAAATACTTGGAGCTTACTCAAACATCCCTGTTCTATATTTGATGGTTTTAAGAGCAAGGGTGACCTCTGTATATGAATGAAACATTGTGGTTCAAATTATACAGATCATAAGTCATCTCCAGCACAATATTTTGTAGTCAAGGTGGCTTATCCATTTAATTGCTGGACACCAGGTGCTAATTAACCAGGAGGGGTGTAAACAGTCCTTAGGAACAGTTTAATATAGGGACTGTGTATAACCAGTATTTAAAATTAGTTTCCCCCCACCCCAAGAACCAGGAAGCGCAGAATCACCAAATGTTTGGTTTGCTTGTTTGTTTGTTTTTTTTAATGAAGGATGAACTTAATTATTTTAAAATGTTATACTTGCCTTGGATACATGCATTTCAAAATGGTTTAAGGTCAGTACAGAAACAGTTCTAACTATATAGTCCTTGTATGGTTTTCAATACATTTCAAAAAACTATGCCAGAACTACTGAAATCCAATAAAATGACAAAAGAAAAAGCAGTAGCCACAATCCAAGCTGTGATCCCAGGGCACCACTGGATCATACATGTGTATTCATTGCAGGGGGACCCAAGATGAGACACCTGAGCTTGGGTACCAGAGACTTGGCACTGGCTACCTTCTCTTCCTCTGACAGAGAATCAGTGGTAGGCAGGCCAATACTGGTGAAGTATTTAATAGCATTGGAAAATAATTACTTGTCTCTACTGCTTGTATGCTTGCTATAAGGTGAAGTGTAGCAAAGCTCCATCTGTTCACCTGAAGGCATCAGGCTCTTACAATGTGCCATCTGTCCCTTAATGGCATGATCCTGGGCTCCAAACTCAGTGGGTACTAGAGCACCATCCTGTCTCTTCAGAGGCTTTCAAGTACCAATCACAATACTGCATATTATCAGTGGAACTGCTACAAAGCCCTGTTGGCCTATATTGGGCCTATTTCTGCAAATATCCGCTTGGATTTTAATATATACTGTCAAAGGAATTGTAAAAGGAATCACAGCCCTTGAAACCTAGTGTTTTGGAACTCCATAGAAGCATGGGACTCAACATAATTTAGCATTCTGGTTTGCTTCAAGCCATTATAGCTTAATTGGAATGCCATGAAAGTGATAGCATAATCCCAGTGTAGTTTATTTTTGAAATATTGGTAAAGCAGTTCTGTTTCTAATGCAGGAATCAACAGCAGCTGCCCATTATCAAGGAACTGTGGGTTTTTTTTAAAAAAAAACCCTGTTTTTACAAATGTCTAATTTGGCATCAGCCCTTATAACAAGTAGGGTGTGCCTGTCAGTCAGTCAGACTGTGTGTGTGAGAGAGACATAAAGAGAGATATGTGGTGGGGACAGAGAGAGACTAATTCAATGGCAAAAATGTACATTGTTTTAGCAGAGACATTTTTTTCTGGAGGGCCAAATTTCCTCTCTTTGTAAAGGAGTCTAGCACCATGGTAAATGTACATTTCAATAATTGCACAGAGTAGTCCCTTAATGCACATTTACAGTCCTCTTTCATTTTTTGCAACTTGTGTTCAATAAGAAAAGGGCTGAGCCACTGCCGTTCCACCATTTTTATCCAATCAACTACAATTGTGGGTTTGTATGGCCAGTCATTGCTCTTCTCTCAAACATGTGTGCAAGTCCTGTGTATGTTTAAATTTCAGATTGTAGTGTAATGCTTGGGGCAGGGACTTGTTTTGTGCAGTTATATACATACTAATAAAAGTAGTCATAAAAACCCTTTGCAACATGTCTTCCTTACTCTGTTCCTATCAAATGGCAGCCACCCTGTGCTGGCGAATTTTGGAAGTGGAATATAAACCAATGGATCTGTGTTTTCAGGCAACGAATCTATAGTTTGCTGAGGTGGATCAGCACCATGGACAGTGTCCCTCAATGCAGTCTTTCCTGCTTTACTATGTAACATTGGAAATCCGTATCTTTTCCAGGATCAACTAGTTGTTTAAAGTCAGTGCCTCCCCTAATCTGTATAGTTTGGGGCTATTATGGTAGATTTCAGTGTTTGTAATAATAAAAGCAAAGCTTAGAAGTAACTAGTTAACTTCAACTAGTTATGTGCTAATTTTACTAATGAGGCTTACAAATTATTTGTTCATAAACAACACTCACAGTGTTTTGAAATAACTAGTTACATTCAACTAGTTATGTGCTAACTTGTTCTCCCTTCTCCCAGTGAGCCTTAATAAATAAATGTGCCACTTAACATCACTCACTCCTCCTGTGGTCCTGTGTTTTGCCTTGTTATTCATTGCATGGAGTGGTTTGAAGAGGAGGATAGTGGTAGCAGAGCAGTGGGGTTAGGTGTCACAGACTGAACTTGGACCCCTTGCTCCTGCATGCAAGATATAAGCTCTGCAATGACTCTTTTCAGCCTATGCTTCTTGAATCTAAGTGAGTGGAGAGGTACATGACACAAATGTTTAGCACATACTTGGAGACCTTTATTTCACACTAAGAATTTTTCACTCTTTTTTTGACCAAATTATCTTTATAACCCATTTTTACAGTGCTGCAAGTATTACAGTGAATCAGTGGAGTAAACACATCATTCCTTATTCACCTTTTCCAAGCCAAACAACCTACAGTGTTTGAAGACCATGTGGACAATGGACACACTGGTAGAGCATAGAAAGAGAGATGCAGATCAGTATCAAAGGATGAGTTAACATTGTTAGCATGCTTTAGGGCAGCTTTTCCAAGTCTGACAGTTTCCAGATGCACTGCACTACAAATGCCACCATTCACAGACATCAACCAGATTGTAGGATTTGTAGACTAAGGCATCTGGAAAATGCCAGGTTGTCCTGGTTCAGCTATAGCACACTCACAGACCATGTGAGGGAGGAGGCAATTAGCTTAGAGTTCTTGAAATAACTATAGCTAAGGCAAGGGTTGTAAATCAACAAGGCTAAGAGAACTATGAGAGTTTGTTTGCCTATGAGAATCTGTTTGCAGAAGCATACTCAGGCCATTTGGCTTCTGAGAATTAAGCAGGGTGATCAGCCAGTTCAAGGTCAGGAATCAAGCAGGGTTGTCAGGCAGTCCAGGGGTTGGAGTTACAGGAATGCTAGCCAGAAAACAGACAATTGATCCCAGCAACAGACCTGGGCCAGAGCTAGCTCTTAAATGGACTGCAGCCAGCTGCCCATCATTAAGAATGCTTCTCCTGCTATCTGACAAGGAGCTTCATTGACGGTCTCTGCTTTCCTCTCCATTCACTGGATCTGTGGGCTCAGGAGCTATTTCTCCACCTTAGCTGATTCCTCTGATGGCTCAGCTGCTGTTGGCTCCTGGCTCTCTGCCTCCTGAGGCTGCCCCTCAACAGGGAGAGCTGCAGGACTCTTCTCATCCTCAGTATCTGAGTCTGAGTGCTGGACCATGACGCAGGTACAGGAAGGCAAAAAACGCAGTAAGCAGTTTTGAAGGAGTCCATAACAAAACCAGTGATTGAGAGGCAACAATGGAAAACTCGCCATTCTCTGAGGCTTCACTATTACCACTGAAATGGAAGATCTCTCTTCAAATGTACGTTAACTAGTTAGAAAGAAATGAAAATTAAGTAGTTAGAAAGTAGTTAGAAATTAAGTAGTTAGAAAGTAAGAAATGAGGTTAGCAGGTCCAGTGTCCTTCAGTGGCTGAGCCTGATGTTTTTCCCAGTGACCCCCTCCCTTGCCACTCACCCTCAGTTTGCTTATGAGGAGAAACAGTTCTGTGGAGTCTATATGGCTAATCTCACATTTCTCTCCTTATCTAGAGATAATTTTTCGCCAGCTAGAGCTCCCTCTTAGCTGTCAATTTTCTCTGTCAATGCTTTCTCTCTGCAGACTCTTGGAGAGATGTCTAACTACTTTTAAGCTCTCACTGGAAGTCCCCTGGACATCCTTTCTAGATCTGAATGGGAAGATCCTTCTCATGTATGGCTCTGGAGCCTGACCTTGAAGAAAATCTGTGGGCTCTCAACTTTAGGCTGTGGAAAAATCAATGATAATATATCTCAGGGAAGGAATTACCGGATGGCGCAAGTAATGCAATGTAAATCTTTACCATAGCAGTTCATTTTCTTACAGGTTTTTGTATTGTATTGTACTACCAAACCTCTTTCAGCAAACATCGCATTTCTTTAAAATGTAGTAGTTTACTACTGGCATGAGCTTGCAAATCAGAAAATGTGTGTAATTTTACCAAATTCAGGAAAAGCTCAGTATTGGGCAAAGCACTTTGGATATTTTAACACACTGGAATTTGAAGAACAGTTTTGGTCTTTATGCAACTACTTCTTATTCGTAGGAATACACCTCTCTTGCATGCCTCCAACATACAATGTTCCTTTCTTTACTTAATATTGTATATGTATATTGTAATGTAAACAGGATTTTTAAAAAACAAAATCCCTGCTGTGCTTTGAAAGTGAGTTGTGTTCTTTGAAGTACTGGTTTAATATACACATTAGTTGTTACAGTTTGCATGTTTTAAAAGTGGCAGTATATGTGTTTCTAGCTGTTAGAGATTAATCCATACTTCTTTCAATGTACTATAACTTCTCATTTTTCAGATTTAAGAGAGATTGCAGTTTCACTATGTTCCTTCAGCATATAAAACTCTTGCTGAAAGACAGTCTAACAAAAAGAGAATTTAATTAGGACCTATTTGGGTGTCACATTTCCTTCAACTAGAGGAAGTCTTCAGGGATTTCTGATGACTACATAACGATGAAAACACTTGGTCAGATTCAGTTATCATTGCATCTTGTCTAGAGCTCTTGGGAAGATGGTCCAAGAATGTAACATGAGTCCATAAGATTCATCAGGAGTAAAAGTGAAGGCCTGGCAGTGTGTCAGCAGTCTACAGATGGGCACCAGGATATTTCCCAGTCAGTTAGGAATGAGAGCCTATGGTCCAGATCCTAGCTTCAGTAGACTATCTCACTATCGTCATGCTCACAGATACCTACAAGGGTTCCATCCAGTGAGCTGTGATGGTTGAAAGCATTTTGCAGCTCATCTGCAGTGATTCAAGCTGGGCACAATAAGATCAGGGGCAATCAAAGGGGCTTACTGCACTCGAGAGAAAAGTGGCAGTATAGCAGGAAGATTCTGTCTTCTGTGCTGCCTTACTGCATTGTTGTTCTTCTGGCATTCTTTCATTCTGATCCCATGGGAGACCGAGGTAAAACTGCATTTTTTTATTTTTATTTTTTGCTAACGAGTTTTTCTAGTTAGCAAAAAGATGCAGTTTTGCCTCTGTCCCCCACAAGACCAGAATGAAAGAATGATGACTTTATGCAGTAAGGCAGAATGGAAAATGGAATGTCCCTCCACTTCTTTGGAGTGCAGTAAGCTCCAAAGTGAGTGAGTTTGTGGCTTTGAATGCCAAATTTACAACTTCACCTATTTCTCTAAGAAACTCTGGTGAGGTCACCAGTGTGGCCCCAAGTGAGGGTGGGAATTCAGCTGAATGTCACTGATGCTGTAAAGAAAAGGACCAGTGAGTTTTGTCTTTGTGTTGTCTTTCCCCAAACTATTGGTGCACACCGGCCCATGTTGCAACTGCAGTATATGTCTTTGCCTAGGCAAACATGAGCCAATGAATGCCTTCTGGTTTTTAGAAAAAGAGTTGCAAGCAGCAGATTGACTGCATGAATCTTATTGTCAAAGCATTTATACACACCCAATGGACTCATGATCAGAGTGCTGTGCTAATGTTGCCTCTTTGCATTGCACAGGAATATGTATTATGTGTGGTGGACCTCAGGCTGCTAGAGTACATTTCTTCTGACTTCTGATCTGTAGACTTCCTTTTAATTTGTTCCTACCAGTAAGGGGTGAAATTTCAACTCTGCTGTATCTGGGTCCACCATGTAATATGAAACTATAAAATATTTATCTTACCCATCAATTGCTTCCTCTAAAATTTTGAATTTGCTCTTCTGCATGAACGTAACAGAAAAATAATACATCTTTACCTGGCTCATGAAAGTGAAGAGACTTTGCTAAACTGTTGCAGTTCAGTTCTAAACCCTTCCAGGAACTGGTGGCTTTGGTTTGCTTAGTCAGCTGCCCCGAACTCAAATACTGTGCACTGTGTTCTTTCACAGCAGTGGTTAAAAGCAGAGTTAAGAGCAGCATGCCTGTTCTTTAACAATGTGTACCAAAAATTCTTCAATTGTTGTTACTGAGAAGTAAGGGTTGGGAATATGCCATTGGCAGTAATTAATATATATATATATATATATGTGCATAACAGTGCCATACATGTGTGTGTTTGTGTGCACCTGCATACGTGCATTCACATGCAACACTTCCTACTGCATTTTAGGCCTCCTTGGGTGCATCTACATCCATTGTCAGCTGACATGTCCAGTGGAAGTGTATGAACCTTTAGGAGGAGCTGTGCACTAGGCATGTAAATCCCTTTGCTGAAAAAAGTGGTATTGCTTATAAACAGATTTGTTCCTGCTTTTATCCATTGTCTACTGGTTGAGTCCTGGTGCTGTGAGAAAATGAGTACCCAGTTTGTGGGGGCAATTAGCTGACACACATTGGAAACTGTTTAATGCAGTGTAGATGTGTAAATAGCTATTGCTTAAAAAACAATTTGTAAGCCGCTCTGATAGCCTTGTGGCTGAAGAGCGGGGTATAAATAACTAACTAAATAATAATAAAAATAAAAATAAATACAATACTCTTTTTTAATATTTTTTATTTTTATTTATTTATTTATTTATTTATACCCCGCTCTTCAGCCACAAGGCTATCAGAGTGGCTTACAAATTGTTTTAAGCAATAGCAATTTACACATCTACACTGCATTAAGCAGTTTCCAATGTGTGTTAGCTAATTGCCCCCCACAAGCTGGGTACTCATTTTACCGACCTATGAAAGGATGGAAGGCTGAGTCAACCTTACAGCCCGCTGGAATTGAACTTGCAACGTGGTGACTTGCAGTACTGGCATTTAACCACTGCGCCACCAGGGTTCCCTGGTGTGCTGTGTCTCAGGTTTTAATTTTAGATGTACCTATGAGAAAGCCTCTGAACTTTGCTATAAAACCTGCCTCCTCCACCTACAATCCTAAAATTTTAAATGGTACCCATTTCCTGGTGTACTCAGCTCTAAAGACCATGTGTTTTCTGTCATCATTCATCCATAGGGCACAAAGAGCCTGTGTACTCCATGTACTTGCTCCATTTCTCATGGTTTGTAATATCAGACAAGGCATTTGTGCACAATCTTGTCTCTAGAAGTAAACTGGAACAATTGATTTTCTTAAACCTATGATAGACAGTTTCTTACTCAGTTTAAATAATGGATTTTTTCCCCTTTCAGATGGTAAGTCCCAACCACATATACACCCAAGTCCTTGCAATTGGATACAGATAGCAATCATAATTCCACAGGTTTACTTCTGTTTTGTCTACTTTTCCCTCTTCTTCCCTTTCACCAGGATAGTTGGTATGGTTGGTCCTTCTGCCAAGGAATTATTGGAGAAAACCCCTCCAGCTTAGAATTTGTGGGGGAGTATATCGGATGACTTCAGCATGCATATTTCTACAGTTGGTTATAAGACTGAAGATGACAGACCACAGCAGTCCTAGCTCATTAACAGAGTGGTTATCAAACAGCAATGAAAGCTGTTACCTCCTCCCCCTCTTTAGCCCTGCAGTGACAGGCTAGCTAGCAGTGGATGATTGTGAGATACTCCATAATGGCATAGATATGGGAAGTAGCTGAGATGCAGCCTTGCACGAACCCTAATGCACCCTGCAACCAGCCTAAAGTTTAGTTATTTAAGAGCTGGTAAAACCTACATCTATAAACACAGTGTGCATGATCCAAGCAAAGTTCAGCAATGTAAATTTCACTGATTTGAAAAGCATGTGTAAGTTCCATGTATGTCAGATGCCTAACTTCGTCAGGATCACACTTCATTTAATACTTGGACCAGAAATTCATATGTCATGGATAAGATGAGCTCTGGCCTACTTATCAAGCATAGTTACTGATCCTTTTGATCTTTTATGGTTAACCCAAACTTAATTTTTGAAACTCCTTTATAAATACTATCACTTTAGGGACTCTGTGCTAATGTAACCAGGGTTTATGTGAGCAGATCTGATGGTTTTTTTGGTAAACATTTTTTCTTTATAGATTTCAACACAGACAGTATAATTCACCACCAAAGCAGAGAAAAGAACAAGAACAAAAAAGAAAGAAAGGGGGAAAAGAAAAAGGCAATGAATATATAAAAGTATATATACATATATGAAAATATATATAGACTAAAACTAACCTAAAGCTAAAACATAATACAAACAAAAACACTAAATACTAACCAACTAAAATTCGAAAGGGCTCTGACCCCACCCACCTGCAACCCAAAATCTCTCTCTCTCTCTCTCTCTCTCTCTCTGGCTTTTCTTCGCAAACGAAGATGCAGGAAGGACTTGTCCCACGCTTTCTAATTACTGAGTGGTGCTTAAACAACATATTAAGATAGTCAAAAGAAATAGAGATATATTTGAAGGCAACTCTGATTGGGAGGAAGTCTGAATGAATGGGAAAGTAAGTGAGAGGGTGAGAGGATATGAGGAAGGAGAAGATGGAGAGGTTATTAGAGAGGAAAGTCTCTGGCTTTTCTTCACAATCGAAAATTCAGGAAGGACTCATCCCACGCTTTCTGCAAGCGCGCTTATGACTAAAAAGTAATGACAGAGAAAAAAACCTAAAGAGAAATATATTGTTTTACCATTACAAATCTGATTAACTAAACCCACTAATAACTATAGCCACAAATTATAATATCATTAGATTTCTTATTGCTCTAAAAGTCCATAAACGTTTTCCAATATTTCAAGAAGTCCTCAATTGGTTTATCCTTCAAAACCCATGTTAATTTGCAAACTTGGGCCAATTTGGCAACCTTAAGAATTCATCCTTCTGTCACTGGTGCCCCCGTCTGCTTCCAAGTCCATACTTAATATCCAATTCTTTGTCTATAATGCCCAAACAGAAATATTTCTGGTGACATTGCAAGATCTAACTTTAAAATTTTTTGAATTAGTGTACAAATCTCAGACCAAAAATCTTTTGCTTTCTTACCAGGCCACCACATTTGAAAAAAAGAGCCTACCGCATCCTGACAGCCACAACATTGGTTTGAAACATTCTTAGACATTTTTGACAACGTATTTGGAGCTTGATACCATCTAAACATCATCTTATATGTATTTCCTTTCAAATTGCTACACAACATAGAATTTATATCTTTGGTCCACATTTTCTCTCATACATCCATTTGAACATTATGCCTAAAATTTTAAGCCCATCTTATATAATTTTTTACAGATTCATCTTCAGTCCCAAATTTCAAAAAGTATTTATACACTTTTAAAATTATGTGGTTATCATTCTTATACAATTCTAAATAAAACACATTTTTTTGCCAACTCAATGGCTAGATCTTTGTGTAATGGTGCTGTACATGTGAAATTTAAAAACAACATCTTGATAGTGATAATTGTTTGCTTTGAGGTCTTCATATAGTCATGGATGGTTGTATGTATGTGGCTTAAGAATACTGTGAGCTACATGAGATATGGATTCAATCTTGAACATTTTGCTGAGCTTTCTTGTATGATTCTGGGCAAGTCAGCTGCTTAACTACACCTACACTTCTGCCCAATGAATCTGAGATAAACATTAATACTTGAAATGTGTGCACTGAAACATAAAAGACAAGCCAATAAGAACCATTGCTATCTTTGTTTAGACTTTCAGAGGAGGAATAAGCCACATGTTTGTAGATTATATTGGTGGGTCTATGCGGGGTGGCTGTGACAACCTAGAAGTGATCTTTGTCTCCACAATTGCTAATTGTATATGATTGCTAGGTCACTATTGGGCAACCTGTGGCCTCTAGATGTTGGACTGCAGCTCCTAATATCCATCAGTATTAGCATGATGGAAAAGGCAGATGGGAAATCTAACATGGGCCTACCCATGTGATTGTACTGAGACAATAAGTAGACTTAGCAAAATATAGTCCCCCCCCCCTTTAATGGATTAGCACAGGTCCTTTTAAGCTCACTGCAGCAGTTGCAAATGCTTTCCACAGATAATCAAATGCCCATGGGTGATGGGGCATCTCTGTGGAATTTCTTTTCAAGTCTCTTTTTTGTGAAGCCTCTCTTTGGAACCACACCGAGAGCAAGTGTTGGAAAACCTCAGGCAGTGGGGAGCAGCTGCACTGTTCAAACACAATAACATAACTTTACCAAGTAATGCACATAAACAGTACCCTCTTGCAGAGGCCAAATTGATCAAGTTGTCAATAGCCTGTTTTTATTTTCTCCCTCATCAGAAGCATTCTATTCATTTTATTTTTTTTACACCCCCCCTTTTCTTCATGTCAGAGTCAAGCTCATAAAAAGACTGTTAAGATCATTTATTGTGTAAACTACAATGTATGAACTCAGTTCAGTAGCCCTCTAAAACCAAACATTGCTACACTTTTCTAATTCATATTACAAAATTGTGTGTGTGTACTGAGCTGCATCTCAGCAACTTGGCTTGCAGTTACTGGGTCTTTGATGCTTCTTTCTCCCTTCTAACCCTTTTCTTCTGTGTGCTCCCCAAATGTCATGGCTATGCATTTTTCCAGCTCCCAGCTAGCCAGCCCACAGCTTCTTCTCCTAGACTTATAGGCATCCTCCAACTTAGAGCCTTTCAGATTTCTGTTTTTGTTACTATTCCTACAATATAGTGTTGAATAAGAAAGTAGCTGGCACTGATGGTAGCTAGATGTTGTTTTTCTCTCCCTACATCCGATGCATCCTGTGACTAACGTGTTAAAACCTGTTTACCATGAGATATCCACTGGTTCTTAAGTTTCGTATTTTCTATTCCAGTTGGTTTCAGTTCTTAAAGTCTTAGGAGATTTTCAGACACGGAAAAATCGTCCCTTGCCGCGCGAGCAGCCTCCCGAAACTGCTGCGCGGCAAGGGTATTTTTCGGACGACGCTGTGCCTCTTGCGAAGCCGTCCGTGTCACTTCCGTGAAGCTTGGGATGGCTCCGCGTCATATTTCAATCACGGAGGCTGCCCGTGCTTGAAATATGGCGCGGAGCCGTCCCAAGCTTCACGGAAGTGACACGGACGGCTTCGCAAGAGGCACAGCGTCGTCCGAAAAATACCCTTGCCGCGCAGCAGTTTCGGGAGGCTGCTCGCGCGGCAAGGGACGATTTTTCCGTGTCTGAAAATCTCCTTAGTCTTATGCTACCTGAGATTCATTGAACTGAAAATTTTAGGAAGTAAACATAGGACTATCTACATAGAAAGCTCTGTGGCCAAACTATGGTCTCTCTCCCAATCTAGCTTCCATTGTTAATGCCCTAGAAGCTTCTTTGGACTGTTAAAATGGTTTTTATATGCATGCTCTTCAAGATGGTCTGAGAACTCCAACTAGCACACAGTGCCGCTATGCATTTGATCTGGATGTAGCCACTATGTCTCCTTACTCCTCTGGTGTGCCATTAATAACTACTTGACTCGTTGTCCCTAAGCCCTGCTCAAATACCTGTTCTGGCATTTATTCTGTTGAATTTGTGTCCTGTTGCATGTGCAACAGTGTTTAGAGGTTAGGATGGCAACTGCCAGAATTCAGACTCTGCCAATTTGAAGCAACTATCTGTAGTTGCACTGGCCTCCTTTAAAACTGTTGAAAAGTGGATCAACTGTTTTTTCTTGGTTCTTGAATATACTTTATGTTAATATGCTTGAACTGTATTTCTCTCCTTACTTGGGGCTTTTCTAGATGGTGAAAATAATCCTAATAGAAATCACAGAGAATACCTATTGTCCCAATGAGATCTCGTGGTGATTCTTGTTATTCAGAAGGAGAGGGGCCCAAAACTCCAAAACTGTGGCTTTCCCCGAGGTTTTTAAAATAATGCATGGAAATATGCATTCCTGCTCGTTTGAACAACCAATTAGCTTCACAGCACATTCTCAGTGAGGGTGGAAGTAGAAAGCTGATTGGTCTGACATGTGCGGGGGCGGGCTTTGGAGTTTTGCATTGCCAATCATGTGTTTTTTTGCTGCGCTGAGGCGACCAAACAGCTTTTTTAAGCAGAAGGTCACACTTTCACACCTTTGATTTTCAGTTTTAAAAAGAATTACTGTGCGGCGGTGACAACTTGTGGAGAATAATAACATGAGTAATTCACTTTCAGCCACCATCTTGATTTGCAGGCATGGCTGCGTGTGAACTTCAAACATGGATAGCTTTGCATACCAGCGATTTTGCCAAATGAAATAGAGACAAATGAATGTTGCTAGATTTTGCGTTAATGTGCAGCCATCAGAATTATATTTTCTCATCTAGATAACCTCTTGGTTTCTTTCTCACTTTTTGGTCTTCCTTAGGGAAGGAAATGGAATAAATAAATAAAATGAGTTGTCAACTTCAAGAAGCATGATTTGGGGGAAAGCATAGAATTTTTGTTTGCACGGAATTTAACAGGGGGAAAAATATCCTCCATAATACTAGAGTGTCCTAGGAGTGTTCTTCCTCCCTTGTTTCCATCTGTGCATTGGAAAATCTATGCACACAGTGCCCTCACAAACAGTGTACCTGTGGGAGTAAATAAATATGTTGGTGAGATTTGGAGACTAACTTCCAGTACACTCGCATACTGATACAAACAGATTTTTCAATTGGAACTGACAAGGATGCTCGACTAAAGAGAGGAACTTAATTTTCAGTTCATGGTGACTTCTTTCCCCCTCTCTTTTGCTTTAGTGGTGCCAGTTACTGTCACACTGCAAAATCACTATGAAATCCTTTGTAATACCCCAAAGCAGTGAACATTTAAAAAAACCCAAACAGCTTGTGAACAATTTGTATCCTCTCTTTGCCTGGCTAAATGGAGATGAATAGCACTGGCATATCGATGCCTTCTTTCTTCTGGGAGTATTGTCAGCCAAATGCCTGAGCTCCAAAAGAATAAACCCTATTGTGCATTGGCTTTTTAGAATCATGTATATAGCACACCATTGTTTCTATGCTTCCCAATCCAGGCAAGGAAAATAATGAATACATCTAACTTCCAATCTCTCCAATGCTCATCATTCCTGTGAGCGCCTTTTCTAGTTGAGATATAACAAGACTATGGGTTTGTTTTTTTTGTTTTTTGGTCAAAGTGAGGACTATCTGTCCTTTTATCATCCCATTCAGTTGGCCTGTTTCTTTATGCCATAACTTAGTGCCCCAGAAAGCTAAGTTATGATTTGAAATTTAGCTCCTAGTGTAGTGCTAGCAAGTGCACTGAAAGTTTTGGCAAAACAGGAATAACCATAACTGGCCTGTTTGTGAGAGTCAGGAAGTATATACCTTGAAACATTTATAATAGTATCCGTACATATTGATGATTGCATTAAATAGATGCCTGCTGTAAAAAAAAGTGATTTTACTATACAGTACCCCTAAGAGTCTTCTTCTACTAGAAATATGAAGCATGCACATTATTCTTCTTGTAAATACATTGGACAGATTCTCCCTTGCCTGGTAAAATGTGAAACCTGCATTGACATGCATCTGAACTGAAAAGAGGTAGGTTGAAATATTCTCCCCTTCCTTCTTGATTAAAAAAAGTGCTGTTCAAATCCAGTTGCATTAACAGGCAGCGAGACAAGCACTCTAAGCTGCAAATACCAAGGGCCACTTGACTGACAGGCATATGCCACGAGGAATGACAGAGGATGATAAGGAAAGGAGGTAATAGAAGTGGAAACCAATATTCTTTCTTGAGCATAAGAGTTGAGTGACTAGCAACAGCTTTTCATACGTTGTGCATCTGATGCCATCCCACATCAAGCATTAATCCTGAAGCACTGAGTGCTTTTTTGGTTTTCCAGTAGAGCTATACATGCAAAAATTGAGTGGTCAAAGATACCTGTAGGAGTCGAAAGCTGGGGCACTAAGTTATGGCTTGGAATTTCGCACCTTACTTCTGCAATCTGATATTATTCAACACACCTGGGCAGTCAGAGATCCAAAGACCAGCTCCTGGCTTCTTCTGAATAGTCTTGGAGGATGTACTCCTGTAGGATGGTGTATGACACATGCTCTTGGATCAAGGTTTGGAACACGGGACTTCAGTGAAGCCCATAAATATGTCATGCACATTGTCAACTTTCTTGCACAACCACTGCTCTTAATTAAACTAAGGCAGGTAAAGTGGGAGTAGGGGTGGAGGCTGGAGGGTGTAGTGGTTTGAGTATTGGACTAGGACTCAGGAAGACCAGGGTTGGAATCCTGCTTAGTTATGGAAACACGCTGGGTGACCATAGGCAAGTCACAGTCTCCATGCCTTAGAGCAAGATTTATTTATTCTTAAATAAATCTTGCTAAGAAAACCCTGTGATAGGGCCACTGTAAGTCAGTTGATACTCGAAGGCACATAACAGCAACAGGGAAAGAGGGAAGGGGTTCTTGTCATGGCTTGCTTTCCTTGGGCTCACTTTAAACACCCCCTATGAATTTTCAGCACTTACTAGAACAGTATCTATCCCTACAGCAGCAGCATGGCAGCCACTTGATCCTGGACCTAGGTAAATGCCTATCATATTTCACCACATCTGAGAGGCAGCAAGCCAGGGAATGAAATCAAAGTAGGAGACATGATCATCTATAGCACTCTTGACAGACTATCCAATGTTAGAGCTGACTGTTAGCCTTTAGCTAAACAGTAGCTTGTTTCCACCCTCCCAGTCAAAATCCTTGCTATTCCTTAGTACGTGTGGATGCACAGAAATACAGTTGGCACTCCGCATTCACTGGGGTTAGAGGTGCAGGATCCCCATGAAAGTGGGAAAACCACAAATATCTCTAGGCCTCCCAAACAATATTTAACATACACACAAAGTACAATACATGGATTCAATCCACTGTGGGTGCCTTTGAGGAGGCAGGCTTCCTTCCCAGGGCTTGCTGCTGCCTTCACTGCTGCCCTATGCCATTTTTAATAGCATAAAAGCCTCACCGCATATTTGCAGTCTCTCTCAGTCTCACAAGGCTTGCAGTCTCTTTTAAAAATGGCATAAGGCAGCAGTGGAGGCAGAAGCAAATAGTCCATGAATTATCAAATCCTCAAAAATTAAACCTGCAAATGTGGAGGGGTGACTGTACTAGGATTAATTAATGACCAGGGAGAAGAAACTGCTATGTCACATGGAGTGGCTGTAGGCCAGTGGTTTCCTAACTTCAGTCCCCAGATGTTGCTGGACTGCAGCTCCAAGAATTCCTTGTCATTACCCATATTGGGTAGAGCTTTGGAGAGATGAATACACATCCCAGAATTTGGGAACATTCCTGGCAGTTGTCTGAAAGGGACCAAATAGATGGAATGATAGAGTGGACCTACTGGGGCCATAGCTCAGTGGCAGAACATAGAATCATAGAGTTGGAAGAGACCACGAGGGCCATCTAGTCCAACCCCCTGCCATGCAGGAATACCAAAACAAAGCATTCCTGACAGATGGCCATCCAGCCTCTGTTTAAAAAACCCCAAAGAAGGAGACTTCACCACACTCTGAGGCATATCATCAGGAAGTTCTTCCTAATGTTTAGGTGGAATCCCTTTTCCTGTAGTGTGGGTCCATGGCTCTGTGTCCTAGTCTCTGGAGCAGCAAAAAACTGCTCCATCCTCAGTATGACATCCCTTCAAATATTTAAACATGGCTATCATGTCCCCTCTTACCCTTCTCCAGGCTAAACTTACCCAGCTCCCTAAGCCACTCCTCATAGGGCATGGCTTCCAGACCTCCCACCATTTTGGTTGCTCTCCTTTGTAGCAAAATGTCCCAGGTTCAATCCCTGACCTCTCTAGAAAGAACCCTTGCTTGAAGCCTGAAGAATTGCTACCAATCAGTATTGACCATACTGGGTTATATGGCCCAAAGGTATGACTGGGTGTAAGGCAAGGGTGGGCAAAGTGGATCAAAGTTGTCACATGTGGCCCCCTGGGTCCCAAAAGGTTTTCTTCCCTTTCCCCCCATTTCTTAAAACGCCAATTTATTTGGTTTTATATGCCATCTTTCTCCTGAAGCAGGACTCATAGAATCATAGAATTGTAGAGTTGGAAGAGACCACGAGGGCCATCTAGTCCTGCCATGGAGAACTCAAGGTGGTTCACAAAAAAAATCCCCCCTAAATGATCTCTAGGGGATGTGGAGGGCATTTCTACCATGTCTGGAACCCCCTGGAGCCCCCCAAGGGTCACAACAAAATTTTGCAAAGCTTTCTTCAATTTTTGTTGCCTTATAATGTTCTAAAATCCCCCCTAGGGGCCCAGGAAGGCCCCCAAACATGCCCACGTGTCTCCTTGTGAGCATTTGGGGGCAAAAATTATTTATTTTTTGCAAAAGCAGGTGTGGAGAGGGGGGTGGCTCTCCTGGTTCCCCTGGTGGCCTAATGAAGCCCCCTAGTCTTCCAAAGTGCCCACCCCAGGTGTAAGGCAACTTCCTGTAGTCTATGATTGTATAAGATCCCCTTTACAAATTAAAAAACGCTGAATAAGCTTGCATCCCCAATATATGTATCATGTGAATTTGGGATTCCCTCCTGCCCCTGTGGATCAACATGACAAACATGCATTATAATATGTCTGCAGAAACACAGGATGCTTTAAAAAAATATTGCTTTCTTTTATCTGAAAACATCTCCCCAAAGAAACAGAAGTGAGAAATCTAAATATAGGATAAAGCTTAATTTCTCCCCTCAACCAAGAATGAAATTCACTTCTTCAGCTTCTTCCAAAATATCAGTTTATGGTGCTACTACAGTCTCTCTACAAAATGATGGTATAATATTGCAGTGGCCTTAAAAAAAAAGGATGAAACTTTATTTTGAAGGGGAAGTAAAACCATCCCATATAGAAATTTTAAGATTCCCCCCCCCCCTGCTTGAAATCCCTGTAGACTGAATTCAGGATGATTTAAAAATGTCCACTGCTATTCCCCAAAGAAGCCATTTGAGGTAAGCCTATCTCTTGAGTGAGACAGGCTGAGCTGACTCAGCTTGTTTACAACAATCTTTTGGATGAAGAATAAGTCATTGCTATGTAAAGGGTACAGTTTGACTTGCGTCAAGTTGCTGGGGGAGAGGAAAAGGGAGATGTGAATGCATAAATGCCTCATCCTGCTTGTCCTTGTATAAATAATTAAGATAAGCCAACCTTCCAGAGGATATAAATAAAACAGTGACATTGTGTGTGATCTGTTAGACACAGGAAAATGGGTCACCAAAATCACTGAAATCTGGTTGGGCTGTTCTCAGTCATCGCTGAAGGCAAAGGAGCATTGCAGCATGCTTTTTGGTAACTCGTTGCAGTTGGGGGTTCATCTCTGATGCCATTAAAAATTACTGTCTTTGGTGTCATGGGTCCAGCTTTTCTTTAAGTACATATTTTTAAACCAGGGGGAAGGGCGGTGAGCATATAGTACCAACCTGTTTTTGTGGCCTTCCTCAGGCATTCCCCTGCCCAAAATAAGAAAATTGATTCCCCTGGAAGCTTCCTGGGCACTGATTCTCCCATAAAACAAACTACAGGGGCCTCTGGATCTTTTCAGGTGGGGGGGAGGCAAAAAAGAAGGGTTTTTACAAAACTAGAATTAGACTTCCATCCACTTCTGGTTTTAGTTTGGTGGGTGAAGTTGTCTGTGCAATGTGCCTTCCTCTGCAATGAACCTTGACCATAAGTGTGTACTTTGTGTAATGTTGTTTTCTGTTTATAGTATCTTATCCTATAAAATTTTGTTCTAAAAACAGGATGTTCTCTTCACCCCTTCTCCTACCCCTGATGTTGACTGAATTGTTATACAGTTGTCCCTCCGTATTCACGGATTTGATATCCACGGATTTAAGTATTCACGGCTTGAAAATATTCTTTTAAAAATAATAATCCAAAAAGCAAACCTTGATTTTGCCATCTTATATAAGGGACACAATTTTGCTATGCCACTGCATATAATGGGACTTGAGTATTCACGGATTTTAGTATCCATGGGGGGTCCTGGAACCAAACCCCAGCGACAATGAAGGGACAACTGTACTATTAGGAAAGTACTGAAACTTTCATAAAGTTAAATCAGCACTATTCAGACATTCCATTCGTATGTTTGTTTCATTATCAAATGTTTCAAGTCTACTTCTTTGGGGGGAGCTATTTTCAGTTACTCATTCCGCATGTGAAATTAACAGGACCAAAATTAGTAAAATGTTGAGATGGGGGGGGAATCCTCTCAAACTATATACTTAGTTGTATTTTTTCATAATGCTTCAGCCACCAAGAATTGTATTGTAACTGTAGAAGTTCAAAATCCAGTGCATGGCTAAATTTTGATCCACACGTAGGCTTGCCATTTGTTCTGGAAAACCAGGAAAATACCAGATTGAAGGGAGTAAAAAATGTCCTGGTTTGGTTAATCCGTTCAGTCCAGGATTTTCTGACCTTGATTTGGCTCTTGCTCCTTCACTCCCCACCCCAGCTGCATGGGCTCCCTGGAAAACCATGAGAGCCACTGCTTGAGATGGGGCTGTGTGTGTGTTTGTTGTGTGTGTGTGAGAGTGAGAGAATAATCAAAATGCAAGCTAAGAACCTCCTGCCAGGTTGAGGCACGTAGTCTTTTAGAGCAGTATCTCCTTCCTCCTTTGCTGAGCAGGGCCTCTGTGTGGTTGAGTTTTCTGAATTGTTTTAGCACCAGCTTGAGGCGTGTTTTCATATGCATGTCAGAGAAGTGTGTGTGTGTCAGTGTCTGAGGGAGTGAGAGAGAGGGGGGAGGAGGGTGTGTGTGTGTTTTTGCATCTGTATGCAAGTGTATGTTTGCCTATCCCTACAAGAGAGGAGAATGGGGAATGGGTGTGCTTTTGCATATCTGTATGCAAGAGGTTTTTTATTTGTGTGGGGGTGAGTGTGTGTGGTTGTATATCTGTGTGTGAGAGAGAAAGGGAGGATATTAAGAGTCTTCCTCTGCAGAGCAATATTAACAATGCAATTATACCCATATCTACTCAAAACTAAGCCCAGCTGAGTTCATTTGGACTTACTCTCAGGTAAATGTCTACAACAGTTAGTAGTGGTGCTTGTGATCTTTTTAGAATAGCTTTTGTTGTTGTTCTTGTTGCTGTTTAAATTCCCTGGATAGTGCACACATACACAAACACAGAAAACCAATCAAAACATTGAACAACATGGCCTGGCCATTAGAGGTATAATCCTATAACCACTTACCTGGGAGTAAGTCCCATTAAACCTGAAGAAAGTTACCTTTGGATAAACATAAAATTGTGCTTTTAATGGTGATAACATTGCTAAAGGAAACCCTATAAATTTGTGGGGGTCATGAATATATAGATAGATACAGAGAGAGCGAGAGAGAGCGCTATACGTACATATACACACAGAGTATATATTTCACTCAATTCAGTCCTGTATACTTTTGTTCCAGTTTTGTGGAAGAAAATTATGGCAACCCTCTCCACACATTAGTCCAAGGTAGAACTCCAAGCTTGTTGGACATAGGGCAGTAGCTCTCAACCTTGACTCTCCAGATGTCTTGGACTACCAAACTAACATAAACTGTCTTACGAGCATGTAAAGATGGATTGCGACAATGAGTAACATACATCTCAGGAGGAGAGCGGAGACATAGCTAGGTCTTTCAGACTATTGTGCAATTGGAGCCAGCAGCAGTCTCTGATTTTGGTCATACTTCTGTAAAGACTATGATATAAATGAACAGCTTTGGTCAGATTTTAGACTGGGATCTTAAGGAGTTGTTCACTATCTGTTTTTTAATACTGCCCCCTGAGTCTGATGAAAAGACACTGTCATCTGACAGGAATGAGTTAAAACCTAGATAAAGCATCTTTAATCACTGTGAATTGTGCAGTGAAATAAAAGCACTTTATACTACCCTTAGTGTCTTTTCTTTTACAATAAGGCAATTATAGTAGCCACCCAGGAAACAACTACGGGACTGAGATCTGATTAGCAAAGCCACAATTTATTAGCCCTTGTAAGACAGCCTTGCTTTCCTCAGTCACACTATTCAAACTGATCTATAGTCAAGTAATAATGAACCATATGGGTAGTGTTGCCAGATTGGTAAGAGGAGATAATTGTTTTATCTTTCAATCAGCTATCCCTGTGAGCCCAGAACCTGGTCCTTAGCTGTGGCTGATGAGCAGCACTGAAAGACACCCCGGCCCTCATCTTTATCTGGTATGCATTGCAAGGTGTTGTTTGACAGACTTCTTTTCTGTTGAATAGCACCTCCTGTTCCATCTCATTGGCTATACAAGTCAACCCCTGTATCCACAGGGGATATGTTCCAAGACTCCCCATGGATAACTAAAATTGTGGATAATAGGAAGCACAATTATTTTCAGTGAGATGAACGCTGGAAGTTGACCATAGAATCACATTGTAGGACCTAGAAGTGCCTAGAGAGAAAATATTTTTTCAGACATGGATAAGTGAAACTGTGGATTTCAAATCCATGGATATTGTTGGAAATATTGGTATATCAGTAGCAAAGTAAAAAAAAAAAAAAAAAGCACACGTTCAGCAGAAGGTTTTCTGTTGAGATCAACAATTAAACCAGCCTCCCGGCCCCCTTCACTCAGTCTGACAGACAATAAAACAAGCTTCAGTCTTCTTCAAAGTATATAAAAGTAGTTTACTTACAGTAATATCTTGTGCATGGAATACACAGATACATCAACTTGAGATATGCAAGCAGGGAAATAAAAATAGGAGTTCTACATGCTATGGACTCTCTACAAAATTTGAGTTCTCCATAGTAAAAGAATGTGTGTGCCCACATGGACATCTCACAGGGAAAAAGTGACTAAGTACTCACAAAAGACATCAAAGGATTTGTCTATGTGCAGCAGGAAGATAGGTCATAAAACTAACAAACAGGAAGTTTAGTCATAAACACTCTTTACATGCAATTTAACTCTTTAGCTACCATGCCCCATGAATGCAAGGTTGTATTTTCCCAACAGATATGAAGCGTTATGCGACTCACTAGTGGGAGTGGAAAATCCACTCAAGATCTTTTGGCTTCTAATGGGGAATTAGAAGCAACTCAAATAGCATATGAGAGGTTTGCGTAACCTTGCAAGACTTTGGAACTTATGTATATGGATTGAGTGAAGGAAATACACGGAAGTCAGGTGTCCTGAATCAATGGATGAAACTTTATTGAACAATTGTAGCATTCACACACACACTCCCAACACATTCATCTATCAAGTGAACAAGACTTTCAGAGTAAGGCAAAGACTTAATTAGAAGGGAATAGTTAGGCAATGAGGGTATACTGTACCTAATTCCTGAAGCTTGTCCTTCTGGAGAAGCAGCATTACCCTTGAGTAGCAGCAGCAGCAGGAACGGGGAGGAGAGACTTGGGAAGGAAAGTTTAAGGTTACCTGAGTGGGGGGAGGAATGTCTGAAGCCGGCTGAAAGCCGGGGGGGGGGGGAATAAGGAATGGAGCATCACAGATTCAGTTGGAAAATAGGACTGAACCAAAGAACTTAAAGATTTCCAGGATTTTTATAAGAAAATACCCCTTTGATGTCACCTTATGAACAAAGGAAACATTTGGTTTTAAATAGTTGTCAAGTATTTTACAAAGGAATTTAGACAATGTGAAGTCAAAGGCTTTCATGGCCACACATAGGTTTTCTGTGTGTTTTTTTTTTTTCTGGGCTGTGAGGCCGTGTTCTGGGAGAGTTTATTCCTGATGTTTCGCCTGCATATGTGGCTGGCATCTTCAGAGAAATGGGTCTGAAGAGGAATCTTCTCTGAAGATGCCAGCCACAGATGCAGGCGAAACATCAGGAATAAACTCTTCCAGAACACGGCTTCACAGCCCAGAAAAAAAAACCCACAGAAAACCTATGAATTCCAGACAGCCAGAATCTAGAAGACTGGGGGCGATTTTGATATCTGTGATTGACAGGCATACCTTTTTGGTCTCAAGGCACAAGGGCTGTCAGCCACATCTGTGTAGCAATGGAATTCCCTCTGTATGTTTGAAATTTGTAGGATACTTGTCTCTCCAGGAAACATGGAATGAGAGTGGGTTTTTCCATTTCAGAGAGGATGCAGGATATTCATATCCAGGTGCGAGTTTTGTGTGGAATTTATGGGGGCTTCTCCCAGGCATAATCCATGCTTGCCATCAGCCTGACTCCTGACTAGGTCACAGAGTGCATTTATTTCCTGGTAGCCCTTGGAGGGCCCTTCCAACTGGATTAGACAAATATGATATCAGAACCCTGTTTCTGATCATAGTGAACCAAAGTGAAGGATTATAGTTTTTGCAGTAGGGGTTTTGGGGATGTTGTGATGCCTCATTACAGAGGGTCAATCTGTTTGAGACAAATTTGGAAGACAGAACAATTCTTCATTAACCCCCCACCCCTACACACACAGATGGAATTATTTATATGAGTGTTTGGGGGAAGATATATTGGCATGTCCTCCTTATTTGATGCAAGGCCTGAAATGTTTGTCTGGGTAAGGAGCAGAAATATCTCGTTTTCAGTGATATCTCTATATATTCAGCTTGGAAATCTGCTTTCTGAGAAACCTGCATTTCTGGATCTCTTTCATGAAAGGTTAAACCCATCTAGGAGAATTTTCTCCAAGCTTCATTGTGACTCATGGGATGAGATGCATTTTATTTTAAAAACCTGGATTTTCAACTTACTGTTATTGAAACACATTTCTCTCTGCTCATCTAAAAAATAAATGCTACATTCAGGGATGAGTAGGTAGCTTCCTTGCCCACCCTGTTACAATGCCTCTGGTGGTGCCTGGCAAATATAAATGTTTAATAGTTTCAGCAGTGTTCCTGGGAGCAGCTGAGAGTGTGGAGAAGCCTTGATCTGCTAATCTGTATTCCATGCACATCTTTCTCTACATTCTTGGAGGAATATTTTTTCCTCTAAATCCTTATTTTCCTCCCCACAACCCTGGATGACTGGCTAAGGTTTTACATATTTGAATCCTGAACTTGACACACTTAAGACTTTAAATTTTAATCTCTGTTGCAAGTATGGGATATAGTCCTTGAACTACTCACTCTGCAATACTATATAGGGGGATCATAAATAAGGTGCTTTTATAATACAACTATAGGGGCCATCAAAGGAGATTTTAGCTGAAGAGGTATACCATTTTCTTCTAGGAGGCACTGAAAAACGTTTGGCCAGATGCCTACCTATTGTGAGCTAACTGGGCAAGGAAGGCAGTTAGCCTTTGTTTAACCAATAAAGTAATCATTTTTCACTCAGATAGCTGTGGCTATATGAGGAAGGATCCCTTGTCTGTCCTGTGTGTGTGTGTTGGAGTGGAAAATACCCTACCACAAGTTAGGACATGGCATGGTTCAGCAGATATGAGGACCTCGGGGTGTTAAAGTGGTATCTCTGCCCCTTTAAAATAAAATTTAAAAAGATAAAGAAAGAAACCTATTCAGGAATAATATTCATGATATCGGCTTTCTCCATGTGTTGAAAAGGGAACTGCTAACATAATTCTGCTTTTGTACAAATCTTTGCTACAGCCATACTTCAAATACTGTGTACAGCAGAGGTGGGTCAATTTCCTTCCAGGCTTCCTCTGCAGCAAGCCCAAATACCTCAGTTTACTTCTGCAGGCCCTCTCAAAATGATGGCAGGAAGTGACCATACATCTCTTCCTGTCACCATTTTGGGAGTGAGTGCAGAAAGAAAATTGAGATATTTGGAGGTAGTACAAAGTTCTGAGGTTCTTGTATGGGTTTGGTGGTATTTTCACATGTTTTCATATATTTCAGGGAGGCTTTCTGTGTGATTTGGAGGCCAACATAGTGGCAAAATCTCACCATTTTTTAAAATAGGGTGGGGCATGGGGGCTTTGCCAGAGTTGTGGGGGACTTGGGGTCCAGAGGCTGCATGCAGCCCACTCCAGTGCAAGTAACAATCACTGCATTTAAAAATAAACAACATATTGAAGAACTGGGAAAGGTATAGAAAAGGGAAATGGAAATGTTTAAGGAGCTGGAGCAACTCTTCCATGAGGAAAGGTTACAGCACAACATTTGAGGATCTTCCATGTCTAGAAACAGAGACTTGATAAATGTGTATAAAATTATGGATGGTGTGGCAAAAGTGGTTGGGGGGATATTCTAGGACATGGGGTATTCATTGGAACTAACAGTGAGAGATTCAGGAGAGATAAAAGGAAGTGCATCTTCACACAGTGCACAGTTAAACTATGGAATTCCCTACCACACAATTTAGTACTGGCTGCCAACTTGGCCAAAATTTAAAGGGGAGCTCATGGAAAATAATGGCTATCAATCATGATTGTTATCAAGATTACCTCCAGTATCAGAGGCAATATTCCCTAGTGTACCAGTTGCAGGGAACCATTAGCAAGAAGACGATGTTGCAGTTATGTCCTACTTGGAGTTTCAGATATGTTTCCCTTTTGAATAAAATGTCCAACTCTAGGAAACACATATCTGAAACATGTCTTTTTAGCAATACTAGGTATTGCTTGTTTGGTTTATTTTATATCTGTTCATGAGTGTTGGCTTCTAGTTTGTGTGTGTGTGTGTGTGTGTTCCTAATGCTTTAATTAACTGCTGCTAAAAGACACAAGCAGGTCAGACGTTTTCCTAGCTTCTTGACCTCGATGACATCCATTTAAGTCCATGGGCGCCTCTTAAATGCTTACAGCCATTGCTTCCTGCACCTAATCTTAGTAACATCAAATGATTAGGAAGATGTCCTGAAATGCTACATGAATGGTCCCATGCTGCCCAGTTATCTGTCTATGTGACATTTTGACAATTATACTGACTGCCCAAAAGCCATTTGATTTTATACAAGTATTGTACATATGGGTGACTGGGGAAAAAATTGCAAACACAAATGTCAAAAGGAAATAGAATGCAGAAAAAGGTGACAACTGTGATAAAACGGTGACAGTTATGATAATTATGATGCAAAAAAAATCTCCAGCTTCTGTTTGCCCAGTAAATGGTTTAGGCATTCCTCATTCAGAAACTTCCGAAGTTTGGTATTAAATAGGTATGTGTAAGCTATAGGAGCCAGGGTGGGGTAGTGGTTTGAGTGTTGGACTAGGGCTCTGGGAGACCAAGGTTCAAATTCCTGTTCACCCATGGAATCCCAGTGGGTGACTAAGGACAAGTTGTATGCTCTCAGTTTCTGAGGAAGGCACTGGCAAACTCCCTCTGAACAAATCTTCCCAAGAAAACCCCAAGATAGTTTCCAGTTGGGGTCACCACATGTCAGAAACAGCTTGAAGGCACACAACAACAAAAGGCGACAGGCAATGTACAGATGCTGTCATTATTTTATGCAATGCTTTAAAGGCTAAAACTGGGGCTCTTTCACCCTGGACCCCAGATTAGCTTCCCTATAGAGGTAACCCCGAGCAGCCTCACTCCAGGATGTCCCCTACAAGCCCTCAAAACCAACACTGCCACCACCCACTGAGTTCAGACTGGGGGTTCTTTCACCTTGGAACACCCCTTTTTTCACACACAGTGCAGTGAGAAGCTGTGCAGGGTCTCTGATAACTAGTGGAACTCCTTGCCACTATAGAATCAACTAACACCTTCCTCCTACCCCCAGAGAAAGAATCAAAGTAGCATGATCAAGAGATAGGCATATGTAGGCATCAATAATAAGAAGAATAAGTTTACTTTATTCAAGTGAGTTCCAGTCATGCAAGCTCACATGAGGCAGGAAGTCCTTGCCACTATAGAATCAACTAACTCCTTCCTCCTACCCCCAGGCATTCTTAAAGTTACTAAACAACATGGTATTAAAAACAGAGCATTCAGCTGTTCTAAATTACATTCAGTTACTAAATTGACTACATCCAACCAAAGTAGAAAAATTAGAAGAAATTCCCTAACACAACTAAACGGGCCATAATTCCTACCCACTACTTGCAGTCTGCTCCTTCAGATGGTATCCAGGTAAACTGGGAGCCAAGCTAGATGGGATGGCTTTGCTCTACCAACCATAATTCATTGTTCAAGCCACATGGTCTGTGTTGTTCTAGCAAAAATGGCTTCACACAAAAGCAATTATATCTTAGAGTTCCCAGATCTAGAGCTGTGATTGGGCATTTCAGGTCAGGTGGTATCATTGATGATGTCCTCTGATTAGCTTCTGTGGAGGTGGTGTTTTAGACCCTCCCTTCCATTAACCCTTTCCTTACCTGATACTATGCTGGCAAGACAATACAGTACTGTTTACACATAAAGGGAGTTGTAGTTTTCTGGCAGAACCATGGGAGTTGCAATCAACCTCCATCATGACAAATGCAAGATTATGTATTTATATGTTGTTCTTTTATGATTTTATCCAGCCCTGAAGAAAACCTCTAGAAGAACACATAGGGTGAAATGTGTCAAGTTTTTCTACTAATAAAGTACCATCTCTTGAATACCTTGAGATGCTTCTCTTGCTTTTTCTGGGGATTAAATAAAATCCCTGTGGTGAATTTAAATCAGCAAAGACAATAAATAAGGTACTTTGAAGCATAATACAGAGCCTAAAAACAGTGTAAACACAATGTGAAAATTCTAAATATCAGCAATAAAATAATAAAGGAACCAATAAAAAGTATTGAGGCTAGGTTAACAAATGGATTCTAATTTTCTTCCCAATACCAAAATTTTACCCTTCTTCCTGAATGCTGCACAGTATTGTAGAAGGCATTCCACATGATTCTTTTTTTAAAAAACAAACAAACCTGCTAGTTTCTTCCTAAATACACAATTAAGATTGTAAGGGCATTCTGCAAGAAATAACCTGCAACTAGCAAGGCTTTTTCTGGCTTCCTATCCAGCATGGTGTAGTGGTTTGAGTATCGGACTACAACTCTGGAGGCCAGGGTTCAAATCCCTCCTTGGCCATGAGAATCCACTGGGTGACCTTGGGCAAGTCATCCCTCAGAAACCTCTGTGATAGGTTGGCTTTAAGGTCACCATAAGTTGGAAATGAAGGCATACAACAACAAGAACTCATCTGTCACCCTTCAGTTGCTTTTGGACAAGTGTATTGTACTATATGAGTTAGTAATCTGGGCAGGTTCATGTGGAAGGGTATTGTACTATATGAACTATGTAGGTTCTTAAACGTATGGAAAGCCTTAGAGATCCTTAATATCCATTGAAGAGTGTAGCTTGGGAAACCTGTGAATCTTCAGATGTTGTTGGACCGCAACTTCAGTTAGTAGTCCAACAGTTAGCAGTTAGTAGCCAGTGCAGCCAGTGTGGAGGGATAATAATAAGAGTTGCATTTCAGCAACAGCTGGAGTGCCATGTCTTCCCCACTCTTACCACATATGAACCACATATGAAGGAGCACAATATTTGTGATGGGATCTATTTGTTATTACTATCTCAACAACTACAAACACTGGCTAGTATTCTCTATCATCTACATATATGAGTATACTTTGTGAAGTCGAAGGCTTTCATGGCCGGCATCCATAGATTTTCCTTGGGTTTTTTTCTGGGCTGTGAGACCGCATTCTGGAATAGTTTCTTTCTGACATTTCGCCTGCAACTGTGGCTGGCATTATCTGAAGATGCCAGCCACAGATGCAGGCGACATGTCAGAAAGAAACTATTCCAGAACATGGTCTCACAGCCTGGAAAAAACCCAAGGAAAATCTATGAGTATACTTTGTTGGGAATTAGAGTGTCCTAGGGTGTTAGTGCTTTTAGGAAACTCCGTGGAAGCTAAAACTGTTAGAAATTAGCTAATTTTAGGAATTGGTGTTTTGGGGAGTCTTCCTTCTGAAAACTGTGAATCTCAGCCGGATCTTGTTGGGACAAAAGGTACTCTGCAATTTGTATTAGGATTATTAAAAAGGATTGGCCTTTTTAGTCATCAGCATGCTTGCAGAAAGCACGGGATGAGTCCTTCCTGAATCTCCATTTGCGAAGAAAAGCCAGAGATTTTCACCATCTAGACAACCCCTACGTAACTTCTCCTGGCTTGACTCCCCCAAACCTGATGGTAACATCATTCACCCATGTTCTGACTGGCAGCAGAATGAACTTCCTTCTCCCCTTGCAGCTGATGCCTAGTAAAGTAGGTTGGAAGGTGGAGGTACAATCATGGCAGTAGTGTCACAACCGTAATCAAGTATTGAGTCATGATTGTGATACTATTGTCATAATTGTAACTGCATGGGGAGAAGAATATTCATACCGCCAGCAGTTAGAGCACAGATGAATAACCATTGCTGTCAGGTTGGGGGGTGGGTCAGGCCAGGAGAGGTTACTTAGATAATTGTACTTAACTTAGATAGCTGATGTAGCATAATAGCCTCTATCTGTTATCATTATATTTATTAATATTTATTAATTAACATAATCCACAATGCTGCAGCCTTATTTGAGAACTCACGCTGAACAAGTCTTGAAGAGAAACGACAATGCAGAAAGAATCACAACCCAAAAACATCACTCAAGGAGACCTTCTGCTGTGCTTTCTGCAACCGGACCTGTTTATCTTGGATTGGCCTTTTTAGTCATCAACACGCTTGCAGAAAGCACAGAATGAGTCCTTCCTGAATCTTTGTTTGCGAAGAAAGGCCAGAGAGAGAGGGAAATAAGCTAAAGCCATACTAAGCAATACAGTGAGTTAAAAACAGATTTTAAAAATTTAAATGTTTTTAAACCTAGGTATAATAGTCTTTGGGTTGAATTAATGAGGCCCAAAGTGTTAGGTGAACAACTAACCTTTAATTTAGCACCTAAATAATATGAGTGTTTGTGCCAGTCAGGCCTCCAGGGGGAGAGCATTCCACAGTTGGGTTGCCATGGCTGAGAAAATCCTCTCCTGTGCCCTGACACAGTGCATTGACCTCACTGGTGGGACATGGAGGAGGGCCGCCTTCAGCAGATCTTAATCCTCAGGTAGACACCTATATTTTCATCCATCCATTATGTACTTGCCAGGATTATGCTTTGCAGGAATGCTTTATTGAGTATTTCTGCATGGTAGGGTGTTGGACTAGATGGCCCTTGTGGTCTCTTCTAACTCTATGATTCTATGATTATAAACCTCACACAAATTTGCTGATTTAAGCTAGTGAGTTTGATTTTGATCAGATATGCTGTTAGATGAGCTGAGAAAGAAGGACAAAAAAAAAAACCCACCCTGATTGATTAAGAGTAACTTTATTTTTGCCTTTAAAATATCTATTTGTCTATCTATCTAAATATATAATTTAAAGTATTTCTGTATTGCCTCCCAGCCCACAAAGGCTCCTGAGGCAATGAACAAATAAAAACCAAATAAAATGATACCAAGATAAAAAAATAGTTCAGAACATTAAATATGCTTTTGAAACTCCTACAAGTAGTCTAAAAATAATCCTAGAATCCAGTTTTGAAACAGTTAAAACAGCAATTTCAAACACTGAATGCCAGGTGAAACAGCACTGTTGCAGCTGCCTGCTGGAAGCTTAAAAGAGATGGAGCCAGCCTAACATCTTTGGATAGGAAGTTCCACACTCAAGGTGCTGCTACAAAGAAAGCCCTGTTATGAGTACCCATCAATCTAACTTCACAAGGTGTTGGGACATGCAACAGGGCCTCCTCTGAAGACCTCAAATTTCTGGCAGGCTCATATGGGATGAGGTGGTCTTTCAGATATCTTGGCCCCAAGTCGTTCAGGGCTTTGCAGGTCAACACCAGTGCCTTGAATTGAGCTTTGGAAGCAAACTGGAAGCCAGTGCAACTCTGGCAACACCAATGTTATATGGTCTCTAAAATGCACACCTGACACCAGTTTGGCTGCTGCATTTTGCACTAGCTGCAGCTTCCAAATACCTTTCAAGGGCTACCCCACATAGAGTACCTTTGGAGATTATCACATGACACTGTTATAGTGCTATTATTCCACTGTAAGTGCTCTGGCTGTCTCCTGTAGAATCCTGGGATTTGCAGTTTAGGGACGGGCATTTAACTCTTAGCCAGAGAGCTCTTAGGCCTCACTAAACTACAAACCCCAGAATTCCACAGGAGGCAGCCGTAGCCGTTAAAGTGGAATAATACTATAACAGTGTCATATGATAAAGTCTTTACAGTAGTTTAATTGACAAGTAACTAAGGCATAAACCATTGTGTCCAGGTCTGCCTTCCACAGGAAAGGGCACAGCTGATGCACCAGCTGAAGCTGGGCAAAGGTACTCCTGGCCACTGCTGCAACCTGGCTTTCTATGAGCAGTGCTGGGTCTAAGAGCACCCCCAAGCTACAAACCTGATCTTTTAGAAGGGGAAAGAGTAAACTGTGATCCCAATCTCAGGTCGTACTACTGAGCAGTAGCACTTCCACCTTGTCTGGATTAAGCCCCAGTCTATTCACCTGCATCCAGTCCTTTACTACATCCAGACAATGATTCAGTACTAACACAGCCTCCTGGGCAGTAGTTGTATAAGGAGAGATAGAGCTGGGTATCAGTTGCAGCTCTGGCTGTCTTCACCTTAACCAAATCCATTGCATTTAAACAAATTCAAAGAGAAGCAGCCTGATCTAGTTATTACTTTGAGGCAGTGGTGGCTGGTGGTTCTTGTCTTAGTGCAACAGTCAATCTGCTCTGAGTTTTCCGTAGTTTGAAAGGAGCTATTCAAGGTACTGAACCAATTTTGGAGATAGGGCTCTGTAACTTGGATAATGCTGTTAAAACCTGAATTAAAACTTGGCATGGATTCACCATCCTACCACCGCTCTGAGGTGTAGACTTGTGTGTCTGATTTAAATGGTGTGTGTGTGTGGGGGGGAATAAATATCTGTTATGAAGCACAAATAAGAAAATGGAGGGTGGGGGTAGGGTGTAGCCCTTTGGAGATTTACATATACACATGTATTCAAACTGACCCTAGTTGAGCTTTAAATACACAGTGGTAACAAGCTGCTTTAATTGATTCCCTGTGTGCATAAAAATAAGCCATTTGAATACATCAGCTGTTTTAAGAGGGATGCAGATGAAGGCTATTTTTGTCAAGAAGTATTTTTTACTGCTTTCAAATTGCCTCTGTTAATTTCCTAGAGGCAGTGAAAAGCCTTGTTTTCACTGATCCAGAGGATCTATGGATTGTTACATGTTGGCTCTAAATGTAATATGTATTTTATATAAATCCCCTCATGCTTTTCAAATATATCTAAATCTTTCAGTTCAGTTCCATATCAGTTCAGTCCTTGTTTGATTTTTTTTTTAAAAGATATTCTTACCTCTTCATTTCAAGTGCACTTGACACAACAGCTGATAAACTCCTTGTAGGCATGAATATGTCTCTGTTTTGTGACCTTTTGAACCAGTCTGTGATTCTGAGCTTGGTTACACAGAGTTTGAATGAGATGATAATCTAGACCTGTGGAGAGCCATTGTGTGTTGCCTTGTAAACACCAAGCTTTAATCAGCAATGTCCAATGAATGCAGTAGCCCCTCTTCATGCTTCCTTTGCAGTGCCTTCTGGATCCAGTTCATCCTTTTGAATTGTTGGAGAACGATTCTACTAAAAATTCATAGGAAGGACTATCAAGGAAGTGACAGAATTTTGGTCACCAATGTTGGTAGCTCAGCAGCCTTTTGCAAACTGTTCTATGGCTTGAGAATTTCCATTGTCACTCTTCTTGTAAAATAATGACCGTCTTTGCAAATGACACAGAGTTTTTAAAAATGGCAGATAGGCTCAGATGTGTATGTATATGGGTTGGTTTTTTTGTGTGTGTGTGGAGGATTATAGAAAATCATAGCAAGTACAGAGTGGGAGTTTAATTTTGTCTCCTATCTCCTGTTTCTCCTCTGAAACTGCATTTGCATCGGTACAAAGCAACCCATTGGCAACGTGTTTAACAGTGAGTGATCTTACCCTCCCCAATATATGTGCTCACACTGAAACAGCCTATTTACAGTTTTAAAAACAATGGTGTTAAATGTGAACACATATTTGTGGACAGGAACCTTGGAGAGATTAAAGCTACCACATACATGCCTTTCCTTGTTCATAAAACCAGTGGGGTGGGAAAAGACTGGCTAACTGAGTAAATGGAATGGGTAGTGCCATGTTACAGCAAAGCAGGCTTTTAGTTTACCTGAAGGAGGTAGTGAAAAGACCTTCACTGGAAGAGCCCTCCCCAGCCCGCCTCCTGGGCAATTAGCAGCCATATTCTATTCTTGGGCAAGGTAGTGGAATGTGTGGTGGCCTCCCAGCTATGGGGTTTTCTAGATAAAATGGATTGTCTAGATCCAGTCTGACTTCAGGCCTGGTTATGATTTTAGTTTTGCCTTTTTGGATGACCTGTGTCTGAAACTGGTCATGATTTGAACTGGACCTCTCAGCAGTATTTGTGTTGTTCATTAGCTGGGTATCCTTCTGAACTGCCTCATCGGGATGGGACTTGCATGAAATGTTTTTACAGCTCCTCTACTGGGCTCAAAAGGTTGTACTGAGGAGTTCCTGTTTGATGACTTTGTTGTTGGCCTATGGGAGCTCTCAGGTTTTAGTATTGTCACCCATGCTAGCTAATATAAACATGAAATGAGTCTCAGAGACTGTCCAGAGTTTTGGGTTTGGTGTGCTGATGACATCCAATTCTGTCTCTCCCTACAATCTAATTCTTTTTTTTTCCTCAATACTTTTTATGCAATCTAATTCTAAGGAAGTGGTTTCAGTGTTAAAGTGGTGGCTACTGTCAGTAAGGGACTGAAGAAAGGTGAAATACAGTAGCACCCCTGTATCCATGGGGGAGTGGTTCTAGGGGTCCCTGCGGATACTGAAAACCATGGATAGTAGCAAATGCCTGCAATGGAGTGGAGGGGGGAGGAAGAGTTATGGAGAAGGAGAAGCAGCTTTCACAGGGAAGGGAAAAGGGAGGCAAGTTCTCTCCTTCTCCTTACCTTTCCCTGTTCACCCTTTGCCCATCGCCAACTGCCGATAACTGCATCAGTAGATGGTGAATCAGCAGATATGGGGGTCCTACTGTAATTGAAACATAAACCAAAACAGGACAGAAGTGCTCTTGTTTGCTTTTAAGTAGTTTCTGAGCTATGGCAACCCTACAGTGACCTTATCACAGGGTTTTCTGAGGGTTGAGAGTGTGTGTCTTGCCCAAGGTCACCCAGTGGGTTTTCATGGCTGAGTGGGGATTCAGACCCTGGTCTCCAGAGTCATAGTCCAATGTTCAGATCATTACATGGCTCCTTGTTAGTCTACAAACAGATAAGTGAGTAGGTATTCAACTACAGCATCTGGTATTTGTTGGCAGTCTCCCATCCAAGTGCTAACCAAGGCTGACTCTGCTTAGCTTTCAAGGTCAGAAAAGATCTGGTGCTTTTACAGTATTTTGGCCTATCCATCCTGAAAAAAATGAGTACCTCCCCTGTATTGGTGGGAAAAACCTGAAACTGAATATATTTAATTTGGCTTCAAATTTTTTTTGCTCTATGGCTTGCTATTCACATTCGCTTGGCTGTATTTTTAAAAAATTCTTATTGTGTAAGTCCCTTTGAGTCAACCATATACAAAACAACCATACAAAACTGTATATGGAAGAAGGAAAAGGAATTTGGCACAATTGTGTTGGATGTCCAATAGAAATATGTTTGTAATAACTCTCTGGATTTATGTGGGATGAGTAAATCTAAGGAAAATGTGTATAAAATGATTTATATGTAATCTCTCATGCTGGTTAAAATGTATAGAAATTTACTAGTTGCTGTGGATAAATGCTGGCGTTACAGGTCAGGAAAGTGGGACCTTTTGCTCATATTTGGCAGTAGTGTAATCCAAAGAAGATTGGAAGGAAATTATTAAGAGTATTAACTGTGTCTCAGTTTTTTTAGTTTCAAAGTAAAAAACAAAGCTTCAAAGATGTTTTAAAGATGAGCTAGCAAAAGACTGTAGTTTCATGGTAACTTACATGTAAGTTAAGGTGCATCAACACTGTAGAAATAATGAATTTTTGCAGCACTTTAAGTGCTGTAGCTCCATCCTATTGAATCCTGGGATTTGTAGTGTTACAAGGTCTTTAGCCTCTGATGCCAAAGAGTGCTAGTGCCCCACAAAACTACAAATCCCAGGATTCTGTAGGATGGACCATAGCAGTTAAAGTAGTGTCAGACTGCATTAATTCTACAGGGTAGATGCACTGAGTACAGATTATGCAGTTAAAAGCTTGGGGAGTACAAAAAAGCTCTTTCCAATGAATACTGTTGAATCCAACAAAAGGTTTTTGCATCCCAGCTATAAGTTCTACCTGCCTCCCACTTTCCTCACTGTGGTCTTATTCTGGTGGTAGGGGAAAATGCTCGAAGCGAAGGCTGCTTCATGCCTCCTCTATGGACCAGCTTCAGCCAGCTTTTGGCATTTGCCTGTTAGCCTTGTAAGAGGCACTTTGCTATGGTGATATCTGTACTGCCACTCAAGATTCTTCAGCGCTCTCTCTCTCCTTTTCCTTTTCCTCCTCTGCTTCTCTGTGAGCTAGAAATTATTTAGTAGTAGCTGGGTTTGCTGCCAGCTTCTGTTACATCAAGCTGGGCTCCCTTTCTTTTGTGAGCATTAGCCTCTAATAACAAAGGCCCCGAAGCCCCAATGACTCACTCAGTGACACCTGTATGATCCCGATCACTAGTAACTTAAGTGGAAGTCTTTGGCAATGGGGTGAGTTCAGAAGGGTGGATGAGTGGCAACTGGAATAGTGCATGACGCCCAGGTTATAGCTGAGTAAAGCTGCTGCTCAGAACATTAAAGCCACGAGAGGCATCTCTGAGAGCAAGGAATGAGACCACAGAGCAGGAATCTGTGTCCAAGTGTTATTTGTATTTAGCCTGTGTTTGCTTCCAGGGGAAACACTTGTGAAGCAGTGACCAGTGAAATGTTCCATAACATCAGCCTGTTCAATACTGGGCTACTTTCATGCAAAAGGAGTTGCATCATTTTGAACTCTTACCTCACCCCCCTTTGACTGTCTTCTGGCCAGTTACACAACAGTAGCAGCTTGGCTTTGGGAGGCAGCCTGGATGGAGCAGTCAGTCACGACATCCTGCCACCACTACAGGGCCTGATTAAATCATCCGCACCAGCTGCCCATGGACAGCCTCCAACAGCACTTCCTTCAGGAGAAAATAGAAAGCAAGCATTCACTTTGGGGAGTTTCCTCTCTACTCCTCTAGCTCAGAGCCTTCCTTGTTTTTTGAACCAAAGAAACTCAGATTTTTAATTTGTATTTCCCCACTTCATAATATGTCTGATTGGGAGGAAAATGATAAGATTTAAAGCTCTCCTCCTTTCTCAGAAACCTCAGCAATAATAGCCATTCATTCACCTGCTTAATATTTACTGAGTGGTTCTCCCCCCCCCACACACACACAGGAAAGGCTCTACAAATGTGATTTGCTTTTTCTCTCTTAATCCATCATGTAGAGAAGGTAGGGCTCACAGGCTCAGAGTGCTACAACTTGTTCATTAGCAGGGGTGATGATGTTATCTGCCACCCTCTGCTCTGTTCCATCTGACTCTAGTGGCAGACCTTATAGTAGTCCCCTCCGGGGCGGGGTGGAGGTATCTAGCAACAACATTCTTGTGAGCTACCCTTGTAGTAATGCAAAATATTTTAGGTTGTCATAGACTTGAATGGCTGTTAACTTTACCCAAAAACCAAAACCTGCTAGAACTAGCTTGTTGGTATCGATCAATTTCCCTGCCTGTGTTTTCAGATTCACCTTGAGGCATGGCTAATGATGCCTCCCTCCACTTCAAAATTTACCACTGCACTATTGCTCTTAAGTGCTCCGTTCTGAATTTGCCCTTTTGGCTAGATCAGCCAGTGGCTCTGCATGTATCTTCCTTTCAAATGTGGGGCTTAAAAGAAGCTACAGTTTTACTGCATATCCAAGAGGCATAAAGCTAAGAGCAGAGCAGAGAAAGCCATTACCCTAAATTGCACTTTAATGGAGAAACTGGACTGACTGGCAGGATGCAAAGTTCCCTAGTTCTAACCTGAGCCACCAAAGGCAGCCCATTTTCCACACAATGGAAAGCCAATGTAAGCAGCTGTTTTCACCACAGTGGTTCTGCTAGGTGACAGCTACCTATGCTATCAAAACCCACTTCAGAAGAAGCCAAGACTTTGAGTGCAGCCCTCTGTCCAGTCTATATGATCTATGTAAGGATGAAACTCCCAATACCTTCTGAAGCCCTCCAACCTAGAAGGCTGTCTCATCCTTGTAGGTTGAAACCACGTTAGAATATTTCCATTCCCTTCCTTCTCTGTCTCAGTAAAATGTTCCTGGCTAAGTTAATAAAATGTGACTCACAATTTGAATTCAAAAGATGGATCCCTTTCTTGCTTAACCAAATTGGCTTCTGCTGGAGCCTGACCCCTCTGTGCTGATGACATTGTGCTCAAACATTGGATCCTGTCACACCAGGACATCATCTCCTGTACCCATAATCATCTCACATTCCAATTCCTTAAAAACCACCCTCTCCTCCTTACCTGCAGCATGCCAAGAAGAAGGATCCAAGTAAAGCCCCAAAAGTAAGCTTGTGCATGCCCCATGTGAGCTGGAATGCCCAGTAAACCAAGCCTATGCCCCATCAGGGCTTCCCTATGATAATTCCCATGACTGCCTGCCTTTGCCCAGAGTCCACCTAAGTCTTATACAAAAGGAGTCCTGTGTAAATCTCTCTATCCCTTCTAGGCTCACTTGGCTTGCCATGAGATCTTAAGCACTGTGTGAAGTTGGGGAAAGGTCTGGTGCTTGCCAGAAACCTCAGGGTGGATCTGGGCTCCATTGGTGTACAGACAGCTGGATCAGGCTGGAGCCAGAGTGACCCAGCTGTCTTCACGGCCACCCACGCAGCACATCTGCCTTGCTGGCCCATCACCCTTGGTGCCACTGCTGCTGCATTGCCTGCTGGTCCAGCAGCTCTGTCCAAGAGCCTGGCATCTCCTGCTGCTACTGGTGTGATAAGCGGAAGAGGCCATATCATGTGCTTGACAAGGAGGGGTCACCTTCTGCTTATCTCACCAGCAGTGATGGGAGATGCCAGGCTTTTGGTCAGAGCTACTGGGCCAGTGGATGAGGTGGCAGCAGCATTGACACCAAGGGTGATGGGCCAAAGGGGCAGATGCGGTATCGGCCCAGCTGGCCTGTGTGAACAACAACACACTCTTGCACTGGTGTGTGTGGATACCTTCATGGTCCATCCAGGGCCACCCAGATCATAATGTTCTGGATTGGCTCTGGATTAAGCAGGCAATGCACCAAGACCTGCAGGTTCCTCTTTCCCTACTCTCTATTCTAGCTTTTTCAAAACAAAGGTGGGGAGGGACCATTTTTTTGGTGCAGGTAATTAATTACACAATGATGCATTTATGTTTTACAGTTTAATAATGCAATATAATTGCGCTCCTACTGAAGCTTTGGGGAAAGCTGAATACATTGGTGTAATGAAAAAGATCTGTAAAATATAGAGAAAGATGCAGTGTACCCAAACGTGTTCATTAAATGTTTCTGCACAAACACTGCTGAAAAGCTAATAGAGCATCGGAAAGGTGAGAAACAGCAAGGGGGAAATAAGGAAGGGGGGGGGACATAAGCTGTTTCTCTCATTGTCTGTTCCTTTGTATGGAACTCGAGCATTGCTTCATAATGTAATCCACATATAGAAGGGAATGCTATGACAATTACTGTCTTCCCAGGATGACTGCTTCTTTAAAGGAACTCTTCAACCATCTCTTGAAAGTTAACAGATACTACCTGTTCTTTGGCCCTGGTACTAAAGACTTGTAATTATGGCTTTCAAGTGGATGAATATCAGGAGTAGCCACCTTCTTTCAGCCCCGAGGAAAAAAAAATATCCATTTCAGAGAAGCTCTTGATTTTGATGGTGGGCAGGGCTGAAAGCAAAATGGGTCCTGGTAACCAAAACACCAGTATATTTTAAATTGCTCTCTTTGTCAGTGACAGGTATAGAGGACTATTTCACCATTTTAAAAAAGAGAGGAAATGTACAAATGGTGGAAAACTAGTGAATGATGATTTTATGAAGATGGGGCAGTGGGAGACTGTTGGCTCTCTTGTATGTCCTGCAAAACGTGTACTGACAAAAGCAAAAACTAGGCCCGCAGAGATGCCACCTAACAGTACTATCTGAGGTGTTTGTCCCCAACAGTAGCTGATAACAGCAGAGTGCGGAAGCACAGAACCCTCTAGTAGTATTTGGCAATCTGGCACTGACCAACCTTGAAATGAAGCATAGACACTGTTGGATTCTTCCGAAGTCCTTGGAAGCAGTGTTAAATGCCAGTACTGCAAGTCACCATGTTGCAAGTTCGATTCCAGAGGGCTCCAAGGTTCACTCAGCCTTCCATCCTTTCATGGGTCGGTAAAATGAGTACCCAGCTTGTGGGGGCAATTAGCTAACACACACTGGAAACTGTTTAATGCAGTGTAGATGTGCAAATTGCTATTGCTTAAAACAATTTGTAAGCCGCTCTGATAGCCTTGTGGCTGAAGAGCGGGGTATAAATAAATAAATAAATAAAAATAAAATATCTTGTTGTTGCAGGATATACCGTATATACAAGATATACAAACACACCTTCCATGTTCTCCAACAATAAACAGTAACTACCCTCAGTAAGCATACCCAATCCACTACAACCACTGCAACCCACCTTCTACAACCCACACAAACTCTGGGTCTCAGCAGACTGATATACAGTAGTGATTATGCAGGGCTAGCACCTGGTGCGCCACACCCTTCACAGCCATACAAACTATTTTTCTACTTTGGTTTAAAAGCACAGTGTTCCCAACAGAGACTATCTGAGGAACCCCAGAGGAATAGATTCTGCCATAGGGCTTTAAATTTGTCACCCCTTGATCTAATGAGGGAGCATGACTGCATAGAACATCATACCCGAATGAGCAGCAAAGTTGGACTGACACTGAAAAAACAACCCTGAACGATCAATGGGAGACAGCAACTGAAACCTCTGAAACAAGGGCAGTCCGCTGGACGTCCTTGCTGAGTCAGACACAGACAACCAGCCTAAATCCAGTCCCTTATTCAACAGTTGCCTTTTCCTGTATTTTCTCCTTGAAATAGAGCTTAAATCTTTGTTGCAGCTCATTGAACTCTCTGTGCTATGTGTGACATGACAACTGTGTGTTATAACTTGCCAAACACTTCAGATGCACGTGCATATGGTTGTAGTGTAAATCTTCTGTCTTGGTGGTCCCAGCTCTTGCTTGTTGCCTACAGTGAGATTGGATTACGATGGCAGTCATGTTTCCTGCAGGATGACAAGAGAGTTTCTGATGCATTTCTTCTGCTGAAGTAAATAGGTTTTACCTTGTGAGCTGCCTGGATAGAAGCCTGCCTCAAACCATACATTAGCTCTTTGGAAGGAGAGGGAGGTGTTAGTGTATTTTTTAAAAAAACCTACAGAAACCTTTGTTCCAAGTGCAGAATATGAGCTAAGATCAAAATTTTTATTTATTTATTTATTTATTTATTTATACCCCGCTCTTCAGCCACAAGGCTATCAGAGCGGCTTACAAATTGTTTTAAGCAATAGCTATTTACACATCTACACTGCATTAAACAGTTTCCAATGTGTGTTAGCTAATTGCCCCCCACAAGCTGGGTACTCAATTTACCGACCTACGAAAGGATGGAAGGCTGGAATCGAACTTGCAACGTGGTGGCTTGCAGTACTGGCATTTAACCACTGCGCCACCAGGGCTCCTGGTCACAGGCATGCCTGACAAGTCTAGATTTCTTGCTTGAATGTGATTTGTAGGCAAAGGACTGACCTCTAAGAGAGTCTCTTGTAGATTACTTTGCTGCAACACATTACAAATATGGAGCTGACAATCAAAAACACAAGGGGAGCCTTTGTCGCAGTTAACATTTTAATCAAATCCAGCATTTTGGTACTGAGTAGAAGGTTAAAGAGTAAATAAACTGTGTGTTAACATTTTTTCTCCCTGAGGAAAAGAAACAGGGGGGAAATTGGTGCAACACCTGTTAAGTATGTAAGGTTCTCAGATCAGCGATAATAAGGATTGTCACCCAGTCAAAAAAGATAGGAACATAGGAAGCTCCCTTATACCCAGTCAGACCATTAATTCATTCATTCATCTAGCTCAGTATCACCTACTGTGAATGGCAGCAGGGTTTCAGGCAGATGTCTCTCACCATCCGATCGGGATCCTGCAAAGTGTGAGCTTACCATTGAGCTACAGCCTTTCCCAATAATTAGATCGTAGTCAATTTAATTATAAATTATAATAATAACAATAATAATAATAATAATAATAATAATAATAATATTTATTTATACCCCGCCCCTCTGTTAAAACAATCGGGGCGGCTTACAAAATTTAAAATACAATACAAATAAAATCCCTAAACACCCCCACTCCCACCCTCAATTATAAATTGACTAACTTTCCAAATGCATAAATTTGTGCAAATTCATTTGCTCAAAAAATAGTGTTTTTCCATATGTAACAGGGTATGTGTGCAAAATACAGTTCCCTGTGTATAACAGTATTGGGAGTGGATTGTGCAAAATAGACAGATAGATAGATGCCAAAATTTCTGATTTCTGTTCAGTATCCCAAGTTTCCTGGTCAAATGAATTTGACCAAATTATTAAAAAACTTGCTGTGGTTGGCCATTGTCTTGAGAGGGTCTCTTGATGTGTCAAAACACCCATTCTCATTGAGGAGGAAACAATTCATGTGTAGTTTCTTATATCCCTAGTCAGGGATTCTTGAGTTTGAGAACAACTGTCCTGCAGTACCTGCTTTCTTCTCCTCACAGTTCTAGAAGAGCCCAGCTTCTACTAACTCCTGAGCTGATGACTGGTACTGTTCATGCTATACCCGAGGTTAGTCTTGCTGGTAAAAGCTACAATGCATAAGGCTAGTCTAAAACATTTTCCTGCTAGAGACAAAGGACAAGACAGTGTCCTCTCCTCTGTCCATGTTCATAAGCTGACTGAATTGGCAGTTGCATCTTACTTCAACACTGATGTCAAGACACTTCTCTGCACTGAGGGCAGCAGGCTATCTGAAGTAGTCCATCTTTTGACACCTCACTATCACACCTCCTCACCTGTCCTCTGCTGCCTGAAGCACTTGCCTCCCTCTGCCTCATGGTAGGGCTGCCCCTGAGCATATGTACCACCCAGGGCCTAGCTTTCTTGCATGCTCCATGAGGTGTGGAAGGCTCTTGTCCACCTAGCATAGCAGAAACCTCTCCCAACATCCTGCACATAGAAAGCAAGACTGAACCTCCTTTTCTTTGCCCTGCTGAAGCTGCATTGCTTAACATTAGGGGCATGTCTAGACGAGAGGATATAATGCTCATCCCTGCGCATTATTGCAAATTCACAGCAGCGTCCTTTGGTCTCCACAGTCTTTCAGCAAAAATGATACACTGAGAAGCTATCTATGTTTGAAGTTCACATGCCCACAAATCAATATGGCGGCTGTAAATTAGTGTGTTATATGCTGCCACCGTTGCACAGGGGTTTTTTTTAACATTAAAGCAAAGGTGTGCAAGTGTGACCTTCTGCTTAAAAAAATTATTTAAGTGCCTTGGTGGAGGAAAAAAATCACACGATTGCTAATGCAAAAACCAACAGAGAGCTTCTGGGTGCTGTCTTGCTGGCAAGCCCACCCCCATGCATATCCGACCAATCCAATCTCTAGTTCCGCCCCCTCTGAGAATGTGCAGCAAATCAAATCATTTGTCCTAATGAGCGCTAATGCACATTTTCTCTCATTATTTTTTAAAAATTGGGAAAAGCTGTGAATCACCATGGGATCCCGTTGGGCCAAAAGGTATTCTCAAATTTTATGAAGAGTATTTTCATCATCTACGCAAGCCCTAGGTGAGATGAATCTAGCCTTGCTTTTATCTAAAGTACACTGCTGTCATGTTAACATCTATTTGCAGAGATGTGTGCAAAGAAAATGAGGAGGGAAAGGGAGAGGGGTGAGCTCTGTCTTCATCATTTTAAGAGGGCAAGACAAAAATCCCATCTAAATCCATCTAGACAACTTCAGGGGAAAAATTATATGAACCAAAGTAGTGAAAGATATTATAAATAAATAAATATCATATTGCAATTTACAGCTTATTAATGAGGACCTGGTTTAGTATGAACAAAACCATTGCTCTTTTGGGGGATAGTTAATAACCTTCACTAGCCATTGACAGCTTAACCCTTAGTAGTTACTATAGATACAGTACTTTGCATCCTATTTTAACAAAATGAGTAAAATATCACTTCTAGAATTTGTATTAAATAGTTTCTTGAGAATGTAGTCTTCATGATTCTCAAGAAATCTGTGTCCTACAAGATTTGGGGATACATGAAAAGTAAATTTGGTACACTTTTGCAGTTGGCTATGCTACATACGGGAATTACTGGGACTTGAAAGATGCTCAAAGTATATTGAATAAATAAATAAGGAATGCCATTGTGTGGGTTGCACTATAAAATGACATAGGTCAGGGCTCAAAGCTATCTCTGTGGCATTTTGCTCACACATGGGGTAAAACTTAGAAATGTTACTTGTTCAGTGTACAGTTCCCAGACAGCCTGGCCACTGGCAATGTTGGGAATTCTGGGAATTGTAGTGCAAAGAATTCTGTTTCCAAGATCTATAAAGAGGCTAGAGGCTGTGTCAGAGCTCTTCATGTGAGACCAAGAAAGCCAATGCAAGTCGGAGCAGACAGTACTAGGCTATATTGACCAATGGCCAGACTTTTACAGTTGTTAGCTCTCCCATCCTGCAGTCCCAGAGTAGCTCCCTCAAAGTCAGGAACATCCCTAGAATAGAACTATGTTAGGTATGGAGGGGGGAACTGTTGTGAGAATCACTCCCCCCCACCAGCATATACTGTACATATGAAATAAGAAAACTCTTTATGCTTCCAGCCAAAGTGCTTACAGTGTGAACTTGGTCTTTCACATAACCAGAAGTGACTGATAAGTATCTCCCACATAATATAAAGCATGAATATACTAAGTTATAGATTCGGGCATCCCAAATCTGGGCCCTTACTTTTTAAAAAAATTCCTGTGGGGCATAAAGCTGCTGGCATGTTGTTTGTTGTGCCACTGTACCCTAACCTGTAACCTGAAGGGTTACGAGATGGCTGCAGAGCTATAGTGCAATCCCAGCAGGCCACATCAAACCTAAGGTTTAAATTTGTTGTCTTCATCTGAACCATGTCAGTTGACTTGAAGTACAACCTGCCCTCATTCCAGCTCTTGAACGGTGGGGACAAAGCTAAAGCGTCTTGTAATGATATCTGCAGTCCAGTGGCCCAATTTTAGCCAAACATCCCTTCCCTGTAGGTAAATGAGCTATTACAAAAGTTATCTTCCATCTTGCTGTCCTGCTGTCAGTTTGAGCACTGTTTCAGACCATGAATATCTGCCTGTTCCATACCTTCAAACTGTTCCAATTTGATAGGGACACTCCTGATTAATCCTCTGCTGTTCCACTTTTTCAGCTGCTTTTAAAATGTACCAGATTCTCTCTCCTCTGCTCACCTTCCCCATTTGTCCTCAGCTGACTTCATTTGCTGCAAACTGGGTCTTAATAATAAAAATGGTTTGCACTTAGCTAAGCTAAGGAAGATGAAAGAAGAAGGTGGAGTCTTGCTCTTCCCAGTAGGCTCAAGCCAAAGCAAATTGCTGCAGCCTCTCCTAGCTTGTGTATTCTTCCTCATTAATAATTTTTACCATCTTGACCACACACTGACGTTGCTTGGCTGCGTGTGTCCCTGTTTTCATCTTTGAAATGTTAGAGGGCATGCTGTTCAGACCAACAGCACTAGTACTCAGAATACTGTGGGATTTTTGGTAATCTTCTTTCACCCTCTGACATTAAAATAAGATCAGTAAATTATATGTTACTGTGAGCTTCCACATACTTGGAGCATGAACAGCTGCAAACCAAAGTGTGATGGCTTTGTTTTTGTCAAGAAAACTCTTGGCAAAGCTCCATAACTTTTTAGTGAGGCATATGATAATTTAATAAGCAAAACATTTTAAGTTAGTCCTGTGGTGGTAGTAGTAGGCTTAAAAATGCATTACATAAGTAGGTCCCATACTTCTGGCTGCTTAGCCTGACAGGCTAGCAAGAACTATTTGGGTGACAACAACTGCTATACAAATGGCCGTGACACCTCCAAACTGATATCCTAGCATAGATCACATGAAGGCACCTGAGTGTTTCCAGCTGAAGAGGTTCTGGCATCGAGACCCTTGTGCCTTATTCTTTGCACCACTGTTATGCTGACTGTCTCCATTTCTACTGGTGAATGTGTAGTTTGCCACTACTCTCTAGACTTGTTCTAAGGGTGAAAAGGTTACACAGCCAACCACATTGAGCTATACATCCCCAAGGGACAAAAACAGTTAAAGTGGTGAGAAAGAGGGAGGAATAATATTGGAAGTGTAGACTTTTAGAACATACCTTATTCTAAACATCCTGTATGTTCAATAAGTAAACAGATGAGATGCTTTCTTGGTATGCAGTTTTGCGTGCCAGTGGGCCTCTGAGAATTTCTGTGTGCAAGTACTGTAATAATTTGCTCAGTAACAAGCATGTGAAAATAAGCAAGAAGGAATTTATTTCCAGATATACAACACTATAGGGCAGAGTTTGGGTCTTTAAAAGAAAAAAGAATGCAAGTGCTACCTTGCACACTTACACTCAGGCAAATGTGGATCAAGTATTGTGATTGTCAGTGTTGACAATATTCTCTATTGTGAGGCTTCTTTAAATTAATTGGTAGGTTCATCTTCTCACAGGGCTGCCCCAGATACAAAGGGAGAGAGGCTGGAGCAGCCCCCAGGTATGGACTTTATCACATGCAATTGTAGAATTACACCAGGATAGTAGTGGGAATGGTCTTTCATTATCACATGGTGTCGTGACTATCCTGTAGTTGGTCTGCCCTCTAACCGTTACTGTGGCACATTTCTTCACCGACAGGGGAAATCCATCAGTGCCTCTCAATACCGCTGCTAAGCCAGTATTCCCCTTTGTGCCATAATTCCCTTTTGCAGCAATAGCGATATGACAGAAGTCACATGGCACAAGGGGGTGTGATCCTTGTGCCATGTGACTTCTGTCATATCGCTATTCTCTTCCTTTCTCCCCCGTCCCCCTTGCTATTCCCAAACTGGCCAAGATTATTTTTTCTCTGTGCCTTTTTTTAAAATTTATTTTTGCTGTAATTGCATAACTACAGGGAAACAATGAATTTTTTTTATCGTTTCCCTGTAATTATGGAATTGCAGCAGGAAAAGAAAAGAAAGGCACGCATGTACCGAAGGCAGGGCTACAGAGCTGGTGTGGAGGGACAGAAAATTTCCAAAGTAGCACAATTGCAGCACACTCACAGTGATTTTCTTTCCTTACCCCCTACACATCCTTACCTTGCTGTTCCCCTCCTCTTCCATTTATAGTTGAAAATCAACCGAAAGGCTGGCTAGAGGTGATACAATGTCACTGGAAAAGATTATAATGATCGGGAAAGTGGAGGCAGGAGGAAAAGAGGGAAAGTGCATTATAGAGGGAATGCTTGAATCAAGGAAGCCACAGCCCTGAGTTTGCAAGACCTGAGCAAGACAGTTGATGACAAGAGCTCTTGGAGATCATTAAGTTCATCATCCATAGGGTCTGTATAAGTCAAAGTAAATGAGGTAGTACTGCTTGAGAGCATCTCCAAAGGCTTGGGCTACCATTGTTGGAAACCTTTACAGTATGCTAAATGAACATACTTGTGTGCCTTCAAGTCATTTCTGACTTATGGTGACCCTAAGGTGAACCAGTTATGAGGTTTTCTTGGCAAGATTTGTTCAGAGGGGTTTGTCCTTGATTTCCTCTGAGACTGAGAGAGTGTGACTTGCCCAAGGCCACCCAGTGGGTTTACATATCTGAGCAGGGAGTCAAACCCTTGTATCCCAGAGTTCTAGCCCAATGCTCAAACCACTTCACCATGTAGGCTCTCCAATGAAACTACTAGTCTGGTCTAATCAGGCTGTGTGCATCTGTGCCTAAGTGCCTGTCTATATGAGGGGGAAAATGTGGATTGATGCTCACTAATGCAAATGGGAAGCAGCTTCTATTTGTCTTAACGGGTTTTTTTGGCAAAATTGCAGGCATGCAAAGCTATTCACTTTTGCTGTCCCAACGGGAATGCCCGAGAATCAAGATGGTGGGCATGAGTGAATTACTCGCATTTTTATTGTTACTAGTTGCCACTGGTGAACAGTATTTTTTAAAAAAAACAAGCATATCTAAGGTACAAAATGTGATATTGTGCCTAAATAAATTTTTAAAAGAAACAAAAAAGGTTGTTTTGTTGTTTGAGTGCTTGCTCGCTAAAGCAAAAATCCAAGATGGCAGTTCTGGGTGCTTGCCTTGTTAGCAAGCTCCGCCCCTGACCGCTTCCACTTTTATCACAAATGCAAATGAATGTGAATCCAGTTGTCCAAACAAGTGACAGTGTGCATTCTCTATGGAGCTTTCCTCTTCTTCTTCTTCTTCTTCTTCTTCTTATTCTTATTATTATTATTATTATTATTATTTTAAACTTAAAACATACAACAAACATACATTAGACATAATTCATTCTTTCATATATATTAAATGATACATAATGTTCATCTTAATTATTGACATAAATTAATTACTCTCCACCCCACTGCAAAGTGAATTCACAGAAGACCACTTGAAGATCTATGGTTACAGGTAAGCAACCTGTCCTTTCGATTACATCACCCACACCTGCAGTGGTTTATGAGAGCATTCCATTCTGTACTGTCCTCTCAACTTCCCTCAGTACTTTCCCAGAACATAATTGGCCAGACGTCCTTGAACACTCCAGCTACAGATAGCATGCTCAGCAGCCCTAACCCGGCACCCCAGCTCACAACATGTTCTCTACTCATGTCAAGCTCTGGCATGCTAACTACAACCTAGCAGCAACATATACATTTGAGCTAACTATCTATACAAAGCCCATGCCAGAGTCCTGACATTATGTTCAGTGACTAGAATGGCATTGAAAGATGAGGACAAGAAAGGTAAAAGTGGTTTTGGTGAACTGACCAAAGGAACAGCAATTTATATAGCCCCCCTTAATGATACTTGGCATTCTTGCGCACAACAACAGCAAAAAATAAAAATCCAAGTCCTTGCTCCAGAGGTTGCAGCTGAAATGCTGACATTAAGAGGGGTAACAGGAAGAAAAGAGAAGAAAGGATGAATATGAGTGGGCTGATACAGTGGCATGTACAAGAGCTTTGCTTCAGTTGTATATTCCTACAGGCAAAGAGATTCTACCTAAATATTAGGAAGAACTTCCTGAGAGTAAGAGCTGTTCAGAAGTGGAATACACTGCCTTGTAGTGTGGTGGAGTCTCTTTCTTTGTAGGTTTTTAAACAGAGGCTAGATTGCCATCTGTCAGGAATGATTTGATTGTGTATTCCTGCATGGCAGGGGGTTGGACTGGATGGCCCTTGAGGTCTCTTCCAACTCTATGAGTCTATGATTCTATGATTCTATACCATTTATTTATTCCATTTTCCAAACTTGCAATGATTCTCTTGGAGGTATATGCCTCTTTTTTCTTTAAAAAAACATATTCTACAAATGGCTTCCATAGTTCATCAAAATTACTACTTTTCCATAATCCTTTTATTAACTTCCATGGAGCTTTTAAAAAAACATTGAAAAAGCCATGAAGGCTTTCCTGGTGGAGTTTACGGTGGATTTGGACCTCCTCCTTCTGAATACTGCGATCTGATGCAGAATGCCATTAGGACAGGTAGGATTCCCAACAAATTCTATAAGGATTATTTTGACTGTTAAGACAACCCCCCGTTTTGTTTGTGTGTGTTTGTATACTACTCAGCTCTGTTCTGAACAAATCTGAATAGTAACTAGGCTTTCAGAAAGAGATTACACGGTTTCATTTTTTGAGGCTGCTTACCCATCCCTTGGCTTCTGTTTTGTTGCTAGGCAACCTTGACTTTGCTTTTTGTGAGGATGAATGCCAACTGCTGTTTTGGCTGATTCTTCTTCTGTTACTCCCCCTTTCCCCCTTTTCAACCCAAGGAAACTGTCTGTGGCATAATGTCAGATGCTCTTTTTCACAAAGATTTATCAGGAAAGCTGTGCTCCAAATCTCCCCCACCCTCACCCCATTCTAACAATGGAAGTGATAAGTGCTATTGTTGTTGTTTGAATTCTTTGTGTATTATTGAGAAGCTATATGCAGAACAGAAATTTGCTGGCAGATGTTTGAAGTCTGGCTAACAGGCTGTGCAGAAACCATTTCGGCTTGCTGATAAACACACTTGCACCATGCAAGTAGTTTTATATACTGTAATGTCTTGGTCACATCCATATTTTACATGTTTAGGTATACACTGGACTGCATTGAGAGCCCAGCATGGTGTAGTGGTTTGAGTGTTGGACTACAACTTTGGAGAACAGAGTTTGAATCTACACTTAGTCATGGAAAACCACTGGGTGGCCTTGGGCAAGTCATACTCTCTCAGGGCTCATCAACACAAGACAGGATATGCTGGCATGTCCTGGCTGTGGATCAGGTCCATTGTTCATTCCCGTGTTATCACCTCCAAATACGTTAGGGTCCAGATAGGCATGTTGGCCCATCACTGCAGCTGTCGCCACCACTATACCCCTCACCGTCTCAGAAGGCAGGAAACCGGCCCACAACATGTGACTACAAGCCCCCTGCATGGGACCAGCTTTGGTCCCATGCAGGGGGCTCCTTCCTCCCTTCTGGGAGAGTCGGAGAGACCACCACCACCAGCAAGAGCTGGTCTACTAGGATGAGCTCCTGCAGTCTCTGTGGCCTGATCCATTTCCTCCCAGCAGAAATGGATTAAAAGAAGTATTATCTTATAATGTTATATCAGGCCCTACCCACCTTTCCCCTGTCTCAGCCCAATATCTGCCCTGGTGGTGGTGAGGACTGCCTGGGGGCAGAACGGGGCAAACATCCTGTGTCATCAGGATTGCAGGGCTCTAAGACAGGGCCAAGACGGGGTATATTGTTCATCTAGACAAGCCCTCAGCCTCAGAGGAAGGCAAAGTCAGACCCTCTCTGAACAAATCTTGCCAAGAAAACCCCATGATAAGGTCATCATAAGTCAGAAACAACTTGAAGACACTGAACAACAAGGATTGCATGGGACTATCATTAAGTGGATTATACCCATGTTTGTCACTCTGATAAACTAATGTTGAAGGTTGGCTCTGAAATGGATGCCTCCTGTCAAAGAAGTTCCCAAACAGTAATTTGTTCCATGGTGAATACTGTATGTCAGGAGAGGTGATATTTTACATTTCCTGGCTGTGAATATTTTTGACTTTGGAACCTATGGCTTGATATCCCATGATCAGAATAGCTAATTGACCAACCTGATTTATAGGATTTACAAGTTTACAGGAAAGAAAGAAGCAGTTGTACCCAATTGGCATGAATATACTGCCAGTCCCTGGCACATTGGGGGGGGGAATAGTTTTCACCCCCGCCCCATATCATGTACCCTGAGAACCACTGTTCTAAAGCATGGTGCACAGTCTTGTTTTAGTGGAAAATGGTGCTTTAAAGGTTTTTTTTAAATAAATAAATAAATAAATAAACAAGAACCAGAAAAGCTGAAAACATTTTTCGAGGAATGTGTGACCTATGGCAGGTTCTAGTCAACAAAATTGGACCCCAGATCCATCGGCATTGGCCACTACAGCTATGCATGGATGCTCTTGTTCACACAACTGTTTTCATCGTGGCAACATAATCTTGTCCCAGGAAGCCCTATAATGGTTCCATGTATACCTGGGATGATCACATGAAGTCTGCATCATATTGGAGTGAGCTCCTAATTTGGTGGTGTCTTTGAATTACTGAGTAGCATACTATTGCATACTGTGTTGGCTTAACACTCTGGGAGACCAGGGTTTGAATCCCTGCTCAGCCATGGAATCCAGTGAGCAGTCATACTGTCTCAGCCTCAGAGGAAGGCAATGAGCAAGCTTCCTCTGAAGAAATCTTGGCAGGAAAACCCTGTAATAGGTTCACTTTTGGGTCACTATAAGTTGGAAATGATTTGAAGGTGCACAACAATAATACTGTTGCATATGGGGTGTTGTTAGCCTTGAGAGTAGTCCCTTCCTCAATCTGAAGTTGTTTACACTAAAACCCATTCATCACAAATTGTAGTTGTCCTCTAAAAGTGCCTGGCTACAGTTTTGATTAGATGCAAATTTTGTACTGTATTAGTAGCACTGCTAGAAGTCAGGCCAACATCCGAGGGTTTTGTGGCTGTTAAGAATTATGCCGGTTTGCTGAGAAAGATCACAGCCAATCCTATTAGCACACCCATTGTGACAGAATCACTCAAGTAATTTGCAGTATGTTGCCTGGCTTGGAAATAATTTCCATCATCTTGAATGTTAGTTTTGTTGTACTGCATGTGAAGGATCAGGAACAAATCCTGATTATGAGGAAGGTATTATGTGATAGATGTTTGCATAAATAACCTCTGTGTATTTATACCGGCAATTTTTTCCCTGGTTGGCAATTTCTCATTGGGCCTCAACTCATTAAAAGTATCTTCAGCTGTGGTTCATTTCTCTGTACATGTTGAATGGCAGAAGTGTAGAATGACTAATGAGGCAAACAACTATTTGTGCTGCAGGTCTAGTGCTATGCTGGATTCCTCAGATTTTCCTGCAAAAATTACTATTTTGGGAGGGCAGTGAAACATGTTTGAATTTACTGCCATGTAGATATGGCATTTATGGGCCCATTAGAGCAATAAGATCATCTGGAAAGGGCCTCCTTTCTGTCCTAGCAGCCTCTCAGGGTTCATCAGACATTTCTTCAGGATATGCCACCTGGCTGCGGAGGTGGGCTGTTTCTCCCTTGACCAGGAGAAAATGGGCCGGAGTCCAAACAGGATGCTGGCCTGTCACTGCAGCAGCTGCCGCTGCTTCAGTTTTCTCCTCTGATGTGGAAGCTAGGAAGGGGGGCCACAACCATTGACTGCAGGCCCCTGCATGTGACCAGCTTTGGTCAAGGAGAGCCAGGGAGATGGTGGCAGCAATGAGGGAAAGCATTCTGGGACAGGCTCCCACGGACAGCCGGGGCCTGATCCAGCAGTACTGGATTAAACCAGGCATTATATTAAAACTCGATAAAGGGCCTTCTCCCAGCTTGCCCCCCCCCTTCAAGCCTCATATCTGCCCCAGAGGTTGTAAGGACTGCCCGGGGGCAGATCAGGGTAAATGCCCTGCATCATCTGGACTGCAGGCCTCTGGAATGGGGGAAAGCCGGGGTATTTGGCTGATGTAGACAAGCCCTAAGACTCATTTTGTGGGGACAAGGGAGAGGGACTTCTTAGTGGCTGTTCCTAGACTTTGGAGCTTCCTCCCTAGAGAAGCCAGGAGGATCCTGTCTCTGCTGTCCTTTCTCTAACAGGTAAAAAACATTATTTTGCCATCAGGCATTTACAGTCTGACGGGGATTGATTGGGCTTGTAAATGTTGTGAGATTTGGATTTTAAGGTCCATATATAGATTTATTGTATGTTAATATTTTTAATGTTTTAAATTCTATATATTATTTAATTCGTTTTTTAAAAATTTGTATTTATATTTTAATGCTTCTGTATTGTTTTAAAATTGTATGGTTTTAAATCCATTGTTAGCCTCCTTGAGTCCCTATAGTGGGGAAAAGGAGTAATATTAAATGATGATGATGATGATGATGATGATGATGATACAGATTGATATAGATCAGTAGTGGGAAAGTATGGCCCACATGCAACCTCCTAGGCCATTTACAGTATATGGCAACCAGGGATCATGGTGTTTCTTTAAAAAAAAAATTGGAAAAAATTATTTGCCTCCAAATGCCTCCTAGAAGGTGCTGGGACAACTTCTCCATGTTTTTAATCACCCTGAGCCATTTTAGGACCAGGAGGGGCCTTTGCTTCATACAGGAAGTGGCCCCGAAACTGACTTCCTGTTCTCTTCCTTTTCAGAAAGAAACCTTTTTTGGTCCTAAAAAGGCGGAGACAGGGCCAAAAAATGTGGAGAAATTACCCTTTACACCCACTCAGGGGCATTTGGGAGCAAGAACGTTCTACTTTTTTCAGAGGGTGCAAGTGTCCTGATGGGCCAATGAGGCTCCCAACCCCTGACAGTTGCCCAGTTAGGGTATACCCAATGTATCAGTTGTCGGATGGTGAGTCAACCTGTAAGTAAATCCCATTGCTTAAGTATGTCTACTCTAGTTGAGACTAATAACAGGATTCAGGTGACTGATATACCTCTGTAGTACATCTTGCCTCTGCTGGAGGTATATGTAAGAGAGGAAATGAGACTTGGTCACAAAGGGATAGGAAAAATCAGAGAGCCAGCTCCATTTCCCAGGTGACTAAAAATGTTAATGAACCCCCATTTTACCCATCCTACTGTCCCTCAAAGTCACAGCACAAATTCTGTTTTGCTAACCAGAGGGAAGTGAGAGGCAGCCTAAACATGGAAAACGCTGACCTAGAAAAACTGCAATAGCATTAAATAGTAATTTAATGACTGTAAGTACTGTACTACCAAATAACTTCATCATCAATAAATAAAGTGTTATGTCTTCAGGCCACAACTTAGCACTTTTCCCTGGCTGGATCTCTTCCTTTTCTGGCATTCAACATTACTAGATTATGTAATCACAGGGCCAGAAAAGTCATAACAGCCACACTGTAACTAGATTTCTGCACTTCAGCACCCTTTAATAGATTAAATTCCCATATCATGTATGGCAGTGATTGTCAGTAACTTTTTAAGCCCATCTAATTTTGGCACCGAGGCATTCTTTTCTTGTCACATAAGACATACTTGATAAATTTTCATGGTCTGTGGACATGGCTTGGTAATTTTCAAACCTTCGATCTGAGGTGGAATTTCTGAAGAATTATTGAGAGGGGAACAGAATTGTGCTTCCTTCTTGCTCCGGGTTGATGCTTGCTTGGCACGTTTTTCGTCTTCCACAAACCCATTGCGTTAGCCTTTGGGGAGGAAGAAAACAATTCTGTGCCTTCTTTATTTTCCTCATTTGAATGTTGGCCTGTGCTAGATCGACTTTGGAAAAAAAGTAAAAGGCAGACAAGAATAAATCTGTTGAATTACACCATCTGAATTTTTGTAATGCAGATTTTAATACTACTACTTTTAGGATGAATAGCCAGTGTGGTCTAGTGTTTTGTACTGGTAGGACTGCAAAAGACCAAGGTTCGAATTCCTGTTCAGTAATGGAGGCCCTCTGGATGACCTTTGGCAAGTCACTCTTTCTCATCCTCAGAAGAAGGCAATGGCAAACACCCTTCTAGAGAACTTCCCATGATATTACGGCCTTAGGGCTGCTATAAGTTGGAATTGGTACACAACATACACACAGACACTTTTATGATGGTGTGACATTATAAGCATAAAATACTGAAGATTCCCCCCCCCCCAGGCTGTTTTCAAAGCCTTTTCCTTATTGGAGCCCTTAGTTGGGGGGGCCATGAGTGTTCCATCTCCGAGTCTCACCTCCATACCATAAACCCTCCCCATTTCCCCCAGGGTTTGCTTGGCCTTCATTCCCTGGGGGAGGAGGAAGCTGAAGCCCAGACATTCTACTGCTGCTGGCGGCTGAAAAGCCACTGTTTAAACAGATTTTGTTCACCACCCCCTTCCCTGGATTCTCACTGGCTTTTCAGCCACTGTTGGCTTCCCTGGGCTTTGGCTCCCCCCCTGTCCTGGGTGGGAGGCGATGAACCGAAGCCATTTAAACAGCAGCAAGCCGCTGCCACCACAGTCCAAAAAGCTGCTGTTTGAATGGATTCGGTTCACCACTCCTGTCCCTGGTTTCGTCCGTCCCGTCCCTGGTGCTCCTTCATTCCAGCGGCAGGCCGGCCGAGGGCTCGCCACCAGCAAAGCAGTACAAGGGGGCTCGGGAGATTCCTGGGTGGACCCACCGGGCAACGAGGCCTCCCCAAGACACACACATGGCCGGCTCCAGCCTGCAAGGATTCCCGCCCGCCATCCCTCCTCACAATCTCAACACTAGGGCAGACTTCCCTCTCTCTGCCGCTGCCTCTTCTTCTTCCTCTTCCTCCTCCTCCGTGTCCTCAAAGAGGCAACCAAGGCTGCTGCTGTCCCCAGACCGAGGTCTTCCAGTTTTAAAAGAAGTCTTAGGAGACTTAAATATCATAATCGTGGGTTGGCTGTAGAGAAAACCTTACCTGTGATGTGGACTTTGGATGTGGAGGTAGATCAGGATGGGATTTTTGATACTATATTGGGCAGATATGGACAACTTTGGTGGATCTGGGAGCCCGTTTTGCCAGCCTGTCACCCACTATGGGCTGCTTTGTACACTCCTGCCAAAGTTCACTGCCAGCCAGGAAAAAAAAGAGATGTTTATTTTAAATGCACTGTTCTGCTTGCCCCTGAAAATTTGTGAGTCTAAAATCATTTGTAATGTGTTGCTGCCAAAATTCACCAGCAGGCCACTACATCTGCTTCCTTTAAATGGTGTTTTCTGCCCATTTTGTTGGCTGCCATATTTCAGTGGCAAACTGCTATGAGGCATTTAAAGGATTCAAAATGCTTGATTTAAATGGGGTTTCCCCCTTTGTTGCTGCTCATATTGAGCGGGTTTGTCTTTGCCTTCCTCTGAGGCTGGGAGACTTGCCCAAGGTCACCCAGTGGGCTTCAGTGGCTGAGTGGGGATTTATAGTCCCAACACTCAAACCATTACACCATGCTGTATCTCTCCTTCTTGGCAGAGGGTTGGACTGGATAGCCCTTGTGGTCTCTTCCAACTCTATGATTCTATGATACCTCCATGAAAACCATTTAAAAGACTTATTCTAAAGTAGTGGATCTCAATGAGATGAGGGAGTTCCAGATGCTGTTGGTCTTTAGCTCTAAGACTATCCAATTAGAATGGGCAATGGGAGTTGAAATTGAACATCTGGGGCCTCTTTGGCTGAAATGTACTGACCTAAAGACCAAACATCTGCCAGTCTTGGGTTATTGTGGGAGAGGTTCTTTAGAATAGACTTACTTCTTGTGAGTTCTTTATGACACAGTGTCTCCAGTCTGTTGCTGTCTTTGATGCATCATACTATTGGGTTCCTCTACAGTTTTGTCACAGCATGGAGTGGATTTATGAGAGCTTTAGAGAGACTGTAATAACTGGAATGGATTCAGCAATCCATCCTGGCAGCTCTTTGTATATGCCTCTAATGCTATGAATGGGATGCAATGGCACAACCCTTTCACCATATTAGGAACCTGTACCAGGAGATATTCTCACTAGAGGTCTCCAACCATACAAAGTAGGACTCCAGTACATTCTGTTCCAAGCCTTATTTAGATCCATCTTGATGGTCTCCTACTGCTACTTTTCTCTTCTAGAGACCCTAGAACATGCCATTAAGGATGTGAAAATCTCTGGGTCTGAATTTTGTTGTTTCTCTGAATCCCTTCTGCATTTTCTTCCTGTCTTTGGGCTTGTCTACATAGGCTATAAAGTCCTTACCATCGCTGGGGCAGCTATTGGGCTGAGATGGGGGAAGGCAAGGTAGGGCCTGATAAATCATTTTTTAAAAATACCCAGCTTACTCCATTACCAATGGGGAAAACTGGATTGGACCCCGCATGTCCACAGGAGCCCATCCAGCAGGCCAACCCTCGCTGCCACCTCCATCTCTCTGGCTGTCCTGGAAGCCAGGAAGAGTCCCTCAGCATGTGACCAAGACTGGTTACATGCAGAGGGCGTTCAGTCACATGTCAAGCCCCCTTTTGCCTGCCTTCTGAGTCAGCAAAGATAGTGGCGGTGGTTGCAGGGACTGACTGACATGCCTGTTTGGTCTCTGGCCAGTTTTGTACAGGTAATAGGGAAGAATGGGCCAGCTCCACAGCCAGGATATGCTAGCAGTGAGACAACATAGCCTGGCTCATGTAGATGAGCCCTTTGTTTCCTTTTGTTTTTAATTCCTGAACTGAAATTCATGCTTATTTAAAAACCTGTTTCCTAATATTTGCACATTTTACTGAGGTGCATATTGTTCCAATTGACTAAAGCATATTTATGCATATTTTTTTCAGTGGTACACATTTTAGCCATTTGCATTTTGAAATGTGCACATTGTTTTGCATGTACTTTATTTATTCTAAAATATGCTATAAAGCATGCAAAAGTATGAATTCTCAAAGCGTGTTATGTTTCTTCTCTCTGGGAGGTATGTTAATGCTACTTTTAGGTTTTTTTAGATTGGCAGATCCATGAAAATTTTGTCAGAGCCATTAGACTATTGCTGCATCTGCACTGCAGAAATAATGCAGTTTGACACCACTTTAACAGTCATGACTCAATGCTATGGAATCCTGGAGGTTGTAATTTTGTGAGATATGTAGCCTTCTCTGTCAGAGAGCTCTGCTGCCACAGCAAACTACAAATCTCCAGATTCTATATCATTAAGTCATGACAGTTAAAGTGGTGTCAAACTGGATTATTTCTTGTGCAGATGCAGCCTATGTCATGTGCGATTTCTGAAACAAACCCAAAACATAACTGTCACCAAACCTTGCCTTTGTTCTGGAAATATTTTCCCTTAAACAACCACAGAAATGGGGAATTTTTGGCCCAGGGATACTTGGAATGAGGACTATCCATGCTCTGAATCCCCCTCGCCATCCTTGAATCCCCACAAATCCTAAGAGCAGACAGTGACTGGGCCTCAGGCCTGAGGTGGAAATCAGTTACTTCACTCTCTCTCTCATATTCCCTGCATAGGAAGGCTGGAGAAAGACCAAAGCTGGTTATCTGACCTCAGCTTGTGTTTGAAAAATTACACACACACACACACACACACACACACTGTCCAGATGTGAGAGACAGCCCCAGTTAATCCTCTGTTGTCCCACTTTTTCAGCTGATTTTCATATATATATATATATAAAATTTTTATTGCTCCTCATACAACTTATATAACATTTTACTACATACTAAACATATTACTACACAACATACATATAACATCTACACACTGCTGCAAACAACATCAGCTGCTTTTCAAATGTCCTACTTTGTCTCTCTACCTTCCACTTTCTCCCTCAGCTCATTATTTATTTATTCAATTCATTTATATCCCACCTTACTTCAATTGCTGAAACTGAATTCAAAGTGCAAAAGTAGTTTGTACTGGGTCAACTCAACAGGGGGAGAGGAGAGGAAGGGGACGGAATTGTGCCCTGTTCAATAGACTCAGGCAAAAGCAAGGTTCTACAGACTCTCCTAACTTGTGTGTTTTTCCTCATTAATAACCATTGCTCTCTTGACCACACTCTGATGTTGCTTGGCTACATATATCCCAGTTTTTCATATGCGAGATGTATGCAAGTGATGACCCCATAGCATGCCACCTGGCCCATGGAAGGAATTGGGAGAGAATCCATCCTCCTTCCCATGACCCACTGAGCTTCCCCAAATAATTTTAAAGCTGCTTATAAAGTGGAAAGTTCCATTACTATGTATGAAGGAACCCCTCTCTAGGCTGGCCCCACAGTTCTAATCCTTGGTTTCCAGGCACACTACACATATTATAACACTAGTTAATACCCCAGCTCATGAGGGTGCTCTTGGCCAGTTTATCACATCTCCTTTCTGGTTCCCAGCCAGCATCCTACTACATTCCACAACTTCTTCCACCATTCATATGGTCATCCGTCCACCCTGGCCTTAGGCAACATCTCTCCTCCTACCTTTGTCTCTCAATGACCATAGCTGAAACTAAACTTGTCACCTTATCACCATACCCACAAGTTTCACATTTCTATGGCTATTCATATGGTCTGCTTATAAGGTCTGTTCCTAGGCACTAGTTTTTCACTCCATGCATCAGAAGTTCACATTCTAGCAAGAGTATTCTAGCCCTGGGCATTTCCTTCCTTTACCTGCCCTTCTGTTTGGCAATGGTGTGGTGTCTGCACACCCATGGCCCACGCATAAACCAGCACTTCCCCACACCAGTTGTGTCTTCCAAGGCCAGGAACAAGGCGTCCTGGTATGTTCACATGCCTGGGTGCTTCACGGGTGACCTCAGCAGATGTGATACATGTGACCTGGCCAGGAAATGGCCACACCAGGCACTGTGTGGACCATGTGTGAGACACCCCCCCCCCCATGTTGCTGTAATGGAAATAACTGTTTTCTCTGCAAGAACCACAGCAACCAATGAAGGTGTTTGTTTTTTAACCATGTGTCTGCTCCATTTTAATGGGTATTTGTTCCGGATACTCATTGAAACTGCCTAGATGTCATCTGGACAGTTCAGACTAGAAATGGGGCCAAAACCATGTGCTGTCTGGACAGCAGGGCACTGGTGGAGGGGAAGGCCTAAGTCTACAAAAGCTTATGCTACAACTTCTTTCTCTCAGGTTAGTTTAAAAAGTGCTACAAGATTGCTTTGCATATTTATATTCCAGACTAACATGGCTATGTCTTTGAATTCTGCCTCCCTGGGCTCCTGTAACTCACCTTTTCTTTTAAATTCAGAATCCCTCCCTAGATCTGATGCTCAGGCCTCAAATACCCCTTACAGAATTCGCTCAGAAAATGAGCTGTCTTAATGGGATCCCGCACTGTCTTGTTGTATTGTGGAGGGGGCCCAAAAAGAGGGAAAAAATTTATGAGAAAAGACTTAGCAGCTTTTCTCAACCTTTTTAAAAAAAACTCCAGAGATATGCACATTTTCGTTTGTTAAGACAAGCGATTCGACATGAATCACTTCCCCGTGCAAGAGACAGTGCAAGCCTGATTGGCTGTACAAGCACAGGGGGCGGGGCTGGGTTGCAGGACAAGTGCCCACTGCCACCATGTTGGATTTTTGCTTTAGAGAGTGATCGCTAAGGTAATAAAATGGAGGTTTGTGCTATCTTTTTTTCTCTCTCTTTTTGGGGAAAGGTGAAAAATTGCTTGTGCGCACCATAGAAATAGGTTTTTTAAAAATTTTGGCAGCAGCAGATTCAGAAATGTGGGTAAGACAGGTCGCAGCTGCTGTGACTTGCTATTACTGTGGAGCAGTCTGTTTTTCCCCTCTTCGTGTAGACAAACCCCCAGTTCATTCCTTGGGAGGCAGTGCACTGCTGGCTCACCTACTTGGTGCTATTCCTCACATGTTCTATCTTGAGAAATGTTCTGAAAGGATTCTCTGTTCCCATAGATCTTCAAAAGGGACTGTTTTGAAATCTTCCCATCCTTCATTCTAGTTGTGATGTAGAATCTGGCAATTTAAATAATTTTCTGAGTGACAGCTCCCTCCTAAATTCACAGTTACCTAATTATTCTCGTTTAGTTTCTGCTGGATGACAGCCAAGATTTTTAGTTTGTTTGTTTGTGTGTTTGTTTTCATCAAACTACTAATAAATTGTAAATTCCAATTTGCTTTACCAATGAAGTCGGCCTGACTTTTCCTATCACATGAGTCAGCAGTGTAATGTGGCAGCTTAAAAAACCAATGTGATTCTAGGCTACATTAATAGAAGTATAGTGTCTAGATCAAGGGAAGTAATAGTGCCACTCTATTCTGCTTTGGTCAGACTTCACCTGGAATACCGTGTCCAGTTCTGGGCACCACAATTCAGGAAGGATATTGAGAAGCTGGAACGTATCCAGAGGAGAGTGACCAAAATGGTGGGAGGTGTGGATGCCATGACCTATGAGGAGCGGGTTAGGGAGATGGGTGTGTTTAGTCTGGAGAAGAGAAGGTTAAGAGGTGATATGATAGCCATGTTTAAATATTTGAAGGCCTCCATACTGAGGATGGAGCAAACTTGTTTTCTGCTGCTCCAGAGACTAGAACATGCAGTAATGGGTTCAAACTACAGGAAAAGAGATTCCAACTAAACATTAGGAAGAACTTCCTGACAGTAAGAGCTGTTCGGAAGTGGAATACACTGCCTTGGAGTGTGGTGGAGTCTCCTTTCTTGGAGGTTTTTAAGCAGAGGCTGGATGGCTATCTGTCGGGAATGATTTGATTGTGCATTCCTGCATGGCAGAATGGGGTTGGACTGGATGGCCCTTGTGGTCTCTTCCAACTCTATCATTCTATGATTCTATGTTGTCTAACATATCCTAAGGCCTGATTCAGAAAACTGTGTGTTTCTTTTGATGCCTTTTGGCAGTCCCTATGAAGAGAGATCAAAAGTAGAGATCAGTTTCTGGCCTGTGGCCACGTCTGTAACCTCAGACTGAGGGAATCATGTCACAGGAATTGCTGCTGGCCAAAACCTGGTCTTTCTGATCTTTCTGATCCATTGTGTTAGCTATTCATGTCACACTTCAAGTTGTCCAGGAGCTCTGATACAAGAATCCTCTGAAATGAATGGCTGTATTTGTGCAAAAAGCAGTTCTCCGGATCAGTCCTCATGTATAAAAAGAGTGGCTTACAGAGCACAGAGCAACAAAGAATGCAGGATAGGACCTGGTTAGGCAGTATGCAGTGATTTGACTTTAGGATTGCTGCTTTTTCTAAGAAGTAACCCTGTTAGTCTTTTGTAGTACAAAAAGGAGGAAGGGAAGGGGAGAAAAAAAGAAATGTGGCTAGTACCTTTTAAGACTAACTGGTTTTTATTTTAGCATGAGCTTTTGTGAATATAAACCCACTTCTCTGTGGCATCACCAAAGCTGGTAGCGTCCCTCCCCTTGACGGTGTCACCTAGTGCGGTTCGGCCTCTCCACACACTCACAGTGCCACCACTGCCTCTTCTTCAGAGGCTCGGATATAAACCATATTTACTATCCCACTTCCATATCTGTATAAATATGTTTTACACTTGAGGTCTTAATATCACTTGGTACTACATCTGGAGAAGTGGGTTTATATCTACAAAGGCTCATGCTAAAATCAAAACTAGTTAGCCTTAAAGGTACTGCCACATTTCTTTTTTTTTCCCTCTCCCCATTCCTTCCTCTTTTTATGATACCATACCTTTTCTAGACCTTGTTAAAAGGGTCACCTTGCTCCACAGCAAGTTTTTTTTATCTCATGTTTGCAAATGATATGCATTATAAAATTATATACCTCCCTTCACATATTTGTAGGTGCCAAGCCTGAAGTACCCTTAGTTTTCAGGTAAGAAATGTCTATCTTCCTGTGTGTGAAAGTGTGGTAGATATGCTTAAGTTTAAATTGAGCTCTGTTTTTGCAATTTAGTCAAGAAATGTCCTCAAGAATGTCCAGTGTGAAGTTTTCTCCGGCAGTTTATGAAGTGTTCCATGGAATTATTCTGCATGGAAATAACCTGTAGCGTTTTCTTCTATGCAAAGAAACATGTTTTTCCCCCCATTAAAAACATGTTTTGTACCCTCTAACATTTCACAGAAGAAAACAGGGACATGTGTGGCAAAGCAACATCAGAGTGTGGTCAAGATGGCAAAAGTTATACATGAGGAAAGCCTCACAAGCTACGAGAGACACAGCGATTGAAGTAAGCTGAGGACAGAGGAGGAGGAGAGAATAACTGGGACATTAAAGGCAGATGAAAAAATAGGATGGTAGAGGATTAATCAGGACTATCCCTGCCAAATCAGGACACTTGTATGATGTTTTCTGCACAAGGAACTATAATTTGCACAGAAAACACTGTTTTCTATGCAGAAAACATTACTTTTTGTGTGTGCAGAAAGATATGTGTATTCTTGTACAGGGTAATTCTTAAGAACACTTTGCAAGGTGAGAATACTAGGAAAATATAGCACCAAAACTTTCCTGTACTGTGTAGAAAACTACAAAAAATATTTTCCATGCACACATGTAAGGATAAAATAGCCGAAGATTTACATCCTAGTATCTAGTGAAACACTGTTAATTGAACACGTCACCCAATGAACTCTGGCTTAAGAGAATATGGAAATCCTCCCTCAAGTCTGCTTATACTTCTGATTCTCAACATGGCCAGTCATCACTTGCCTCTGTCGTCATGAAAGGTATCCTTAAGAGAACTGCAACAGTTCAGGATTTAGTAGCTTAATCTCCTATAGGCATTATCCCAACAGCATTGCTCAGCCTCCTTTGCTTGCACATGGTATCTACCTACATTGAAGCAGCACTGTGACTCTTTTTTGACATCTTTATCCTTAGGTAGCATAATCACTCGTCATCCTCTCAGCTGTCTGGAGATAGCATTTGACTTGTAAAGATGCCCACAGTCTTGCACTATATTTACCAGGACGTGGCCGCCACCTGGACCTAGTGGGAAAAAGTTACAGTCAGAATCTGCATGATTACACAAGGTATAGCTTATAATCATTAGCTGCATAATCATCCACGTGTAAAACAATCCATTATCTACCCCATTCTAAGAAGATAAAAGTAATGATCACATAAAGCTGTTTCAGACAGTACACAGACTCGGTCAATGGAAAGAAGCCTGCAAAGTTGCAGGGAGCAGTCAGGGAAGATGACTTCAAGATAGTTTAAGTTTTCTTTTTAAATAGTGCAGTGTGGCATTTTTGGAAGATGGGCCATCACACTGTCCCATCCTACTCCTACCCCATCTTTGTCTACGCTGTCATGTCTAACCATTGTGGTCTGCTATGTACTTCCATAGACTTGGGTAGCATTATCATTACCCTGTAAATATATGCAAGAGTATCATGTTCTTTTGCACCTATAATTAGAATTGCTAATTATCACATGTACTCTGTGATGTAGCTGGGCTACAGGTGCTTAAAATGACATTTTGCTTTGGCTGTTGGGAATAGAAAAATAAATCTTTCTCCCAGACTTGTTTAATGCCATGAGTTTTCTCATGAGATCATCTAACTACATGGCACATACATTTCAGGAGATACAATTTGCGGTCAGAGTTTGCTTGCTTGCTAGGTTCGATTATCAGTTTAGCCAAACTACAATTATTCTTGGAGTGTTAGCATAAAGAGCCTTAGAATTGCTACTGTTTCATGATTAGTCATGTCTTGGCATTGACTGAATGTCCTGAAGTAAGCCTATGTGTGGAATGATTAATTCAGAACAGACAGAGCAATGTTGGTGCCACTTTGGATCCTGCATTACTGAGAGTCCCCTCCGCCGCCTCCTCCTTGAAGGTACATGTCAGAAAATCTCTGTAAAAGACTAGACGGCGGGCTGCAGGCAGTTTTTTGTCCAAGTAAACTTGCCGTTTACTGCTTCTATTTCAGTGTTTTATTTTCCTGATCACCCATGGAATAATGAGACCAGACACAGAGAATTGGGTTGAAATAAGGGCCACTTTATTTGACCTCAAAACTATTTAAGCTGGGTTGAACCTGGAAAGGAGCAAAAGGGGCGAGCAACTTACTTAATGTGGGATCAGCTGAGGCCAGGTTGTGGGCCCAAAACACCTGGAGAGACACCACTGCCCACACCAGGGCATTGTTGGTGGAAGTGTTCATTAGTAAAAGTGAGTTCCTAGTTGAAGACTGTGCCTGGTTTCTCCTCTGCACTCTCCTTGCAAACTAGAGCCATCTCAGTAGGCACCCAGTGAAAAGAGAATCACATAGAATCATAGAGCTGGAAGAACTCATAGAACAAGTCAGACCTCTTGCCAGTGCTGTAATCCACTTCTAAAGTCCCCTGAGACAGGACAGGAAGCCTCTATTTAAAAAACATCCAACAAAAGAGAGTCCTCTGCTTTCTTAGGGAGTCTATTCCACTGTTGCACGGTTATTACTGTCAGGAAGTTCTTCCTAATGTTAGAATCTCCTTTCTTATACTTTGAATCCATCAGTTTGGGCATTAAACACATGCTAAAAGAAGACTGCATCAAACACACTTGTTAGGAACTAACAACATTTGCATATTGAAATTGTATCATACTCTGAACCTTCCATTTTCATTTTGCATCTCTGTATTCCTTCTGTGGACCTCCCTCCCATGAAACCCAAAGGACAGCCTGTACTGGAAGTAGAATTAAGGAGGTCATCTCTAGTGAGTGCAGTCATGACAGAGTCTAGCTGAACCTGTTTTCAGGAGCAGCTTCTAGCTCTGGCTCCATTGCTCATTTTGTACTCTTGAGGAAAAGACTAAAGACATCTAGCAGCTCCGTTAATTACTTCATACCTATAGTTTATTGGCCTCTTGTGCCTCTTTCTCTGTTTGAGGATGAATGAAGCCCAGAGTTTACTGCTGCATTTGTGAGATTACATGGCTAATAAGAACGTAGATTACCACATGGTTATCCTTATGGGCACACAACACCTCTACCACTGCACCTTACTTTTTAAAAACAAGCAAACTCTTATATGTTACCACTGATCAAGTTTTAAGAATTGGTGAAATTTCTGCTTTCAACGATACTGTATTTATGTTATGCTCTGTTGTAGCAGGAACAAGATAGAATGGCATAAAACAATTGAATGACACTAGCTTTTTCAAAAAATAATTTGATTAGTGGTCCATTGAAAATAAATAAACAAGAATTATAATGAAGTCCAATGTTACTTATCTCAGGGCCCATCTATACGAGGGAATAAAATGTGGATTGGTGCACAGTAATGCCAATTCGCAACAACTTTCCTTTGTCTCCGTGGTTTTTTGGCAAGATCGCTGGTGTGCAAAGCTATCTGTGTTTGCTGTTCACATGGATGCATGTGAATTACTCATGGTTTTATCCTCCCCAACTTGCCCCTGCCAAACAGTATTTTTAAAAACAAACAAACTCTAAAACCAAGGTGCAGAAGAGCAACCTTCCACTTAAAGAAAAAAGAAAAAAAGTCTGTTTTGTCATTTCAGTGCACGATCGCTACTGCAAAAATCAACATAGCGGTTCTGAGTGCTACCTTGTTAGTAAGCTCTGCCTCCCATGCATGTCCAACCAATCAGCTATGTGCTTCAGGAATGCTCTATGATGCAATTTATTTGTCCTAATGAGCGGGAGTGCACATTTCCCCTGCAGTTTAAAAAAACCTCAGGAAAAGCTAGGAAGGCTTTTCCAGCATAGTTTTCCCAAATTTCGGTCCCCCCTCCCTCCAAAAATGACAGGCTGCTGTGGGATCTCATTTGGACACATGCGATTTCCCCTAGATTCTAAGAGGATTTATTTCACCATCTAGACTGGCCCTCAGAGTCCCAAATTCCAGTGGAATCTTTACTAATAAGTTTAGATAGTTACGTATTGACATGCTGAAGCCATGCATAACTGAGCAACAGCATGATGATGCTCACATATACTCCAACTGTCCAGATTTGGTTAATCCTCTGTCTTTCCTCTTTCTCAGCTACTTTCCCGTTTCTCTCTACCAACTTTCTTCCTTTATCCTCAGTTTGCTTCAATTACTGCAAACTGAGTTCAAAGTGAAAAAGTAGTTTGTGCTCAGTTACTTAGCAGGTGGGAGAGGAGTCTTACCTTTCCTAGTATGTTCATGTTTTGCTCCCTTGTCCTCTTTTTCCAGGCTTTCCTAAATTCAGAACATGCATTGTAGGATTCCTCTGCTTGAAATAGTAGGTGTGTGTGTTCTTCCTCATTAATAACTTTTGCCCTCGTGTTGCCTGGCCACACACTTTTGACCACACTCTGATAGTGCTTGGCTACAATTTTTTTTTTTCATATATGAAATGTTGGAGGGCATGTGCTCAGGGTCTTTGGGGAAAAAAACCTAATCAAAACATTTTTAGAACCCTAACAAAACAAGAATATCTTGGCAGTTCTGTTGCCTCCATATTTTATTTTATTTTACTTGTCTCCTCCCTTCCCCCAGCTCTGGGACTCAAAGCAGCTTACAAAAGTTAAGACAGATACAATTAACCGTTCACACCATACAAAGTTAAAATATATTATTATGAAAGGCCATTTCCCTGTGAGCAGAAGTGGGAGAAGGCAAAAACACTAAGGGGGAAAGGTTAGGACATCCATATGCACTCCCTTATCACGTACACAGTGAAATGAGATGACCTAAGTGGAACTTGAGTCTTCCTCTTTTTATACACAATCTGCCCTTCCTCCCATTGGCCAGATCTTTTTCTCACATCTAGGAATGGGCAGCTACAGTACAAAATAAGTTGGTGACCCGACCCTATAGTTAGTTCAGACTAGAGTAGAACCATTAAATCGATTGAAGTTTCCTATATGTTGATGTACCATTTGACAATTGATTCAGTGGGCCTGCTCTAGTTAGGACTAACCAATAGATTTAGGCTGAGAACTCTGGAAGAACATTTGTTGGTATTGAACCCTTTCCGCTACTGAGAAGTTTCCTCTGCCTGTTAAATTGATGGAGATAGACAAAGAAGAGATTGGAGTTTGGAAATTTTACTTTTTGGACAACCAGTTCCCAAGATTCCCCCAGCCAACATCTGGTGGAAGGATACTTGGAGTTGTAATCTAAAAAGTAAAGTTTCCAAGCTTAGGAAGTTATCCTTGGATGCTAGAGATCAAATAGGGAATTTCTGAAGACTGCACTTGCTCCCTACTGGTGTCAATTGCCCTCCCCTGCTTTAGGCTGATCAAGCTAACTCTCAGTGTAAATGGTAGGAAAAAAATGTGCTTTCTTTCCCTGAAATAAGATGCTTTGTAATTTTACCCAAGAAAACGTTGGGTACATTTGGCTATGACTGAGATAGCTGAAAGCAATTTTTAAAGTCACTTTAAAGCAATTGAAAGTCATAAAATTCCAAACATTTTATCTGTTTCTTTAACGACTTTAACAGGGGTGTGCATGAAACTTATATGAATCCTCTCTAAAAGACCTTGCAAACTACTGAAAACTGGCCAAAGAATTTTGTTTCTGTGGCCTCTAGACAGAGAGTTATATATAATCATGGCTTATGCTTGTTTGTAAAGAGTCATAACACTCTAGTCCCAAGCTTGGGAAAGCAACTTTTTGGACTGTATCACCCAGAATCCCCAAGTTAGGAAGGGTGGGGTGATCTGGCAGTTGTCATCCAAAAGATTAGCTTTTCCAAATTCTGCTTTGCTGCAACTTCAAGGGGGGAATTTGAATTCCACAATAGCCACAGACATTGGGTAGATGTTTAGTGTTCTGTTTTGTTGTTCCGCCATGAGAGGGGATGGACTTACCATGTTCTCAGGTGACATACATTTCATGACTTGTGCCACTTCAGATTGCAGGTGGCGGTCTTCTGATGGAATGGGCCTTCATGAAGACATTCTTCCTGCACAAAGAAAGCTAGCATATCAGGGAGAAGGCTAGATTGGAAGCCTTATTGATATTGTCTAGTTTTCCAGATAGAGGAGGGTTGTTTTGTTTGTTTTGCATTTTCCATGCAGTCTAAGGTCTCATCTACACTGGCCACTTAATCCAGGGCCAGTCTGGATTGACCATGATGGTGGCCACACATACCAGGCTGAATCGGGTGTGCCTGTGTGTCATTGTCCACATAGGCTAGCTGGGCCAACATTGCATTGGCCCTGCTGGCCCGTTCCCTGTTGTTGGAGCCACCGCCACCTCTGCCTTACCAGCCAAACAGCTCCCTGAAAAAGCCTGGCCAGCACCATCGCTTCTGCTGAGGTCAGAATGGGGTGCCTAGACATGTGACAAACAAATAGGGAGTTGTTCAACCCCCTTCTTGTTGATCGCACGGACACCCTGTTCTGACCTCAGCAGAAGTGATGCTGCCAGCCAGGCTCTCACAGGGAGCTGCTTGACTGGCAAGGTAGCAGCGACAGCTCTGATGGGGAGCCATTCCCCTCCCTGCACTGCTCAGCACAGGGTAAGGGAGATGGTGCTGTGTTTGCATGTGGACAACTGGATCAGGACAAATCAGACCCAATCCAGCTGTTGAAACAGCAAAAGAACCCAATTTCATTCTGGAGTTTCTGGGAAACCCCAGAGTTTCTCCCAACTTTCCTTAGTTCAGAGCAAAGTCAGGTTAAGAGGGGAAATATGGTTCCTTCACGGAAGCAGTTATAAACCATCTGGACTGCCAGTCCTAGATTAGGGGTGAGTCCTATTTTTTTTTTTTTTTTGCTGGTGTAGACAATCCCTAAGTCCATGCACCCCAGATTCAGGTTTACTAATTCAGTGAGAAAGTAAGGTCTTAAAATAAGCAGGGAGAACCTGTGGCCCTCTGTACATTGGACTATACTCACCATAGTTGATTATTGGTCATATTTGCCAGGGCTTATGGGAGTCCAACATAACCTAGAGAGTCATGGGTCATAGGAGTTTACATAGTGGAGAAATCAATTTGCATTCAGTGGAGTCCAGTGCTTCTGTTTCTGTGGCCTCTAGAAAAAAAGCTCTTTATAATCCTAGTTTACGTTTGCTGGTAAAGAATCATAATAATCTTGTTGAGAGCTTGGAAAATTATTTTTTGGACAACCAATTTTTAAAATGGCAAACAGTCCTCTTGAATGTTAACACACTATTGAGAGGTGAGCTATGTATGATTGCAATATTATATAAACAAACTCTTAGCATGTTCTATGGAAGTTTTATTGTGGACAGTTGACTGTCCCTCAGAAGCAATTTTGTGGGTTCACAGAGTTAACTCTAACACCTTGGTCAACAATTAGTTTTGCTAAACAGTCACTAAGGATGGGGGAGAGAGCAATTGGCCTATTTTCCCACCCTTGTTCAATAGATTTTTCCCTGTGTTGCTTTGGCACACCTACCATTGTCTCCATGATACTAGTTGCATTATTATTGTACAGATGTCAGCAAGGCAACCCCATAGTAGCCGAAGCCAGTGGAAGTAAAGGGCCAAGGTAGCTCTGAAGGGCCTGATTTCTCTTTGGGGTTGCCAGCTGCCATTTCCTATGGGAGTGATAGCATTGTTGTATATCTTGCTGTCTGCTGGAAAGGAACTCTAAACACACTACAACTGGCAGAATGTGTGTTTTTCCTCCTTTCCTTCTGTAACCTTACGTGGGGTGAGTAGACTGGCATTGCCTTGCTGTTTAGGGCATAATCCTGGATTGTTCACTGTCAGGATTCCAGCTGGTCTTTCTTTTAACCGTTTGAAAGGGTTACAGCTTTGTCCAGGCTTATTATAGTGGAACTTACATAATACTCTGCCAGGATTCTTAAAATAAATGACAGTTTGGCATTTTTAAGCATTTCAGCTCTGGAGCAGCTCAATGATGTCCTGACTGCATTTTGTTTAACTGATAGTTGCAGAAAAACCAAACCACTCCCCCCTCCCCAAAAACCCTCTGAACATCCCAATTATAAGTGATTTAAACATCACCACAAAAGGTATCTGAAGGAAGTAGCTGCGGCATTTACTTTTTAGGCACTTGCATAGGCTGTCCTCACTCTCATCCACTGCCTAAGACCAGCATTGCCCTTTACTGATATACTATCAGTCACAGAGCTCTGAGTGTAAGTTAACATAAGGATTTTTAAAAAACAAATAAATGGGAAGGTGAGGTATATGTTTGAAAACAAATGTTTTCTAGGGACTATCACACCAGCATGTGATATTGGAGTAATTGCATTCTGGAAGCAAACAGGAACATACCAGCTCGAAAACATACCCTCTCACACTTCCCCTGTAATCCTGCAATTATTCTCCTTTGGTGATCCATGGTCCTATGCTAGCCCCACCTCCCTCCCCGTATATGCCCTCCCTGGCACAGGGCAAAACAATACAATTTTTTAAAGAAAAGAAAAGAAACCAAGTAAAAGCTACCTTAGCCTGCTTGGGAATAGAGAGGGGGAAGCAGAAGGGGAGAATTGCAACCACTCACGAGCTGGAATAACAGCGATATTGGCAGCAATTAACGGAGTTTCCCCATCAATGAAAACCTGCGCTCCACCAACAATTCCAATGCAAATCCGCAACAGGCTGGACACGACATCATGTGATAAGCCCCAACCAAAGGCTCAATTATCCAGCTCCAATTGTGATTTACTGCTTCATGTGATAAAGTCCCAGGATAAGGAGGTTTGCGAATTTCACTCAGCTGTTGGGTTTTTTAAAATACTATTTTATTACGAGAAATTTTAGCTATATATCAAACTACACAAATTGGAAATCTATATAGTATACATATAAAGCATACAATCAAACATTACTTTTTGAGAAGACAATCATTTCATAAGCAACACACTTCTTAACATTTAACCTGTTGGTCTCACAAATAAATGAGACTTGTTTAATGTTTTCCTTTGTTAATAGCATGCAGAGTCAAATTTAAGTGTCTAGGTAGGAGGTTTCAGTTGCTCCATCTTTCAGACATTTTTGCTTTCTTATACACCAGCTTTTTACAAAATTTCATGTTTCCTCTTCAGATCTTAAATTAGCTAACACACATTGGAAACTGCTTAATGCAGTGTAGATGTGTAAATGGCTATTGCTTAAAACAATTTGTAAGCCACTCTGATAGCCTTGTGGCTGAAGAGCGGGGTATAAATAAATAAATAAATAAATAAATAATAAACAACAATGTCAACTACAAATACAGCTACTTCAAAGTAACTAATAAATGCGCACACACACACAAATGCAGGGCGGGGGGGGGAGAAAAAACACAATGACTTCCAATTTCCCTATCGAACTTTAGTGATGATATAATATCTTACTTCCTCTATCACCGGGCCATTATGCTAAACTTCTACAACTTCAGCTGTTTTAATGCTACTCACAAATGCACATATTGTGAGCTATGTGCACTTGTTACAAAGAATGCAGTTAGTAGAGACATCGGAAATTTTCACACAGGCAGTCTGTTCTGTTGCAGGAAAGGAACAGGGTCACTGAAAGATTTTTCTTTCAGACGACGTTCACCCTGTTCCGCTCCCTCAGCGTGGCTGTTCTGTTATCTCCCTGTGATATAGTATTCATGGGGAGAAGTCGTTATTAAACACCTGGTTCCATTTCTGTAACAGATCACGGGTGTGCGAGCAGGATCCCTGTCCCTGTTCTGGAATAACAGTCATGGCGGGGGGGGGGTCCGTGCTGAGCACTTCTGGCCATGAACGGGACATCCAGGTAAGTGGGACCCTCCCCCCCACAGATTACTTGTTTGTTTGTTTGTTTAATTTGCATTTTGTTTCTTGAATTGAAAGCTGGGGGGGGGGTATTTTTGAATTTCCCTCCTGCCCATTCTCTTTCGAGAATGAGCAGGATTTCAGCTGGCCAGTCATAAAGGCAGCGTTATGATGGCTGTGTTTATGGCCAGCCGGCAAGGAGTTTGGGAGCCTGTTCCTGCAGCAGAATGGAGGTAAGTATGCGAACATTTACCTCCATTCTGTTGCAGGAACGGGAGAGGGGCTTGTGGGACAGAAACGGGGCTTTTGGCCCCGGTGTGAAAATCTCCATTGAACAGCAGGAGTGTAACGATAGGGCAGGCCAAATCAGGACATTGCCTCTGCAAATAATAATTCTGCCTCACAATGAAATTTTCCTGTAGCCCCCAAAGTTTTGGCATGGCAGAGACGGAGGCAGTGAAAATCCTTCACACCAAGAAATCTTTACATTTGCTGTGTTTGTACAGTTGTCCCTCCATATCCACCAATTTGGTATCCACAGATTTAAGTATTCACGGTTTGAAAATATTCTTTAAAAAATAATAATCCAAAAAGCAAACCTTGATTTTGCCATCTTACGTAAGGGACACCATTTTGCTATGCCATTGCATATAATGGGACTTGAGTATTCACGGATTTTTGTATCCATGGGGGGTCCTGGAACCCAACTCCAGTGCTTATGAAGGGACAACTGTATTCCCTTGGTCACTTTGCCTACCCTTTTCTTTGGATCCCTAAACTGTATTTCTCACTGCGTAACCAAAGTTTTAAATCAATCCAATGCTAGAAATTTGGAGACCAAAGTAGAATTTAATGGGGCTGGGGAAAATTCGTATTGAGGGGCCAATGTCTTAATTTTGGGCACACCCCATAGCTTCCCCTCTTCTGAGCAGCCATTCTTTCAATTGCTCCATGAGTGGTTTTAAGTAGTGGCTTTACATAATATTTCCAGACAATCTCTTCCTCTGACTTCAAGCTTATCGGATGAAGGAAGGGAAATGGAAGTAAAGCCTGAAAGTAGCGCATCCTTATTGCAAGATGTCAGTGTTCTGCAGCTATTCTCCCATTCTGGTCCTGTGGGAGATAGTGGTAAAGGTGAGTCTTTTTGCTAACAGATTTTTCCAGTCAGCAAAAAAAATTGTGCTTGCCACCATCTTCCTCAGGACTGGAACCAAAGAACAGCTAAAGCACGCAGACGGTGTGCACCAAGATAAGGTAGAATGCGCTACTCTTGGGCTTTAAAGCCGCTTCCCTTCCTTCATGCGATAAGGCTGTTCTTTTAAAACAGAGGAGGAATTGTAGTAGAGGGAATTTGAACACCCACCATGGGCCACACCACCCATTTTCAGTTGAAAATCAACCCCCAAGCAGAACTAGAAACAATTCCCAGTTGCAGTTGCTGGGTTGTGGGCAGGGCTTCTCAAGTCAACCCACTGTTTTTGGAGGCCTCAAGGAGTGACAGTTGACTTTGGGGAAGAGTTTTTTTTTTAACCTGATTTTTTTTTTTTTTTGGAATGGGCAGCACATCATACTCTCCAACATGTCACATATGAAAATGGGGATGCAAGTGGTGCAACAGCATCAGAATATGGTCAAGGTAGCAAAAGTTTCTAATGAAGAAGAACACACAAGCTAGGAGAGGCTACAACTGTTTGCTTTTGCTTGAGCCTTCTGGGAAGGGTGAGACTCCACTCTCCCCACTCCCCTCCGTCTTGCTGAGTTAATTGAGTGCAAATTACTTTTGTAGTTTGAACTCAGTCTGCAGAATTGAAATAAGCAGAGGATAAAGGGGGGAATAAATGGGAGGAGAAGAAAGAAATTGGGGCATTTTAAAAGCAGCTGAAAAAAAGTGGGAATGGCAGAATATTAATTAGGACTGTCCTTCCCAAATTGGGACAGTTGAAGGGTATGGGGCAGGGGTTGAATGCAGCCGAGGCACAGGAAAGCAATTGGAAGCACATGGGGACTATGGAGCTACACTGTCCCCACCACTGTTTTAAAACTACATTTATTTTCTTTTCTTTGTGAGCTTTCCATATGACTTATCTGTGAACTAAGAGAAAGAATTTTAGCTAGTATCTCTCTATCACTAGCAAAGTTTGGAAACTCTACAACCTTAACTGTGTGGTATATAATGCTCACAGAGAGATGATTTTCCGAAAGGTGAAAGAGTATATGTGACTGCAGTGACTGTGAAAAGGAATGTGTGACTGAGCCATTCTGGAGAACCTCCTGTTTTTCCGTTCCTCTTTCAAGGACTAGCCGCTGATGTCAGGGAGATTCCAGGCATCTGATTCATAGGCAGCCATTTCTTCCCATGTGTGTGGCATTATGAACTCTCTTATTAATTAGTGTGTAGTGGGGAAAGTACACCCTCACAAGGTTTTGTAGTTGCATTTTCTTTATTTCAACGCTGTTGTAGTCTTCCTTGAACATTCTCAGCCTGCTGAAAAGACCTGTCTCCACTTACAGCACTATGGCAACAGGAGTGGCTCACTAACCTTGGGGTGGTGGCGAGGCTGGCTTACAGGGAACATTATACAGTCTTTTACATTAAGCATTCATCCCTTGTCATTATAATTGGCTTATGCTGACAAGCTTAATTTGCTTCACCAAATAAAAATGCTGCCCAGAACCCAGCATGCAAATCACAGATTTGGAACCAATTAACCAAAACAAACAGTGTTTCCCAGAAATGCAATAGATTGAAATGCAAACCACAGGTATACATTTAAACTGCAAACATGTTTACTAGGCATAGTGATGCCATGGAGAGTTTGAGGTCATAAAGATGAGTAAGCTGAGCTCACTTTGGCAAATATTGATAGCCACCTCGTGTACTTATTTTAGACAGGAGGGGAAAGATGGTTTGTAGAATGGTGCCATTTATGGGGTGAGAAGGAAAACAAGGAAAGGGAGTAAGCACGTAACTGTCTACCTAAAGTAAATAACGGTATCCTCTTTATATTAAATACTAAATATTGAAGGTATGGCATAAGAATCAATAAGAATCACCAAACAGAAAAATTCAAAGAAAAGTTCCACTGCTGTTATAAGGTGGCTCCCATGGTGCACCATGGCTGTGAAGTCCCATTATTCCTTTTGAGAGTTATTCATCTTGACCAGAATTGGAATAAACGTTAGTGTGAATTCAGTGCCATGCTGGTTTTCAATCATTAACAAAGGAAGGAGGAACAATAGTTTGTTTTATGTAGTTGCATTCTCAGAAATCTCTTTCAATTAATATTGAACTAGATATTTTGAAGATTTCTAATGGGATCTACTGTCTCTTTTTGGTTGGTTGTTTATGGTAGCTTGGTGTATGTGTGTGGGTTTGTGTACTTGCACAGATTCAGGCTGCCACCACACCGCAGAAATAATGCAGTTTGACACCGTTTAAAGTGCTTTGGCTCAATGCTATGGAATTCTGGGATCTGTAGTTCTGTGAGATATTTTTGCCTTCTCTGTGATAGAGCTCTGATGCCACAACAAACTACAAATCCCAGGATGCCATAGGATGGAGCCATGCCTGTTAAAGTGGTGTCAAACTGCATTATTTCTGCAGCGTGGCAGCAGCCATAGACTGTGCGGCTCCAGCCACCCAGTATTCCCTGAGCCAAGCACTGTGAAGAAAAGTGATGGACCAAAAGTCTGCGCATGTGCCATCATTTAACCACCTTCCTGAATACCTTTTTCCAAAAGGAAATAAATTTCCAAACAAGGGAAGAAATTGGTTCTAAGAATGATTGGAGGGTGTGGACCCCGTGAATACCGTAAATATTATCTCCCTCCCCACAGATGTCTCTGCCCTTCCCCAACGAACCATCCATAGCATTTCATGATTTTCCTTGTTTTTTTTCCGGGCTGTGAGGCCATGTTCTGGAATAGTTTCTTTCTGACGGTTTCGCCTGCATCTGTGGCTGACATCTTCAGAGAAAGTCTGAAGAACTTCAGAGAAATTCTCTGAAGATGCCAGCCACAGATGCAGGCGGAACGTGAGAAAGAAACTATTCCAGAACACGGTCTCACAGCCTGGAAAAAAACCAAGGAAAATCTATGGATGCTGGCCATGAAAGCCTTCGACTTCACATTGAGAAAAAGTGATTTCACAATTGAAACCATATGCAGAAACTGCCATAATACTGTAAGATGCTTTGTGAAAGCAAAGTGTCCTGAAGCACAGGTTGAAAATGTTGTATGTAAATGCACTCTCTGTGTGCTTATTCAGGTAAAAGTCCCACTGCACACAGTAGCATTTAGTATTGTCATGTTCTTCTAGGACAAGGACAACTGTGGAAAGCTTTTGGGCTGTATTTCCCCAGGAGGACTTGGAGAGACACACCCCTACCACATCCACTCCCACAAAAAATTACACTTTTTTGCACCTAAATGCCCTCTTGAGGACATGGGAATATGTTATGGAATAGGTTTTTGGGCTTTCCTGGGCCGTTTTTGGGCTTTCCTGGGCTGTTTTAGGCCCAAGAAAGGCCTTTTTTGCAACAGGAAATGAGTAGAAGTCAATTCCTGTTCACTTCCAGTTTCTAAAAAAAAGGCCTGTCCTGGGCCTAAATTGGATCTGGGGCCCCACAAAATATAGTGGAAAAATATCCATCAAAATTCTAGAGCGCGTTTGGGGCAACAACAACAAAAAATCCAAAAAATTCACAAAAAAGTCTTCTTTTTTTATCCCTGGCAGGCCCAGGGGACCTCCAAATGTGGTGGAAATGCCTGCACACCCCCTAGAATTCATTTTGGGACATTTTGGAGCAAAAAAATTTTTTTATCTCTAGGGGACCACAAAACAGCCCTGGGGTCTGCATATGGCCTGCAGTTTGGCCACCCCTGTTCTACGATTTTAGCCTTACAGTTTTGGAATTACAGGCAACTTCTGGCCTAAATTCAACTATTAATCACAATTAGAGTAGGCTAATTGAATCAATGGGAAATTAGGAAGAACACTCCTAAAAGATCCACTGAATAAAGGCTTAGGACTTTTTCGGACGAAGAAAAATAACGCAAGCAGCCTCTCCAGCTTGCGAGGCTGCTGCGCTGCAAACCGCCCCTTTTGTATGATGCTCGCCCCTGCCGGTACTGTTGCGGTACCGCAGGGAGAGCTGAGCGTCATATTTCGTTGATTTTTACTCACAATCAACTTTCGTGAGTAAAAAAATCAACGAAATATGACGCTCAGCTCTCCCTGTGGTACCGCAACAGTACCAGCAGGGGCGAGCATCATGCGAAAGGGGCGCTTTGCAGCGCAGCAGCCTCGCAAGCTGGAGAGGCTGCTTGCGTTATTTTTCTTCGTCCGAAAAAGTCCATAGTGAATGAAAGATTTTGTGTTTATGGTATATGTTTTTAACTGGTTTAAAATTTTTGATAATTTAGTCATCTTTTCACTTTTGTGTTTTGTGAATTTTAGCTATGCGTTTTATCTGTTGTAAGCTGCCTTGAATCCCAAACTGGGAAAAAGGCAGGATATAAAACAACAACAGCAACACTCTACTTGGGGCTAGCACTTAGATTTAGACTGTAAATTTGGCCTTTAAACATAATAAGGTATTTGCTGGTTTTGTTTGCCATTTAAACTAGTGTTTTAAAATTGCAACAGTTGATACTTACAATATGCAAGGATGGGGTGGGGGTGGGAATCCATTTACTATTTAATGGGTGAAGTTCTAATAGACTATTCATTCTATCTTCAAAGAAACCAATAGGCTTCCTTATTGAAAAATGGAAGCAGAAGAAATCCATCCTTATCTACATACTTCATCCTCTTTGTTTGTTTTTGATATAGTGTTGTTAGCGTTGGTAGTAAGTCAAACTTGTTCAATAGTCTCTGGTCTCTGGGCTAATTTTAGGAGCTGCCTACCAGTGAAATTCCAATTTAGAATTGGCTTTACTGCAGGAAGTCAGATTAACGAGTCTGAAGGTAGCAAAAAGCTCACAGAGAACTTCACAGAAAGCTGATAAAAGCTGTAAGGCTTAACGGAGGAAGACGGTCAGAGAATGGAGCCATTTATTTTCTTTCAGATGTGCCTGCCACTAGAAACTGAAGCATCCAGAACATTGATCCACGTAGAATGCTTGCCTGAGAAGAGGCTTCCCTGCCCACGCAGTTGTAGCAATGTGCACTTTATTTGTGCAGCCACTGGGGGGGGGGAGAGAGAGAGTAGTTTTGCTAGCAAGAAAAAAATCACTGCAACCACGCAGGGTTTTATACAGCTTTCCATGTGGTTCAGGGAGTTTTGATAATGGAATGGACCCAAATCTGTTGCTGCTGAATTGCTGGAAGATGTAGGAATAAAGAGACCAGACACAATAAAGAGACCACACATATATAGCTGAGTTGTAAAGGTCCACTTTTATTTAGCTATGATCTCTATGATCTATTCAAACCTTTTCTGAGGGGCAGGACTGGTTTAAGGAATTGGGGGGGGGGGCTGCAATGCTTTATTTTGAGGGGCCCCATATGTTTGTCTCAGGTCAATGTAACCTAACTCAACCTAACCTATTCACAGTACAGGTTATCCAGATTATTACTAATAATGTTTTTGCAGGAGGAGGGTTACTATGGAGGCCCCCACAATGATGCCCCCCCCCGCGGATGCTGATGCCACTGGTGCCTTAAACCGGTCCTGAATGGGGGAGCAATAATAATAATAATAATAAAATTTTATTTATATCCCGCCCCTCTGCAACACAATCGGGGCAGCTTACAATATAAAAACTCCATAATCACAATACCCTAGCCCACCCACCCCTTAAAATAATATTAAATTTTAGCAACCTAGTGTGGGAATAGTTGGGGCAGGTGGTCAGCACCAAAACCTCCATCCCAACCTCCCTTGGGCAAAAACACCAGAACCCCAGGGAGAACCCATAAGCGAGGTTGCTCCCCAGCCAGTCCGCATTAGGAAGGGTGACCCAAAAGTCCCTCCCCCAAGTCACATGACTTAAAGAGAGGGTTTATCCATCAGGTCAGCCCCAAAAGAGGTAATTTCCCCACCCCTCAGTTTGCAGGACTGAAAGGGGCAGTTCCAGATTTTCCCCTTCACCTCCAAAAGGAGGAGGTGCCAAAGATGCTCACCGGCTACCAAATCTCCCCCCTCTACCTGCCAAGTGACCACCTGTTTAAGACACCACCGCAAGCCAGTTACCCAGTCCACATCCACAGTATGAGGTAGGCAGAAACCTCCCAGAAAAGAGGCAAAAATGAATTCAGTGGGCTTAAGCATATTTTCAATGCATTGGATTTGGGATGGGTGGGAATTGTGTGTTCCTTCTGATGGGTGTTAAACTGCAGCTTCTAGCATTACTCACCATTACTACCTAAGGCTGCTGGGAATTGCAGTCCTATGACACCTGGGAATTGCAGTCCAACAGAGGACAGCATGCATGATTTCCACCTCTGATTTAGGCCACTGAAAAAAAGCAATACTGTACTTGAAAAGGGTCTAAACTAGGGGGGGAGTGAATATGCTTGGGGGGGATTTAGATTTGGTGATATAGCACCACCTAGAGGCATTCACTCTGCCTTCTTTGTAGTTCCTATGTGTATACAATGCATGTGCCTAAAGATTAAGAGATGTAAAGAGTCCCTGCATGCAAGAATGAATAATTTCAGCAGTTTACACCTCACTTTGAAAGAATATCAAGATTTCTGCACAGCTATCAAGCACTATTCGTATTTGGGAATTTTGTTAGGGAAAAATCTGTTTGCACCAAAATACACTATGGTTTTCCTATGTGGAAAATGTGTTTTTGAGCAGAAAAAGAGTTTCCTGCACAAAAACTTGTTGTTGTTCAGGATTCACTGGGTCCTGTGCAAAAACATTCCCTTTGTGTATAAGAAATCATTGTATTTGTTCAGTTTGTACCCATAAGACTGTCGCTGTCAGGATGGCCATGATGAATACCTGTGCTTCAGAATTTACCATAATATCATTTGGTCAATTGCTGGTTTTTTTCTTTCTTTAATTTATATGTTGCTTTTCTTCTGATATGGGGCACAAAGCATGCTATGCTGTAGGTTAAAATAAAGAACCTAAAGCAATCTGTAGTGCTTTTTTTTAAAGCATCAAATAACAATCCAGTTAAAACATTGATTTAAAAGTTAAAAACCCATTAAAAACATGTTGTATACTAAGAGCAGTAAACCAATTGCATGTTCAGCCTAGTGAACAGCAGAATCAGGGGTGACATGATTGCACTCTTTAAATCTCTCTCTCTCTGGCTTCTCTTCGCAAACAAAGATCTCCATGCCTCCCGATGTGAAGCCAGGGCGGACCACTGTTGGTGATCAATTTGGCCGAACCTGAGGTGTTGTTTCAGGGAGTCCTTGTATCGCTTTTTTGGAGCGCCCCTCTTATGCTGACCCGTGGCGAGTTCACCGTAGAGTACTATTTTTGGGAGGCGATGGTCCTCCCTCCTAGAAATGTGCCCTGCCCAGCACAGCTGTGTTCTCAATATCATGGCCTCAATGCTGGTGATCCCTGCTTGCTCAAGGACAGCAACATTCGTCACATAGTCAGTCCAGTGTATATTTAGGATTGTGCGTAAACAGCGTTGATGGAAGTGTTTGAGGAGTCGTAAGTGGTGGTGATAGGTGAAACCCATGTTTCAGACCCATAAAGCCTCTCTCCCACAACAAGAGGGCGTCAATGGAGAGGACTCTTTTAATAGCTCAAGGGCTATTACAGAGAGGAGCAGGCAGGCCTGTTCTCTGCTTCCCTGGGGATTATGACCAGGTCTAATGATTTTAAGTTACAGGAGAGTAGATTTTGATTGAACATTAGAAGGAACTTCTTGACAGTAAGAGCAGTTTGGCAATGGAACCAATTTCCTAGAGAGGTGATGGGGTCTCCTTCTCTGGACATCTTCAAAAAGAGCCTGGATAGCTACCTGCTGGGGTGCTCTAGATGGATTTCCTGCATGAAGCAGGGGTTTAGACCTATGGGCCCCCCTCCAGTTCTATGATTCTATGATTCGTTCTTCTACCCCAACTGGTTAAATATTGAGGGTCTATTTAAATAAGAAGACCTTTGCCAGATAGCAAAAAGAGAGCAGGGAGGGGGTCAACCAAGCCTCTCTTAGAAGGGAGTTCCATAGCCACTGAGAAGGCTCTATCCCATGTGCTCACAAGATGCACCTGTGAAGATGGGTGGGAAGGTGAAAGGTAAAAAAAAATGCCTTATTGACATTATTAGGGTTGCCAGGTCTCAGGGGAATGGCTGAAGTCTCAGGGAACTGCTGTGCTTCTCCACATTCCTAGGCTTTGGGACAAATCTCAGAGGGATCAATGTTGAAGGAGAAGAAAGGTTTATTTTATTGTGTGAGGTGGCTTCATCATGTTTTTAATGTTTTTTTTAAAAAATACCTGGTTTAATCTGTTCCCGCCAGAAAGGAACGGATTGGGCCCTGCATGTCCACAGGAGCCTCTTCCAGCAGGCCAGCCCATCACTTCAGCTGCCGGTCCACCTTGCTCTCTCTGAAGCAGGAGGACGTTCTCCAGTATGTGACCAAGGCTGGTCACATGCAGGGGCCCTTGGTCACATATTGCAGGCTGGCTTCCTAGCTTCCAAGAGAGCCAGGGAGAGTGCAGTGGTGGCAGTTGCAGTGATAGGCCAGAGTGCCTGTTGGGACTCCAGCCTGTCTGGAGGTGGTAACGGGGGAGGAACGGGACTGATCCATTACCAGGATACACTAGCAGGGAGCTGGCGTATCCTCACTTATGTAGATGAGCCCCTTGTCAGAGTTTCCCAACACTCAAGAAACATGGGTGATATTTTGGGTTGTTGTTTTTTGTTGGTTTTTTTTACATTTTTGGGGAATATTTTCAAATATTCTTTCCATCCCTATCTGCATCGTGCACATTTTGCAACTGTTACACAAGACCCACCCACCCCCTTGTAAGGTCACAAGTGTACACCTCCTGGTTTCAGGTTTTGATCATAAAATCTCAGGGAATGCAAAACTACTGACTTGACAAGCCTAGAGATTACTAATTCTAATCACTTTTACACCACACCTCAGTTTATTCTGAATATATTTTCATTTACCTTAAATAAACACTAAGCCAGTATGTACTTACATTGGATTCAATGGTTCTTATTTCTGATGCAGTAGACATGCGTAGAATTGCACTGTTATTCTATCACCACTGCATTATTGTCAGTGAAATTCTTTTCTTATTTCAGACTCTATTAATGAAATTATTCTTAAGGTGGCAACATTTTGTGTACCAGCATCTTATATTAGGAATCATCTGGTTAAACCCACTTAGTAATTTTGTCAGTAGCAGCAGGCTCTACTATGTTCCTTGTGGAAGACACTTGTGTTTCTGTCATTGTATACACATAGGATGGATTTTTTCTGGACTTGTAATTTGTACCTGATCATTTGAACCCAGAAACATCACCCAAGGAGACCTTCTGCTGTGCTTTTTGCAACCGGACTTGTTTATCTTGGATTGGCCTTTTCAGTCATCAGCGCACTTGCAGAAAGCGCGGGATGAGTCCTTCCTGAATCTTCGTTTGCGAAGAAAAGCCAGAGAGAGAGAGAGAGAGAGAGATTTTGTACTTGTTTTATTTTCAAATAGTAAATGCTGGACTATGACGATAATAAAGCTACGTATGCATATATGTCAGTGAAGTTCACATTCAAAAGATTTCAACACCTACCCTGATACCTACATGTACACGGTTCTGTTAGTGCAGAAAGATTGTGGCTGCTTATTTTGGTAGATGTTTTATCACCCCAAGAGAACTGTGCTTGCCAAAATAATTGTTTCCATGTGTACATGATCCCTGCCCCCTCCCCATCCATCCTAATGAAGAAAAAGGTGAAACAGATTCAGTGGAGCCCAGTAGTCCCTACTTGTGGAAAGCTTACACAATAGTAAATTTAAGGTGCTATAGAGTCTTTGTTCGTTGTACCCCAGCTATCCTTGAAGGAATTTTGGGCTTCTGCAGACATGGGATACTCTCAGATTCTTATAATTCATTGCACTGGAACTCCTATTCTAGGGAATTAATGGAAGTTTTCTTTAACCTTCTTTACCACTGGAAAAATTGATTCATGTAAGTGAAAAAACAACAGCATCTTTGCTGATAGGGGACTGTAATGGGCACTTACCTCATCTGAAAGACTTTACTGTGGTGAAAACCATTGATTAGGTGCTGTTAAGCTGCCATGAAAATAGTTCACCTCTGTCATTAACATGCTGTCTTTAACTTGAAGGCTAGGTTTACATAGCTTACAGTTGTCTTTAGCAGAAGTTTATTATACAGTTGCAGAAGCAAGCATTTCATCTGAACATCCACAATAATTTTGCAAAGACACATGCTTTCCCACCATATAATCATATCAGCCAGCAGGCCTAAAGCTCATGTGAGGATTTTTGCCATGATGTGCCAGGCAAAGGTACCCCAATATTAATGGAGAATGCTACAGTATGTTGTAAAGGGTATTAATGGCATCCTCTCAGGACATTTTCAGACACGACTTACAGCGGAAGAATCGAGCGGGAGAGCTTCGCCGCTGCAGCATGGCAGGGGACCCATTTCGGACGATGCTATCCCTGTGGCGAAATTGTCCATGTCACTTCCATTTAGGATTGGAGCCGGCTGCACCATATCTCACCAGATTTTATTCACGGAAGTTGTCTGTGAACAAAATATGGCATGGCCAGCTCCAATCCTAAACAGAAGTGACATGGACGATTTCGCCACAGAGACGGTGTCATCCAAAATGGGTCCCCTGCCGTGCTGCAGTGGCGAAGCTCTCCTGCTCGATTCTTCTGCTGTAAGTTGTGTCTGAAAATGTCCTCAGTTTCTGTGGAGGAAAACTTCTGTTCAAGTAGAATCAATTGATTGTGGAAGAAAGGGATACATTCTACCATGTCTTGAACATCTGGACTGAGCCAGGGTGGATCATGATAGAAGATGTTGCCTCCCCGTAGCTGATTTTTCATGAGGGCTCCTGATTTCATAATGTACTGTGAGATTTGCGTATAGAGACCAGTGCTGTTAGCATAGTAAGACTGTAATAATTTATTTTGTACATATGGCCTCACTGTGTTAGAACGTATCTAGTGATATTCTGAATACATTGTCAGAGTCTGGCCTTCCCCTTGAACATGAGTGGGAAAAGTACAGTAGCACCCCCGTATCCACAGGGGATTGGTTTCGCCCTCCCCCGCAGATACTGAAATCTGTGGATAATAGCGAATGCCACCCACCACCACCCCACCACCGCCACAGGAGCCCTCCCGGGGGAAGGGAGAAGAGAGGCAAGCTCTCCTCCTCCTCTCCCTTCCCCTGCTGCCTGTGCTGCTGGGGGTGGTGGTGGCAAAGTGGAAGAAGTTGGAGAGGTAGAGGGCTTTCACCCAGGCTGAGCCATGCTGCTGCCACCACCACTGCTGCTGGGCAATGGGTAAGGGAGAGGAGCCACCCCACTGCCACTGGAGCCCTCCTGGGGCAAAGGAGATCCTTCTTCCCCCTCCTTCGCCTCCTTCATTGCCTGGAGCCCTCCCAGGGGAAGGGAGGAGGAAGGCAAGATCCTTCTACCCCCTCCCTTCCTCCCTCCTTTGCCCCCCGCTGCAACAAGAACCCTCCTCGCGTTTCCCTTCCCTTCCCCCCATTGCCAACCACAGATAATTGAATCAACAGTTGGCGAATCAGTGGATATGGGGGTGTTACTGTATGTCCTGTGGTCCCTGAAGCCACCCAGAATCTCTCCAAAGCCCCCATTAAATTGTGTGTGTGTGTGTGTGTTTTTCCACCCTCAAACAGGAAAAAATGACTCAAACCCACCACAAAATGTGGTGGATTTGCCTTCAGAACTCTCACAACACCTGAAGTACTTTTAAACTGTGTATGTGTGTGGGGAGAAACAAAAAAAGGGCCAAAAATTGGCTGAAATTATGTGAAGAACGACCTCTAGACCCTCCTCGATTATTACCCCTGCTCAGAGAGAGAGAGAGAGAGAGAAAGTGTCAGTGTGCTTTTACAAATAACTTTGAGGCTGAAATCCAATTGTAAACCCCAACTAGAATAGACAGACTGAGCTAATGGAAATACATAAATGTATATTTACCAATTTCCCATTCGTTCATGGGCCTCCTCTAATTAGGACTGACAATTGCATTTTGGCCTAGGACTGGTCGTTTTTGGGTGAAAGAGATGCCTCCTTTTGTGATATCCTTTCCTGAACTACAAGTTTCAGAGCTTCTTAGTTCCTGCTGGCACACAATGGATGTGGCAGCTGACTGGCAGTTGGGAGGGAAGAGCATAAGAATCAGAGGCACTGAGATCCCACAGACAGTGGGAGACAATGCTGCTGTCCTGAGTTTACGGATCTGCTCTAAGAATAGATGTGATTAACTCAGCCTGGGGCCCTTTCACACTACACAAATATAGTACTACTAGCTGGACCCGACGTAACATATGTCAGTGATGTGTTGAGGGTGAGTTGCTGTGTTGACCTGCCACTGGTGCCACTGTCACCACTGCCAATTGACTGCATAGGTCCTGTTGGAGTGGCAGCAGCGAAGTCCCACTGTTGCCAACAGTCCCGCTGCCACCACCAGTTGACTGTGTGGGTCTGCAGTCAACTGGCAGAGGTGGCACGGGGGCAGGTCAAAAGAGCAACTAACACTCAGTGCACCTGTCATGATGGGATATTATGTCAGGTACAGCTAGTTGGAGCAGCAGCAGCAGCAGTGTCCCACCGCTGCCATTCCTGCTGCCATCACCAGTGAGTGTGTGGTCTCTCTCAGAGCAGCAACAGCGGCCGTCCACTACCACCATTCCCACTTCCACTGCCAAGTTTCACTCAGCAGCAGCAGGGCCATGACCTCCCCCTGTTCAGCCGGGCAAGGCCACAACTCGGCGGCAGCAGTGGTAGGGCCAAGACCTCCCGCCCCCATTCAGCTGGTAAAGGCAACAGTCGGCTGCAGCAGTGGTGGAGCAATGATGTCAATCCCTGTTCCACCAGGCAAGGCTGCAGCTCGGCAATGATTGTAGGCTGAGGAGGTGCTTCTGAGAGCTGATTGGTTGTCCAAGGAGTGCCTGAGGAGCCAATCAGCACACTGAAAACGGCAACATACCCAAGATAATTATATATATGGATTCTTCACTTTAGCTGCCATGGTTCCATTCTGTAGAATCCTGGGGTTTGTAGTTTGGTGAGGTACTTGACCTCTCTGGTTGAGAATTCTAAATCCTCCTCCTAAACTGCTAGTTGCAGCATATCCATAGGATGGAACCATGACAGTTAAAGTGGAATTGTAGTGTTATAATTGTGTAGTGTGAATGGATCCCAGGTCTCTTGTCTCTAGGAAGCATAGGATTATACGCTGGATCATAGACAGCAGGGACTATAAAAAGCATTTGTTGCTTTAAAATGTACATTTGTGCAATACAACCTCAGACTATATATTCCCCAAGCTTTACAACAAAATTTTATGGCTGGGGCTATACTTCCCAAAGCAAGGACATTTGGACCACATTTCACCCCACCTCAGATGCTGCTCAAAATATGGAAACAACAAGAGACACTTCTTGTACATTACTTTTACCTCAAGTAAACACTATAGCATAATCGCACCAGTGACCTGGTTGCTTACATAGTGTATGCTTAATGGTGTGGTAGAGTGAAAATGAAATAGAGGCTTTGATGGTATCAACAGCTACAAACAGTAGCTCTGTATTGTATTCTTTTACATAGGCAATCTTTACTAATCCAATTTAATTTATCTGTTGTTGGGGTAATGACATCTCATTGTGTTTAATGAACTCATTCCCAGGTTAGATGTTACTCATAAATGTGCCTCCCTCAGATGCTGTTGTACTACTCAAAAGTTTCCCCTCAGGAAACACATTCCAGGATCATAATTGTTCTGTTGAAAGTCAGTCCTAGATGAGGATGGGATGGGGTAGGAGTGGAGAAAAACCATGAGTATTTATACCCTGCTCTTCAGCCACAAAGGCTCTCAGAGTGGATTACAAGTTGTTTAGCAATAGCACTTACACATCTACACTGCTTTATAGTGCACTCGGCACCCTCTAAGTGGTTTCTAATGTATGTTAGCTAATTGTCCCCACAAGCCGGGTTCTCATTTTACCAACCTACAAAAGGATGGAAGGCTAAGTGAACCTTGGAGCTCTTGGGATTAACTCACAATGTTGAGTCTGCAACCACTGTACCACCCGGGCTCCCATAAAGTTGTGCTAGAAAATGCCTTGAGAGGCATGCCCTCTAGGAATCTTTAGGTCCTCCAACTCAACTCTATGGTACGTTTGTACAGGAAGTCCTTTATTTTAATAGGGCTTGCTATTTTCCACAGTTTCACTTATAAATGGTAAGTCCAGGCACGTGTGCCCTGCGGATATGGGGGGAGATCTGTACTGGGTTAAAAAGAGCTTTACTGTCAGAGTCTTTGTTAACTGAAGTATGCCTGTATCAGAGGTAGTAATAGGATTTACCCACTTGTGGCTGTCTTTCTCAAGAGTGTGTCACCCAGGGTGTGTCTCCCTGTTTGCCCATGGGTGGGCATGAGGTTCTTGGTTTCCTCATGTAACGTGTAACAGTAGTGGGTTATATTTTAAATGCTGTAACAAGCAATGGAATGAATTAGCGTTTAAAATAATTTCCCAAGCTTTGCCTTAAAATTCCTGTGGGCTGGATGGTGAAAATCAGTGGGAAGGATTAGGCCGGGGGGGCTGGTAAACCAGATGGTGGGGACAAACAGAAGACTATTGCCTTCACACCCTGCTTGTAAACATCTACAGACATCTTTTGGGCAGCTGTTAGAAACATAATTTTGGACTTGTTAGTCTTTATTCTCTCTGAGAATATGTGCATGTTTTTCCAAGGCTCTAAACATAAAAATAATTCGAAAAACATATCTGAAAGGTTTTCATGCTAGAAAGGTGAAAGGAATAGGGGGGAGAAAAGAAGATGTAAAACACTTGTGCATGACTGAAACTTTTTTCTGTACAGTTGTATCATCTGCATTTATCTAAGTCTGCCGCTTTGCTCCACCAACATGAGCAGAGCTAGCGCAGCAAACTCCGGCAAAAACTGTGAGTTTTCTAAAACCCAGATTAAGAGGGTATTATCCAAGTTTGGTGTGAATAGGGCTGTAAAAGGCCATACGTTGTGTGGTATTATTGGGCTGGATTCAGGGTTTATGACTGGTGTAGACAAGCCCATAGCTGATGATGATACAGCATTTGCTGCCCTTTCAAAATATCAAAAATCAGTTACTAGAGGCAGCTGCCTCACTCTTATAGTAGGGCCAGCCTTGCAGATGTACTCCTCTGAGTATGGAAACATAGAGGTTCATCAAACTAACTTAAATGGTAAATCATAGCATATTACATGAATTTGCTATGAGCAGACATGAGCAGAGCTAGCACAACAGAGCTAGCTATCCTCCCTGATCCAGAGCCTAGGCCAGTCATGTCTTTTTGGCATATGAGTAGCAAATTGAGAAGAGGAGAACCAAATGTACATAACTAGTGTCCAAAATTATTATCTATATATCAATATCCAATGATTTACAATTTTTTTTAACAAATCACCAATGTACAAGTTATATACAATAGAAAAAGATTCAAACAATTCTCACAAGAAGGTAAGTATATGAAAATGTGTACACTGCTAATTAAACTCTATATTTTTAGTACATACACAATGCTCACACACATTCTTTGGGTAAATCATTGGATATTGATATATAGATAATAATTTTGGACACTAGTTACATACATTTGGTTCTCCCGTTCTCAATTTGCTACAGTTTCTGACAGACATCCAGCCCACTATATTTTGGCATATGAGGCAGAAAAATCACTGAAGTACCTACTTCTCCCTATTCCCACACTCTCCAATATTTCACAAAGGAAAACTAGGCCATGTGTGGCCAAGCAACATCTGAGGGCTTGTCTGTACTGGTCAGAATACTCCACATTCTGGCTGGAGTATTCCAGCTCCAGGCCCGATGTGTTTCCCTCCTGTTACATGCCCTTCTGTTGTGGTAACGGATAGGTGTCTGCATACCCGTGACCAGCACGCAATCAGGTAGTTCTCTTCCCCGTGCCAGCTGTGTCTTTTGAGGCCAGAAACTAGGTGCTCGGCTATGGTCACACAGCTTGGCGCCTTGCAGTGACCTCAGCAGATGTGATGTATGTGACCTGGCTGGGAAATGGCTGTGCCAGGTACCTCACAGGCCACATGCGTGGACCCCCCCCCCCATTGAAGTAACAAAACTCACTGTTTTCTTTGGAAGAACCGCAGCAAACTGAGGTTTTTTTTAGCCATGTATCCACTCTGTTTTAAGAGATATTTGTTCTGGATTTTCATTGGAACTGCCCAGACGTCATCTGGACAGTTCGGACTAGGATTGGGACCCAAACCCTGAGTCATCTGGACAGCTGAGTGCAGGAACGGGGGGAGGCCACTTCATTTGGCCCGTGTAGACAAGGCAAGAGTGTGGTCAAGATGGCAAAATATATTAATGAGGAAGAACAGGCAAGCTAGGAGAGGCTGCAGCAGTTTGTTTTTGCCTGAGTCTACTGGGAAGGGCAAGATTTTGCTTCCTGCTCTCCCATCTCCCCCATACTTGCTGAGTTAATTGAGTGTAAACTACGTTAGCAGTTTGAACTCAGTTTGCAGCAGTTGAAGTAACCTGAAGGTAAAGCGGGGGGGGGGGGGAGGAAGAAGATAGAGAAACTGGAACATTTTAAAACAGTGGGGAAAGGGGGCTGTCAGAGGATTAATCAGGCCAAATCAAGCCAGTTGGAGGGTATGTACTCCTAGTAGTACAAACACAATCATGAAATAACTAACTGCTTGCTGTCCTTTCATGATTGCAAAAATCTGCCACCCAGGGCAGCCATCTCGTCCTCTTTAATGGTTGAGTCATTCCTGTATGAAAATACAGGGAGAGAAACTGCGTGCACTGCCTAGGGCCTGATGAAGGGCAAGTGAGATCGAAATGGAATCAATTTTTTTAAATGGCGACAATAGTAAACTCAAAAATCTTCTGTACAGCAGCTTTATTTGGAATCCTCCATAAAAGCATTCCATAGTCTCCCAATTTCTGTTTACATAATAGAAATGCAAAGTAAATGCCTGGCAGTAATCAGTTACAATGCTGGCGTCTCTATGAATCATAGTACATCAGGAGCCGGCAGTCATTTTTCAATAAGTGCTGGAGTTTTGAGTGTTTCCGTGTCCTTTTAGTTTTTGTTATTTGGGGACTAATTCTAGATATGACTGGCCTAGAACAGATCTAAAATGGAATATAAAAATATTATTTGAAGCATCCCTAATTCTTGCATGTTCAGGTTGGGAGCAGAAGTTCCAACTGCAATAGCTACTTTAGCATAATTTTGAAAAAGAATGGGGAAGATTTGGACCATTCAATTTCTGTTTTTCCTAAAAGCAAGGGAGGAAGTTCTGTTACCTAAAATGCAGGGAGGTATAGGAGGACCCTCTAACACACTAACATTAAGATGGGGAATAAATATACAGCACTCAACTTGGCAATGTGAGAGGTGGGTAATGGCAGGACCTTTTAGACCTGTGTATACTGGTACTAAGAAGGAGAGTCTAAGCCAAAAGGTACAATTAAATTATCTTAAATAATATCACAGCACTCAAGCAAACACTCAGGCTTCAAGCACTAACACAAGGCTAACAAAAGTAGTAGGAAGTATTTGGATAGAGGAATAGAGTGAGAGGATGATATGTGATACAACACCTGTCCTATAGAGCAGAGATTTCTGCAGCAACAGGGTTGTGTTTGATGGCACACAGCAAGCCAGCAGCATGGATGTAGGAGGAAGAACTGTGTGCAGTTTGGTTGTGTTTTGGGGTTATATTTATATGAAATAATTCTCTTACAAGGATAGGAGTTGAAGATGTAATACAATGGTTAATTCCCAGGCTGGAACAAAGGGAGCTCTGGAAGAGTTAATGGTTACAATACTTTGGAATTGAATAGGAAACAGGCCAGGTCTATTGTTGGAAGGAAGAGGAGAGGAAAATCCCATTTACAAGCCTTAAGGATTTCTGCTATCACTGAGTGGATTAGTGGTGACTCACCTTCAGGTGTTGAGGTGTCACTTGAGAGTGTCTGTTTTTTCAAAATTTCCACTGGCTCCTCCTTTGGTGCATACATAAATCCCACCTTGGTATTAGGGAGTCCCTGATATACCTGATATACCTGTAACCATGTGGATGGCCACTTTAGACAAATTATTAAATATAGCCAATTGTTTGATATTCCAGGATGGGGGCTGTCAGGGCATGTAACAGCTCCACACTGCAGCTTCCCGAAAGTGCAAAACTGTTCTAGCATACCCCACAACTGTACCAATTTGGCAGATAAATCCTCTGTCACTCCACTTCTTCAGCTCCTTTTAAAATGTCTCAGTTTCTCTCCCCTCCCAGTTTTGTCCCAGTTTTTCTCCTTCAACCTCAGCTTACTTCAGTTATTGCAAACTGAGTTCAAAGTGCAAAATTAATTTACAACTCAGTTAACTGAGTAGGGGGGAGAGAAGAGGAGGGATAGAATATTGCCCTTCCCAGGAAGCTCTGTCCAGTTCTGGGCACCACAATTCAGAAAGGATATTGAGAAGCTGGAACGTGTCCAGAGGATGGCAACAAAAATGGTGGGAGGTCTGGAAACCATTATGCCCTATGAGGAGGGGCTTAGGGAGCTGGGCATGTTTAGTCTGGAGAAGAGAAGGTTGAGAGGTGACGTGATAGCCATGTTTAGATATTTGAAGGGTTGTCATACTGAGAATGGAGCAAGCTTGTTTTCTGCTGCTCCAGAGACTGGGACACGGAGTAATGGGTTCAAACTACAGGAAAAGAGATTCCAACTAAACATTAGGAAGAACTTCCTGACAGTAAGAGCTGTTCGGAAGTGGAATGCACTGCCTCGTAGTGTGGTTGAGTCTCCTTCTTTGGGTTTTTTTACGCAGAGGCTGGATGGCCATCTGTTGGGAATGATTTGATTGTGTGTTCCTGCATGGCAGAATGGGGTTGGACTGGATGGCACTTGTGGTCTCTTCCAACTCTATGATTCTATGATTCTAGCTCAGGCAAAAGCAAAGTGCTGCAGCCTTTTCTCATCTGTTTTTCTTCATGAATAACTTTTGCCATCTTGACACACTCTGATGTTGCTTGGCCATGTATGTCCCAGTTTGCATCTGTGAAATATTGAAGGGTATGTTCTAGCAGCCCTTGAACATGGATGCCAAGAACTGGTAGAAGGAACTCCAACTTGAAAAATGCCCTATGTGCTGTGGCTTGCACATACCAGCATAATATGTATACCAGCATAATATTAATCTTCATTTATCTAGTTCTTGTGTGCAAGAATTAAAATGTTCTCCCCAGTGGGAGAAAAGCAAAATTTTTGCCATTTTACAAGGCTTTTTTTTTTTTGCACAAGTTATACAGTCTTCCTTGCATCTTTCCTTCTGTGCTTGTTGCATGTGCCTGCTTTACTTAACAAAGTGTATGTAGTTTTTCCTTGTGGTGGTGAAAACAGGAAGAAAACTTCTTGTCTTTATGCTCTCACATAGGGGCAGAAAAATCTTGGGATGCTTGCTAATTTTTCAGTGGGGTGTCTTCTCAGTGAGAAGAGGTATGTTGAGATACCTCTTCTCACCAAGGATAAAAACATTTGCAGATCTGTTTATTTCATTCATATATAGGTCTCAGGTCTGCACTGAAACATCAGTGTTAATTATGGTAGCAGTTGGTATGGAATAGAGATGTGGCATGGAGTGTACTGTAGGAATGAAACACTGAGGCATGTACAATTGGCCCTCAGTATTCACGGGGTCTGCATCCATGGATTCAACCAACCATGGCTTGAAAATATTCGGAAACAAATTTCCCAAAAGCAAATCTATGCTATTGTATATAATGGGACTTGCACATCCACAGATTTTGATTATCCACAGAGGGTCCTGGAACTAAACTTGAGGGGATACTAAGGACTGACTATATTAGAAACCATAGGAGCAAGAATGTGTGCAAAGGGATCAAGAAAGAGGGAATAAAATAGACAGGAAGCAAAACAAGTTCATGTGTTAAAGGCATTCAGTATTGCAGTTATGGATTTCTAACCTAGAGTTACAGATCTATAACTGTCCTATATTCAGTAAGACATTTGGGAGCCAACGTGATGTAGTCATTTGAGTGTTGGACTATGACTCTGGAGAACAGGGTTTGAATCCCTGCTTGGCCATGGAAACTGACTGGGTAATCTTGGGCAAGTCACACTCTCTCAGCCTCAGAGGAAGGCAAAGGCTTGGAACAAATTTTGCCTAGAAAATTCCATGTAGGGTTGCCCATAAGTTGGAAATGACTTGAAGGCACACAACAACATTCAATATGACTATGTGGTCTAACTACAAAATGCCACGCCAGCTTACCTTAAGAGCCAGCAGTGGGATCAGGTGAAGGAGGTCTGTTCAGCTTCCAATTAGGGTGCAAAGAGGGTGATGTTTCCACCTCCCTCCTGCCAATGAGCAAGGCTACAACAATCAGAAGCAGGACCCCTGTCACAAGTCCTTGTTGGATCCTTGCTCACTGGTGGGTGGGAGTAGAAACATCCCCATGTGTTCCAATCAGAAGCTGAACACACCTTCACTTGATCTGGCTGCGGGCTCTTAAGATGGACTGCAGAGGGTGAGGGGGGAGAATATGTTACTTAGGCAGATGCAACTAAGCAGCTGATGTATCTTGGTGCCAGTTCTTAATGTTGGTACTTGGCAACCCTGGCTGCATCTGTGTTCAAATAAAAAGGAAGACAGTAGTAAAAACTTATAGAAATCAAATTGGCCAGTACAAGTCAACATAAAGTGAGACACTGGATCTACTCTTATGAATTTTGGAATAACATCACATGTGTGAAGCGTCATGCTTACATTGGATATCTAGTGGAAATGGAATTGTAATTGTCTGTCAGGCCCTGCATCAATGGATAGGTGAATTCACTCTGGGATATATATATATATATATATATATATATATATATATATATTTGTCTGAACTTTAAAGGAACGAAAGGTTGCTAAACCTATCAGCACCTCTAAAGTTTAGACTGAAACTCAGAGCAGATTTATTGGCAATAGAGGCTATACTCCAAACTACCGTAACTTGCTTTGGAAGTTACAGTCAAAACCACTGCCACAGACTTAAAAGAAAGTTTTTTGTCAGCTGTAATGTTCCAGCTGTAGATGTAGCTGTGCTAGTTTAATGTGCTGAATTCAAGCATTATGCCATTAAGACAGATTGCTTACTCAAGAGAAATGAAACCTTTAATTTGCAAAGCTGTGGCTTATTAAGAATGAAGCATCACACAGAGTTATTATTAAAATATAATTAAATGAACCATAGGATGCAAACTAATTTTAATTCATCTTGCAATTTAAAGGATCATCCAAGTGCCATCATAGCAAAGGTTATTAGAATCACAGAGGCACTTCTGCAAAGAGGCATTTGCCTCTTCTACTCACTGAAGTTTTAAAAAATTATATGTATTTTATTTCCAGCTAGAGAATACAGATGCAGATATTTTAAAAGATCAATGAACAGTATTTTACCAGTTCTCTCCATCTCATATCAACACAAGAGCTCTCTTTTATGGTCAAATACCTTGTATCCTGTTCTTCTGAACCAAACAGTGAAATGAGGAATATAGGAGCAGGTTTACAACTCTAGAGATTCATGAATGCCAACATGTTTTCAGTTTCTGTTTATTGGCTCTAGTCTACCACTAGAAATATGATGCTCATCCAGTGGAGAAATTTGAGGGGAAATGTTTTGCTTCCTAAGGACAATTTTTTATTTATTTTTTTCACTTGAAAATCTGAAATGCTGAGGAATATAGAAAAATAATCTAATTGTTTTTTTCTCTTTTTGTAATGAGTGAAATGTTTTTTAAGACAAGAATGTTGTTGTTGTTGTTGTTGTTGTTGTTGTTGTGTGCCTTTAAGTCTCTTCTGACTTGTGGTGATCCTAAGGTGACCCTCTTATTAAGATTAACAAAGAGAAATGCCCTCCTCTCCTTTCAGAGTCTTTGCCATATGCATCCCCTCTCTTCAGTACACATCCTGCCTGCTGTAATGGTGGGCATTTTGCTCAAAGAAGAGCAGGAGTCATCCTTTTGCCTCAAGACAGGTGATGGAGTGAATTTCCTCAGCAATCCTGAGAAAGAGGGTGAGGTGTAACATGAACATTGAAATGGGAACATTTTTTATACACATAGAGGATGAGTGACTCATGATTCAAGCCAAGGCTAGAATGCTCCCAGAGCTTTGTGATATTCAGGTGAAGGTGTTTATTGGCTTCCTGTGGTTTTCAAAATTGATTTTTGCAGATAAATGAATAACAAATCACTGTAAGATAAATTTATGAAACCATACTTATTTCAGCTCTTTGTCTGCTTGCTTGCATTAATTACCATAAGTTTCTTTGCCTCAATGGAGCCAATAATATTCAGAGCATATGGAGAGGGAAAGTAGGGTGACCAGATGCAGAGAGGACAGGATTATGACAGCTCTTGTATAGTTGTGTAGAAGAAGGGAATGTCAGCAGTTTAGATTGTGTATGATACCCTACCCTAGAAGTGAGGAAATTGTGTCCTTTTAGGTGCTATTGAACTGCAACTCCCATTTGTCCTCTTCAGCATAGCCAGTGCAGTCTATGGATGATGCAACCTTCTGAAAGGGCTGTACAATCACCATCCCTTCTGTAATGTACAGTCCATTGGGACAGTGTCCCGGTGATTTCAGGGGAATGCTGCAATGCTGGAGGTAAATGTCTTCTCAAATCTTTTTGGATTTGCTGTTTCTGCTTGTGCATTAATTCTGCAATTACATAAAATCCACTGGCGAAAAGGTTGAGACACAGATGATAATATGCTGTCATGTGCTGGCTTTTTCAGACTCAGTGACCAGCAGCTTCAGAGTTAAAAACAGAAAACTTTATTATCACAGTAATCCAACAAGCTAACCCTACAAGTTCATTGCTCAGAATGAAACCTAACTAACAAACAGTCTCTCTCTCTCTCTGGCTTTTCTTCGTAAACAAAGATTCAGGAAGGACTCATCCCGCGCTTTCTGCAAGCGTGCTGATGACTAAAAAGGCCAATCCGAGATAAACAAGTCTGGTTGCAGAAAGCACAGCAGAAGGTCTCCTTGGGTGATGTTTCCAGGTTCTGATTCTTTCTGCATTGTCGTTTCTCTTCAAGACTTGTTCGATGTGAGTTCTCAAATAAGGCTGCAGCATTGTGGATAGTGCGTTTCCATGCCTCCCGATGTGAGGCCAGGGCAGACCATTGTTGGTGATCAATTTGGCTGAGCCTGAGATGTTGTTTTAGGGAGTCCTTGTATCGCTTTTTTGGAGCGCCCTTCTTACGCTGACTCGTGGCGAGTTCACCATAGAGTACTATTTTTGGGGGCGATGGTCCTCCATCCTAGAAATGTGCCCTGCCCAGCACAGCTGTGTTCTCAGTATCATGGCCTCAATGCTGGTGATCCCTGCTTGCTAACAAACAGTAAACTAAAAGCATTCTACAATCTACAAAATCTGTGGGTTATACAGTCATTGGCTCAGCCCACTTTTCCCATAGCTGAGGCCAGGTGCCAGCTTTATCAAACTGTTACAAACATAGAGCACATACTGTACTCCCTTTTACCATTTAGACTGCATACTTATTAGCAAGTACAAAAGAATGCAAACACAACTAGCTACAAAGTGATACAATAGAACTGAACCTGGCAGGAAAAAGTCACACCCAGGACCGATCCTGGTAGCTTTCTTAGTTTCTGTCATTAAAATGAAACCCATTAAAATATCAGGGCTGAAATCACCTCTATTTTGGAGCTAACCTTGTTGAATTAAAGTGGTTTATTTGAGAATGTGCAGGACAGGGCTGTTGGACTAGCCTTAAATGTTGTAGGAATGACAAATGCATACACGTGTACATTAAGACAGATACAAAACAATGCTCCAAATACCTGTCAGGGTAAATTTAATATGATGAAAGTGTATTTGAATGGCTGCTGGCTTTAGCTAAAGCACTTACGCACTCCAAAGAAAAGCGACAGTGCAGCAGAAACATTCCGTCTTCTGTGCTGCTTTACCGCATGACGTCAGCATTCTTTTGTTCCAGCCCATGGAGGAGTGAGGTAAAACCACATCTTTTTGCTAATGGGAAAACCTCTTAGCAAAAAAGATGTGGTTTTACCTTGGTCCCCCTCGGGATTAGATGAAAGAATACCGGGAGAAGGACAATGTCATGCAGCAAGGCAGCATGGAAAATGGAACCTTCCTGCTGCACTTTCACTTTACTTTGGAGTGGGGTAAGCCCCTCAGACTGGGCGTTCTGGAATATTTGAAGCAATTTGCAAATGTCCCAAGTGTTTATCTGCTCACTTCTATCCTTCTGGATTTGGGTGATTACATTTCTTAGCTATGCTTTCTCCCTGAACACACTCAAGACAATGGTAATAGAGTACATAATCCTTCACTAATTTTTGTCTCAAAGGAAGCAACAAGTAATTTTAACAACTTTCCTCCCGCTGTGAGAAAGTATTTGAAAACTGCACAGTTTTCAAAGGCTATTCACAATTCAGGACCTATTCTCTGCAAAATTTGGACATTGTTGTTTTGCATAGAAAACAGCATTTTATGCACAGAAACCAGTATTTTATGCACAGAAAACAGCATTTTCTGTGCACAAAATAATATTTCCGTGCAAAAAATGTTGTTGTGTCTGTAAAACAACCATGTATGGTTTTTGAAGTAAAATAAGTCCTGAACTGAAAAAATTCTCACCAGTCCAGGATCTTCTCATCAGGGTTTCTCAAAACTTGTTTGTCTTTTTAACCATTTTCCAATTATCATCATCATCATCTTTATTTCTATCCTGCTTTTTTCCGTATTTGGGACTCAGAGCAGCATACAATAAAAAGACATTGCTGAAAATAGTCTTTCCATGCCCACAATGGAGTATCAGGTACCGTCCATACATCTAAGAAAACCTCTTCAAGGATCAAGTTACATTTAGTTAGAAAATCACAATTATTTCAGAAAGCTGTGTGTGTGAGAAAGAGAGGGGGGGGGACTTTATCACACCAGCCTGTTTTCTTGCAGCATTAGTAAAGCAAATGGGAACATACAGGTTTGAAAGTGTTCAGTATCATACTTCTTTGCAAGTTTGCTGCGAGTGTGCTGCTTTTGCAATCTATGGTTCCTTCTGCACCGGCTCTGTAACCTCACCTTCCTATGTATGTATGCCCTACTCAATGCATGCATGCCTTTTGATTTTTTAAATTTTTATTATTGCTGAGATTCTTTAATTACATGAAAATGATGAAAATATTTTTATGTTATCATTTCACTGTTATTAAACAACCACAGCAAAAATACTGTAAAAATAAAAATAAATCTGAAATGCATGGAGTAAAAACAACCTTTCCCTGCTTAGAAATAGCGAGTGGGGTGGAGAGGAGAAGAATCACATCCCCTCATGTCACATGACAGCTGTCATATCGTTACTGCAATGGAAGGGACCTGTCATACCAGAGAGACTAATGGAATAGCAGTGATATTGGGAGCCATTGAATGAAATGCAATGCAGCAATAGGAAAGACACCATGTTGTGTGATTAGTTCTGGCCAAATACACTAATATCTTGCTGTAATTGTGAAATACCAGCCTCATGTGATAAAGTTGAGAGAGAGAAAGAGAGAGAGCTGCTTTTCCACAATGATATTGCAATGAGGCCACATGAACATTACATAGTAATAGCTCATCCACACCATATCTTGTCATAATGATGCTATCTACCAATAATATATCTTTTTATGGGGGAGGGTGGGGGTGGATGGTGTTTGGGGATTTTAAATTGTATTGGTATTTTAATTTTTGTAAGCCGCCCTGATTGTTTTAACAGAGGAGCAGGATAAAAATAAATTTTATTATTATTTTTATTATAATTTGAAATTTCAGAATTCTGGGTGTCAAGTTTACCTCCTGCTCTTGAAAGCATTCTGGGGAAGCATCTGTCTATATAAGCCCAAATCTTTAAATGAACAACTGAACTAGTACACTAGTGGTTGTGGTGGTTTGAGGGTTTGGGAATTTAGTCTGAAAAAGCAAATTTTGAAAGCTCTCTATGACTATAACACCAGTTAGACTACACCATATTAATAACATTGGTAACTCAGGCCCTGTCTACATGATGAAAAAAATCCGTACAGCATTCAAAAGATCGATAATGTGTACATACGGCTGTTCAGATACATTTATGTCTTTCAGAAGGGGGGGCTAGCAAATCCCTTGTAAAGTCTGTGAAATCGGAGTTCAGGAGAAATAGCGGATCTCGGCAAATGTACAGTCAGTATAATCTGATTGGCTGGCCGAGCAGAAGGGGGCAGGACTAGCAAAGAGGGGAATTGGGAGTGGCCGCCATGTTGGATTCCCAGCTAAGTGAGAGTCTAGCAAGTCCATGAAACTGACATTTTTACATTTCTTCTTTTTTATTTCATGTTGTAAATACAGAATAATGACTGTCCACATCAAAGGGACCTTTTAAATTAAAAAAAAAGTGGTGGGAGATTTACAACCGCCACTTGGATCACTTCCTCCAGCCAGTTGGTCAAGAGGGGGGTCATATGGAGTTTAGGTGGGGTAAAAAATCGTGTAGGCAGATTGTACGTATTGGAACGGCTGCCTTACAGATTTATTTATTTTTTTGTCATGTAGACAGGGCCACAGTGTCCCTGTTATGTTGAACTGGACAGAAGGACAGAAACACAGAAGGAGGCAGCAGTCAGTACCAAACCAAACCAGAATCTGTTTTGGACAAGATACAGGGAGCAGGAGATGTTATTCAACATATGGCAGTGTCCAGACATAAAGCTATTTTTCAGTGAGTACTCAGTCTAAATTTATTACATGCTGGACCTGTTATTGAGGTCAGACTGGAGATATGGAAGTCACCAAAGGAATTCATGATACCAAGGAAAGTTTGCAAATGTTTGACAAATTGTGTTGGTTGAAAAGTAAGCATGCTCAGACAGTAGCAAAAAAGAGAGGCAGGCACATTTATGGTAGCCCTTTTCTGATGTATTACGTTAACAAATCTTATAATCTCCCTCCTTCACCTTCTCATCTAAATTCTGGTCTAATGTTCTAACACAATTAGCTTGATTGAGTCAGTATGATTTCTATTCACATGCTTATATTCTCTGAGCAAGATTCCAGTAAGTTATGAAATTCTCTTTTTTGTGTTTTAGTTTTCTAACGAATGTTGAAGTGTGGGGGTTTGTAGTGCAGGTATCAGGAAATGTTTTCACATCAGAGAATTAAATTACTCTGTTTGAGCACCCAATAACAACACCAGCAGTGCAGGAACAAAAACAGCTTCTTATTTACAATATATATATTAGTTATCTTCAGAGTACACATAAATGATAACAGTTCCAAAACTCTTAGATGCAGAGCATCACACAAACCTCTTCCTTCCAGATAACATGCACAAAGAACTTATCACAGCAAGCTGTAGCACTGCAGCAAAATAACATGCACCATCAAACAACAACACAACCCCCAGTGTTAATGCCAGAGGAGGCTTCTTTTAACCTGTGGGTTTCTATTCAACTTCCTGAATCATTAGCACCTGCTACTGATTTTGCTGACTCAGCCTTACTCAACAGGGCTGAGTGGTTTGTACCATACAACTGAGTGGTTTGTAACTTACACCGACAGCATAAAACATCAACATGTACACACATGCATGTGTGGGCACATGCACACAAATATATACAGTTGTCCCTCCGTATCCACAGATTTGGTATCCACAGATTTAAGTATTCATGGCTTGAAAATATTCTTAAAAAATAATAATCCAAAAAGCAAAACTTGATTTTGCCATCTTATATAAGTGACACCATTTTGCTATGCCATTGCATATAATGGAACTTGAGTATTCATGGATTTTGGTATCCACGGTGGGGGGGGGGGGTGTCCTGGAACCAAACCACAGCAAATATGAAGGGACAACTGTATATAAAAATGATTCCAAAATGGTCTATGTTCAGAATTGTCTTAGTCATCTTTTTGCCTTGAAAGATAGAAGACTGAAGTTGATAAATAATTCATATAATATGCTATGCTTGATTTACCGTTTAGTTAGTTTGATGAACCTCTTCTATGTTTCCATACTCAGAGGAGTACATCTGCAAGGCTGACCCTATTATAACAGTGAGGCAGCTGCCTCAAATAACTGATTTTTGAAATCTTGAAAGGGCAACAAATGTTACATCATCAACAACAACTATGGGCTTGTCTACACTAGTCACAAACCCTGAATCCAGCCCAATAATACCATACAACCTTTTCCCCAAATCTGGTGCGATAGTGACACACAATGTACAGCCCTATTCGCACCAGACTCAGGGAATACTCCCTTAATCTGGGTTTTAGAAAACTCACAGTTTTCTCCGGAGTTTGCAGGAAACTTAGGAGAAAATTACCATATGAACAATCCATCCACACTGGATTCAGGAGGTTGGGAGGAAAGAAACAACAAGTGATGCCTAAGGTGCTGCCATTTCCCCCCTCTCCAGTGCCACTTTTCAGTCCAAAGGCAGAGCCGCAGCAGTAGTTGCTCTCTCTGAAGTCAGAACGCCTGGTGAGGCTAGCCAGCTGATCTGGCTTCAGCGGTGATGACTACCACTGGGACTTTGATTTTCTGGTGCACAGTTACCCAGGAAAAGTGAAATGCCAGTGGTAGTCACCCTCTGTGAAGGCAGAAAGAGCGCTCACTCTGCCATCATGAGTAAGCTGCCCGTTCTGTTTTCAGAGAGGGTGACTTTAGTAAAGTAAACAACAGGTGCTTTACTTTTCCAGAAGCTCAGAGTCAAGCATGAGTAATAACTTTAGTAAAAAAAAACCATTGCAGATTTAGGCTTTGGTAGGTGTGGTACTTAAATCAGGGCCAGAATAGCCAAATTTCATGTGCCACAGCTCCGAGCCAAAGTAGTCCAAAACTTATCTGGATTCCCCCCCCCCACCCTTGTAGACCTTGTCAGGTGGCAGTGTGCACTGGGAACCTAAATAGATCCCAGGCAGCAAAAATAAACAGCAGAGTGTTGTTTCTTCAGGCATAAGAATAAAGGCACAGACACATAGCTTTGTGTCTAAAATAAACTGCTTCTCTTTACTTGGGCATAATAAAGAATATATTTACAGTTATATACAGGATTCAAAAGAAAAAAAAATCTTTCCACTATGAGATCCTAAACAAGACACAGTGAGATTTAAAACAGGATTTCTTCACATTGTGAAATCCAAAGTAGAACTGCTTAGCTCTCAGCCCAGCCCTGCACCAACTCAGCTCCTGGGCTCAGTCAATATTGATACATTTAGCCAGCTAGCTTGCGTCTGCAAACTGCAGACTGTTTGTTACATTCCAGCTCTTTACAGGATAAACCTACTGCATGCCCCAATATCCTGACTGTCCAGCCCTATAGCCTTACTGCTAGAGGGTTGGGGAGATGTTTCTGGAATTTTCTGTCTCATGCAAAAATAAAAATAAAAATTGGTTGGCTTTTGGTTCTTCGTGCCTTGACTTGGATCACTGGGTAAGCAAAAGTGTCATGGGCTGGCGGTGTGTCTGTGTGCAAGAAGTGGTGATAAGCATATTGCACTCTGATCAAGCTCCTCTGGAGATTTTCAGACAGGCAAAAATCGCCCCTTGCCGCGCGAGCAGCCTCCCGAAACTGCTGCGCGGCAAGGGTCTTTTTCGGACGACGCTGTGCCTGTAGCGAAGCCGTCCGTGTCACTTCCGTGAAGCTTCGGACGGCTCCGCGCCATATTTCAAGCACGGAAGCTGCCCGTGATTGAAATATGGCGCGGAGCCGTCCCAAGCTTCACGGAAGTGACACGGATGGCTTCGCTAGAGGCACAGCGTCGTCCGAAAAAGACCCTTGCCGCGCAGCAGTTTCGGGAGGCTGCTCGCGCGGCAAGGGGCGATTTTTGCCTGTCTGAAAATCTCCTCTGTTAAAATATCTGTTACCAACAAGTGAGTAATTGTTAACCTGTTAGCCAGGTTAAGCTAAAGGAGGAGATAAAGCTATTTTATAGAGCAGAAACTTGGCAGAGATGGAGGAACAAAAGTCTGCTTTGCAAGGTCTGTGAAAACTACAGTTATCCTTCCGTAACCATGGATTTAAGTATTTATGGCTTGAAAATATTATTAAAAAATAATAATCCAAAAAGCAAACCTTGATTTGGCCATTTTATATAAGGGACACCTTTTTGCTATGCCATTGCATATGATGGGACTTGAGTACTCATGGATTTTGGTATCCACAGTGGGTCCTGGAACCAAACCCCAGCAAATATGAAGGGAGAACTGTACTCTGCAAGTTGAAACACAGTGATAACAAAGCAATGTTGTTGCTTTAAATTTTCCCTTTCCTGTTAGGCTTTGAACTGGCACAGATTTGGCTTTATGCTATGCAGACTTCTTTCATTACAATTGGCAATATTGATTTGCTTTTAGGAGACACCATGTGTCACTAGTACATCATTTGCCCTGTGGCGAGGCTGGGCTGACCTTGGGCAAGGCAGATCTACCACACTGTAAGGTATTTCCATGCCACTGCTTCTTCTGTGCTCCCAGGCACACTTTGCCTTTTGTTCCCAATGGATGTGCTGCTTTAGATGTAATGGGATAGCACACTGCAGCACCAACTGCAGCAATGGAAGAATATGCAGCAGAAACATTGCTGCCAAATCCTCAAATACTCTGCTCATGTTTTCATGCATCAGTGACTAAAATATGGTGCAATACCGCATTCAGATATAGTTATAGCTATAGCTATAGATGTGTTTGTGTGTGTTTTAAAAACTGTATTAAAACTGTGTGATACAAAAATTGGTATTTTAAAAAATTACTTCTGACAAGGTTATTCTGGATTCCAAAAGAATGCAGCCAGTGACTTAAATGTATATTTATTTGAGTGATAAACAAGCACAGCTTTGTAAATTAATTAGGAAAAGCTAAATGTTTTGTAAGTTCAGTTATACAGTTCTGTTTGTTAATTGTTATACAGTTATACAGTTCTGTTTGTTAATCATATATATAGTTTGTGTGTGTGTGTGTGTGTCACTGTGCGTAAGTCTCATTCACCCTTGAACTGCTGCATAGGCATCTGTTTCAAAAAGGAATTTAAGATTAATCCCAGGCAAATTGACTCAGACACCGATTCCAAACAATATGAGCAAAAGCATAGCATGTATATCAACACTGATTAAGCCCTGGTACTTATGATGTCAGAGATGTTGCCGCAGCCTTACAGTGACAGATTCTTTTGCCAGTTTCTGTAGATAAATTGTTTTCTAAAGTGCATACAGCTGAGACACACTGTTTTAAGAATTTAAAAAACATGCAGTTGTTTTGATTCCCTTGTAGGTGTACGTTTGGTGTGGAAAAATCCCCTACCCTTCCATAGGAGGAGCAACAGCATTGGCAGCCCATTTCTGTATGTACAGTTGGCCCTCAATAACCATGGATTATGTATGCATGGATTTAACCATCCACGGCTTGAAAATATTCCAAATTCACCCCTACCCCCAAAAGCAAAGCTTGATTTTGCCATTTTATATACAGACACCATTTTACTGTGCCATTGTATATAATGGGACTTGAGCATCCACCGATTTGGGTATCCACGGTGGATGGCGGTGGTCCTGGAACCAAACACCAGCGGATACCAAGGGCTCACAGTATGATTTTTCTAAAGGCTTCTCCAAAACTTGGATAAGTTGCTTTTTAGAAGTAATTTATTCCATCACTCGTAACAAGTTTATCACCACCCTGCCACCGCCCCACCCCTGAATTTGCTACCATTAGTTTTACAACTTTTAAAAAAGTAGTTTATTACATTACAGTACTCACTTTTTTAAAAAAGAGTGGTATAAAACTTGAAAATGTCATTGAAAATGGCTCTAAAATGATTACATAATCCATTTAAAAATAACTAAGTAGTTACTAGAAAAAAGTATCTGCCATGAGTCCTAGTTTTGGAAGAAATGTGAGGCATGGGATATGTCTGAGACAGGGTTGAAGAAAAATAAATAAGTGCCACACCAGTATTCATTTTTTATGCAAAAGCTATGCATGTCTCAAAGGTAAAACAAAACTTGACTTTTTATTGAATCTTCTGAAGTGAGGGGCTTATGCTTTTTTAGTAGCAGGAGGTCACTCTCCAAAGGCAGTTTCACTGTTTTCTTTCCATCAAGACAGAATCCAAATTTGTGACAATACAAATGAGATTCAGAGTTTCAAATCTTTAGTTACAGGTGTATCTTGATTTCAGTAAAGCTTTTTACAAGGTCCCCCATGACATTCTTGCAACAAAGTTAGTAACCTGTGGGCTAGACAATGCAACTGTTAGGTGGATTTGTAGATGGTTGACTGACTGAACCCAAAGGGTAGTCATCAATGGCTCCTCTTCATCCTGTGGTGGGGTGCCACAGGGTTTTGTCCTGGGCCCAGTACTATTCAACATCTTTATCAATGACTTGGATGAGGGAATAGAGGGTATTTTATCAAGTTTGCAGATGACACCAAATTAGGAGGGGTAGCTAATGCCTCAGTGGACAGGATTAAAATTCAAAATGACCTGAACAGATTAGAAAGCTGGGCCAAAATTAACAAAATGAATTTCAACAGGGAGAAATGTAGGATACTACACTTGAGCACTAAAAATGAAAAGCACAGATATAGGATGGGTGACACCTGGCTTGAGGGCAGTACATGTGAAAAGGATCTAGGAATCTTAGTGGACCATGAGCTGAACATGAGTCAGCAGTGTGATGCAGCAGCTAAAAAAGCCAATGCGATTCTAGGCTGCATCAATAGGAGTATAGCGTCTAGATTGAGGGAAGTAATAGTGTCATTCTATTCTGCTTTGATCACACCTTACCTGGAGTACTGTGTCCAGTTCTGGGCACCACAATTCAGGAAGGATATTGAGAAGCTGAAATGTGTCCAGAGGAGGGCAACCAAAATGGTGGGAGGTCTGGAAGCCATGCCCTATGAGGAGTGGCTTAGGGAGCTGGGCATGTTTAGTCTGGAGAAGAGAAGGTTGAGAGGGGATATGATAGCCATATTTAAATATTTGAAGGGATGTCATACTGAGGATTGTTTCTGCTGCTCCAGAGACTAGGGACTTTTTCAGATGAACCTAAAATCCGGAAGAAGCCGTCGGAAGAGGAACGCAGCTGCTCCGTGGCAGGGGGCACTTTCTGATGACACCGTCCCTCTCCCATTACCCTCCATGTTCCTTCTGTGTCGGATGGAAGGAAACAGCACCACTTTTTATTCACAGAAGTTCTTTGTTAATAAAAAGTGGCGCCGTTTCCTTCCATGCGACACGGAAGGAACACGGAGGGTAACAGACACCCCCCCGGATCCTGAAGAATGGTGGATCCGGGGGAGGTGTTTTAATGATGAGCAGGGAGGCGAACCCATGGGCAAGCCGGGGTGTGGACACGCCCTGGCTGGGAGGAGTCAGGGGAGGCGCCAAGCCAAGGTCTATTTTACCCCTTGCCTCCCCTGGTCTCCTCCTCTTTTTCTTCTGATCGAAACCCACCCACCCTGCCTCTGCCACAGTATGACATTTCTGGTCGCATTCTGGGCCGGGTAGGAATTTTTACCTGCTCTTTTCCGAGGGGTGTTTTGCCTACCCCATACTGTCGCTTTGGACGTTGACAATTGGCTCCGGGTGAGTTTCTTTAAATAGGTGGTCACTTGCAGGGTGCGGGGAGATTATAACTTGGCGTTCACCTATGGCAACCTCAAATTGAGTGGTAGGATATCTATCACTGAACTGTACCGGCGTCCTTAATGGATAGGGTACAGGGATGTAGGGTATCCTTAGGGTCAGCCTCGGGGGGGGAGATCCTTCACAGAAGCTACATGGCTTAGGGATTTCCTTCCCGATGCAGGGGCCCTCCAGCAGATGGCGCCCAAGGGGAACCCCGAACACCGGGATCCCCATTGGGGCTCAGGTGAGTTGCCCAGGGACGCTGGGGGTTAGGTCGGTTGTGACCAACCGCCCATGTGCGTGCCCCCGTGAGGGATCTCCCCCATTTTCCCACACTCAGCATACCTCAAGAAAATCACAATAAATAGGAAATCTATCAATAAAGTGGCCCGTATTTCAACCCAATCCTATGTGTGTGGTCTCGTCATTTCTGCGTCAATCATTAACAGGAGAGGGATGGCGGCATCAGAAACTGCCCCCTGCCACAGAGCAGCTGTGTTCCTCTCCTGATGGCTTCTTCTGGGTTTTAGGTTAATCTGAAAAAGTCCTCTGACACGGAGCAATGGGTTCAAACTATAGGAAAAGAGATTCCACCTAAACATTAAGAAGAACTTTCTGACAGTAAGAGCTGTTGGGAAGTGGAATGCACTGCCTCGTAGTGTGGTGGAGTCTCCTTCTTTGGAGGTTTTTAAGCAGAGGCTGCATGGCTATATGTTGGGAATGATTTGATGGTGTGTTCCTGCATGGCAGGGGGTTGTACTGGATTGTCCTTGGGGTCTCTTCCAACTCTATGATTCTATGACTCCTTGGAATTTTAAGACCCCATGGTTGAGATTCCATGATAGATACACCACTAACGTTGGTGGATCCCTCATCAGTCCAGAAATGTTATTGTAAGTGCTCTCTTCAGGGTGTAAGACAGTCTAGTGTCCTTGACCCTGGCTGGATGCAACCCCCCCTGAACCCCAGCCAGCAGACCTAATAGACAGGGATGATTGGGATTCTGCAATCCAGCAACATGTTGCCTCCTCCTGGTTAATCCCAAGTAAAAAAATATAGGGAGCTGTTCTATCTTTATAAGGGAACTTGCTATAATCTTCTTAAGAACAGAGGCCATAACTGTACTGGAAAGCAGATTCTTTGCCTATAGAAGGTTGTAAGTTCAATGCCTCTCATCTCGGCTAGCAGAACTGGGAATTAACAACTGCCTGAGAGACCCTTGAGGGCTTCTGACAGAGCAGAAAATGGTATACTAAATGAATGGGATGGCAGTTTTATATATCATTCATATTAATAGCTGCAAGTATTTCTATGAAAAGTGGGGAATAGCTTTTTGAAGCAGCACAATGTGAGTTGTTCTGTGTCATTCTGGGGCCACTAAATTGTTTTTTTCTTCCTCTTGATAATCAGTTAGAACAGAACTAAAAGTTGTATATGTGCCTTTCATATCAGACTTGTCCATAACCTGCAGTAGCGGATTTTTATTTTTATTTTGTTACCTCACAGTGGATTTTCTACTAGTGTTATGAGATCTGCCACAGTGAAAAGCTGGGTTTTTAAGGGCAGCTTATTGTTCCATCAGGAAATAAAAGGAAGGGCAACAAAGACATATTAACATATCTGCTATAGCCAAGTATCTTTAGAGGTTTTCTTTAAGAGCCTTTCGATGGGCAATAAAGTTGTAAATATATCAGTTTGCTGCTTTAAAATTCTTCCTCAAATCTGTTTTACAAAGCCTTCCTTATTATCCTTTGATGCATAATATGAAATCGTTTTCACCAAGGGCTTGGTTACACGATGAAAAAAAAGTGGAGAATTCGCTAAGATTCCTAAATGTTTACATGCGTTGCGCCACAAAGTCGCCTCTTTCAGAAGGAGGGGGCACAAAAACCCATTAGTAACATAAGAAAGTATTTTGGAACTTTTCCTGACTTTTTTGAAAAGTAGTGCGACTTAGTGCACTTTCGATTGTGTGGACAACCATTTCACTAAGGGCTGTGTGAATTACCAGCAATCTTTCCGATACATTCACAACAGAGCTTTGCCATGATTGGTTGAACTCACCAGGGAGGGGTTTGGACAAGGAGGGGATGGAGGAAAGATCCATCCACTGTTGTTTCCAGCCACGGAAAAGACTGAGCGAGTGCTATACACATCCCATTCCCCCAGCTGTTTCTTGCTTGGCTGCTCCTTCTGTGTGTGTGTGTGTATGTTCATTCCTTCATTCCCTCGCCCTGTTGAGATCCCGTTTCTCTCTTTCCCTCCCCCCTCCCTGGTATCTTCCTGCTTGGCTGCTGCCAGCTGAAGAATCCCAAGCTAGCTTCTGTGTGTGTGTGTGTGCGTGTGTGTGTGTGTGTGTTTTCGGCTGACACTCCATGCTACAGGAATAGAAATTAGGCATTCCTGTGGTAATCAGAGGATGTGCTTGGGAGGCTACGCCCTCGCCTCAGTCTGTGTGCGAATTTCAAAGTGGAAAAAAGCAAAAACTAAACCGATAGACCAATTTAGCAATAATTCATGTGAACGATGCAGCACTGGTGTGAAACTGCAATACAGTGCAAATTACCGCAATAAAAACTGCCCTGTAACTGAAGCCCTAGTGATTAAATACCCATATAATATTTAAGCAGTTTCAAGAGTATTTGCCTTGTTATTCACTCCATCCCCTGATTTGTAACCATTTTGCAATTCCATTAATACTATACAGTATATAACACTTACATCTCTTTTTATAAATATTATGTTGGCTTTTACTGTAGCCTTTTCTTCTTTTTTTTTTTAAAAAATAAATGTACAGTTGTCCCTCCACATTCGCGGGGGTTAGGGCTGCAAGACCCCCGCGAATGTGAAAAAAACATGAATAAAAAATAGGTCACGCCACACCCTCCCGGAACCCCCCCCCGAAGCAGCAACGGGGGCTTCTGAGGCTCCCGTTGCTGCTCCTCTCCACCCCCCATCCATCCTCCCAAAAGCGGCAATGGGCTTCTAAAGCCCCGTTGCCACATTTGGGAGGGGGGCTCCCCAAAACCACGAATAATCAAAACCGCAATTGTTAAAGCCGCGAATGTGGAGGGGCAACTGTATTTGCATCCCGAAGGGATCTCAATTAAATGCAGTAATGTTCCAGTACAGCAAAAGCAGGAAAATAAAAACACAAAAGAAGGAAAATTAGTTGTAAGTTTCTGTAAAAGGTGACCAAATATCCAAATATAAATCCATTTGTAAATTTCATCTATACTCATTCTTTCAAATGTTGCAAGTGTTGTTAGAACTTCGATCTATTGGAGCACAGGTGGGGAAAAAATGTCTTTCCAGTAACAAAGTATCAATCTTTTTACAGTCAACAGGGCACAAAAAATCCAATTCCACTGGCCGTTTCTTAATTTCCAAGAAACAGGTCACACACACAGTCCATGGAAACAATATCTGCAGTTTCAGTTGTCCATGGCTGACTCGCAGAATCATAGAATCTTTTTCTTGTAGTTTGAACCCATTGCTCTGTATCCTAGTCTCTGGAGCAGCAAAAAACAAGCTTGCCCCATCCTCAGTATGACATCCCTTCAAATATTTAAATATGGCTATCATGTCCCCTCTCAACCTTCTCTTCTCCAGACTAAACATGACTCAATAGGGATGCCTAGAGAGGTGTCCTCTCTAGGAATCACTAGGTCCTCCAACACAACTCTATGGAACTTTCCAAAACCAAGTTTACTTGTGTGATTGCCTCCTCCCAAAATGTAGCTACTAAGGGACATACCAGATTATGGTCTGATATTATCAAGGACTTAATTTTGCATGTTTTTCTATTATGTACTAACCCAAAGATGCAGAAATTAAGAAATAATCTAATCTGAAACAATTATAGTGGACCAGAGAAATAAAGGTATATTCCCTGTCTCCCAGGTGTACAGTTCTCTGCACATCAATTAAACTATTCTTTCATGTATATGCCTACAAGTAGGTTTCACCACGGATTGGTCAGAGAGCTGAAGATTCCCAGTTTCAATGCTGGCAGCTCCGTACACTGGGGAAAACAGAACTTCACTGCCCACCCCATTTGTTTAAATACTGTAGTTTGACCTGCATATATTGCTAGCAGAATCCTTCTCCAAGCTATGCAGATATGGAACAAATGCAAACCAATGCTCATCTTCTTATTGTGAGAGAGAACAAAAAAAAATTTTTTTTTTCTCAGCAGGTTAAGATATCAAGAGATTTTTGTACATTTCACATGAGCATTTGCAATTGCAAAGTGAATTTTTGTGCAAGTGATATTCTGTACATACACTATTGAAAGTATAAGTACTGGGCTTTGCATCTTTTTGTTCAGTAATCCTGTTCTTCTGTGTTTGCTTTGTGCGTTTTGCTTAACAAAGAGGAGGATGAAGACACTAGATTTCTTTCTTGCACAGTTTGTAGTGAAATTGATGGGGAGAAGGTGTTCAATATTTCATTCTTATGCAGAAGGTGAAAAAAAACACTATTGTTTTTGTCAAAATATTTTGTTGAGGCACCCTTTCTCACTGAAGGCAAAAACATCAGTGACTATTTGTTGTTGTTGTTGTGTGCCTTCAAGTCATTTCCAACTTATGGTGACCCTAAGGTGAACCTATCTCAGGGTTTTCTTGACAAATTTTTTTCAGAAGGGATTAGCCTATGCCTTCCTTTGGGGCTGAGAGAGTGTGACTTCCCCAATATCTCCATGGCCAAATAGGAATTTGAAGCCTGGTCTCCAAAGTCATAGTCCAATGCTTAAATCACCACACCCTGTCTAAAATATGGCAGGTGTCAATGCTAGGTACCCTCATATGTTCTTTTAGTATGTGTTGCTATTGTACACGCTTCTTTATCAAACTGTGGCTTACAAATGAAAATTATAGGTGCAGAGGATTATAGCTGAGGGTGTTGGTAAACAGCACAATGCTCTGTATGGCATCAGGCTAGCTGAGCACAGGGCATATGGCTTTCCATCACCTCACTTCACCCTACATCTGCTATTTGAGCCATGTGCTCACCCTCCCTGATATTAGAGACAGCTCTGAGTTACATGAAACATGAACCAATAATGCCAAGATATCCTTTCTCTATATAGAGTGTATGGGTGTGTGAGAGAAAGAATGAGGGAGAATGATGCTCCTCCAGATCTAAGCCAAGCTTGGGAGGAACAAGTTACAAGCAACGGAGTTAACTGTAATTAGTTACTTTGTTTGCTCCCTCCCCGAGTGAGGATGTAACAAAGTTACATTTCAAAAGGAATGATTGGGAATTGGCTTTCTCTATTGGTATAATAGGAAATGTTCTCTAGTTACCTTTAAAGAGCATGTTTAAGAATTTTAATATACTTTGAAACAAAATCAGGTTTTATGCCACACTTATCAATCTGAAGATTTTACTTTAAAAAAATAAGAGGGAACAATGACAAGCCACTTTGATTAACATTTTAATGAGTGAAGACAAAATACAGTATTTTAAAAACACTCTAACAGGAAATGGAAATGAATTGAATTCAAAGGGCAAAATTTCCAAGCCCTTGATGCAGGATGATTAGGGTCATGTTGGTTTATTTTGCAGGAGGGGATCTCAAATAAAGATTTCCTCCCATCATGACTTCCATGATTATTTAGAAGTAATGTTGTAAATTCCAGGGAACAACTGGAGATTCTCTTTTTGACAGCTATACCGGTGCATTGCATGCCTTTGTAAGCATGTTTGCCTCATCCTCATTTTGAATTTTAGGTATATACAAGGTCTGTCTGTTAAGTAACAAGACTGATAATGACAACCCATCTTTGTTTATATGTATTACAATTGTAATGCTTGTCCCCTTTAATGTACTGTATTCCCCATTCACACTCACATACTGTTGCAGTCTTGTTTTCCACTGGTCGAAGGCATGGAGCAGATCAGTTTCTGTCAGCTGTTTCAACACATCTCCCGTTTTCTTCTTTACTGCATCAGTTCACTCAAAATGTGTTCCTTTAAGCACTGATTTCACTTTAGGGAAAAGGAAAACATCACATGGTGCCAAATCTGGCAAATATGGAGGATGTTCAAGTGTGGTTATGTGGTTATCAGCCAAAAACTGCTTCACAGAAAGTGCTGTGTACGCAGGGGCATTGTTTTGATGAAGAATGAAGCCATTTTCCCACAGTTCTGGCCTTTTATTTTTCCTGACTCCTTCTCTCAGCTTTGTCAAAACTTCCTTATAATAATTCTGAAGTTAAAGTGGAATATAGTGCTATAATTAAGTAGTGTGAATGGGCCCCAGATTTGTAGTTCAGCTCTTTGCAACACTTCAAAGCGAAAGTTCTTTTAAAAATCAGATTGAAGTGTTTTAGAAACAGTAGTTTGTTAAATAAATAAATAAATAAATAAATAAGGGTTTTAAAATGTCCTCTCTGAAAGTGGGCACTTTAAGTAGGGCAAGAGAATGATACTCAAACCTTGGTCCATTTGATCTCTTCTCCTGTCACACGAGTAGTGATAGATTAATTACAGTCACCTTCATGTGCTAAAATCTTCAGGATCAGTATCCTTTTCAGCATTTGAGGTGCTTAGATCTGATCTGATCCTTACTCAGCTTAGACTGCTAACAATACAGCACTGGAAAAATGCCACATAAGCATACAATTAAGTCATTCGAGATTGTGGTCTTTTTCTTTAAGTATGTTTCTTTCAACATTTATTTGCACTGGCCATGTTGTCTGAGGAACTCTCGGAGTTAACATCTAAAAAAGTAAATTTCCCAAGCTGCCTTGATGCCCCTTATGCCTGGAATTCCATTCCAGAACAACATTTACTCTTCCTTGAATCACATCTCAAAATTCTTATATTTGGCTCCCTCTTTTAGAGTGCAGTCCTAACTGATAAAATGGTAAGTATATTCAACATGTTCAGCCATGAATAACTGTGTATATACACCTCTAGGGTAGTAGCTTCTACCCCATCACAAAGGCATTTAACTTAATAGCATGTCTGCAAGTTGCCTATTCCTGCAGCCAATACCTCTTTGCAGTCAGGAAGTACCCAGTAGTGGATGGTGGCTCTTCTGATTGGGGCAGAGAATACACTTTGAGTTTCAGTCCTGTCTTTAAAGATGCTATCCATAGGAGTTGGAGGACATCAGTCATTAAATACTTCAATCACTCTTTTGTTAACACAGTGCCTGGGTGATGTGGACAGACACACTATTCTCACTCATCCAGGTGTGGATCAAAAATAAAAATGTAACCTTGTATTGTATCTTGTATTAGTTAAGATAAGCCGGTTTTGAAAAATTCTGTCTAAGAATAAAACAACCCACAAAAGAGTGATACCTTTATTAGCCAACTGTGATGCACAAGCTTTTGAAGCTCCACTGGTTTCTTTCCTTTCTGCTGTATGATTTTTTAAACATCTTTTACTTGATGAAGAAATCAGTGAAGCTTCAAAAGTTTGCAAGTTGTGTTTTGTGCATCTCAGGTGGCCAATACAGGTACAGCCTCTTTTGTGGCTTGGTTTATTTTGCTGTATAGTCAACAGTGACTAGATCCCTGAATATTTTTCCACCTAAGAACGTTTTCATCTTTTCTTGATTCTAAGATGAATAAGCAATTAGTAATGGTGAGAAAACCGTTTTTAATATAGAATAAGAGTGGCTATTAGTTTTCCTGGTCTAGCATTAGATCAGATAGTGGTTGACAAAATAAAAGTCCCTTCTCATGGAAATAAAGAGAATATAAGTTTTCAAAATAAAATATTATTTTTAAGAGAGGTAATGGAGGCATGATTAAACCAAAATAATGTTGATTTTCATCATAGAATTAAGGATATGCTTTAATACTTCCAGTGAAAATACATAGTGCAATTTGACTTTGACTGAACTCTGTCCATTCATTATATGTGGATATCTTTGTGTCATTGGTATTTAGATATCCTTAAAAACAGCAGATAACATTGGGAGGAAAATGCTGTGGATGGCAGTGTAAACTTTATATGCCCTCCTTTAGGCTCACTGGTTTTTAAAAGAACTACGTTTTGAGGTTTAATGTTTTTAATTATCTTTAATTATGTGGTGCTGCTGTGATTATACATTGGTTCTTTTAAAACAGCATGCTGTTACGTTATAGCTTTACAGCCTGGGATTCATGGCACAATAAGACCATTCTCCCCAATTTTAATCTATTCCTTCTTGCTGTTCAAGAAGTTGCAGAAGGAACAGTCTTCCAACTTTGCACCCACCTTTTCCCCAAACATGTACTCCAAGTGCTACTGTAGGGGGGGGAAATTGCCATATATTTGTATAGTGATAGAGATCGAAAAAGCTCCTTTTTGAGGGATAAATCCTAGAATCCCTGAACCTACATGACTAACTGTGTTGGCTGGAGTGTTCTAGGAGCTGTAATCAAAAAAGTATTTCCCCCAAGATCTGAGATAGTGCCTTGCAGCCCTCTTTAAAACAGGCTGTATCATAATAGCAGGCCCTGATTAGCCGGGTGGAAAATCACTGGGACAGGCAACTGAGAAAGAAGTTCAAGAATAAGCAAACAAAAATAAAATAAAAACTGAGTAGTGAAACTGAATTGCCTGAAATTATTTTATTCCTTTCTTCAGACTCAAATTCACCAGCTGGTTGTAGTCATCCTTCCATACTGGGAAGTGAAGAGTAGTTTTCTGTATTATTGTGATACTACTACTTATGACATAGGTCTTTCATCTACAGCTCTGTTCAGCAGCAGTTGATTACTTACTTTTAAAAAATTCTTGACTTCACTTCTCTCTCTTTCTCATGCTCTTTTCCCTCTCCCACCCTGCAATTGCTGCCTGAAGCTCTTGACTTGGCATTCCTTCACATGAAGGAGGTATAAAGCAGTTGCATGTGAAACTAGGAGGCCCCTTCTGTGACTAGATCCTATTTTCTCTGTCTGATTTTTGCTCCAGATTTTAGTCCAAACTTTAACCCTAGATGTTGAACCTATCCTTACAGCTGTGAATTTTGAGCTGGACTATGAAACCCTATTACAGTGGGCTCTTGGTATCTGCTGGGGTTTGGTTCCAGGACACCCCATGGATACCAACATCCATGGATGCTCAAGTCCCATTATATACAATGGTGTAGTAAAATGGTGTTCCTTATATAAAATGGCAAAATCAAGGCTTGCTTTTTGGCATTAAAAAAAAAACATTTTCAAGTTGTGGATGGTTGAATCCATGGATGTGGAATCTATGGCTATGGATGGACAGCTGTGGAACCATCTCTGAGTGCATTTACATTCAATCTACATAATGTGCAATGCAGGAATTCTATAAATTTGCTAATGGCTCCCTGGGTACTGTTTTGTCTTTTCTGTTTGCTTACACTTGCCTAAAAACACAGCTTCCTGTAGCTTATCATTATTATCTAGATTTATCTCTTTGCTTTTCTTCTTCTACAGAAAGTGAGTGAGAAGGTTGGTGGAGCAGAAGGAACCAAGCTAGATGAGGATTTCAAAGAAATGGAAAGGGTGAGTCTGAAAATTGTATCAATTATATCCTAATATTGCCAGCTCATTGTTTAATGTTTTGCCCCCTCATTGTTGATAGAGAAACTAACCAACCCTTCCCCACAAAGCACAAATGAGCAGATCCTAATTCAATTAACATAAAGTTTTTAACACAGGATGGGGCAACATGATCACTTGGTAATACTATATTTAGACATTTCACATGAAGTTTGATTTAGACATTTCCCATGAAGACTGCTGGCTGCATCATTTTAAAAATGCAGATATAAACTATAGTTTGCAAGAAGAGATTTTGGAAATAGTTCCAAACTTAACATGTGGTTTGATGCATGGAAAATTAGATAATAATATTCTCAGCTAGTTCAAATTTTGTCCTTGTTCATCCTCCTGAAATTCTAGCCAGTACTGCCAGTGGTAAGAGACTGTGTGGATTGGAGGTTTACCACCCCTGGTCAACTAAGAAAAACTTTTAGCCTAGATCCCAGTGCTTATACACTGCATGAGCCCTAGTCATTCTGAGGGCAAACAAACCTGATTTTTGCTATGTGAAATAGAATAGGCTTGTACGTGAGAGGTGCAGTTAAAAGCTTTTCTTAGCACATGAGGTTTAGGAAGCTCTATTTGTCAACACATTTGTATTTAAGATTTCAAGAAGCACGGGAATTACCATATTGTTGAGAAATTCCACTTTTTTTAAAAAAGTTGTGAAGTTTTTGATGAACACTGGGGCTGCAATGCTTATTCAAAGTAGACCAATGGATTAAAGAACTTTTGTCTGATTTTGTGGAGTTCAATTTTTTTAAAAAAATCATGTAAGTACTGAAGATAGTTGCTAGAAGAGACATTCTCTCACATAGAGAATGTGGGATTGCACTGTACAACTGCTGGTGTTAATTGTTTTAGGTGGCTTTAATCAAGGTCACAGCTAAGGCCAATGAAACACTACACATACTACACCAAAAAGTCAGATATGCAAACAATATCCAGTATCTTATTTATGCTGCATTGAGGAGGCACTATTGCTTTCATCTTGTATTAGAGTAAGCAAAGGAATCTGAACAGCAAATGCCAGTGTCCACACAGGTTGCTATTGTGAATGTGCCTCATAATGCACATCCCCATCTCCACTGGCATGCTGATCTGAGCCCTGTTAAACTCACTGGATATTTCTTTTGATGTAAATGTAAAAATGAGAATGCACAACTGTATCTGAGGCCAGTAGCTGTTATGTTCACTTGGCGACTACATCTGGACCAGGTTTGGGAGCACAAATTGTCCTATCAAACATTTGCTGATCTGCTTTCATTTTTGAACCCATAAAAATTAGTGAAATAGAGGAACTGAATGATACAACTGGGTGGAAAGAGGACATCTGGACATGAGTCTAGGTCTTGCATAGGCTTACTCCCCTGTCTTTGTTTGACTGTTTACAAATGTAGGGCTTGTTGTTTTATGGAGGAGTGTCAAGTTCTCCTGCAATTAGGAGATGATTATTAGGTATAGGTTGCCTTTGAGAAACAGGGGACAAAGACAGTATGATCACAGAAGAAAAAGGCCAGGAGCACAGCAGGGTGGTTAAATGCCAGTACTGCAAGTCACCACGTTGCAAGTTCGATTCCAGCGGGCTCCAAGGTTCACTCAGCCTTCCATCCTTTCGTAGGTCGGTAAAATGAGTACCCAGCTTGTGGGGGCAATTAGCTAACACACATTGGAAACTGCTTAATGCAGTGTAGATGTGTAAATTGCTGTCGCTTAAAATAATTTGTAAGCCGCTCTGGTAACCTTGTGGCTGAAGAGTGGGGTATATACATATATATATATATATAGCAGGTGCTAGGATGTTGTCCTTTCAGTAATCTACCAAAGTAGGACAAACTGATCCTAATAAAGAGTTTACTTGTTCTTAATATCCACAGTTGCCTGTGATCCTGACAAAAAGATCACTGCTCTAAAACTTTTACTTTGCTTCTCTATCTTGAAGTGGAGATCTTGGTGACCTTCTTTATGGGCTTTTCATTAGCTCTGCCCAGTCACTCCATACATTGACTGTGCATACACTGATACATACATCAGTGAATGCAGGGAGGAACAGGGTTCCTGCAGCTTTAACAGCTATGTGGAAGAAGATATACCTTACATGGCAGGCAGTTTTGAAATGAAAAAGTAGCTAATTACTTTAAAGCTGTACGGTATAGAAGATCTGTACATAGAGAGGTGAACAGAGGTCACTGAAAACCACAATACTACCTGCTCTTTGGAGCCAACCTGAATGTGATATTAAATGCTTTTTTTTTTAATGTAATGTGCAAATTTTTAAAAATGTAAATGTCATATGCTGGGGTCAGGAGCTGATAATCTGTGGGATTCCAGCAGGCAGGAAGAGGGAGTTTGGAGTTCCCCTCCCTGCTGTGTTCCTGACAAAAACACTCTTCTGAAACTGCTGTTTGTATTGGAAGAAAAGGTCCCATTAGCACCAATTATCATCTTGCTCCCACTCATTCACACCCCCTTCTGGCTGCTGCTATATGCTGGCCAGAATCCAGTGAGTGACTTATGGTCTAAATGCTGTTACATAAACAGTTGCACTTTCTAGGAGTTGCATATGGGTAGTATTCTCATCTGGGTTGAATATGCAGTGCTACACCAGTCTAACTGTTGCACAAGTGGTCATGCTTTCTAGGAGATTGTAGGTCCTCCATTTCATTTGGTTGTTGGGGAGTAACTACACCATGAATGTGAGGCATTGCTACCCACTGCATGGGCAGTTGTGCAGTGGTGTGATGTAGTATAACTCTAGGGCAGAGGAATTGTGGCAGAGCTACATTGGCGTAAATTTACACTACACAATCATTGAACAGGATCTTGGCCATTGGTTTTTTAAAAGTACACTTTAAATGCACAAGTAGTTTGGCCCTCATTGGTACAGAGTTAGAGCATCCTGGAAGTTGTGGTTGGGTCTCACTGTTGGCATCACCTATATAGACCCAGTACCTTACACGGTTGCTATAAGGACAAAATGGGTTGGGGAAGCCATGTATGCACCACTAAGCAAATTTTAATAGACTATTGGCCTGTATTGGATGAGTGGGCAAAAGCTGACTGAAGAATCTGCAGCCCACTTTTATCAGAGCTGCTCTTTCTACTTCTCCCTTTACTGCTTTCATTGTTCTGCCCTCCCCATCTTATGTTGGTGCTTAGAGACCTCAATTAGGCCAGTGTTTCACTGTGCTAAACATTGTAATGACGTCTAATAAACTTTAATTATTCCCTAGCCCCCAAAGAGCTTTCTGTCATTAGACAATGAAGCAAGTGGATGAATAAATAAAACCGGGGCATAGAGAGTAGTGTAGTAATGTCAATACAATACTTGCGTATCAAGGCAAGTGTGTATGAATAGAACTGGGAGGAAAAGATGATTTAATTCATGGTGATAGCTGAGCAACTACTACTTTCAACTTGGCAACATGCCACCAATTTGACCATGTTCTGCCAATTTTAATCCCATACATTTGGAGGGTGGGATCAAGAGTATCAAACAGATAGCATGGTATATTGGTTTGAGTGTTGGACTGTGACTTTGGAGACCAGAGCTTGATTCCCCACTCAGGCAGGAAATCCACTGGGTGACCTTGGGTAAGTCACACTCTCTCAGCTGCAGAGGAAGGCAAAGGCAGCCCCCCCCCCCGAACAAATCTTGCCAAATCTTGTTATAGGTTCTCCTTAGGGTCACCAAAAGTGAGAAACAACTTGAAGACACACTACAACAACCACAATCACAACCAAAGTATCAACTGTATGCATTACTTTTATATATCCACCAAGAGGTCTGTGCAATGCAGCTAGAAGTTACAGAAGATCTCAAGATTATTTGGAAGGGTAGATGGTGGGAAGCCAGGTAGCATTTCTATAGCAAAACAGATTGCAAACTTTACTGGTTTTCCTCCTTCTTCACCAGAATGGTAGCAGACTTCCATCTTGGCTCTTGAGGAAATGTGTATTATACCTTTATAAGTAATACAGAGGAATCCATAAACAGTTGTTCTATCCTGATCTTCTGAATCATATGACACCCAGTGTACCAATGGTATGGTTGGGAACAGGAATTGAAAGGCACTGATATAATATTCACACTGATAGTCATAGAGTCAAATATTTAATGTCAGCAGAAGAAGCAGAATTAAGTCCAGTTTTCTTCATGCTTCAATATGTGTATCGTTTCTCCTGTTGTGATGTGTCACTTACTTTCTCCTTCAGTTCCCCTTCTAACCCATACCTTGCCTGGTGTTCTGGCTGTGGAGGGCACTGAAGCAACCCTGATGCACTGAAAGATGTCACATGCTCACAGACCCCACAGAGCCAAGGGTTACTGTGTGTCCAGATAGCTATTACAGGGACCCACCACTTGGAAACCTCTCACTCTGACCTTGATGATGTTGGCAAGGAGATGGCTGCAGCTACCCACCATCCTGTTGGAAGTGTCTTGCTTTAAAAAAAAAAAACTAAACAAAAGAGAAGTAGAACATTTGCTCCCAGTTGTTTTCCTTCCTTATCCTATTCTGACATTGGTTGCTTTTCCCTACTCTTTCCCTTCCCAACTGCAGGCAGGAGATGTCAACCTAAGAGAGAACAAGGAAGGAAAACAGTCAGGAAAACAGACTTCCTTGATCTTCTCTGCAAGAAAAAAACAAGGTACTGCCAGAGGATAAGTGGGCAGTGGTGGAGGTGACAGCTCTCTCCTTCCCAGAAATAGAGGGAGAAGGAAGATCTGGAAGCAGGCTCACCTGTAACAGCCAAGTCTTGTGGTTGCATAACCAGTTTCTTGGATGTTTCTGTACATTGTTCATTTTAGAGGTTAGAGCATAAGGAGCATCATGCTTTAGCCTCTCAAATGAGTGGTATAGATCTTCTGTCATAGTAGGTTTAGGATTCAACCACATCATGTTCACTTGTTAGGAGAGTACAGCATTTGGCTGTGTCAGTTCATGTGCAGTTGCTATACAGCTACATATTTGCCATATATAACAAGGAACTATGGAGCAATACATACAGAAAGTAACTGCCAAAGTACAGTACTGAATTTTCTTTCTTTTTTTTTGCCCTCAATGGAGTTTATTCTCCCTCTCCCTTTTGCAATTTCAGAAAGTGGATGTTACCAGCAGGGCTGTAATGGAAATAATGACCAAGACAATAGAATACCTTCAACCTAACCCAGGTAATGGTGCTTCTCTATGAATCAGGGTGTATTGGGGTTTAGAGCTTGCACAGCCTCTCCTATTTAGAGACAGGTTTTAAAGAACATTAAGAACAGTATACACTCCCTGCCCTCTTGTACAAGTAGTGAAGATGTCTTGGAAAGGTTTTGGAGAGCTCACCTCTGCATCCTTTTTCTCTGTCACTGTTTACTCATTTATCCTGTTTTCATCCCATAGTAAAACACTCAGCAAGGGTAGACAATGCCCTCTCTTCCTGGGAGTATGACACATATAGATGGGTTTTAAGAGCTTTTCCATTACTATGGCATGAAAGCAAAGGTTAGGAGTTCAGCTTGATTGATCTCATCTTCTTAGCACAGCTCCCAAATGACAGTCTTTGGGCTAAATCCAGTTTTAGAGGCACACAACAACAAGAGAAGGCCCAATGAATTCAATGTGACTTGTCTTAATTCTAATGAACATGTCCCTTTCATTGCAATTCATCCACTCTGTTTGGGACTAAAGTTGGATTTAATCCTTTGTAAGGAAAATTCCAATTTCTTTATTGAAGGTATATATTAAAATTCTTAGTCTCTTGTCAGTGGGGAACAGTGCTACGTCTAGTGTCCCTGCCTCATGACATCTTATTATAACAGTATGTCTGAAGGTGGTCATCTATGAATGTGGAGTGTACTCATGTAGGTACACCATGTGAACCAGAAACCTGTTTGATCATTTTCATGTGTAAAGTTGTATGCATGTAGGCACCCATTTGCAGATGACCAGTTGAATGTGCAGAAATGGAGCTGTGGCCAGTGGCTCTCCTTAGACTAAACTCATGGTGGGACTGACCCCAAGCCATGTTTTAAAGCTGGGTGTTCTATAGACTTCTTTTATTAGAACAGTGCTGCTGAGGACTGCAAGGAAGTTATGCAACAGCTAGTGGTTAGATTTTTTTATTCCCTAGCACAACTTTTCAAGAGAGCTAGAAATAATTCAGTAATCAGGATTAGCGTCCCTGGAAAGGATTTCCAGTGGCACAAACAGCACACGTTGTGCTTGGGGAATTACTACAGTTTCTTATATTGATACTCTATGCAACATAGTTATTATCAATTCCCTTCTGTCTTGTGTGTTGCCTGAAGATGCAGATGCTGGCCTAGACCCAACTGCAGGAGACCAATTGAATGAGTGAGATGTAGAACCCAAAGGGTGCTCACCAGTGGCTCCTCTTCATCCTGGACAGAAGTGACTAGTGGGGTGCCACAAGGTTCTGTCCTGGGCCCAGTGCTATTCAACTTCTTTATCAAGGACTTGGGTGAGGGAATAGAGGGCATTCTTATAAAATTTGCAGATGACACGAGATTAGGAGGGGTAGCCAATACCCCAGAGGACAGGATCAACATTCAAAATGACCTTAAGAGACTAGAGAGCTGTGCCAAAACTAACAAAATGAATTTCAGCAGGGAGAAATGTAAGATACAACACTTAGGGAGAAAAAAATTTGAAAGGATGAATGACACCTGGCTTGACAACAGTACATGTGAAAGTGATCTAGGAGTCTTAGTAGACCACAAGCCAAACATGAGTCAGCAGTGTGATATTGCAGCTTAAAAAAACAATGTGATTCTAGGCTGCATCAATAGGAGTATAGTGTCTAGATCAAGGGAAGTAATAGTGCCACTCTATTCTGCTTTGGTTAGACCTCACCTGGAATACTGTGTCCAGTTCTGGGCACCACAATTCAAGAAGGATATGGACAAGCTGGAACATGTCCAGAGGAGGGCAACCAAAATGGTGGGAGGTCTGGAAGCCATGCCCTATGAGGAGCGACTTAGGGAGCTGGGTATGTTTAGCCTGGAGAAAAGAAGGTTGAGAGGGAACATGATAGCCATGTTTAAAAATTTGAAGGGCTGTCATACTGAGGATGGAGGAAGCTTGTTTTCTGCTGCTCCAGAGACTAGGATACAGAGCAATGGGTTCAAACTACAGGAGATTCCACTAAACATTAGGAAGAACTTCCTGATGGTAAGAGCTGTTTGGAAGTGGAATGCACTGCCTCTGAGTGTGGTGGAGTCTTCTGCGGAGGTTTTAAAACAGAGGCCATATGTCAGGAGTGATTTTATTATTCCTATAGGGCAGAATGGGGTTGGGCTGGATGACCCTTGTGGTCTTTTCCAATTCTATGATTCAATGTATTTCCCATCCCATATCTGTGCATTCAGTTTTTGTGGCCTAAACAGAGAATTTTGCAATTGTTTCTATTTCATTTTATTAATTTCTGCCCAATTTTCTAGTTTATCTAGGTTCTTTTGAATTCTGTTCCAAGCTTCCAATGTGTTAGCCACCTCTGCAAATCTTGATAAGGATTCCCTCCACCCCGTCATCTAAGTCATTGATAAAAATGTTGAAGAGTAATGGCCCTAGGACAGAATCCAGAGGCACTCTCCCTTCAAGACCTCCTTCCAGTCTGAAGCACAGCCATTGATGATGACTTTTTGAGCATGGTTTTCCAACTAATTATGGATCCATCTGACACTGTTCCCATCTATTCCACATATAACCAATTTGCTAATCTAAATATTATGGCAGACCTTACCAAACTGTGTTTCTTTACCATTCAGCAATTGATTGTATGGGTCTACTTTAGTTCCAGTGGTGTCTAGTGGCTTCCATGTTTAGTCCAGACTTTAAAACAGCTATCTTAGGTGTCGAACCTATTTTTTGGGTATGGTTCAGAACCTTGGACAGGTCCTTTAAAGTCTGGACTAAAATCCAGAGTGGATTCACTGCACCCGTGACATTGGAGCCAGCGGTCACAACCAATTGCGGCTAGCCACTTGATTTAAGCTATTGGGTCATACTCCTTAATTTGTGCTCTAGAGGTAGTCCAGCTGAAACACATTTTTACAGGTGACTCACTGAGATAATAGGAGTTGCTTCATATCATCTTTCTTCTACTCAGAGACCAAGAACTGTGGAAATATTACAGATACCCAATTACAAACCATATGTCTTGCATCAGTAATGATGGGTACATGCTTGCATAAGTCAAGTCGGTTGCCTTTCAGGCTCCATGCTTAGAGCTTGCATATATTTTAAGGGGTAAACACATAATTTACATTGACATGCACCCTCCATAACTTAAGGGAGATGCGTATGCTTTGGGCATTTGGAATATCTCCTTAGCAACAATTCCCTTTGGAACTCTGTACTAAAAGTGAGAGGACTGAGCTGCCTTATGACCCTCTGAAAATGAGTCTGCTGCTTCTTACATGGCTGGAGAAGAGGAAAGAATAAAGACAGTCCACTCACTTTATACAAGACTCCATGGAAAGGAGGAGGTAAAGATGCTGTCTCTTTCTCCTCTGGGTTAGCCCTCTAGAAAATGAGGATTGTTTCTATGGCTTTGTCAAACTTCACCTTGTGAGAGAAGCAGCAAAGATGGGGGAAGGTACAGGACTGGTGACTGAATCAGGATTTCAAGGTATGCACACCAGTCACTTCACTTTGTCACATGGCTGAAGAACCTGCTGTGACATTTTTTTTGTATTAATTCTGTTTCTTTCCTTCACTCTTTCCCCTCATCAGCCTAGTTGTTTCTCTATTTTCTGGTTAGCATGTTTATCTGTTTGCAGCTTCCAGAGCTAAGCTCAGCATGCTCAACACCATGTCCAAAATCAGAGGGCAGGAAAAAGGACCAGGTTACCCTCAAGCTGAGGCTCTTCTAGCAGAGGCAATGTTGAAGTTTGGAAGAGAACTTGGAGACGAATGCAACTTTGGTAATACAGTTTCTTCTAATTTACCCCCACAAAATATAATGGGCACTATTTACCACTGGCTGGACTGTAACAGTGTACTTGCTAGAGAAAGCCCTCCCCACCTCCCATACTGAAACCAGACTGGATGGCAGCACATCTCTAACCATAACCTAAGAACCCTCTATAAAATGAGTAACCATGGCCAGAATCCTATATACATAAGCACCATAGTGCTATGCAGTGAATCCCAGTCCAGCCCCCCCCATCCCGACTTACAAAAAAGCAGCTACTGTGGTTGATGGAGGCCTGTTCCTCTGTCATTGAGGAAATGGCTGATTGCCATTTTCCACCCCCTCCTGTGAGCGATCTCTAGTGTGACAGGCAGAAGCCAGGCCCTCTCACAATTTCCTGTCACGCTGGAGATCCCTCACACAAGGGAGAGTGGGAACATCACTTAGCTGCTTCCAAATCAACAGGGGAACAGATCCCCATTGTTTACAGTTGCTGCTGTCCAATAAGTTTAGATTGGGGGACTTTCATGAATATGTGACAGTCAAGCGTATGTAGTTGTAGATATTGCTGAATCCAACAATCAAGAAAAAAAGCTGCTACTGGAAAATGTTCTGTTGCTGCAAATGCGGCAGGTGGGAAAGAACTGAGGTGCTTTTGGCTAGCCAGGGGTATTTATACCCCTGGGATGCTGGGCAGGGCTACCACCAAAAGTTCTATCTGACAGCTCTAGAAAGTTCTGAATGCTGTTTCTACACAGGCATGAAACCCATTTGTGTGATTCACAGAGACCACAATGAAGAATTCTTGGTTACGCATTTGTAACTGCCATAGGGGATTCCAGCCCACAATCTCTTCTTGTTTCTGAATTTATTTCCTTTTTTGTTCTATCTTGCCAAATTCTGTTTGGGCAGTCTTTTGGCCTGATATGTTTTTAATTGATTAAAGAATGAGAACTAGATCTTTCAATATAATTTGAAACAAATACAAGCTCAGAATAGAGTTGCCAGGTTACCTAAAGAACTTAGAATTACCACATGACATATAAAATGCTACCAGAACTGTCCTCAGGGGTGTTCCATACAAAGCTGAATTGTGTAGGATGCATATATGGTGGGGTATGGTAGCAAGCCTGAATCCTGAGTCAGTCTGTCAAATATGTTAGTAAGTCTTCCTAATCCTTGTAAACAGTTACAGGAGCAGGCCTTCTTCGTGTGCTACTTCCTGCCTGTGTAATGACGTGTACAGTTCTTGTGAATAATGTGTATACAGCTGAACATTTACTTATGTAGCCCTCTAGTCACATGAAAGCTAACTTCTGCATTCTACCTTTTTTTATACTCTTTTTGTTCCTTGTCATGTTTATACTTGTTAGCCACTCTTGGGACCTAAGCTCAAGTGGAGAAGTTAGATAGACATGGTTTTCAGGACAAATGAAAAATGGCATTCATGGGCTTGGTGTAGACTGGCCCTAAGAATTTGAGATGTTTCTCCTGTAGTTGTTTGCTGTGGCTTTAAAGTGCAGGTTTCCCATTGCCACCCGAAACACTTGGTGCTTTGGTTTCCTGAGAAATTAGTAAAATAGAATTTGATTGCTCAATGAACTTTCTAAAATCTAGTACAACTCCTTAGTAATCTGAAATAATTTCTTTTCAGCATTTACACCAAGATAAAATATCCTGTCCTTATTTTCAGGCCCAGCTCTAGGGGATGTTGGGGAAGCCATGAGGGAGCTTTCTGAGGTCAAGGATTCTTTGGACATTGAAGTGAAACAGAATTTCATTGATCCTCTTCAAAATCTCCATGATAAAGACCTGAGGGAAATACAGGTATTGCTGTAAATATCATTTCTCTAAGAACATGACAAGAGACATGGATCTTTTTGCCTCTTCTTTCTTAAAATGCCTCAGGACACACAACTCATGACATCATGCCCCTGTGCATTGCCCTCCAAGCCAGTAGTGCCAGAAAGGAGGCAGAGCCCCGTGTTGTTCTGTTTGCCTAGACGTCTCAAAGCAAGAAAAACAGAGCAGCTCCAATGCCATATTTCTTAGACCATTGAGTTAAGCCTAAAAATCTAGTCTGCTATTGCTTCTTCTAACAATGGGATTTTCCTAAAAACAAACAATGCATTATATTTCTTTGACTGTTTCAAGTTGCTCTCCCTTTCCCCTCCATGATAGAAAAACAACAGCAGCAGCAACAAAAGTACACAAAGAAGAATTATTATGAAAGAAAATAATAAAATGAACTCCTCAAATAAAATATATACACTATTTTTACATTAGCTGCCAGTGGCTCCCATATCAGAGGCTCTGTGTAGCCACTCTTGTTTTATCCCAGACTTTAAAGGAACTATTCAAAGGGCCAAATCTATTTTGGGCATAGGACCATCAGCATCTTGGATAGCTCCTTTCAAGTCTGGAATAAACTCCAGAGTGCATTCACCCCACCCCTGTGATAGAAGCCACAGGTCACTTTTACACGGATTTCTCCTACAATGGCAGAATGGAAGGGTTGCTGCGTGAGTAAAAACATCTGATGAAATCTTGAAGCAAGACCAAAGAGTATCTGGTGAGACTTTGGGGTCGTTTCCACGGCAAAATAAATCCTCAAAGAATGCGACAAGAAGCCTGATAGTTCCCACGCATCTCGAAGCAACAGCGCCCTTTTCAAAAGGAGGGGGTGCAAAAAACCCATAAGTTGCGCAGTATCAGCTTTCGCTAGTTTTCCGCACTTTTTTGATTAAGTTCGCGAAAATGCGCATACTTTACCGTGGGAACTAACGATCGTGTAAACTGGCATCTGCCTTTTCGAATTACTGTGAGCAGAGCTGAATCCTGATTGGTTGGAGTGCTTTATCCGAATAGACTGAAGGGTTGGAGAGAAGAAATTCACCCTCCTTCTGCTTGCAACTCACTTTGGAAAACGGAGCCCTTCCTGTCTATCTTTTGGGGGGTGGGGGGGTGGGAAGATGCTTCGCTGCTTCGCTGGGGTGTGTGGGTGTGTGTGGGTGTGTGTGTGTGCTGGAAAACAGCCGATCGCATGTTCGTTCTTTTGTTTGTTTGTCCTTCCATTCACTTGCCTTTATTCAAGCCTTCGGAGGGAGGGAAACCAAATGAGGCAAGCCCTAGTTCTGTGGTGTGTGTTTGTGTGTGCATGCATGAAGAAAATCTGTTCCACCATGCTTTTGCTTGTTCGTGCTTTCATTGACTCCTTTCTTTACAAAAGCCTTTCAGGGCTGGGGAAGACGGGGGAGTTTGTCAGATCGTTCTTTCGATTGCTTGTTTGTTTGTCCTTTTTCTTTCCTCTCATTATTTATGGTCTCCATGACCCCCTCCTTGCTCCCTCCCCGCCTCCTGCCTGACTTTAATCATCTGGAGGCGATTCCCCCCCACCTTTGCCTGTGTGAATTAAGCAAAACAGAAAGTGTCTGGATCATTCGAAACTGCCAGGCACCGTGTGATTTATGCGCTCCTGATACGCAAGGACGGTAATCCGGAATGTGGCGAACTTTTTCCTGTCGTGGAACCGGCCCCTAAAAAAAAAAAAAAACAGTGCAAGAGTGATTCTACATGGCTCTGTTTGAGGTTCTCTCTGGATTCAGCGTAAAGTAAAACTTCAGGTGAATTCAAGTGGCCTAAAATAAATGTTGAGATAAAATTGAAGTGAATTTGGAATGCACAAAGAATTAAAGCAGACACAAGCTATTCTTTGAAACAAAACAGAGGAATATTAACATGTATCAAAAATCCAGCAGAACAGTGGGATTTTTACTGTCGTGTAATACTTTTAATAGAGCTTAGCCAGCCTCTGTCAGTTCCAGAGGGGCAAGGTTGATACAGAAAGGAATAAAACGTGTACCCTAACAGTATGCAATCTGTGAAGCAAGTGTGTGTGTGTGTGTGTGTGTGTGTGAATGCACACACCCATATATATGCATTATAAATTTGATGGGCAAAGGAGTTCTTAAACTGTGGCCCTGTCAATAAAGTCCATATTATTTGGTCAAAGATCTCATATGTTGCTCCAATAGGATGACTCACATACAAGTGGCAGTATTTCCATTAAAGGTTTATGATGTGCCATCCTTATGATGTTCCAAATTCTTTCCCCCTGAAGTTTATCTATATACACTCTTACTGGGTCTGTGTGTTTTCACTGCACAGTGCATCCTATATTAGAGCCAGTATGGTGCAGTGGTTTCAGTGTTTGACTAGGGACACTAGGGGTTGAACTCTGCTCAGCCCTAGAAACCCACTGAGTGACCTTGGTTCAAGTTAGACTCTTTTTGCCTCAGAGCAAACCTCCTCAAAATAAATATTGCCAAGAAAACCTATGATAGAGTCACCATAGGCAGGAGGCAACTTGAAGCCTCATGAAAATAGTGATGTAAATCTTTACTAGGCTTCTTCTCAAAAGAAGCAATGAGTAATTTAAATGATTTTCTTCCTGCTGTGAAAAAGTCTTCGAAAATCACACAGTTTTTGAAACCTATACATAATTCAGGACTTTCTCTGTGCAAAATGTGCATGTGGTTGTTTTGTGCAGAAAATATCATGCTCAGAAAATACTATTTTTATACAGAAATATTGATTCCTGCATGGAAAAGGCTGTTTCCTGCACAGGAAATGTTTTCTATGCATATCAACCATGTGTGAGTTTTGCACAGAATAAATCCCCAATTACAGCATTTTCTCTGCAGGAAATATTTTTCTGCATAGGAAATATTTTTGCATACAAATATTATTTTGTGTAGAAAAAGCTGTTATTTGTGCAAAAAAGTATGAATTTTGTGCAGATTAAGTCCCAAAGTGATAAGATGCCCATCAGTCCAGGGATTCTTCTCATCAGGGCTTCTCAACACTCAAAAAACATGTTTTTCAGACATTTTTAAAAAATATTTTTCAAATATTCTTTCCAACCCTACATGACAACAGCAATGCCCTGTACCAGTGGCTCTTAGCCTTTACTTTACAAGGGATCCCCTTTAAATATGTTTTGTTGCCATGGACCCCCATGACTTAACTCAAGATTTAAAACAACAACAACAACACAATTACAGCATCCATTAAACCTTCCCTCAGAGGCACTGGAGAGGTGGAAAGACTTATCTCCTGCTCCTTCCTGCAAGTTTGTGGCTGGGGCAGATTAATGGCAATGTGTAGGCCAAGCCAGCCATCCAGGCTTTGCCTTGGCTCCTGTCACATGCCCACTCCACTGCATGGAGGAGGTGGACCAACAGCCTTCAAGCCTTCACAGACCCCCTGTGAGGACATTGCAGACCCTGGGGGTTCCTGGACCACAGGTTAAGAACCACTGCCCTGTATGATTCCCACATTTCTTCTTCTCTCCCATTTTGTGCTGGCACACTAGTCTGATTGAACATGTGCCCTGAGCATGCATGCTCAGAAACATGTCCAGCAAGGAATGAGGACTCAAAACTGAGGCAGGATGGGTCAGGTGACCTGTCGCACTACAATCCAAATATGATCAGAAAAACTTCCCTGGGTCAGTCAGGAATCACTCACTCATTTGTATTCTAATTTTACTTCTGAGTAAGAGCAATACTGAAAATGTTCATATCCAATAAGCAATGCTTTTGTTTATGAGCATGTCACTGCAGAGCAACTAAATGTATGCACTGCCAGCTCAGTCAGAGAAGGTACATTTTAAAATACATGTACATTGAGTCAAGGGAAATATTTTCCGATAGATTTAGAGAATTGGGGATGTTTCTGCACTGCACTCCATTCTAACAATGGAAGAACAGCCCTCTCACCTCCATCCCCATATTGAAATCCCTAGTCTTTCCCCCTCCCTCAATCTCACTGCTGATATCTGGCTCAGGAAAAATGTAAAACCTAAACTCCCCCACCTGACACAAATGATGCCACATGCTGAAGATTTGTGTGGGGAGCACAGAAATAGTGAGTATTATGCTGCAGTGTGTGTGGATGTTTTTGTTGTGAGTTATCTTAAGCTTGTGAGTTCATGCTTCTGGCCTCCAAAATTTTGGACTGCTTCAGAGTCCAGAGGAGTGATGAAAGGGCAGCCACAGCAGCCAGCACAAGCCTTTAGAGATGTTCCTTTGATGTTTCCAGAGTTCCCTCACTGAAAAAATAGAAAGCAATGATGCCCTATTTTATTAGAATACTTGTAAAAATTATAGGTTTGTAAACTAGAGCCTTAATAGTTGGCAGCCATTTTGGGGGTGGGAGCTGAAAGAAAGAGGTTAGGTAGCACAATCCCTTCCTACTGCCTGGCAATGTCTTTTTCAAAGCAGCTGCTGTATTTAAAAGGGGGTTGTTTTATTTTCTGCAGTATCTTGCCTCTCCTACGATTTTACTTTGCTACCCAGCTTCTCAGCTGCACTTGTATGCTTCAACCTTTTCAGGACTGGTGTTGCTGACATGCCAGAGAGAAAAACGCTGGATTTACATTGGGTAGAGATTTCAAGGATGATTTCCAGGGTAAAGACCCAGTGTAGTGTAATCGTTTCATTGTTTGACTAGGATTCTGAGAGACCTGGGTTCAAATCCCTGTGCAGCCATGAAAACCATATACAGGTCTCCTGCTGTATTATCTGTAGGGGCTATGTTCTCAGACTTATCATGAATACTTGAAACTGTGGGTAGTAGTGCTTCAAGAGAGACCATATTTTTTGGATGACAGATAATTGAAACTGCAGGTACAGGTCCCATGCATATGAGGAGCAAACTGTATTAGAGCCAGGATGGTATAGTGGTTTGAGTCTTGGACTAGCCCTCCGCCATGGAAACCCACTGGGTAACCTTGGGCAAGTCACAGACTCACAGCCTAAGAGGAAGGCAATGGCAACCCTCCTCTGCATAAATCTTGCTATAAAAACACTTTGAGGGTTGCCATATGTTGGAGACACAGCACAAGAACAAAAATTTCCACTATACCCTCTCCCTGCGCATAGGCTTTTCACTAAAGACCTGAAGGATATATGTCTGTTTTACCCTTAATCCAAAGAGAAATGTGGTGGATTTTACATAATATGTATGCTGCTTCTTTTTTCTTTTATGTTAGTGTGAGATTCCCCCTACTCCACCCCCCTGCAACCCTGCTCTTGGCTTTCCACCCAGGGCCTGAAACATATGTGCCTGTGATGCACTTTCAACATATAATTACGTCTTGTTTAGGTCTTTGCAAGGGTGGAAGTTGGAAAGAACAGTAGAATTAATTGGCTCCACCTCTGGGGACTTGTCTAGCATCTCACCAATTTCAGAGGATTCCAGCTGCCACTGACAAAACATGTCCAAAACAACCCAAATACTTCCAACCCCAAAATGGTGTCCTTAAACATCAACGTCTTCTCCTCCCCTCCCATGCAACAAGTGAACAGGACCCATATATTGGGTTGGGCCAAGAATACTGGTCTGGCTGAATATTTATATCTACCAGCAGTCCTATGGATGCCTACTCAGAAGTTAACCCCATTGAACTTAACTTGGTTTATAACATGTTCTGCTACTGCTGATTTTTCTGGCTGGCCCAGTCTGCAGTGTCTCTCATGTTCCTTGATTCATGTTTGCACCAAACTGGACACAAAATGTTATTTAAAAACACAGAAATTCTGGACCAGGCCAACAACTATCATGTCAGAATGCACAGAGAAACTATTGAAATCCACAAACACCTGGACAACTTCAACAGGAAAGAAGAAACCTTAAATGTAAACAAAATCTGGCTCCCAGTCCTGAAAAACACTAAAATCAGAACTCAACACTTGCAAATGAATTCCACCCAGGGACAGGGGGATTTCCAGCAGATAATGGGTCATCAACCAACCAATAGCCAAACGGACACTAATCCTTCTTGCATATCTACACCCAGAAACTAACCATTCAAATACACAAATTTACATATACTCCTCAACAGGGGTTCACAGCATATAAACTCCACACACACTCCTACCCAATCATTCTCTGAGGATGCCAGCCACAAATGCAGGCGGAACGTCAGAAAGAAACTCTTCCAGAACATGGCCTCACAGCCAGAAAACACCCAAGGAAAATCTCTGTTGGAACTTCATCTGAAGGGTTTCCAAGGCACTGCCGATCAGGGCGCTGGGAAATGACATCTCAGCACTCTCTCGGTCATGGGTCGTGTTGAGAACAGGCAGCTGGAGAAACCCTTTGCTGTCACTGCTTCTTTTGAATGCTGTGGACATCATTTCCTAGCACCTCAGTCAACAGCGCCTCAGAAACCCTAAGCAGAGGTGCTGCCAGACTGAAATGGTAGGTTTTGTGAGTCATGTTTAGTTGTTAACAGCTGTAAATACAAATCCCTAGTAGTTATGAGATCGTAAGTCCAGCTTATGATCTCGTAATTACTGGACAGGATGCTGGCCACTTTTTCTTGAAACTGATGTGTATCAAATATATATTCATACATACTGAAGCAGATGTTGAATGTTTATGTTTCCAGCCTTGGAGTGTAAGGGCTTGTCTAGAGGGGCTATTTTCCACATCTTGCCTTCAACTTGGAGCCCTGCAGTCCAAACGACGCAGGGCTTTTGCCTTGTTTTGCCCCTGGGCAGTTCTGACAGCATTATATTTTAACACCTTATTTGAGAAAAACCAGATTGGGTCCCAGAGGAATGCTGGAACCCATTCCAGCATGCCAGCCCATATCTGCAGTTGCTGCCGCACCTTCTGCATCACTACCTCTGAGGCCAGGAAGGAGGCCTGCAGCATCTGATCAAGGCTGGTCACATGCACGGGGCCTTGGTCAAGTGCTGCGGCCCCTCCTTCCTGGCTTCAGTGAGTGTGACATGGATGGCAGCAGAGGTGGTCACTGGTATGGGCCAGTGTGTCTGTGAATCCATCCCATTTTATCCAGGTAACACAGGGGCAACGGGCCTGATCCAGGGCCAGAATATGCCGGCAGGAAGTTGGCATATTCTAGCCAGTGTAGACACTGCAACCCTGAAAGCATGCAAGATCCAACAATATTGACCTTCAGTTAAATTCCACATGACAGGAAATGTAATTGAAAAGACCATGTGCATCTAATATGAAATTAACATGGTGTAACTTATCCAATCCAAAAGGGGTAATCACTGAACATGACCACATCATATGGAATAAATATCAAAAAGAAAGCCAATAAAACAAAATGTTTTTTTTTTCTTTCATATTCCCAAGCTTTTCTTTTTAAAAAAAGAATTAATCTGGGAGTATGGAAGGGGGGAAACATTTTGCTATTACCCTTGTTTTTGTTATTTAAAACTTTGTTTAAGCCACATATGTTTTACTGTTCATTTCTTTAAAGTGTATTCATTTACTCACATCTGTTCTCATTCTTTCTTCCTCTTCATTTTGCTAGTTGTATTGTTTTTCATATTTTGCTGCTGCTTTTGACAGAAATAGCAGCAGAGATGACTCCAGCTAGTGGTGGCCCAAGACATTTTTCTTCCTGCAGTGAAGGAGAAGATGGTACCCCTTCCAGAAGTCAACTGGACCAGCAGCTAAATATTACTTTAGCCCATGCAATGGGTTAGGGACCACAGCCATATCTGAGGGAAGCAGGCTAGTTTAGGGGATGCAGAATAGATTTTGTGCCACTACCCTATTCTTCAGGACAGGAGAATAGCTGGAGCATAGATGGTATGACTTGGGGGAGACATTACTCCCTTTCCAGCGTCTGCTATCTGAGGCAGTTGCCTTACTCTGCCTAACGGTAGGGCTGGCTTTGATTGTAGCAACTGTCTCTGCAGAGACACCAGAATGCCCCAGATATTGTGCAGCTGCACAATTTTGGAGAAAAACAATGGCAGCCATTCCAAAATGATGGTAGTTCCAATTAGTGTCTGCCATATTTCCCCATAATGCCCCAGAACAATATAATTTCCGAGGCAACCGGGGAAAGTAAAGTAGCCACAAAGTGACAAATGGCATGAATGATATGTACCCCCTAGTCTCTCATCCACTACTCAGGATAGGTGTTCTGCAACAAATTGAAACTGCATGGAAGGGAACGATTTTCCCAGGTATTTTGCTGAAGTGGTATAACAGACTTTACCCCATCTTTGCCCTGGGGGTTGTGAGGACTGCCTGGAGGCAAAATGGTGCAAAAGCCTTGCATTGTATGGACTGCAGGGCTCCAAGATGGGGGCAAGACAGGGTAAATAGCCCATCTAGACAAGAGCTATGGGAGTCAGTTCTATAGCTTTGATGGCATTTTCTATCTTTACATCCTCTCCCCTTCTTGTTACATGACACGTGGGGGCCATATAAGTGCAAATAATAACATAATAAAAATGATATTGGATAAACACCTCACCTGAAGATTGTGGAGCTTGAGAAGGCTCATGTGGGGAAGGTCCTTATGGTAAGCCTGAAATAGACTATCTAGGGTGGTTTAAATGTCCAGTTCTGGGCACCACAATTCAAAAAGGATATTGACAAATTGGAGCATGTCCAGAGAAGGGCAACTAAAATGGTGAAAGGTCTGGAAACAATGCCTTATGAGGAGAGACTTAGGGAGCTGGGTATGTTTAGCCTGGAAAAAAGATGGTTAAGAGGCGATATGATAGCCCTGTTTAAGTATTTGAAGGGGTGTCACGCTGAGGATGGAGCAGGCTTGTTTTCTGCTGCTCCAGAAGCTGGAACACGGAGCAAGGGATGCAAGCTCCAGGAACAGAGATTCCACCTCAACATTAGGGGGAACTTTTTGACAGTAAGAGCTGTTCGGCAGTGGAACACACTCCCTCGGAGCGTGGTGGGGTCTCCTTCCTTGGAGGTCTTTAAACAGAAGCTGGATTGCCATCTGTCAGGGATGCTTTGATCAAGATTTCCTGCATGGCAGGGGGTTGGACTGGATGGCCCTTGTGGTCTCTTCCAACTCTTCAATTCTATGATTCTGTGACCTCGTGACCTTGGAGCTTACAGCTCATAGTCTTTCCAATAATATTTGGCCCTTAGTAATAGGACTTTAACTTAACATTCTTTGTTAAGAGATCATCAACATCAAGTTCTGAATTAAACTGAATGTCAGTTATCCAGACTGTACTGTGAACTTGTGTCTACCCTTAATGAAATCAGTTCTCTATGTTCTCACTTACTAAGCATTCTCATTTGTCTATGGGTTGCCTTTAAAAGGAAAAGCACAGGGTACTCCCAGACAGATATATCTGCCACTGTTCAAAATTAAAAGGCGTTACACTGTTATTCCATTTTTTCCTTATTGTATTTTCTCTGGCAAGAAAGAACATAGCTGTAGTACAAGTTGTAGTAAAACACAGGAGAGATGCAAATTGAAATCAACAACATCTGGAGCTCCATGAAACCTCCATGAATGAAACAGCATGACTGCACAGCCAAAGCCTTGTTTGGAATCATGCCTAGTTTGGAAAGAAATTAGCACTGTCCTCAAAAGCCATTATTAGCAATTCTGGTTAAGAATTCATAACATTCATCCCATGTCCTCTCTTTTTTTCAGCACCACCTGAAAAAATTAGAGGGAAGGCGCCTTGACTTTGATTACAAGAAGAAAAGACAAGGCAAGATCCCAGATGATGAACTCCGTCAAGCTCTGGAGAAGTTTGATGAGTCGAAGGAAATTGCTGAATCAAGCATGTTTAATCTGCTAGAGATGGATGTGAGCAAATTGTTCCTATATCCTTTGCATATGTTGGGATGCTAACATTTCTGTTGCCAATTTAATGCCTTTTTAAATGACTAGCAATAACATAAGATCTGAGTCTTATATTCTTGTTTCCTAGACTCCATTCTGTGAGTATGCAGAGCTAGCTTTCCAAGGTCAGGTCTTATATAACAGATGGAATTTGAACATACTACTAGAAAAGTGAGTTTGCATTGCCCAAGTCTCAAAAGCAAAACTTTGCAAAATGTTTTGGCTGCCTGCCCTCACTTAGTAAATTATTCTGCTTGCTGTCAACCTCTATGCAAATGGAAGCATAGAAGAAGGCTTTCTGGTCATCTTTGGAATGAACGTTGAAGCTGAATCTGAGAGACCTGGATTACAAAAGGAATCCTAGTTCAGCTATGAATTCTTTGAATAACCTTGGGGTATCACAGCCTATTGGAATCAGATCTAAATCCATACAACGTGACTAATAGCAATCTGCTTCAGAAGACTATTCAAAGGGAATGAAATAAGGAGGTACTGTTACATGCCTTGACTCAATAGATACTATAATATCATGTTAAAACTAAACTGTTTTTACATTGCCTATGAACAAACCAGGACAGTTCTCATTAAATAATGAAGTACATCCATAGTACTTTAGTGTAAATTTTCTGTTGTCCACCAAAACTGAATGCATTCAATCCAAATAACTTATGCATCAAAAGATGAAATTGGTTATTAAGGTGTCCACCAGATCAGTCCCAGATTTGGTGGGAATTATAGCTGTACTGATCAGGGTTTTTAAAAATATCCATTTGAAAAATATAGTAGGAGAAACCTTTCCTTTTTCTCCTGAAGTTTTTGTAATAGACACAACTTTTTATACCCAGTCTACAATTAGATCAGTACCTACCCTCCTTCATGCCAGGTAGGCTTTAGGCTAAAGAGCAAGGGGATCTGACAAGCCAAGCCAAAGGCAGATTCTGTCACAGACTGAGTTCAATCATGGCACCTCAGCAGGAAGCAAGGGGGTCTGCCAAAGACAGCCCAGAGAAAGGTGCAAAAGGATCCTGCAAGGAAGAAGTCCAGGGTTTCAGGGTGGCTGTCAAGGCTAGAGCTGAGAATAACCACTGTTCCTTGCAACCTTCACTGTCCAGGAACAATCAACCTGTGCTCTCTGGGCCCTAGCAGGACATAGTCCTCTACTCCTAAGGAACCTTCCCTTCCAAATGGACACTTGCTTGATCATAGCCTAACATGGGCTTTTATCAAACTTCACTCTCATAGGCTAAGGGAATGGGTTCTGTCTTTTCCTCTGGTTCTCTATAATCTACCAATTGTATTTTTATTTTATTTATTTTATGTACCTCTCCTTTCTATCAACAAGCACACTCAGCCTCTATTAACAACAGAGACATAACTCATCTGTGTTAAGTAATCCTATATATGCACTTGTCCATAGGAACATAAGAGGCATCTTGCTAGACCAGACCAATCTAGTACTTGTGGCAGACACCATCTGGCAGCAGATGACCCTCCAGAAAAAGACCAGTGGTAGACCAGTGAACCACAATCTACCTTCTGGTCAGCCCTGGTCAAGAGGGCTTGCAATGCAAGACTACATTCATTTATATTCAGTTCTAATATCCAGTTCAGTGTGGATAGTATCTTCTCCACAGCCTCTTCCAAGTGTCAGAAGGTAAGTGTGTTAAGAAATCTCTTTGAAGAAATTTCACAAAGATACTGAAGAAAGGCTTTATCTTTTCAGATCGAACAAGTGAGCCAGCTTAGTGCACTTGTACAAGCCCAGCTGGAATATCACAAGCAAGCCACACAGATCCTTCAACGAGTTAGTTCCAGTTTGGAAGAGAGGTAAACACTACAAGTATTTCTATGTTTGTTGGTGGTGTCAAGCTATAAAAACTGTCACCTCCCTTCTCATCCACCACTGATTTCTGCAAATTCCATTGCTTCCTTCCTGACTGATCATATTGGTATTCCAGCAGTGAGGAGGGACTCCTTCAGTCTGGGTTGGTTCCTCCCATGAAGCTTGTCAGGCAGGGCAAGCAGCCAAAGGAAAAAAAAACCCACCTCACCACCTTAAGGAGTAGTAGCCAGCCCCACCTCCCCAGTTCCTTCCTGCCTTGCTGCTAAACAGAACAGGGCTTGACTCCAGCAAGGCTGTTTTTCACCTTTTTTTCCTACCTGGATTTTACCACCTTGAGGAGGATGGCAGTCCAGAAAACCACTACTGTCCATAGTCCTGAGCTTTCCTCAGATGAGGAATTGGGGCTGGAAGCTCATTTGACCCTCTCGGGTCATGTGGAACACCGGGGCCCCTCAGACCTCTCCAGAGGTTGTGAGTTGGTCCGTGCAGACTCTGCAGCACAAGTCAGAGTGTGTGATGGAGACCCGGTTCCCCGGTTGGACCACGCAGCTCAGGAGGAGGATGCAGCCTTGGGCTCTGGAGTGGTGGAAGGCATGAGTGAGGAGGACTCCTCCACCCCCTCCCTCCCCTGGTCATTGAAGGCAGTGAGCTGCCACTGCCGCTAGCAGAATGGATTGCACTTATAGCACACCAGGCTATGGTGGGGAGTTTTTCAGATGGGGAGGAGGGGGCCATCTTCATAGGCCCATTGTTGTTTCATGCCAAAAGGCAGGCGGGCGGGACTTCCAGCTCTTCCTGCACTCACTCTTCCTCAGAATTCTTGATTAAGGAGCACAAGTGCTGTTCATTAGAAATCCTCTCTGGATGTTTCTGGGCCAGTGGACCTTCCCTCCCCCCAGGCCCCTTCGGCGCCACCACGCAAAGCACGCAAGAAGTCATTGAGGCCTGTATCCCCCATCTGGGAGGAGGAGGAGGCTGATAACATACCAGTTTCATCTGATAAAGAGGAAGGGGATGTTTCCCTTTCTCAACAGTTATCTCCCAGGTTGTTTGATGCATAGTTTTTTTTATTTGACTGGGCGGCTGCTCTGGTGGGAGAGCGTCTCCTGTTTGCCCATCATTGGAGCAGTATCTCCTCCAACTCTTGGGTGCTCAGAACTGTTTCAAGGGGGTACACAATAGACTTCATTCGAAGGCCGCCTCCATCATTTCATCAGTTGTGCACTTCCAATGTGATGCAAAAACTTCAGCTTGTGCAGAAGGCAATTGCACATCTCAGTCAGATTCATGCAACAGAACCTGTCCCCCACCCCAAAAAGGGGATTTTTTGGCATCTCTGGATTTGTGGGAAGCCTAACTTAATGTTCCCGTTCATCCAGCCCATCATCATTTCCTTCAATTTGCATTTCAGGAGGTTCACTACCAGTACAGGGGCCTTCTTTTTGGCCTGTCAGCTTCTCCACAAGTATTCATGAAGGTCCTGGTAGCTCTTATGGGTCACTTTTGGCAGAAGGGGGTGCAAGTACATCCCTATTTGGACAACCTTCTGATCAGAGCTCCGTCTTCTCAGATAGCTTGTCATCATGTCATCATACCATCTGTTGTCTGGAGTGTTTCTGCTTCATGGTCAACTTGGACAAGAGTCAGTTGGACCTGGTCCAAAAGCTTCAACATCTAGGGAGTCTGATAGATACTCAGCTCTACAAAGTCTTTCTCCCAGACGACAGGAGGTGGAAGTTGCAGGACTTGGTTCGGCTGGTCTTAGCTTAGTCATCCACTCCCCTGTTAAGCCTAGCCAAATTTTTGGGTCTCATGGTGGCTTGCATCAATTCTGTCCCCTGGGCCATGTTCTACCTTTGACTGTTGCAGTGGTTTTTTTTCTCCCCTTCCAGGATCAGATTGCCTTAAAGCACAGTGGTACTATCAGGGTCCCCTCAGTGATGAGACAGTCTCTGGCCTGGTGGTTGTGGGGGTCCTCAAGCAGGGCATTCCCATTCGGGACCCCAGGAGAATCCTCATTACCACAGATCCCAGTCTGAGGGGGTGGGGCCCATTGTGAGGTTTGGATGGCTCAGGGTCTTTGGTCCTTGGGGAAGACCAATCACAGCATCAACTGGTTGGAGTTACGCTCAGTCCGGCTGACACTTCTTCATTTCCATTCCCTTATACAGGGTCATCATGTCCTAGTCCTGACAGACAATAGCTCTACAAAGTCCCACATAAACAGACAGGGGGGACCCATTCCTGTGTGCTCATGTCAGAGATGACACGCCTTTTTGTCTGGGGGGAATAAATCTTTGTTCTTTGAGGGCGGAGTATCTTCAGGGTTCTCTCAACCTTCAGGCTGATTGGTTAAGCAGGCAAAGTGTAAACCAGGGCGAATGGGATCTGAACTCCCTAGTATTCCAGATGGTTGTCCAATGATTTGGCCATCCATGACTGGACCTGTTCGCATCGCAGGAAAATCACAATCTTCCTCGATTTGTGTCCAGGTTTTGGACTCAGGTATCTTGTGGTATCTTCTCAGGTCAGTGGAGCCAGGCACACTTGCCCTCTACAATGATGTGGAGAACTTTTAAGGTGTGAAACTCCATTTTTGGAAGCATACTTCTTTGTACTACAACTCCCCAGAGTCCCATGATCCTCAGCCAACATGGGCACTATCAGCAGGCCAGGCTCATGTAATCTGTTCATTACTTTCATGATCAATTAATCATTTTTTAAAAAACCTCTTTAAAATGTGTAGTCAATTGAGCTTTGGGGCCAAAAGGATTAAAACTAATTCTTTTGAAAGTGCAGGCTAAAGTGTCCATCCTGCCCTAATCCTTAAGCCTGGTGCTCTTCATGTGTTTTTGACTGTGATCTCCTTCAGCCTCAGCTAAAGTGGTCAATGCTGAGTGATCCTAGGAATTGAAGTTGAAAATATCTGGAAGTCACCTCATTGGGGAAGTTTAATCTACAGTGCAGAAGGTATGCTTAAGAGCATCCTGTGCTTAACATTGGCATGTTTGAGCATTTGAGACATGCCAGTTTGTTCAGAATGTGAGGACAAATTTTTGTCTTGAATTGTTTGAGTGCATAAGATTTGTTGACAAATTGCTAGCTTAATTATAACATACTTGCTCATCTTCTGGCAGGATAAAAGATGCGTCAGTTCAGCCCAGGAGAGAATATCAGCCCAAGCCACGCATGAGCTTGGACTTCAGCAGTGAAAACAGTCAACACAATGGAGGGATCAATACTGCCACCACTCCAAAACCCACAAGTAAGAGGAGCAGGCAGGGAAGGGGCTGAGGAATGTATAATAGGAAACACTCTATGAGATTTGCTTTGGATGTTATGTTGGAGGACATCATGATGCCAACTTTTCATGTGTGTGTGTGTCTTCAAATTGCCTGTCAACCTATGGCAACCCCATGAATTTCATAGGGTTTTCTTGGGCAAGGTATACTGAGAGGTGGTTTTGCCAGTTCCTTCCTCTGAAATATAGCCTACAGCACCTGGTGTTCATTGGCAGTCTCCCATCCAGGTGCTAACCAGGGTCGACCCTCCTTGTTTCCGAGATCAGCTGGGATCGTATACTTTTAGGGTATTTAGACAACTCCAACTTTTCATATTATCAGCATAATGCCCAAAGTGTGAATACATAAGGCTCATCTGCATAGGATATAAAAAGTGAGCAGAACCTAAGACAGCATGGTGAGTGCCATTCGTAATGGCAACACCTATTCTGAACTTTTGATTGACTGACTGATTGATTGATTTAGTTATGTTTGCATCTCACCTTTCGTTCAATGAGTTCAAAGTGGGATATGAAGCTCTCCTCCTTCCCTCTTTATCCTCACAGCTCCCTGTGAGGTAGGTCAGGCTGAACAGGAGTCACTGGCCCCAGGTTACCCTGTGATATTCAGGGCTCAGGGAAGAGCAGAATCCGGATCTTGCAAGTCCTAGTGCAACAATATTCAATATTACCACTATATCACACTGCATATGAATTCCGTTCAGAATATCTGTTGTATCCAGATATAACAAGAATAAGAACTTCTCTGCTGAGTGAACCCATCTTATCCAGCACGGAACCCACACACAGGGTAAAACATAACAAGTCATGCCCTGTTTGCTCCTATTAAAGTATTTATGATATTTACATGGAACACTGAATAGCATTGTTTCCTGAAAAGTCACAATGTAAAGTAATAAAAATACAATATTAAAATGCAATAGTCTCAAATAAGAAGCCACAGTATAATCTCCAGGGGCTGGTTTACACGGCAGATTTATTGAGGCAACTTGCGCTTTCATTCTTTTCCGCATCTGTGCCAGTCAGGCTTTTTTTCTAATTATGCCGCTTTTTTGTTCAGACTTGAAAAAGTGTGGGGAGCGTGGCCTCCCAAGCAGAGGCAGGCTTTATGGGGAAGGGCATAGACCTTCCTTTGAAGCCCTGCATTTTCGAGCTAAAGAAAAAGACAGACTGCCAAAATAGCAGGGGGGAAGATCAAAGAAGTGGCTCTGTCTCTGTCTCTCTCTAAATCAGCCTGTAAATGAACTCAGTCACTGCCCCTCTCTGCTGAAAGGCATTGCTGCCATGCTGAGGATCCTAAGGTGAACCGATCACAAGTTTTTTCAGCACGATTTGTTTAGTCAGGGTTCACAGACTTGCAAAATAGTAGAGGATTTTTGACTCCCCCCCCAGTCCCCCTCCCCCCCCTCTCTCTCCCTCGCTCGCTCACTCTCGCTCTCTCTCCCTCCCCCAAGCATAGCTGACAGATGGGAACTTTATGACTGAAAGGTCTTGGGAATCCTTTTTCTTGGAAGACTTGCAAAATAGCAGAGAGGATTTTTCAAAGTTTCCTGAATGCTACTGAACTCAGTACCCCTCTTTTAAGCCCGCCCATTGCATCAGAGCAACCAATCACAATGCAGATCTTAGTATCTGCTGCAACCCTTAACGGAATGGTAGTTTACACTGCCAATAAAGTGCTACATTGCAAATATACTTGCAAAAGTAGCGACATCCCTTGCCACGCTATATTTGGGTGTTTTACCTTCCCCTCTTCTGAATGAGGCGATGCTGTACTGCAATCCGTGTGAACTATGAGCTATCTTATTGGTATATTTAGAGGAATATTTGCCCGTGTAAACGACCCCCAGGAGAGAGAGAATAATAAGGCCATTTTATAGTGTGACTTTAAAAAGGTACAGCCTATAAACAGTAGTTCAGAACACTAAAAGCAAAAACTCTTCACATGGTGTTGAAATGGCCATAAAGAAGGCAATTACTATGCACCAAAGAGAGCCAGGTTCCTTCCAGTCACAGAGGCATCATCTGTTTGTTTTGCAAAGAAACATGGCCTTACAAGTAATATCAGCTCTACTGTTTACTTTTTGAGTAAAAATATTGCTAACCAAGATTACTTAACAAATAATATTCCCACTGGTAACATTGTTAAATTAGTATGTAACAAGTAACATTTACTCATTACTCCTAAAACAATGATTGGAAGATTTTTGGCAATTTTTGTATTTTAGGGTTATTGTTGTTTTTTAAAAAGGAAATACAGTTGGACCCCTGTATCCATGGTGGTTTGGTTCCTGGACTTATGTTGGATACTGGAAACAACAGATAACAGCAAACCTTATTAAAATAATAGACTTCCAATAAAAACATGCCTTGGAGTTACCTTGGAGGATCAAGAAGATGTCTAGAGAGGATACCTCTCTGGGCATTTTCTAGGATAACTCTATGGTATGTGTCCCTGTTTTGTGTCCCACAGATAACTAAAACCAGGCATATTGGTTCCACAGATACAGGGGTCCAACTGTACTTTAAAACAACTAAATGGTTATGCCTTAGTATTGAAGTGAATTCAGTAGTATTGACAGAGTATATAACAAGGTGCTCTTTTAACAATGAACAATATCAACGATTTAAAAATAAAAAAGCAACAAGCAACAAATTACTTTTACAAAGTAACATAGCATTCTGTGCTGCTGTGGTTTGTCGCCATTGATTTAGCACATGGTAGCCCTGTCTCTTTGCCTAACCCTTCCTGTGTTTTTCTCTGTAGGTCTTCCCATGGACCAGCCGTGCTGTCGAGCTCTGTATGACTTTGATCCAGAAAATGAAGGGGAGCTTGGCTTTAAAGAGGGTGATGTCATCACCCTCACTAACCAGATTGATGAAAATTGGTATGAAGGCATGCTTCATGGCCAGTCAGGCTTCTTCCCTATCAATTATGTTGACATTCTTGTCCCTTTACCTCGTTAGGATGGCTGAGTCCACATGTCTTGAATTCCCACTCCCCCACCAAAAAAATAAATAAAAGTCATGTGTTACCACTGCTTTTAAAACTACAGAAACAAATCAATAAAATGGCTGCTTGCTCCACATCACAAGTACAAGCTGCAGTGGTGAAACTAGTCATCAGGCCCCACAGACAATCTTTGGTTTTCGTGTCATCGTGCTGCGTAGTGGTGATGTGTGGTATCTTCTCAAGGCAGTGGAGCCAGGCACATGGGATTTCCTATTACTGCCATGTCTGCTACAGAAATGTTTGCAGTCATGGGGAAAGAAAATGGTAGTAACTAGTGATGTGTGGTGTGGTGACAATGGGAATGGTTGAGTTTATTGGGGAAGATAAAGCGTATCACCACTCTAATGTCATTTTAGTTCTCTATAGAACGAGGGGGGAAGTATCCTCAGTCATTCCATCCGTCCCTTCCAAAAGAATGCAGTTTACCCAGGCCTAATAATTGCTAGCCTGCTTTTCGTATCCTATCTTAGAAGGATTCGAGTCCTGTCTTTGGAAGAAAACAAAAGAAAACATATTCTCTAGTTTCCCTGCAAATGAGCCACCACTGTTCTGCTGTTGGGATAGAACCAGCTATTATGTATTAGATCAGGAAAGGTGTGTGTGCAGAAAGTAGGTTGGGATCTACAGGAAGGCTTATGAGTGATTTGCACAGATTTGCCAGGATTTCTGGCTTAGCAAGAGGGAAGTGACTTTTACCACCTATATTAGGCTGCTGAAGTAAAGAGAGCTGAAGGTATCCAGGAGAAGACTTCTGTATAAAAGGACTGTGAACTCAGCTCATTTCTGGTCCTCCAATGCTAAGGCTCAACATGCATTCAGAAACACCCTGGTGACTTTAACTTCTGAGGTATGCATTTTGCACTGGGCTCTGGTTAATGGACCTTGGGGGTTCAAGAATGAAACAAAGTAGAACAGGTTGGGAAGTCTACCCTCCAATGGACTAGGATCTTTTTAGTACCCAGGTTGCATTTTAAAAATATCCAAAGGCCAGGACAGGCACTAAGTATAGATCCACAGATCCAATGTGGATGCTCAGAAACTATGAACATAAAAACCATAATTCCAGCAGCAAATATACGATGCAAGAAGAAGAAGAAGAAGAAGAATTTTAAAAATGTAACTGTTCTCACTTTGTGTAAAATCTAGGCACAAAAACCTTGCAATTTTAAAACACCAAGAGCCCTTATTCTACATACTCACTAAAAAGAATAATTATGAAAAGCAAATTACACCGTGTATGTTTATTTTCATCTACCTTGTGTTCTTTGAACATCATTTGTGTATATTCTGCCCTCAGTGAGGACTAAAGTTAAAAAAGAAATCTTTGTGCTAAGCAATTAAGGCAATGTGTGGCTATATATGCAAAAAGCATTTGACTTATTTTTCTCTCCAGAAGCTCCAAGATATATATTTTTACCCCATTCCAGTTCTTGCATTTTGTGTGTATAGTGCTCTGTCTAGCCGATTCACTGTTCTTTTGGTAACTGCTGTAAGTGCTTGTTTAATTTAAGTTATCCAGAGTTCTGTTCATCTATAGATACCTGTACAGACTTTCCCTGTGCTGCTTCAGATGTGCCACTACAGTATTGGACCATGTGAAATGAAGGCAATCCTTTTGCTTTTAATGTATAAACTATATAATTGAAAGCATTGATATTTCAAATAAAAATGCTGACTGACTGGCCAGAATGGCTGTGTGTGCTTTTTCTTCCCCTGTATCATTAATTTGTTCCCACTGTTGCAATTGCCAAAAAAATGAATACGGTATATACACATGTAACCGCAATACTCACATTATTTTGAAACGAGAGGGATAGCACCCTTTGTTTAGGTGTCATAATCGAATAACTTTATTTGTAACACTGCTTTCCCATGTACTGTAGGCTCACAATAGTTTATAACAAAACAAGACCAAAAATATAGTGGAAACCTCTATTGGGCTACTTCTTTATTATTTAACCCTGAGCAAGTCACCTATTTTACTTTGTCTTTTAAATCAATCCTTGAGTTTCACTAGAGGAACCCTAAGGTAGCTCCAAACTTTGGACAAAGATGAGCGTTTATCAGAATACATTGTAGTGTGTCACCTGAATGAAACAAAGCAGGCAGAGGTTAAGCAACAAGAAGGAACAGATTCATTTTTAAAGGACTTCTTTATAATAACAAGCAACAAGGTGGCTCACTCTTTTCCATCAGTGCTGACTTTGCATCAGTTTCTAACTCTCCCTGAACTCTTAATTCTCTACTTCCTTCCTTTCCCAACTCCCACTTCATACTCCAACTCCCAGCACAACTTACAATTGACTACAACTGTTTGTTCAACCCTCCTTCAAACTCTCATCCATTTCTTTCTCCAGCCCTGTCTCAGAACAATCCAAGGACTGTGACTGGTTAATTTGCAGAGTGGGCAGGCCTCCACCTCCACTGTCCATCATGATATTCCTATCCATATTAAAGAAAAATCAGAACAATTTCATAAGTGCATCATAAAGCGTAAGCATCAAAGCTATAATTCTGCTTCCAGCCTAAACAAAAGAGATTATCATACCAGGCTTCTAATGTGCAGCAATTGCATTAGTGGAGCAAACAAACATGCTAGTGTTGAAGCAATCCTTGTCACACCTCCACTTCAATACTGGTATGTTTCCATTTGCTTCACTAATATGATTGCTTCGCAATATCAGTGGTGGGGGGAATAGATCGTTCAGGTGAGGGGTGGGAGAAACAGTCAGATCAGGCAGGTGGGAGGGTGGGGGGAAGAGAGGAGAGATGGGGTGGGAGGGGGAATAGATCGGGGAAGTGGGGGGTAGCAGATCGGGGGGGCAGGGAAAGAAAAGAGACAGATGGGGGTGGGAGTGGAAATAGATCGGGCAGGTGGGTGGGAAAATACACTGGGTGGGCAGGATGGTGGGGGGAAAAAGAGAGAGATGGGGTGGGAGGGGGCTTGGGCAGGCAAGGGGGTTGTACAAATGGTCAGATTGGGTGGGCAGGAGGGCAGGAAAACAAGGGGAAGAGACAGGAAAGAAGGGGAAAAACACACCTACTTACCCCCTGTGACTGCTGCTATCTGAAGCAGAAGACGACTTATCACACCGGGAATAATGGAAATGCAGCACTACTGATGACCTATTGACAAGTTTCCCCCGTCAACGAAAAGATAGACTCGAGCAAGATGCAAACTGGCAACAGCACAGACACAATGTCATGCAATAAGGGACACTATTATCCTGCTCTTGTCCTGCTGGTGAAGCCTGGTGTGATAATCTCCGAAGTGAAACATCTGCTCACCTTACTAGTTAGCAAGAGCAGGAGACTATGGCCTTTTAGGAGGAGGTAAAGCCAGTTGTCAGTCCTAGGTCTTGATAAAAAGAGAAAGAAATTTGACTTAGTTGTTATATGTGAAGAAACTAGCCACGATCCTTGCAGAGTGCTTATGGAGGGTTAAGATCTTAGAGGGGATAACTTGAAGGATAAATGGAAAGGAGCTGGCAGAATTCCAGGAGGAAAGAGTGAGCCGAAAATTCAAAGAATTTCAAAGACAAATCTCAAAAATTCCTTCCTTTATTGTGGTGCTTGGTTAAGGCTAGATAAGAGGAAGTACCATTAGAAAACTGAATAGACTTGATTCCCTCCCCATCTAGGCTTTTCCTTTTGCTGGTGGCTGGCAGTCATCTATTGAGGTATCATACCCTCCAACATTTCAAAGATCAAAAAAACCAAGACATGTCTGGAAAGGCAATATCAGTGTGGTGAAAATGGCAAAAGCTAATGAAGAACACACAAGCTAGGTGAGGCTGCAGCCGTTTGTTTTTGCCTGAGCCTGCTGGGAAGGCATGACTCCACCCCATCCTCTTCTCTTTGCTCTGTAGAGTTTGAATGCAAGTTACTTTTGCACTTTGAATGCTGTTTGCAGTTATTTCAGTAAGCTAAAGGGAAAAGTAGGGGAGAGAAGCTGCAATATTTTAAAGGCAGTTTGAAAAGTAGGATGACAGAGGATTTACTTGCCAAATTAGGACAGTTGGAGGGTCTGAGGCATGACTAGTTCAGCATGTAATTCAACAAAATTAGGGCATTTGGGTTATTTTGGTGTACTGAGGACTCCCTGCTGTAAGTAGATGCCTTCCACAATTTGTTGTAACTCTAAGACAATTCCTTGCGGATCGTCTGCATATTTACTAGTTTCAGTTATTTGCAACATCTAGTAACCCAGGGAGGGAATATCCATCCTTTTTCTTTATTTGTTATTTTTTAAAAAAAAAAAAACTTCTTAAGATTATGGTAATAATTATATTCTGAGAGGGGAAGCATTACTTGCAGAGAACTCAGTTCTGTTTTTTACAACTGATCTCAGATGGGAAAGGAGGGGAGATACAGAATGAAGGCACCTTAGAAGGAAGAGGACTTTCATAATTATACGTGGGTGTGAAGGGTGAAATAGGGACATCTACACTAGCCAGAATATGCTGCCTTTCGGTTGAAATATTTAGCCCCAGAGCTGCCCTGAATTCCGTACCCCCATTACCATGACAAAAAGGGCAGAAGTCTGCATGCACACTCCAGCCGGTATTGGTGGGTGCATCCCCTGCTGTTGTGTGTCACACTCTCCGAAGCCAGGAAGGAGGCCCTCAGCATGTGATCAAGGCTGATCACAGGCAGGGGGCCTTGACTGGGGGGGGGCTTCCTTCCTGGCTGCAGAGTGACACCAGTGGTGGTAGTGGTGGCAGCCAGCAATGCATCCCTGCATGCAGCTACAGACCCTGAGTTTCCATGTTGGACCCATCTGGGTTTCCCTGCATAACATGAGCTTTCCTGAGGTGGGGGGAGTTTAAAAACATTTTTAAACGGTTTACTCCAGCTTCACCTCAGGTGTAGTCAGGAGTGCCCCGAGGTGAATTTGGGCAAGAGCCTTGCATTGTTAAATAGTTTACCCCAGCTTCCCCAACTTTGCCTCGGGCATTGTCAGGACTGCCCCAAGGCAGACTGGGGCAAGAGCCCTGCATCGTTTGGACTGCAGGGCTTCACGCTGGAAGGAAGCCAGGATAAATGGCCCATCTAGACAAGCCTATAGTCAATTTGACGTGTTGCAACAAGCAATCCAAGGAGGAAGGGAGGACCAAAAAAAAGACTTGATTCTTGGAGAAGTTAAAGATGTACATAACTTTATCATGGTCACAGACCACCCTTTACAATTAGAAAATAAAACAAATATATTTGGGGGAGAGAGGGGTTCAGATTACAAATCTAGAAAAATCCCAATATATGCACATGCAAGGACTGAAACATGTCTCCCATAAGAAACCTAGTGCAGCCTGCTACTACTGGTAAAATTACTAAGAGGGTTTAACTAGAAGCTAAGCTTAGCTCCTAGACATGAGGGTGGGGGAGGTTGGAGGGGTTTGGGCAGAGTGGGGAATCAGCATTGGCATCATTGTGAGAAGGCACCATGGAGATTTTCACACAGGGGAAATAACCCCTGTGGAGATTGAGAAGAGAAATGGGGCTGTTGTGCTGTCAGTGCTCCGTTTCACACACACCTTCCTTCTCCCGATCTCCCGTCGTCCTCCCTCCATCCTGCTTCCATTTCCCTTCTGATATTTTCTGCTATTTTTTACTAAGAACTTTCGTTAGTAAAAAATATTGGAAGTGAAATGGAAGCAGGATGGAGGGAGGACAATGGGAGATCAGGAGAAGGAAGGGTATGTGTGAAATGGAGCGGCTGGCAGTGGAACAGCCCCGTTTCTCTCCCAATCTCCACGGGGGTTATTTCCCCCCTGTGAAAATCTCCCATGTCTTTCAGATAGGCTTAAAGTTAGGGTGTGTGGAATCATGTGATTGCAGATATTTTTTGGTACTTTGAATATGTTCTATTTATTATGTATTTATTTCCTGACTTTCTCTCAAGCCTGGGATGCAATGCATTCTACAACATATGAAAACATCATAGTAAAACACAGCAGCATGAACCCTATGGTTAGAGTAAATCCATTGTACCAATGCAATTTACATAAGCATTGATTCCCCAGTCAACATTTAATTGAATGGGTCTACTCTAGTGGGAATTATCAGGAGGATTCATGCAAGTATATTATAAATATAAACTACAGTTTAATTCAATCCATTAATCCATTTTAACTTCCATTCAAATATTTTTTAAAACACGACATCTATCTATCTATAATTCTCTTGGGTATGTTGCCATTTTCAGTGTGCTGGTAAGCTGCTTAGGTGTGAGGATCTGCCTCTCCTCACAGGACTAGGCCCCTGCCTAAAGCTGCCGGCACATCTTTGCAAACTCAGGCCCTGGCTGAGGGAGTCTTGGAAGAACCAGGGCCAAGCTATCAGACACAGCCGGCTGCAGTCATGCAACACACCTGAAGCAGCCAGGGGTACTGCTATTTAAGAGCGTCATTTGGCTTTCAGTCTTGGCCACCACAATATGGTCTTTTGTGTTGTCTGTAGGTGCTCCTTGCTCTTGGACCTTGATCCCTTGCCTTGCTATTTGTGTTCAGATCTTCACTTACCTCTTGGACATGCCTTTGCTCCTTGGATATCTGGTACATGCTCTGATCTTGGAATATTTCTGTACTTGGCTTTGCTTGACCTCACTTCCTGGAACTCGCCTTGCCTCTGGCCCTCTTAACTCCTTAGTATGTGCTCTGACCCTGGACTGTTTTTAGCTTTGGCTTATCTTTGACCCTGCCTAAACTTTGGACTCTACCTGTTGTGTTTCTCACCTGGCCCTGTTGTGTTTCTCACCTGGCCCTGGCGTCTCTGTTCCTAGACCCTACTGTCCACATCCCAGATCCTAACACAGGAAACTTTCCAACCAATCAAAGCCAAGCAAAGCCAATCAGCACACTAGGGGTGGAAACAAGTCCTTTATAAACATGGTGGTGGTAGGGCTCTTGCATCATGGTGTGTATCAGGTGTTTATGCAGTGTGGTCTCTCTGTGTGTGTAGAGTGGTGTGTGTGTAGCATGGTATGTGTGTGTATGCATGGTTGCATGGTGATAGTGGAGGGGTTCTTGCATCATGTGGTGTGTGTGTACAGGTGGTTGCATGATGGTGGTGGAGGGGCTCTTGCATCCTGGTGTGCATCAGGTGTGTGTATAATGTGATGTGTGCTTGTAGCATGGTGTGTATGTGTGTGTTGCATGGTAGCAGCAGAGGGTCTCTCATGTCTCGGTGTGTGTGATGTATTTGTGTGTGAGAGTGTGTAGTGTGGTGTGTGTGTATGTGTGGTTGCATGGCAGTGGAAGAGGGGCATCCTGGCATACATGGTGTGTGTAGCATTGTGTGTGTGTACGCATGTTGCATGGTGGCAGCAGATGGGTTATCACATACTGGTGCCTGTGGTGTGTGTACATGCAGTTGCATGGTGTCAGAGGAGGGGCTCGCATCCTAACATGCATGGATTTTGTGTGCATGCTGGTGGCAGAGGGGCTCTTGTATCCTGCCATGAGTTGTGTGTCTCTCTGTGTATGTGTGTATGCATGGTTGCATGGTGGTGGCCGAGGGTTCTCAAGTCGTGGCGTGTGTGGTGTGTGTGTAGTATGGTGCATGTGTATATATGATTGCATGAGGATGGTGGAGGGACTATCGTGTCCTGGCATGTGTGATATGTGTGTGTGTGTACACACAGTTGCATTGTGGCAGCAGAGGGGCTTTCATGTCCTGCTGTGCGTGGTGTGTGTGTGTGTGCGTGTGCACATGGTTCCATGGTGGCCACAGAGGGGCCCTCAATAGGAAACTAGCTGTATCTGGTGTAGCATTTGCCATTGTAGTTGATTTGAAAGGCTATATATTAATGTGTCAAATGATCATACTCTTGAGATGTTTCCCAAGTGGTCAATTAGCAGAGTAGGAATGGAAACATATATATAGATAACTGCATACATTGCTAGTTAATTAAAATAAAGGTCACCTCCTATTTACATGGGATCAGTACTCACAGTTTCGCTTACTGTCCCATTCACTTACTGTTCACTCGGGTCCCATTCTGAGAGAAAGATGGCATATAAATCAAATAAATAAATAAATACCACTGTGGGGAGGCCTTGCTAGACATCTGCAGGACCACAGAATCGCACTGGGGGTGGTCTCTCTAGGCATCACGAGGTGACTCGATGATTGACTTCCACTGGAAGTTGGCCATAGAGTCATGCCGGATACCTAGAGAGGTGTCCTTCAGGGCAATTCTATGGTATTCAATAGTGGTTCGCTATTATTTGTGGTTTTGCATATTTGTGGTAAGTCTGGGAACATATCCCTTTAATACAGGTGAAACCTGTATTAAAAACCCAGCACAGTAGCACCCCTGTATCCATGGTGGAATTGATTCCATCTGCCCCACCCCCTGTGGATGGTGAATTCCACAGATAATTGTGAACGCCATCCCAGGGGAAAGTGGGGCTGCTGAGTTTGCTCCTCCCCCTCCCTTCCCCCTTCACCCCTGCCATGGCCCCACCACGGTGACAGTAGCTGTCCTGTGGGAAGGGGGAGGCAAAATTGCTCCTCCCTCCTTCCCTTCCCCTTTGCCCCCGCCATGGCCCCACTGTGGCGGTGATCATGGGGCAAAGGGGGAAGGGGAGGAAGCGAGATCTCTCCCTCCCTCTTTGCCCCTGCCTTTGCCCTGTCACCACAGCCATTGTGGGGATGAAGGGGGAAGGGAGGAGGTGAGATCACTCCTCCATCCCTTCTCCCCCATCTTGACCCTGCCATGGTGGCTATTGCACAGGCAAAGGGGAGGAGGTGAGATCGCTCCTCCCTTCGCCCCCGTGATCTCTGCCATGGTGACAGGAGTCCTCCCAGGGGAAGGGATGGGGAAGTGAGATCCCTCCCCCCCAACATCGCCAACCATGGATAATTGAATCTGGTTGGTGAATCAGTGGACACAGGTGCTGTTATAGTTTGATTAGTTAATGAAGCCTTGCCTGAATAAAAAGATTTTGCCTGCAAGGGGAAGGACAAAAGGGAGAGGGCCAATTTAGACATACCATAGTCTAGGGGCTCATCTACGCTGACAGGAATGTCTGGCGTACCTTCTTGGTAGCCTTGTCCACAGCAGCAACCACTGGCTTGTCTACATGATCACTACACACACTGAGGTGAGCTTGAGAGCACTGTTCACACACAGTCTTCCTTTCAAACTCACCGCAGTCTGATAATTCACAGTATTCGCAGCCACTCAGCCATGGCTGCTCCGATTTCCCCCTTCCCCCAAGCATGTGAATGTACAGTACGTATGTATTTTCCCACAGCTTGGAGGGGCTTCAGGCACCCACAATTGCTGTGTGTGCAAAAAAAAAAAAAAAAGAGAGAGAGAGAGATGCTGCTTAAATGTGAAATTGAAACGGGGAAGGAGGCATTTCCTGGCAGGAAACATCAGCTGATCACCTGGCCCAGGGAGCCTCCTCCCAACTTCTTCCACCCACCAATCAAGTGCTCCTCTCCTCAGCCCCACATCAACATTGGTATGGCATGCAGTCCACACGCGCACACATACGAATATTTGGATTTTCAACTCAAATTGGGAATAAATCCCATTTTTTTTCTGCATGTGGATTAAAGCCCTGAGGTACTGAAAAGACCCAGATTCACCTGGACAATTCATAGTGAAAACAAGTTGAGGTTGTTTTATTTGGCCAGTGCAGACAAGTTCTAGGAGCAGCCACCAAGAGAGTCATAGAATCATAGAGTTGGAAGAGACCTCAAGTGCCAACCCCATGCCACAGAGGAATACACAATAAAACCATTCTTGACAAATGACCATCCAGCCTCTGTTTAAAAACCTCCAAAGACGGAGACTCCACCACACCCCAAGACAGTGTATGTCATTGCTGAACAGCTCTTACTGTCAGGAAGTTCTTCCCAATGTATAGGTGGAATCTCTTTTCTTGTAGTTTGAACCCATTGCTCCATGTCTTAGTCTCTGGAGCAGCAGAAAACAAGCCTGCTTCATCCTCATCATGATATCCCTTCAAATATTTAAACATGGCTATCATGTCCCCTTTCAACCTTCTCTTCTCCAGACTAAATATGCCTGGGGGAAAGCGCTCTCTCATATTCCCACCAAAACTTTCTCTGAAGGAGGTGTGATAGAGAAATGCTTTCTAGCAGTTCTTAAAAGGCAGGCAGGCAGGAAGGCCCATATGGAGAAATACAGTTCTTCAGAAAACCTGGCCATGAGACATGTCACGTATATTTGATGTTAAAATGTAAAATAAAATGTATATGGATTTCCTTATCCAAAGAAGGTCGTGACCAGTAGAGGTCATGCCCACCTCTGCACAGCTGGTGTTATTGTGTAAAGGTTGATTGGGTGTGAGAGATGCTGGCAGCAAAATCTGGAGGCTGGTATCTCCATGAGAAACAAACGTATAGACAGCAAAATCTGGGAAACAGCTTGTTGACATGATGGCAGAACCCATCATGCTGTGTATATAAGATTGTAACTGATGCTATGTATATTGCAGTTCCATCTGATCCCTTGCCTGAGCCAGAAGCCTGGTAACATGTACTCTGCTATGCTTCAGTAAACACCTGGGTCTGCATGCTTTGTTACATCCATGGCCACATGTGTCTTGCAGTATAGTACAGCTTGACTCTCTGAACATGCTCAGGAGGGACTCATGTGCACCCCTCAAGGCTTTATAATTCATAGGCAGCATTTCAAATTGTGCCCCCAAATTGACTGCTATCATACCCATAGCATAAGAGAAAGCATTATATGTCCCCTATAACTAGCCCCAGTCTCCTTTTTTAAACCAGCTGCAGTTTTCAAAGGCAGAGCCATATAGAGCATGTTACAATAAATCCCAATGGACTATAACCCAATGCACTATAACCAATGAGAGAAAATCCGCTGGATCAGGCATCTCCAGGAATGTGCACAGCAGGTATACTCATTACAAATGCACTCTTGGACATTGCTGAAATATGGGGATCCTGGCTCAGGCTGTCACCTTTCCTCTCCAGGGGGAGTGTAACCCCACTCAGCACAGGTTGAATCCCTATGCCTTGATTGGCATTCCAGCAGACCGGAAGCGCCTCCGTCTTGGCTGCATTACACTTCAGTTGGTTTACACTGTCATTCACTTCATTGCCAACACCAGACAAAGGTTTAAAATTAAAACTGCAGAAAACACATGATAACAATTGCCAGAATAGAAACCCCGACAGGAAAGCTTGTGTTTATGTTGCATTCTAGGCAAAATGCACAGGGAAAGCTGCTTCAATGGCTTTATAGCTGACAATATCAGATCGCAGGTACCTTGAAACTGCTGAATCTGTGAGCCTACACCAGCCTTAGCTAACAAAGTCATACATTATTCTTCATTTAAGGAGCTGAGATGGCGCTGTCACGTGGCAGGATATACTGCTTTCAATCATTCCAACTCCTAAGGTTTACAGTTCTCTTTTTTAAACAATAAAATCCTGGTGATTTGCTACCACAGCAGTCAGAAGCAGTTTGACATATGAAACTCCTCAAACAAAGTAAAATGCAAAGCTGCCTCCAACAGGAAAACATCAACAGGGAATATGAACAATTCAACTTGACAGCTTTTAAATGAGAGTATGGCAGCTCAGAGTGACCTGTTAATCTAATGGATATTCTTGAGGACTAGAGAACCTCTGTGCAAAATACACAAGCCTGCACAATACATATATACAATTCACAAGGAGCAGAGAGAAAAAGGAGGGCTCTGTGATAGTCTCAGCTGAGAATTTTGAGAATGGTTGTAGTTAATACTGGTCAAGTGATTCAATAGGCCTGGCAGAAGACAGTAGCATATGATTTTAAGTTATCACACAAGAGATTGAAGATGTTCTATCAGCGGAAGAGGAGCTGCATTGAACATTCCACCCCCTCCGGTCATTAGATAATTCAGAAACAGGCCACGGCTTCTTTGTCCCAGTACACATGGCTAGGTGTCATATACTGCCTGCAAATTTCTCAGTGATTCATTCAGACTGCAATCTCCATTTTGAGTCTAAGTTTAGCTGCAGCCCTCATGGCCACAACATCTGCCTAATCCTAATTTTTAGAATTCCCCTATCCCCCTCCCTTTTTTTGTACCACCTAGCCTCTGGAGAACTCAAAAATTCTCACAAAAGGAGAACTTTTATTTCTTGCATTTTTAGTTGGTCCTAATAAAAGTGTTTCCAATGGTGATAGACAAGCATGGCTCCTCTTGTTTTTATTTATTCTCAGTGCCTGTGGCTTGCTGATAATGCAGTGCTTCCCTAGCAGAGAGTTTTTGTTATAGTTCTCCTGCCTTGTAGGTTTTACACATGATCTCTCTGTAATTCATATTAAGGAGGAATGATGTTGCACTGGGACTCACTCCTTAATAGACATATCAAGAAGTGAGTTGTACTTTGTATGTTTGGTAAGGAGATGCCCAATGGATAAGAATTACACCTGCCTTGCCCACTCTCTCCTTGGTTTGGTTCAGTTCCACCTGTTCTCTCCTTGGTCTACCACAGGCCCTAGAGTAGCCTTTTGCAACCTCATCATCACTTTTTGTGTTGGACTACAACTTCCATTATCCACAGATAGCTTGATCTATGGTCAGGAATGAATGGTTTGTCATTCATCATCAAAGGCGACCCCAATGTTGGGAAAGATTGCATTAGAAGGAGAAAGCCCTTGGGTGGGTTAAATGGTTTAGTTCACTGGGTGAATGCTAGCTATTTCTTTCATCTTTGGGTCTCAGAGATGGACATTTACATGGGAAGAAATCTAATCCTTTTCCTGGCCTAGTCTTTCCTCCATTTTTAGACAGTTGCCATTGCAGTATAGGGAGAAAACACAGCTAGGCACCTGCATCCTCACAGTAGTGGCTCTGACTTGTAGTGGTGGGGTGTGTTTGACAGACAGATCTTTCTTAAGCTTTGTGATAATGGGAACAGAAATCAAAGAGCCTACTATATATACTTTGGAAAGCCAGCAGCAATGCAGCCTCAACTGTGTGAGATTTATTCTTGTTTCTATCACACTTGTGAATGACTACAACTTGTGAGATTCTTACAAGCCCATCCAGCTGTTCCTTGTTTGCAATGGTGGGCTCCGTCCAACAGAGGTAGAGCTGACTGACAGAAGCTTGGCAACATTTTGTGCCTATGCAAGGGAAGGTCCAGGAGGTTATTTCACTGTTATTGTCTGGCATTTGCAGAAATGTATCAGAAACTTCCACACATCAGTAATAAAGCAGCATGTAGGTGGTGAGTTGGGTTTGTTGGCTGGGTTCTCTTTAGCTTTGCTGGCTTTAAACATTACCGTTCATCCAGTTTCATTTTTAGTTTTCTTGGTTTTGTGTTACTGAGGAAAACATCTTGGTTCCATTGAGGAAATTAAAAGTGGGGGGGGGGGCTTCTGGAAAGCAGAAAAGAAAAATGGCTGAAATCCTGTTGGGAACTTAAGTATTTTGGAATTAGAACTGCACAGTTGCATAGTGTCCATATCTGGTAGAGGGCTGCTGTTATGTTACTACATAGCAGAGCCAGCAAAGTGCTCAATCTGCATTAATGCCTGGTGCACAATGAAACCAATGTGCATCAGTCCCAAAGGGCATTGCATCAGTCCTGATGCACGCTGGGCACCAATGGACATTGGCCACTCTTTCTGATGTCCTGTTATGCATTGTCATAATCCAGTAAAGAGGTTTCTTAATACTGTAACCTACCCTGATAGCCCCCATCTTGGAATATTGCATGATTGGCAATATTTAATAATTTGGCTTGATGTGGCCTTCCATGTGGTTAGCAGATAAACCAAGGGACCCCCCCAGACACCTAGGCTGGAGTCACGTATAACCAAGGGAGGGGCCTTTTGGAAATTCCCAAATACCAAATACTCAGGTCAGAGTTAACACCTGAAGGTGAGTCATTCACTAATCCACTCAATGATAGCAGAGTCCTTGATGCTTGTAAAATAGGTCCTTCCTCTCCCCTCCCCCTTCAAACAATGAACCTTACCTGCTCCTGTTCAATTCTAAATATATAGCCTATTAACGGTCATTAACTCTTCCAGAGAACCCTTTGTCTAGTCCTGGAAACCTCTGAGAAACATTGTATTCCACTCTAAATCTCACCCCTTTGGGGTCAATTATCACATATAAATATCACCCTAAAACACCACCAAAATGTCCACAGTCTGTAGTTCCTCTTCCCATATCCATGCTGCCAGTTTGCTCTGAGACCCTCAGAACACATTTCTGAGAACCTTCTGCTGCATGAATCTCTGCTCTGTATTATATCACCTGAGAACCCCCTACTCTATTCCTCTATCCAAATACTTCCTACTATCTTCGATAGCCTTGTGTGATTGCTTGACGCCTGAGTGTTTGCATGAATGCTGTTGATATTAATTTCTAATAAAAACCATTTAATTGTACATTTTGGCTTAGAGTCTCCTCCATTACTACCAGTATACATAGGTCAAAAGATCCAGGCATTACCCAGACCCTCGCAGCCATTTTTGAACTAATTAAATATTCCCCATATTAATTTTGGACACTGGTGGGATCCTCGCAGACTCCACACAATTTGGGTAACAGTACCTCTTCTACATAGCTTGATATAAATAAAGTTATGCAATGTAACAGGTCATATAGGGTTCCAGTCTACATTTCTAAGCCAAAAATATTTCTGTGCAGAAATGCTTTATTTTTCTGCATGGAAAATGCTGTAGTTGAAGACTTCTTGAAAAAATTGCATGTGGATTTATTTATTTATTTATTTTGCACAGAGAACAGCATTTTCTGCACAGAAAATAATATTTCTGCAGAGAAGTACTTTATAATCCTCTGCAGAAAAAAAGTGTTTCCTGGGGGATTGCTGTTTTCTGTGCCAAAAACCAAAACCAAACAAAAACCCATATGCAGATTTTGCACAGAATAAGTCCTGAGCAGAAGTATCTTCAAAAACTGTACAATTTCAAAATATTTTCTTGTAGCAAGCAGAAAATGACTAAAACTGCTTGCTGCTTTCTTCAACAGCAAAAATTATTGAACAATTTCTTCCCTGGCATTGGACCATTATTAAAGCCTGGTGGAGCTGCGCTATGCAGGGGTAAAAGTACGGTGGCTGCTTGCCACTCTTTCCTAAGCCTTTTTCTGCTAATTGGTATGAAGTACTCACATTCCAGGGTTAGCACCCTCCTTCCCTCTCTGTCCTTTCTGAGGTTATGAGGAGGTTTCTGTAGTGGATCCAAGGTCTCCCATGCCCTGGCCTGTTATATCTTTCCCTTTACACCTATCCAAGCAGTGATGGCACAACAGTGATGGCAGCAGAGCTTTCCACTCTCACAACAAGGAAGCCACTGGTAGACCTCCTTTTCCATGTGGAGAGGTAGGAGATTATCAGACATGGCTAGTGTGGCACCATAATGATGCCAGAGGAACACAAAAGGACACCAATATCAGATGATGCCATCCTTTTGTGTTCCACCTGCGTCATTATGACATTTCATTTTATTGATGGGCCAAGCCGTCAATAGATCCCCTGTTGCGATTTGGTGCAATTTAACTCTCATAAATACAGTGTCAATAGGCAGTCCTGCCAGAAAATGTCTAGATGAGATCAGGACGTCCAGGTAAGTTACATACTTTTTAAAAACTTCCCTGGTTTACTTGGAATTTTATTTTTGAATTTCATGCGCTCCCGTCTTCTCGTGAGAAAGGGCAGGATTTCAGTCCAGGAAGTGAACAGAGCTCTGTTAGAATGACATTCATTCCTGGGCTGCCTGTTGACAGGAGGGAAGGTAGTGCAGTGGGGAGGGTTATTGTGCCGGGACAGGATGGGTCTGGAGATTGTGGGACTTCTACAATAATTTTTACCTGGGGAAGAGTTTTTAGAACCAGGCATAAACATGCAAGAGGAGCACCACCTTACCCACTTTGCCGAATGGTTTCTAGGCTGGGTTTTCACATAACAGATAGAAATTCAGTTAGTAAAGCAATTCCATCACTATATCCACACTGGGTTAAAATTTCCATTTCATTTTTTTGCTTGCCATTTTAAAGATACAGAGCTCTGGACTAGAGTGGGAAAAGCAATCTCTCAGTATGAAATCTAATCCCACAGAGACATCCCTTCTCATGATTTTGCTATTGGAAATAATGTTGGACTCTACCTACAACCAGTTTTGAGATGACAGCCTGCCTGGAACATTGTGAAATAGGAGCGTTTTTAGCAGGTTGTTACCACTTCTACAGATTCTGAACAGTGTGTGGGTGTCCTATTAAAAGAGATTTGCCTGATTTACTTAACAAATCAAATATTCAAATAACATTTGGTCCATAGCAAGAGCTCTAACTCTGTATGATAACTGAAATTATATGATTGCTTGGCTTACCATTGACATGAAGGATTTCTTTTAAAAAAAATCACAGAATTTTAGAACTGTGGAGTTGGAAGTTACCCCAAGGATCAACTCATCCAACCCCTGGCCAGCTCTGTATCCTTGGCAGATGACCATCCAACCTCAGCTTGAAAACCTCCAAAGAAGAAGAACCCATTGCCTTAGAAGCTGTTCTGTTCCGCTGTTAGAATGGCTCTTACTGCCAAGAAGTTCCTCTTAATGGTTAGCTGGAGTTTTCTTTCATGTAATTTTGTAATTCTTGTAATAGTTTTGATTAAAGGAACCATCTTAAGTTCCAGGAGTGGGGATGAATATTCAATCTCTACAGATGTGCCTATGGAGATTATTGGACATTATTATAGTCCTCCTTACTATTGCTATCAAATGTGAGTGCACTTATGAATTGCAAATGAGCTTGCATATTTACATCATTACCTGAAAAAAAAGATCTATATTGAACCAATGCCCACATCACAATGACTCAGGGAAATCCTAACAATACAGTATAGTGAACAGAGAACAATAGGCTGCCCTCTAGTGGCCAATCTAACACAGAGACATACACACTATATTACACCACAGACATACAGAATTCATAGAATCATAGAATCATAGAGTTGGAACAGACCACAAGGGCCATCTAATCCCAACCCCCTGCCTTGCAGGAATACCCAATCAAAGCATTCCTGACAGATGACCATCCAGCCTCTGTTTAAAAACCTCCACAGAAAGAGACTCCACTACACTCAGAGGCAGTGTGTTGCATTTTTGAACAGCTGTTACTGTCAGGAAGTTCCTCCTAATGTTTAGGTGGAATCTCTTTAAACCCATTGTTCTGTGTCCTAGTGTCTGGAGCAGCAGAAAACAAGCTTGCTCTATCCTTGGTATGATATCCCTTCAAATATTTAAGCATGGCTATCATGTCCCCTCTCAACCTTCTCTTCCCCAGACTAAACATGCCCAGCTCCCTAAGCTGCTCCTCATAGGGCATGGCTTCCAGACCTCCCACCATCCTGGTTGCCGTCTTGTGGACACGTTCCAGCTTCTCGATATTCTTCTAGAATTATGGTGCCCAGAACTGGACACAGTATTCCAGGTGAGGTCTGACCAAAGCCGACTAAACTATGCAGTTCACAAGCTAGATCCCTTTCAAGATGTTGCACTCTACAGGCTACCATTTAGGATTTCAGGCACTCCATTCTATCTCAGTCCCCCTCCCCCCCCATTTTATGCCTCCCTCCCCAACAGCTAGGACTTTATCAGACGTAGCAAATATGGCGTCATAACGATGCCTAATTAACGTGAAAGGGTGCACATATAAAATGACATTGTCCTTTTGCGATCTTGTATTGTTAAAAAGCTGCTCCTTTTTTTGATGGCCCAAAGCCATCAATAGAGCTCCCCTGGAACTTTTTTGCCAGTATTGCCAGCATTGGAAACCTCACGCCATTTTTGTTTTGCAAATACTTTGTCAATGGCAGAACACTTCCAGGTGAGATCATGACACCCAGGTAGGGGGTGCTCTTTTTATGAATCTCCCCAGTTTACTTGGGACTTTTTGAGTGTGTTTCTTTGCATGTGTGTTTTTTAAAATGGATTTTTGAATTTACCTGCACTTGCATGTTCTCACGAGAATCAGTGAGATCTGGATCCAGGAAGTAAATGGAGCTCAATTCCTGCTCTCTTAGTGCTTTCATGCTGCTCAAGGTAAGATCTGGTGGGGAGGGTCTTTTGCCGGCAGAAAAACACCACAAAATATGCCGGCAAAAGAACATTTATGGAAGGTGGCTTAATAAAGTCTCTAGTCTCCTTTCTGTGGCTCACTCAGCTCTCATTGGGCCATCTGAGGAGGAGTCTTTCCTCTTTATCGTTTCCTCCTAACAGTCCTTCTATAGTTCTGCAAAGCTTGGTGTTCCCCAGCACGTGCTGGTTCCTCCTTCTTGAATTCTGAGACATTATTTTGGCTGCCTAAGCAATGGCACAGCCTGTACACTGGAAAAGAATGGATGGATTGACCTAACCTGAAACTTTAAAGTGTTGAGAGCCTCTAGGGCTTGTCTACACTGACCACTGAATCCCCAGATCGACCATGATGCTGACAACATGCACCGGGCTGAATCTGGTGCAACAGCTGTTGTTGTCCACATGGGCCAGCTGGGCCGACACCACATCAGCCCTGCTTGCCCATCCCTTGTTTTTGGGGCCACCGCTGCTTCCTCACTAGCCAAGGAGCTCCATGGAAGGCCTGCCTGGTATGCTGTCACTTCTGCTGATGTCAGAACAGGCACCCAGAATGTGATCAACAAGGACTGCCCCCTCCTCATTGATCTCAACAGAACTGATGGTGCACTGGGCAGTTTGGAGCAAAGTCAGGTTAAGTGCAAGAAAATGTGGATCCTCCCTGGAAGTTGTTATATGTCATATGGACTGCCAGCACCAGATTCAGAGTGAGTCTGCTTTTTTTTTTTTTTTTTTGCCATGTAGACAAGCTCTAAATTTCACAGAGGTCTTAATGAAGCACAACTGTGTGCCCAGTGTAAATTGAAATCAGCTCTGAAATATAGAGAGTCCAGGGGTGAGGATAGTGTCACTTGTGGGCCACGTGAGACCCATGTTTCCCACTTTTCTGGCCCCCTGAAGTCTCCAACAGCCTTTTGAACTCCTCCATTTTTATAAAACAATATTTTGGCACTCTTTTCAAGTAAAAATCGCACAAAACTTACACCCAAAGGCTTCCCAAATGTGTGTAAACATGTGTCTCATGCATATGGGCAGTAAGTGTCCAAAGAGAGAGATTCACATAAAGGAAACAGCTATAGGGAAGTCACTCCAGACCAGCTCATGCAAAGATAATCCAAGAAGATGTAGGGAAGTGCAGGAGCAAGGTCTCAGCGAGTCCAAACACCATTACATGAGCTAATAGTCCAGATATGCAAAGCCAAAAAGGGATGAGACAAGTAGTTGTTAAACATAACCAGTACAGGGGTCAAGAATGTCAGGAAACATGGGAACACAAAGAGTATGGCCAGTTGAAGAGTTTAAATTCTTGCAACCAAGAAGGGTTAATTGCAGCTGCTGACAGATTTATAGGTGGTTGCATCTGGATGCCTGGTGGTTCATTAGTCAGCATCTTCTATTTAACCAACAGTTCCTATGAAATTTTTCCTCCTCTCTTTGCCAGATTTCATCTGGGGTGTCTCTTCAGTGTCTATCAAGTCCTACTGAGAGGGGAGCTCTTCAGCTGCTTCAGGCACTAGTTTCTCAGATTCAGGGAGGGAGTCATCTGAAGAGGGAAACTGCTTGCAATCCAATTACTGTCCATCAGATTCTTTGGATTCCAGGGAGTAGATTATGACAATGTCTGGATCAGCTTGCAAACCAATCTTTTCCTGCCATTTGTCCTCATGTGCTATGTGCCTGCTCAAGATTTACATTTCTTTTGTAATGATCACAGGTTCGTGTGAGGGGTATAGCAGGAAAGAGGATGAGCTCCATAGAGGACAAATGCTTGGGAACTCAGAATAACAATAGTGGGAGATACTGGGTAAGAAAGGGAAGTGTAGATATTTGAAATAGCCAATGTATGAGTGATGACAAGTTTGTCTGATTTGTAAATACTTTTATATTACTGCTTTTTTTGCGCTTCATTCGAAGCAACAATGTTGTACAGTTAACTCTTCAGATCTTCTGTTTAGCAGTAAAGCTTATTGTTTAACTCTGAGGCTGCTGCTTACTGAGTTCTTAAGAAGACTGCACATGATAGACAACAAGAAAAACTCCCTCCCCAACCCCTTGGAGACTGCACCCCCTCTCATACACCTTCTTTCCTCTTCATTTCTCATTCAAAATGGTGACATGAAGTGATGCGACTTCACTTCCAGTTGCCATTTTGAAGGAGAAAAAAAAGGGGGGGGGAGCTAGGTTTTTGGCACACTGGAGTGTGGAATGCAGACCAGAGAGGACCAGGGTGTAAATTTGGCCCCTGGGTCTCATGCCTACCCCCATTTTACATAAAGGGGAAAAAAACAACAAACCACTCACTCTACTTCAGTTCTTTAACACCAGTTTGAGGGGCAGCCTTTGGCTGATGAAATTTTTCATAGGGTGGAATCAAATATTAACACCTGCTATCGACTGCACATCAAGATTTTGTCAAAAGCATAGCTACAGTGTTTAGCTGAAAGTTTACCAGACCTATGTAAGAATATATTTTCATTCCAGTTTGTACTATCTTCATGGCTAGGTGGATGGCCTCTAATCACCTTTCAGCACTATGAAAGCACCACAACTAGCCTCTAATTAACTGTAATAACCAATACAACACAGGTAACTTGGTTGGGCCAAATTTTGTAAAGTTAGAAGATGCATAGCACGTGTAGCTAAGCTTCTTGCAAAAGTAGCTGTCCTGCAGAAAGAAAGAAAAAACAGTTCTACAAGCCACACCTTGTATGTCTGGATATGTTGTTTGTTTATTTTTAAAACCTGCAAGGAACTTGGAACATATATTTTGGCCTGTTCTTCTATTGCATTTTTGTCCCACAACAGGTATTGTGAATGGAGGTGCCAGTGGGAGTGCTAGGAGGGGACAAAGCCAAACTCTCACATCCTTTCCTGACACCTGGGTATTTTTAAAGACAGGCACCATCTCCAGGTAACAGCAAGTAAGAACAACCCTTTCTTTCACTGACTGCAGCCAGCTAAATTAAACAGAAAAAGCAGGACCCTCTAGAGCTCCAGATGACAGACCAAAGATCGTTCCTGCTATTGTCTGAATTCATATGTTTATAGGTTGCTGGCCATACTTAGGAACAAAAACCAAGTGTTGGGTTAATCAGTAGCTTGTGGCAAATACGAGATAAACCTGAACCCAAATGCATTGTGCTATGGAAAGGATGGAAGAGGATCCCAGCTGATTGACAATGGGCTATGGAAAAGATGGAAGTCCAGTCTGACTGATAGTATTATGCCATGTGCAGTATTTAATCAGTAACAGAAAAAGGAGGTACATTCATCAAAAAAGCAATGACTTCTTCTACTTGTTGGGGAGTCGTGAATGCATAAGCATGGATGACTCCTATCCCGCTTCCCCTTCATCCCCACTTACTGGGCCGCAGCCGCTGAAATCAATGAGGGTCCATTCTTGTGTCAATTGGGAACAGCTGACTGACAGTCCCACCTCCTCCTTTGAGCGATCTCTGTGTGACGTAGAAGCAAGACCCCCCCCCAATTGCAATTCCCCTTCATTCCAGAGATCACTTGCTTGGGGTGGGGATGTGTGGGACCATCAGCCAGCTGTTTCCCAAATGACAGGAGGACAGACTCCCATTGATTGCAGTGGCTGGTGCCTATAAGTGGGGACTGAGGGACTTTCACAGTCCCTCTGTATCCCCTAAACTAGAGGCTACATAGGGATTGTGAATATGAAATAATTGAGAACACACAACTTTAGGTTATGCATTCATAACAGCCCAACAACATTCCAGCCTTATTTTTAAGCTGGGTGGAGATTTGCAGGTTAGACAGATGACTCTGTCTGAAATTGAGTTGGCTCAGGCAGCCTTCCCAAACCTGGTGCTGTTCAGATATATTGTACTACTTTTCCCATTATGTTGATGGGAGTTGCAGTCCAGCACATTGAGAGGTGGTAATACCAGATTGGGGGATACAGGAGTAGGCTGTACAAAGTTTCATAATTGGTACCCATAATCCAATTTGATTGAAAACCCATTAAAAGCAAAACCATTGTTTCTAAGTCAACGTTAAATTGATTGTTTATGTGTGCTTTCTTTTTTTTCCCTTTTGCAAGCAAGTTGTTGTTTAAAATATCTGTTATCATGATCCAAAGCAAGCCAATAATTTTATTAGTATGAATCAAGGCATCAACAAATTGTGAGCAAGTATTTGAATTCATTTAATGTTTTAAAAATAAAAACAGAACTCCAGAGTACAGACTTTCTTTCTCCTCATCACCTCTGTAGGACCAGTGGAGGAGGAGGGAGGGATGCAAATCATTTTTAAAGCACATTCATAGCACCTTATGAATACATTAAAACAGAGCTGTGATATCATGCTTGGTGTCCCCCCCCCACTTTTTGGGGGCTAATTTTTGACTTGACCAATATTATGACAAGTGTGTTATTCAACAAACCAATAGAGGGCACTCTGGCATTTTAAAAGATTAACAGTCTCTGAAGGGGAGCAGCTTTCTTTTGGCAACCTCACAGAGTAGATTGCTGACAAAAGAACAGGTTTGTGCTGATATTTCTTCTGAGTCTGCTGTATAATATCAGCAGTCTGTTTGTTGTACTCTGTCAGATAGAAATTAAGAACCGAAGTCACAGGGGAGACTGGAAAATGCTAAATAGGTAATGCAATATCGCTTATTAGTCTGACATTTGCAATGTAGATGGGCCACTCACAGTTGCAAACTAAACTGGGTTACATGTATGGTGTCTTATAATGCCTTAAGTAGTACAAATAAATAACTGTTAACATTCCTCAGCTGTTACATTTTCCAAGCAATGATAAATGAATGGAGCTTCATGTGTCACATGTATTTGTTCACGTGTATTGACCTAGAATAATACTTTCGCCTCTTTAGGTCTTCCAAACCTCTCTTCTACCTGAGTTACATTGATGACATCTGTATTATCTGGATTCATGGGCTGGAGTCAGTTGAGAAATTCCAACAGGTTCTAATTTTCATCCTGTCATTACCTATACCACAATATGTAATCACTTATGTAATCACTCTTGCAGAGTCACATTCTAAGTTCTCCTATGCAACTCTCTGGCTTTTCTTCACAAACGAAGATTCAGGAAGGACTTATCCTGCGTTTTCTGAAAAGGCCAATCCGAGATAAACATGTCCGGTTGCAGAAAGCACAGCAGAAGTGGATGTATGAGCAAATATAAAGTGGATATATGAGCACCACCTGTCATCAGAAATTTAATAGGTGCAACTCTCTTGCCTGCTTGCAGCTTCCATTAAGAACATACCACAAAATCTATTGTCTACAGGAATCCCTATGATACAGCCCTACCTGTTCAGAATCAGATAGAGTGCTGCCACACTGCAAAAATAATGCCGTTTGACACTGCTTTAACTATCATGGTTCCATCCTATGGAGTTCTGGGATTTGTAGTTTGTTGTGGCACCAGAGCTCTCTGACAGAGAAGTCGAAATATCTCACAAAACTCTTGTCAATGAAAAGTGCCACCTTACTAACTGCAGAGCCACTGGAGCAGAACACGATGGGCATGACATCGTCTCCTGGCGTTCTCCTCTGGTACTTTTTACTGTGCCTGATAATCTCTTAAGAGTCCTTTCAGTGAGAAAACCCAGGTTTTGTTCCTGTGCAAACCAATTTTATTTCGGAGATCCACATGATGTTTTTTTCATCCCAAAGTATTTTCTGAGAACTCCCAACATTACCAAGGATTTTTCATTCCAGTATCCCAGGTCCATTTAAATTAACCTGATCTTTTCCAAAATGAAATGTATCTCTACTTGGTTGTCTGTTCGTATTATCCTGGAACTAGCTAAGATGACTGCCTTCCATAAACACACAAGCCCTAAAAAAACGGAGCTCCCCACAGAAAAAGGAAGTCACAGCAGCTGCCCAAGCTGTGCCCTCTGCACCTGTCTGGCCAATCAGGGGCATGTTTCCTCTCATTTGGGCAAGCAAATCAGATCAATTTGCTTGTCATAATGAGCAGGAATGCACTTCATCTCATTGTTTTAAAAAATGGGAAAAGCCACGAAGGCTTTTCTGGAGAGTTTTTTGGTGTTTTTTGCCCCCCCTCTTCACAATAGGGCAAAATCACATGAGATGTCATTAGGACAGGAAGGATTCTCCTCACATTCCATGCTCAATATAACTTCAAATTTACAGACTAACTTGGACCTCTTTCCCTTTCTTGCAGTAATATAAATGCAGATGCTCATATTCCACAGAGATTTTTCTTTAAGGAAATGCCTCCTGAAACTGCTCAATGAAGCTCAAACTATTCATCTTTTTTTTTAAAAAAAAAAATCTTTCCTCTAGTCATAATGAACCATGTGTTTTCTTTGTCTATAAATACCTGTAGGAAAAGTGCTCTTAACAATACTTGGCATACTTACAGTTTGTTTTTCATCACAGGTTAACCAAATTTACATACCACTAATATGAAGGTCTTCCAAGATTAATAAACATTAGATCTCACTCCTAGAGGCAACTGTCTTTATTTGATGCACATGGTTAAATGAGTCACAGGAAGGTGAAGATTTAAATGGAATTTGGAAAGCTATTTGGAAAGCCATTAAGGGTTATTTGTTTCTGTTGATTTCCCAAGTCTGGCTTTGTTACTCTCCACTACCACAAGTATACAAGCTTTCAGGGTTGCTTAAGAAATCAAAGACAGGGCTATGGGAATCCTGCAATTCTGGTAGTTTTCGCCAAGATTGTAATTTTTGAAAACATTTATTTATTTCTTTATTTAATTTATATCCCGTCTTTCTCCTGGTATGGGACCCAATCATATCATATTAAAAGCAAAGTACATTTAAACCTATTTTATGGAAAACTTTTCTTTAAAAATTAAACAAACTATTCTAGTAAAAGCACTCAATTACAGCAGTTTAAAACACCTTAGAACACAGTAAAAAGATAAAAATGTAACACATCCATTAAAAGATCCTTCTGCCATAATTGGACAAGAACCAAAGGCCTGCCTAAATAAGAACAGACAAGAGGCCAAGTAAACCTCCCATGGGAGGGAATTTCACAATTTGACAGCAGCTACCAAGAAGGCGCTCTCTCTCTCTCTCTCTCTCTCTCTCTCTCTCTCTCTCTCTCTCATTTTCAGCAAATGCACCTGTGATGATGACAGGATGGCAAGAAAGCCTTTCCCAAAAGTTCTTAAAAATTGGGCAGGCTCATAGAAGAAGATAGTGTATTTCAGATAGTCTGGACCTAAGCAATGTAGGGCTTTGAAGGTCATAACCAGCACTTTGAATTGTGCCTGAAAGCTGACCAGTAGCCAGGGATGTTGTTTGAACATGGGACTTGCTTGTTCCCTGTAACCAGCCCTAGTCAGAAGCTTGGCTGTGGTTCACATAGTTCTAGCTATCAGTTCCATTCCAAAAAGTACTGTCAACAGTTCTTTTTCAATCTGTGCAAAACCTCTTTGAAAGTGCTTTGCTTGCAAATGCAGTAGGCTGCTGCTTTTGTAGTAGGGCAGCTCCTAGCCCTGGCTCAGATGCATCACATTTTAATGCTAGGTGTTCACCTAGACTGTAATACTGTAAAGTCTGTACAGGACTCTTGGGACTTTATCACACAAGTGTCTATAAACACAGTAATTCCGTAACTGCAGAAAGCAGAGACATAGGAGATTTTCACACTACACTGTTATAGTGTTACTATTCCACTTTATTTGCTATGGCTGCCTCCTGTTGAATCCTGGGATTTGCAGTTTAGGGAGGGGCATTTACAACTCTCAGCCAGGGAGTTCATAGGCCTCACTAAACTACAAACCCCAGAATTCCACAGGAGGCAGCCAGAGTAGTTAAAGTGGAATAGTAACACTATAACAGTATAGTGTGAAAATCTCCACTGTGTCATGATTACATTAATTTTCGCGCTTTGCCACAATCGTGCAGCACTAGCACTAACGGAACATCACACGGCCACCTACTAGCATTTTAAGAATGGATTGATGCTTGCGCTATGTAACACTTGTTTTCACATGATGTTGGAATAGTGTTGCATTCACACCTTGAGATGGCCTGTGCATGCACATTTTTAACTATTCTCCTACTTCTGTGATTTTGCAAGAATGTGGTTGCAGCTGTTATCGCGAGAAGATGCCACTTCAGTCAAACAAACCAAAAAACAAATTAACCAATTAACAATTACAGAAATTAAAAAAAAAACACATACTGAGATGGTTCATTAAAAGAGCGTCATGGAGTTCCTCTTCATGCTCTGCACTGGAAGTTGAATTATGTGTTCTCGTTGGGAATGGGGAGGCCAAAAAGAAGGAAGAATGCCCACTCACACCATAATATTGGAACTACTGCGGGACTGAATTATCACACACTTGTCAGTGCCAGTAAAAGAGTGATATTGATAGCTATGCATGACTTTTGCCCATGAATGAAAAGGTGTGCTAAAGTAACTGTTAGGGCACACACCAACCACAGTATAATGATGACATTGTGTGATAAAAGTTTACAGCTACTATCCCAACACAATTCCACAATAGTCCTTGGTTATTGGGTCCTTAATCTCCCCAAATGCCTGCTGCTGACTTTCTTTTTTAAAAAAATATTTTTTATTCAATATATCATCCTTTCCATTCTCACTCCACTTTCTTACAAAATAGCACAAAATAATACACATAATAAAATCTATCACAAACAATTATACAATGTTCTATTCTCCCACATCATCCTAAACATACTCTCACTAAGACCATAACAAAAACAACATAAAAACTCATCACCTTCCATTTCACCATACCTTGACTTCCTACTTTCCCAACTCTCCAGGTTCTATTATTCTTTTATTGTTTAGCCCTCAAATTAATTGTATCTGTCTCTGTTTAACTAACGTTCATTTTCTAACATATCTCCATTTAAGTAACATTTCACTCTTACTATTAAATTATATATCCTCCTGACTTTCCTTTAAATCAATTATATCTTTCCAACCCTGTAGATCTTTCCATGTTCGTTTGTCATCCAATATTATTGTTAACCTTTCCATTTTGTAAACATCTTTCATTTTCCTGAGGGAATATTCTTTTCTTTCCATTTCTGGGCAAAAATTAATCTTGCCGCTGTTATTGCATATAATAAGATTCTTACATATTCCTTTTGTACTGTTGGTTGCAGCATGTGGAGCATGTTTAATAAATATAATTCTGGCTTAAGTGGGATGTTGATATTTAGCATCTTATTTAATAGATTCCCTATTTTCCTCCAAATTTTTTTAGTTTTCTCACAATTCCACCATATATGTATAAAAGTTCCCTTAGCTTCTTCACACTTCCAGCATCTATTAGATGTGTTTTTATATATCTTAGCTATTCTTTCCAGGGTAAGAGACCACATGTTGACTGTCTTATAAAAGTTTTCTTTCAAAGCATAGCTTCTTGTGAAACCGATGTTCACGCCCCAAACTCTTTCCCACTTCTCTATCCTGATCTCATGACCCACTTGCTGCACCCATTTAATCATGTAGTTTTTGATAATCTCCGGTTCTAGATGAAGCCTTAATAATAGATTGTATATTTTGGAAATCAATTTGTTTTTTTCACCATAGATTATTTTATCTAACTCTGTATCCTCCACCCCTACACCTTCCAGTTTTTAATCCATTTTGTATTTTTTGTGAAGTTGTCTATATAGAAACCAACTACATATAACTCCTTCCTTTTTCATCTCCTCCTGTGCTTTCATCTCCTAACTCTCCACTTGTTTTTTAAGAATCATTTTGTACGTTAGCCATTTCTCTTTGTATGGATGTTCTTTCTTGTAAAATGCCTCATGATTTGAGGTCCATAACAGGATTTTGAAATATATCTTTCTCTTATAGAGTATCCATATTCTCATCAAGGCTTTCATTATAAAATAGTGACTGAATTCTTTGTGAACGTTGGTTTTGTTGTGCCACATATAAGCATGCCACCTGAATCTAAGATTAAACCCCTCTAGTTGTAAAAGTTTATCATTATCTAATTTTATCCATTCCATAATCCAGTTTAGGGTACAGGTGTGGTAATAGAATCTTAGATCCAGGAGGCCTAATCCACCCCTTTCTTTTTTTATCCCATAGAACTTCTTTCCTAATTCTTGGTTTTCTCCCTACCCATATGAACTCCATCAAGTCTTTATTCCATGATGCAAATGGCAAATCTGATGTTAATATCAGGATATTCTGGAACAAATATATCATTTTAGGGAGGATTACCATTTCAATAGCTGATATACGCGCCCCCCAAAACATGATATTTAATTTCTTCCACCTAGTCAGGTCCTTTTTTATCTCTCTCCACACTTTCCCGTAGTTATTTTCAAAAAGTTCTGAGTTCCTACTTGTAATAGTTATTCCCAGATACCTCACCTTCTTTACCAGCGTAAATTTGGATTTCATAGTGAGGTCTTGTTCCTCTGCCTTATTTAGATTTTTAGTTAATATTGATGTTTTTTCTCTGTTTATTTTTGACCCAGCTAACTGCCCAAATTCTTCTACTGAATGAACCAATTTATCAATATTTTCATTTGGATTATCCAGAAAGAAGGCGAGGTCATCTGCAAATGCTTTTTGTTTGAACTCATAACTTTTTATCCTAGGACCTCGGATCTCTTGACCAGCATTTATCTTTTTCAATAATACTTCCATTGTTACAAACAGCAATGGGGAAAGAGGACAGCCTTGCCTCATTCCTCTTTCTATTAGACAAATTTTAGGTTTTTCGCCATTTATTACTATATGCGCTTTTGGTTACAATATATATTTTTTTATCCAATTCATGAAGTTACAGCCAATATTCATTTTTTCCCAATGTTGATAACATAAAATCTCATCTTATGTTATCAAACGCCTTTTCAGCATCCAAAAAAATAATTGCTAGCCTTTTTTTCGTTAAACTTTTCATATAATTCAATTATATCAAGGACTGTTCTTATATTATCATTAACGTGCCTATTGGGTAAAAACCCATTTTGATCTTTCTGTATCCATATTGATAACACCTTTTTTAGCCTTTCTGACAATTTTTTTTGCAAATGTTTTATAATCAATGCTTATAATTGATATTGGTCTGTAACTTGATGTTGCATCTTTATCTGGTTTCAAAATCAATGTTATATTAGCTTTTTTTCCCGGGCATCCTATTTGATTGATTTCTTTAAGTAGCTTATGTAATGGGTCAATTAATTTATTTTCAAATTTTTTATAGTAGTTTGGCATAAAACCATCAGGTACTGGTGATTTACCTCCTTTCATGCATCATATCGCATCTCTTATTTCTTCTTTAGTTATCTGTTTATTTAACTCTTGTTTTTGTTTGTCTATAATTTCATTTATTTTGACCTTATCTAGATATTTGTCTATCCGACTGCCCAATTCCTTATCATACCCATGTTTCTGATACAAATTTGCATCGAAGTCATGAAATATATTCAAAATATCTTTTTGTTTCGTATATCTCTGATCTTTTAGCTTTAGTTCTATTATTAATTTTCTCTCATTTTCTTTTTTTAATCTATATGAGAGCCACTTTCCCGGCTTATTAGCTTGATCAAAAAATTTATATCTGAGTCTTTTCAATTTTTTGCCAATCTCATAAGTCATTTCCACATCTAACTGTTTTCTTAGATTTATTATTTCATTCTTAACTTTAAAGTTTTTTGGGTCTTTTAAAAAACATTTTCTCCTTACTAGATATTTCATCAAGCAACTCTTTTTCTTTATTCTTTTTATTTTTTTCAATATATATTCTTGCTGCAAGATTATACCCCTTATAACTGATTTCCCTGCTTCCCTGCTTCCCAGACCATATCCATTGTTGTTCCTTTATCTTGATTTTCTTCAAAATATAACTTTAGTTTTTTTTATTTTTTCAGCCACCGCTTCATCCTTTAATAGAATATCATTAAATCTCCAATTATAATGACTTCTAAAATTTTTAAATTCTAATCAGATAGAAATTAAGAACAATGGTCTGAAATAATTTTTTTGTAATGTGTCTGCTCTCTGTACTTCTCTATTTAGTTCCTTAGAGATGAGGAACATGTCTATTCTCGACCAGGATTTAAATCTATCAGAGTAATAAGTATAATCTCTTTCATTTTCGTGTCTATGCTGCCAAATGTCTATCAGGCCCAGTTGTTCCATCATGTTCTCCACATTCTTGGGTAATTTCCCTTGTTTTGGGGCCCTTATTCCCTTATACGATCGATCTATGTCTGGGTTTAATACTCCATTCCAATCCCCCATTAAAATATGTTTCTCATAATCACATTCCATCATTTTCCCTTGGAGTTCTTCAATATAGTGGCTTTTATTATTTTGTGGACCATATATCCCTACTACCAGGATTTTCTTTCCTTGTATCTTTATTTCTATACCCAAATATAATCCTTTTTTGTCCTTGAATACTTCTTTTGATTCATATTTTGTTTTAACATAAATAGCCACTCCCCTTTTCTTTTTATCATTATCTGTCGCGTATACCGTTTCAAGTTTCACATTTCTCAATAATTTCTGATCTTCTTTTTCTATATGTGTTTCCTGCAAACAGATTATATCTTCTTTTTGTTTTTCAAGATAATGAAACACTTTTTTTTTTTGTTTTTGTGGATAATGTAAGCCTTTTATATTCCAGGATATTAATTTATTCATCATTTCCACACAATTATTTCTTGGTATACAATTTTCCCTTATATATCAATACCTCCCACAGCTCCCTTTGGCTCCTCCTGTTCGTCTTCTTCCTCTGACCCTGCCATCTCTACTTCCTCTTCTATTTCAATATCAAGCCCGTCTTCTTCTTCCTTTCTCATATCACTTTAGTTATCCTCTTCACTTGTCCCCTGATTTTTCTCTTCTTGATCTTTAGACCTCTTTTCCCTTTCTATTTCACCATACACTCTTCTTTTTATTACTTTCTTTTTCTCTTGAATATTTCTTTTTTCTTACTACCTCCCTTTTCTGTGTTATCTGACCTTCTTTGTTATTTTCTTGAGCTTTTTCTTCTCTATCCTCTTTCTTATTGTTCTTTCCTTGTGCTCGACCTAGTAATCTCTCCACAAATTCTTTCTCTTTAGATATTGTATTGATTATATATTTCTTATAATTATGTGTGAAAGTTAACTCCTCAATTTTATTCCATTTATAAGGTATATTCCTTTCTCTTAATATTTGTGTCAAGAAAGAATATTCTCTTCTCTTTTTTATTATTTGGATTGGTATAGCTTTAAACACTTTCGCTACTTGATCTTCTATTTTTAGTGGGTCCTTAAAGTTCTTTTGAATAATTAAATCTTTTGTTCTTTCTCTAGTAAAGTATATAACAATATCACTTGGTATTTTGTTCTTTCTGGCAATCCAAGAGCTAATACGATATAGTTTGTCAAGCTCTAGGTCGAGTTGACCTATTTCCCATCCTATAAATTCTGCTAAGGTGGGGATCACCCTAACTGCTAAATCCTCATCAGTTTGCTCTCCTAATTCCCTTATTTTAATACACTTTGATCTCAACCTTAATTCTTAAGTTGTTATATTGGTTTCTTCTTCACCTAGTCTGGTTTCTATTAACTTAGTTCTTTTTTCTATCCTACTTGAACTTCTTGTATATCTTTAGTAATCTTCATTATATCTTTAGATACTTTTTCTAATTGATTCCCAAAAATGTCTAGTTGTTTTTGTATATCAGTTCTTATTTCTCCTTCAATTCTTTCATCTCCATTTTAAGTTCAGTTTTTAGTTTTTTAAATTCTGTCATCAATAGTTGGCAAATATCAGTTATCTTTGATGACATTTCCAGGGATGACCTTCTCATTGTTTGCAACTGAAGTTGTTGTTTTGCTAGAGCTCTTCTAGTAATTGTCATTACCCTCTTACTGCTTTCATTTGCACCTCCTTTCTTTCCGTTCTCTGCTGTCCTTCCTTCAATCTTTTCCTTTACTCTATTGTATTTATAATTTAGTCTATTGTTACCTTTACAATCTTATATTCCACTTCTTATCTAAATCAGCCTATTATTCCCTTGTTTCCCTTTTGCTAACCCTCTTCCTCTTTGAGTTGATTCTCTCCTTTTCTTTCTTTTAATTTATTCCTTTATTTAAATCTCTCTATATCACTCTCTCTCCAGTGCAACCACATACATATATATTGAATCCCATATACCTTTTAAATGCTTATTACTTTCAACTCATTTAGTTCAATTATAATCTTTACACCAGTTATATTAATTATACCACCCCTTATTTACTACTGTGTACACTTATTTTCCAGAACACTCAGTAGTTATTTTCCAGGATTCTTATCAAATAAACCTCAGCTACCCCACCAATCAAATCAAATCTTCAACAACTCAGATATTCACCAGATCACATCAAATCGCCTCAAATCATATCTTTCATCATTTACCTGCTTATAAACTGTCATCATTCATCATCATTTCCTCACTTAATGACAATACTTGATAATTATGTTTAATAATATTATTAGTACTGTCCCCTTAAATAATTAAAGAATTAATTATATATTCCTCAATTATGTTATTACATTTATAGTATTACAATTCTCACCATTTCATAGCTGAAATCAATTCATTTCATAGGTGAAATTAATTACCATTGATCATCCACTCCCCCAATATGATCACTGCCGTTTTTATTTAATAGTCCATATTAATTGAGATAATGCTATTAAAATTTAACATTTAGAATTTAGAATTTAATATATCATTATATTAATGAATATTTCATTAATCTTCCTTATCTTTCTTGACTGGTGCTGAGTGCTTAGCTGCTTGTTATTGTGCATTTCTTCTAGTCTCAAGCCCCAAGGTCTCTCTCTCCATTGTTACCACTTTGATCTCCACTCAGTTCTTAAAGTCCAAACTGAAAATCCAGCTGGAAAAGTACCTCTTTAACCTGTTTTCTTCTCTTTTTTCTTCATCCTTTATTCTTTATTCTGCTCTCCTTTCCTCTAAAGACTGATACTTTCTCATAACTCCATCCATCTTCCTGCTCCTCCCTACAAAGGCTCTTTCTTTCTTTCTTTCTTTCTTTCTTCACAACCTTCTTATTTCCCCATTCTCAATTAGTCTTTAATGCAATCTCTTTTATTCAAATCTAAATTTTCAGCATTATGTTATTATTTCTTTTCCCTCCATTTTTCTGCCCTCTTTTGTTACTTTGTTGCTTTATTTCAATCTCTTCTTTTTACACCTCTCTGTAATTGCTTCTCACTCCTCTCTTCTACTCCAACAGACTTTCCACTTTCAATATTTTAACTTTACTGTTTGAAATATTTATTTTATTTTCTTCGTATATCTTTCCCCCTTTGTCTACTTAACCCCCTCGGAAGCCAAGAGAAGCATCTGTTTCCTTGCGTCTTCTTTCCCACTCCGACTTGGAAACTCCAGTCCTTTTAAACTTTCATTCAGTCCTATTACTCGAATCTTTACTTTGACTCACTAGAGAGACCTCTAGCGCGAAATTTGAAATGTTTGTAAACAGAAAATATATTACCAGGGTACGCTTTCACTCCTGGAGAGTGTCAGGTCTCTATTTTAAATTGAATCAGCTTTGTGTTTAAAAGAAATATTTTAAAAAGTAGTGGTGTCACTCAAACCTTAATGGAGGCATTGGCATGGGAGGGGTTAGCTTTCGACCTCTTCAGCCCTCCGTGGTGGAGTTTGTTTGTTGTTCTTCTTCTCTGTCCTACCTGGCTGGTATTCAGGTCCTCTCAAGCTAGCCTCAGACTGTCTATTCCCCAAGACAGTTTCCCCTCTGCAGTTGTTTGTTTTGAGGTTGTTCTCTCCACACCAAGCGGTCAAGCTCCAGAGCTCCACTGAAACCCGACCTGACATGACGCCCTTGCCAACGGAAGTCCGCCTGCTGTTGACTTTCTGACCACTTCCATCCAACATCTTTGTGTGTCAGCTGCTGAAGTAGCTTGGATTGATCTGATAGCCCATTGTAGAACTTTGCCAAGTAGCTGACCATTCCCCAAAATCTTTGTAGAGGTTGACCTCCCCCCATCCCTGTATCTACCGATTCAGTATCCACAGTTTCACTTATACACATCCAAGTAAATATGTAGTCTCTAGGCATTTCTAGGTCCTCCAACGTGATTCTATGGTCAACTTCTGGCATTCATCTCATTGAAAATAATAGGGTTCCCTATCCATGGTTTCAGGTATCCACAGGAGGTCTTGGAATGTGGATATGGGGGTCGACCTGTACACCTTTAATGTTCACAGGTCTTGGCATCATTTGAAATGCTTCTGGATCCACTTTCAGGCCCCCTGCTGTTAACAAATGACCCATGTAAGGCCCTTTCTTTAGTTGCAGCCTGACTTTATCTGGGTTTAGTTTTATGTTTCTTATTCAGCTCCTCTCCATAAATTTTTGACAAGATCTCTTATTACTTCTTTTTCAGTATCTCCTTCTCCAATGATTAGTATGTCATCAGCAATGTTTTTTAGGCCTGGACATTGTCTAGCTCCTGATTCAGTCTATGCTGAAACACTCCTGAGGCAGGACTGTTGCCCATTGGCGTTCATAGTCAGCTATACCTGTCAAAAGCAGTTGCAAAGGTGATCAGATAGCTTGATTCTGTGTCCAACTGTGTGTGTCAGAATTCAATCTTTACATTTAACATGGAGAAAACCTTAGCTCAAGATAGTGCCCAGGCCAAGAGACTTGCATTCTTCTCACCCCTTTCACCCCTATGATAATATAACAGCTTTGTCTTTTGCTTTTCTTCCTCTCCCTCCAAGGCAAGGTCTAGATAGATTTTTAAACTCTTCCTTCCAGTGGTTCCATGCCAGGGCAAGATTACTAGAAGTGATTTTCAGTGGTGCCTCCCCATGATGCAAAAATCCTGCCACCCGTGATGCAAAATCCTTCCTGTTTGTTTCATCTTTCACTGTTGCACTTCTTCAGCTGGGTTCTACTTTTAAATATCTGCCACCATGTCTCATGTAGTTCTAGTTATCAGTATTGCTCAAACAGGAGTTATATAACAAAAGCCAAGGAACTTTATTTAAACAAATCTGCAGTCAGCTCCTAATAGTCTCTTTCTCACCAGCTCAGGACTATCAGACAAGCCTCTAAAATCATTCTTTTGCCAGCATACTTTAAAGCATGTTTCTGCTGGGAAAAGAACCCTTCCTACCAGGCCTACCTTCTGTAGTGTTCGAAGGCAGCCTCTCAGCATGAACGGAGCACAAACGGAGCTCCATTCACTTCCAGAATTGAGATCTCACCAATTCTCACAAGGCACAAGCACAGTAAATTTTAAAAATAAACACACACATAGCACAAAATAAAACACAAGCACAAACAAACACTTTAAAAAGTGAACCAGGGAGGTTCATAAAAAGAGAGCCCCCTACCTCGTTGTCCTGATCTCACCCGGAAATGTTCTGCTCATTGACGCTGTATTCACCTGACTACAATGACACAAAGTTGAAAATGCCAGTAATACCAGCAAAAAAGCACCATGGGAAATCAATTGACAGCCTGTCAATGAAAAAGTACACCTTATTGACAAGATATTAATGCAAAAAGATGACATCATCTGATATGCGTGCCCTTTCATGTTAATTAGGCATTGTTATGATGCCATATTTTCTGCATCTGATAAAGTCCTCAGTCTCTCTGCCAATGTGTGTTCAGAGCCACTTTCTGGTAGCTGTTCCCTTATCCTGTGTCTTCTTCTTATCTCTGTGTCACTAGATTTTTCTTCCTGCCTGCTGTCTTAACTTTCCTACTTAGTTCTACATATTTTGATACAGGTTGCAGCATTTTGGACCCACTGAAGGTTCCAAACAGTTTCTGAAGGCATCCTCACATAAAGCATGCGGCAGTAGTCTGAACAGGAGATATTCAAAGTATGTGTCACTCTGCATTCCGGGAATAACTGAAAAATGTCGAGAAGAATGACTACCAGTGTGCACCTGCTAGTGGCTAAATTTATGAAAAACTCTGCCACCTCTGTGATTTGAAGCAATGGCAGCTGGTGACTTCCCTATCTGTGGAGCAGTAAATCCATTCCAGGTTTCAGTCCAAATTTTAAAGGAACTAGCCAAGATTCTGAACCTATTGGGAATAGGATAACTCCCTTAAATTTCAGAGTAAAACCCAAGCAGACGTGGAAGCCAACAGCCTCTTTCTCCTCCTTTCAAGATTTCGAATCCTTTTCTTGCTCTTCAGCACCAGTCTGACATGATATTCAGTCTCTGTTTGCAGGGATCCTAGCTGTTTGAAATGCCAGATAAATCAAATGGAGGCAGACAGTAAAATTCAAACAATAGAAGTATCTGTCACCTACCTTAAAATCTTACTTGTTCATTCAGAAGGTAGTCCCATTGCACTTACTCTCCTTGGGTAACACATTGCATAGTAGAATGTATGTATACTTCCATATTTGCTTCTAAAATTTGACTTTTTTTGGTTTAGTACATAGTTCTGCAGGCAAGGAATGGCCTATTACTGTGATTTAGGCCTTGTCTAGACAGGCCAAATGAAACTGTCTCCCCATCCCCTGTTCCTGCACCCAGTCCAGATGATGCATGGCTTTTGCCCCATTTCTAGGCTGAACTGTACAGACGATGAGCAGGCTATTCTGACAAAAATCCAAGGCAAATACCCCTAAAAGCAGAGTGGACATGTGGTAAAAAAAAACCCCTCACCATTTGCCATTGTTTTTTCCCTAGAGAAAACAGTGAGTTCCATTACTGCAATGGGTGGGGTGTGGGTGTTCCATATGTGACCCACGCAGTGCCTGACACACCCGTGTCCCAGCCAAGTTGCATGCATTGTGTCTGCTGAGGTCACCTTAAGGCGCCCAGTCATGTGACCATTTCTGGCTTCTGTAAATGTGACCAGCGTGAGGAAGAGAAGTGCCAAAGAACCCCCCTCTGTTGCCACAGGGAACATTGTCCCAATGGGGAACACTGCTGGAATGTGGAGTATTCTAGCCAGTGTAGACAATGCCCAATGGCGGAAATAATATATTTATTGAGAAAACACATTCAAGTCCTGTGGCACCTTAAAAACTAATGGTTGGGTCCAGACTTATTTATACTCATAGTAGAGCCACTGAAATAAATATGGCATGTCAGTTAGGATGATTTGGATGGGTCTGTTCTAAGCATGACTAAGTATCTGTGGGTCAGAATGTGACTAGATGTGAAGAACATTCTAAAGAAAGCAAAGACATATTATTAATTCTTCTTTTTTTAGGAAGTAGTAAGTTGATGGGTACTTATTAAGACTGCAAGCTTCCATCTGGTCAAATATTTAACTCTGACAGCTGACTGTACAGGGTTGTTGTGAAGGTAAAATGGAGAATAAATCAAACAATGACAATTCTATTGAATGGGAATACAGTTCTACTCTATGTACTTAGCAGAGTAAAGTTCCAAATTAGACATTATTCCCCAGTGTATACAACTAGAGTAATTGAAGCCAGATGACCCTGGTGTCCCTCTTTTGTGCTTGTGCTCTACAGCAAAGGCATTACATTATACTTCGGAGCTCTATATTTCAGGGATGCCATTAAGCAAGGAAACTGAATTCTCACAAGTACATATTTGCCAGTACAATAGACGGTGAAATATCCAGCACTTTGCTTTTTTGGAGGAGTGGGATGGGCTCTCTTCCAAATTGTTCAGTGGCAACTTGATGGGCTTACTTTTCATTCACTGCTGTACAATGATCTCAGATGCCCTCTGGGAAAGATTTTTGTAATTTTGAAGAGCATAAGGGAAAAATAGGGAGAAACAGTCCCTTCAGTCAAACTCTGTACTGCTCATTGATGAGGAAAAATATATGCCCAAACAGTCTTTTTGGGACAGTAAAACTGTAAATTGGGATTGTTCACTGACCATAAGAACCTAATTTGTTCAGAAATGTGGGGTGGGATATTTTCCACAGAAAACAGAAATTTTTCTGGAACATTTTTCAATGCTATATCTTTCCACAGAAAAGTTTCCACATCTCCTCCCCCATCTTTCTCTCTCTACACAAGCACACACTGTTGTCCAACCTGTTGTACTACATCAACCATGTTAGATTGTTTAAATATAGAATATGAAATTCCATTTACTCTTCTAAGGAGACAAGCATGGATAAACTCCAGTGCTCAGACTAATAGATTAACAAATGAACATACTGCTAACCTTGTTTCTATTTCACAAAATCTTATCCTTCTCATTCAATCATAAGTACAAGTAGAGAAGAAAAATGTGGTAATTTGCCTGTGCCTACAGACTCGCTTCCATCATGTTGTGAAATAAGATGTTCATCTAGTTGTACTGAATCATTCCACCCTCAACTTTAAATGGAACTGATAAGACTGTGTGAAGCTGAAGGTACTACAACTATACATCAGCAAAAGAAAGTTGAACTGCTGATATAAGATACATCAAGCATAGCTGGCTTTAGGCGTGTGTTCTAAAAATAGTGTTCTTTCAGGTGCAGTCATTTTTTTTGTTGTTGTTAAATATAAGGGAAGTAAACACTATTTTTTTTACATAATTACAAATATTCCAATAAAATAATTTCCACAAAGCTTTGACTATGTTCGAATGTGCTATTTAAACCAAATGTGCTAAATCAGATAACATTATTTAAAGCAGTGGGAAATATACCAGAAATTTTTTTGGAAAATTTTCTGCTTCTGATTTTCCATAAAACCCACATTATTGAATTTGCTGTTCAAGAAAATGGGTCAATTTGACTTAGACCACTTCAGAAATCAGCCTTTTCTACTCAGATCTCCAACCCCCATCAAGATCAACAGGTGTCTGACAGTGTCAACCACTAATGAAGGCCATGTTTGAACTAATGAAATGTAACTATTAGAAGCAGCCTCCATCTTTGTACATGAGACATGTGCACTGTGTTATACAGTGTCTTTGGCCAGCTGAAAACATGGCCTGGTGATATCCTGTTCTGCATTTAACATCGTTCTGCTCTCCATCAGTGGTATAGTGATACATTTTTAAAAGCAGGCATTTCTCTGTAGCCACAACTTCTAGGAGAGTCCAAAATTGAAAACACTTGTATCTATTTTGTCTACTGTAAGGAAATAAACCAAACTTACCCCAATGTGTCTGGATGATGCAGAGAGTGAATCCACTTTACTAAACTGTTGTGTGTCTGCCATCATGTTGAATCTGGGGCCAGTGAGGAGCATAATGCTCCATACTGGCTCCAGATTAGGGTGCCAGTCTAGATATGCCCCATGTCAAAAAAACTAATTTGACTCTACCAGTAGCAGATCTTTAATAAAGCTTAATGCACGGGTGAACATGTAGACCCCTATATTGTTTTTGTGGGTCTCAACCTCTATAGGATCACCTTTTTCCTGACTAAATATGGGGGGGGGGATGAATTGTCTCTTGGGGTAATTTGCTATTTCAATAGGTTTCAAGCTCCAACTGTAGTATTAAAAAAATTTAAATACATTTTTTTTCAAAATCAGAACTGTCCTTATGATCATTAGTGGATTGAGAGGAGGGACATTTTTCACAGACTGTGTAGCCCTGAGTAGACAATTTGCCCATGGACCCTCCACAGTTGCCCACCTGTTGTTTATGAGTTGTTTATTCAATATCAAGCCACCCCAAAATACTTTGCAGCATCATAGGGATAACTCACAAGAATATATTGGAGATTATCAGACACAGCAAATGTGGCGTGATCATGACACCAGCAGAATGCAAAAGGATGCCAATATCAGATGTCATCCTTTTGTGTTCCACTGGTGTTATGCTAACATAACTTTTCATTGATGACTGAAGCCGTCAATAGATCCCCCTTGGCACTTTTGTGCTGGCATTGCCAGCGTGTGAAACCTCAGGCCATTTAAATCTTGTCACTGAAGCGAGAATGGCCAGTCCAGCATAAACCCTTCTGGGTGAGATCCAAACATCCAGGTAAGTTTCACTCTTTTTATGACCCTTCCTGGGTTACTTGGGAGTTTTACAGTGTGCTTTGCCTAACTTTTTGTGTTAGTTTTGTTTTTATTTTTGAATTTCCCACACAATGAAGTTTCACAAGATTTTGATCAAGGAAGTGAATGGGGCTCCGTTCACTTCCTCTGTATTGCCAGGACTGCCTTTGCTGGGAAAGGAAGTTAAGTGCGGTGGGGAGCATTCTTTTGCCAGCATGAAAATGTTTTTTTTTAATACTGGTAAAAGAACGTTTTAAAGGGATCATCTGATAATCTCCACTGTTGCTGGGGAACCCATTTCCTCTTCAGATATTGTAAAGATTGCAGCTAAGCTCAAAGGGAGTGGAAAAGCCCAGGGGCATGGCAGATGGCACCATCATTCCTGATAAATTAAAAAGTCCTGTCTCGGTGACCTTACAAGCCCTGTCTCCACTACACCAGTGTTCTCAATAGGAAAATATCACATGTAAGGAACTAGTGCCCAATGCTGCGGCACCAATTTTCAGTGCTTTCTTTTATACTTGCTGTTTTGATGTGGACTGGCTTGAAAAATATTCTTTTCTGGAAAGCATTCTCTTCCAGAACTGTTGAGGCTCAAAAGAGGAAAGTGGGGTGTGATTTAAAATACACTGAGACAGTTAACAGCATTGGCTGACTGATATTTTTTTGGCATACAAACAGACAGCTCCCCAAAGGTGTGGTTCATTCATAGGGGATGGACCTGAGAGCTCAGGAAGTGACTCTGGCAGGAAGTTTGGGTGTGTCTTCCTGCCTGAGGGAGAAAAGAAAGCTTTCCTGCAGTGTTTGCCAGCATCAGCCTGGGAGTTGTCTCTCTATGCAAGCTGTTTTTTGACATGCTAAGCTCCCAATTCCCAAAATGTCACAGTACACCTGAGTCTTAAAGGCAGCACACAACAGCTTACATGGAAAAATATGCTGTGTTATATGAGCAACTTGTCCATGCTGCATTCCTTTTGAATGCTTTTAACTCACAGGTGATAGCCTACATCTTTGTTCATCTGTCTGACTCTATTGCTAAGGTTACTTAGCTTTTGGCTAAGAAGTGCACTTTGGTCATACATGTGACCTCACCCACTAATTTCCAAACAAACAAACAAATAAAAACTTTTCCAATGTTAAATTAATGGATTTTCTGACACACAATGTGGTGACAGGGAAGTAGACCAATTCACAAACCATCAGTTTATCAATGTTACTATATGCCTTCAAGTCATTTCCGACTTAGGTGACCCTAAGGTGATCCTATCATGGTGTTTTCTTGGCAAGATTTGTTTGGTAGGGGTTTGCCTTTGCCTTCTTCTGAGGCTGAGAGAGTGTGACCTTCCAAGGTCACCTAGTGGGTTTCCATGGTTGAATAGGGATTCGAACTCTGGTCTCCAGAGTCATAATCCAATGCTCAAATGACTACGCCACACTGGCTCTCTGGCAACTAGTTATGCTGGCTTTATGCCATTTGTTTATTTGTTTAAATGGGAGTCTACCTTTCTCCCACAGCTGGGATCCAAGGGGGCTCCCAGCATAATTAAAAAACAGTGCAAGTAAATTCACAATCAATTATGCTTACTTAAATGAAACCAAACTGCTTATAGTATCGCAACACAACTTATGCTGAAACACTAGTCCAGCATATCCATTTAAAATTCTTTTCTGTATCAGTTAATGAATTGTCAAGGCCTGCCTGAATGGAAAGGGTTTAGAAGGACAACTGGTGGAAGAAAAAGTGGAAGGGGCCAGCCTAGCCTTCTTTGGAAGAGAGTTCTGTCATCTAGGAGCCATAATTTGGCACCTACTAACAAGACATTCTCTAGTGTCCTTGCCAGATATGCCTCTGAAGCTGCTGAGACTGAAAAAGAAGCTCTCTCCTGCAGATCAAAAAGACTGGGCAGATTCATATGGAAGAATACAGTCTTTTAGAAACTCTGGATCCAAGTCATATAGGCATTTATAGATTGTAACCACCACTTTGAATTGTTCCCAGTGGAGCTGTCAGAATGAGAAGTTTGTGTTCTCCCTGTCAGAGGACAGAACTGAACGCTGAGGATGCCACAGGCCAATGGACAAAGCACTGAATCAGAATCCTCCAGCAAGCATCCTTCGAAGCTAACCCTTGCAAGAATACTGACACCTCTGCAAAAACAGTGTCTTCAATGGGAGAGAGGCAGCCCAGAAGTATACAGGTCCACTCCCCCCATAGTAACCATGGTTTCAATTATCCATTGTCCAAAAAATATGGTCTCTCTAGGCATTTACTAGGTCCTCCAGTGCAACTCCATGGTAACTTGTGCTAGAAGTTACCATAGAGCCACGTTGGAGATGCCTAAAGAGGTAGCCTCTCTAGGCATTTCCTAAGTCCTCCAGTGCGATTCCATGGGGTCTGCTGTTATGCGTGATTTCAAATATTCACGGCAATTCTGGGAATGTATCTCCCATGGATACAGTGGGCAACCTATACTGTGGTTGATGGTAGTGAAAACTACCAAGTTGATCTATCAGATCCAGAGATACACTCTGCCTATTTGGTTCCTGGAACAGGCCATCTACACAGACAATCAATGCAATGTCCATTCCTTGAAAAAGATAGAGATAAATCATGTCATCCAGGGGGTCAGTTACACAGCTAAGAATTAGCAAGGAGTCCTAATAGTTCCCATGTCTTTCAGATCAAAGTCGCCGTATTCAGAAGAAGGGGGCAAAAAAACCTATAAGTCGTGCGATATCAGCTTTCGCTATTTTCCCCGACTTTTTTTGATAATGTTCGTGAAAATGCGCACAATCGGTGGTGTGAACTATCAATTTGCAAAAGGCTGTGGAAACTACCAGCAATCTTCCCAAAACAAGCACAGCAGAGCTGAGCTGTGATTGGTCGGACTGACTGTGGAGGGGGCGGACGTGCAAGAGATGCCTATACCGGGATACACCATTTTTGCAATGCGAGGAGCCTCAAATAAAAAGATACGGCCAGCAGTTGGGGTGGCCCTGTGGTTCCTTCCCTCCCTCCCTCTCTGCCAAAAAGCTTAGGATCATGGGAGAAGGAAGCAGCAGCAGCCAGTCATCACTCCTTTCTGGGGGTCCCCAATGGTTCGGAGCTGAGCCTGGATGGAGGGATGGGTGGATGGAGGGAGGAAGGGATGGTTGGCCAGCTCTGGCATTGGGTCTTCCCCCCCTCACTCTCTCCCCCTTGAGCTTCGCCTTCTTCTCCTCCGCCTCCTTCCTTCTCTCTCTGCTGTTCTCTGGCTGGAGACCCGGCGAACAGGAATGGAGCCTTCTTTCCTCCTCATGGGCTACCATCCCAGCTGCCGCCCCTCCTCACCACCTCCCCTCTTCCTACCTGGCCACTATCAGCCCTTGGAAGCTCTGGCCCCTGGGTTGTCAGCCAAAGCAGCTGGTACCATCCTGCACCCTGGCAAACGGAGCAGGCACAGGGCTGTATGGGCTGCAGGGACTGTGAAAGCCTCGTAGGCCCATCTCTCTGCCCCCATAGCTGGCAATCGTGGACTGGGCAGGGGCAGGACGGCAGAGAGATGGCCCTTAATGACAGTCAGACAACCACATTGTGCTCTGGAGGCCACACCCCCTCCTTTGTCTGTGTGAACTACAAAGCCAAAAACTTACTGGAGCAACCAATTTCGCACTAAATCATATAAAGCATGTGGCACTGGTATGAAAGGAAGGTAAGCTGGAATTTTGCACACTTTATTCTGCCGTGTAACTGACCCCCTGGAATCGTTGCAGCTGATGAATAGAATAGAATCTTTATTACGGTCATAGACCAGCACAGGTAAAAAGGGGATACAGAATAAAGGTAAGATCACAGAATAAAAACAGGCTAAAAGCAGTATTTAAAATGTTAGCTCCAGTATAACAAGTATAACAAGATAACAAGAATAGGTTGACACTATTCTACTGCTGAGGACATTGTCTGACGAATTTTAACCGCAGCTGCGCAGAATCTGGCAACATTATAAGTTGTTCCTGGGTTGGTGTCTGAAAGCAACAAGTTTATGTAGAATTGTCCAGTGTGCCCTTGATATTTATGCAACAGGGGTGAAATAAGTCTGAGACGTATGTCCCTGTAGTATGAGCACTGGAGTAATACATGCTCTGTTGTTTCTATTTGGCCTGAGTTGCAGGGGCACAGTCTGTCTGAGAAGGGGATCTTCTTGTATCGGCCTTCAAGGACAGCTGAAGGGAGGGCATGACACCATGCAAGAGTAAAGGCCCTTCGATGTTTAGGTATTTCAAGTGTTGCTAAGTATGCCAAAGGTGAGGCCAGATATCTATTGGAGTCACTAGCAATGAAGGTTGGAGTACTGGCTATGTCCAGTTGTCGCTCTATATCTGCTACCCGTTGTTTGATAGTAGCTTTTGCCCTATCATATCCCAGGCTTAGCAGAAGAACTGGGGAAAGGCCCAGCATTGAGATTTTAGTCATCACTGTCTGTTTCCAGCTGGATTGGAAATCATCACTTAAGGTTAGTGGAGCAAGGCCAGTGGGAAAGAGGGATAGTCTGAGCCAGTAGTTGAGTATGGTCACCCACACTCTGGCCTCCATTTTCATAAATCCTGACTCCAGTCTCAGAGCTGCGTTAGAGACACATTTTGGAGTTTGGAAAGCTGATCTTAAGAATTTGGATTGGACAAGTTCTAATGGAGCAGGGTTGGGGAAGGGTCCCAATTGGGATCCATAAAGCAGTTGTGCTACTGGTTTGGCTTCAAAAAGTTTGAGCGCTGCAGGTAAGTAGTGGCCTCCTCTTGTCTTAAGAAATTTGAGAATGGTTGTTGTGCTCCTCTGTGCATTGCAAGCAGCATACTCTCCATGCGCTTTCCTACTACCAGTGGCTTGAAAAATTACCCCCAGGTATTTGAAGCAAGAGACCTGTTCAATCTTGTGGCCATCTATATTCCAGTTGTAGTTCTTAGGCCTTTTAGCGAATGCCATGATTTTAGTTTTTTGATAGTTGAGTTCTAGCTGTTCCACTCGGCAATAATATGTTAGTGCAGCTGAAATACCACCATATGATATAAAATGGAATATTGGTGACTCATTTGTAATTATCAAGTACAGTGGCTTCAGGGAGGATCAGTTAAGACAAGGAGGCTGTCTTAACAGCTGCCTCTTTTAGACATGTTGAAACCCTCATTGCAGAAAGGCGTTCTTGCAAAAAAGCATTCTTCACTCCCTTTACTGAGTGAACCAGTCCTTTCTTGGCTGCTTTTATTCCATGTTGTTAAAACTGGTTGCAAAAATTGTTAGAAGACACAGAGATTGTTAGAAGAACACAAGAGGTTAAAAGGGGAGTCAGCAGTAGCAAACAGGAAGAGATGTGGTAGATGAAGAGAACAGAAAGGTGAGCAGGTCAGAGAAGAGGATCCTATAGAGCTACAGGAGAAAGCTGGGGATGTGGGCACACCCAGTGTCTCACAGTCCAGTGTGGCTGCTGCCGAGGGCCTAGAAGAAACACTGGCTAGATGCAGAGCTAGGAGAGCAACATTGCCAATTCCTGGGATTCCAGCAGGGAGCAACAAACATCCCCAGGTGAAGGAAGACTGGTGGGATACATTTATACATATAGGCGTATATGTATATATTAGACAGAATAGAATAGGTTAACTATTTTGAACACCATTGCTTTTATTAGCCAGGAAGGGCAAGGATCTTGCTCATAGGGCTTCATCTCTACAAAGATCCTGTCCACATCTGAAAGGTTCAAACTAACATTTCATCTACCAAGACTACGTCAAAATTCAGGTCAGAATGGATCCAAGCAAATTTGTCTTCTGGTCAATTTGCTCACCCTGTGCTGAATTGTCTACATTTTCATTTCATGGGACAAACTGTAATAAGCCCATAACCACATGCAAAAGTTATTCTCATAACTCTGAATGGATACAGTGCTGGAGCAGATATGGATATAGAAGTGTGTGTGTGCGTGTGTGTGTGTGTGTACACACATTACTGCCAGTACTACCATTAAGTATTAATTCCTATGAACTCTACCCCAGTGCTTCTTCAGCTATCTGTTGTGGGGGATATACTGGGTTTTTTTGCCCTGATGTTCTAGAGACCAACACAGTATTTGTGTCCATTGGCTATAGATGTTGTGTGCTTTCCTGCAAATTTACTTCAGACTAACAGCCAGTGGCTCATGGACCATTACTGGTCCATGGACCACCACTTTGACTAACTTTGCTCAAACCTGTGTTACAACAGCCTCGTTCCAGTTTTCCACACTTGCCACTCTAGCCAGTGTCCCACTCAGACCATCACTGCCAAATCCTGAGTAAAGCCGGGAGCTCATTTGGTTTGACTTCATGGGGCTGAATGCTTTTGTGCAATTGTGTGCACTATCCTTATCATTTCCCCATTCTAAGAGCAACCAGAGTTTCAACAGGCAATAGGGAAATCCTCAAGACCTGTTAGGAAACCACCCATTTCCATCACCAGCCCAGAACAGGCTGCCATAATAGGTCATCCCATCCTTGCAGAGCTTCCAAATCCCAGCAAATAAATTCCATCAACTAGTGATCTCTGTGATGACAGAACTATAGAGAGTTATGCTACACCAAGATCACCATCATCCCATGCAGCACAGAAGACTAAGGACTTTATCAGATGTGGCAAATATGGTGTCATAAGGATGCCTAATGATCGTGAAAGGGTGCACATACCAGATGATGTCATCCTTTCATGATCATATCTTGCCAATAAGCCATACTTTTTTTATTGATGGGCCAAGCCATCAATTGATCTCCCGTTCTGCTTTGTGGCTAGCATTGCCGGCATTTGAAACCTCGTGCTGTTTTTTTCTTGTAATTACACCATCAATGGCATAACACTTCCAGGTGAGATCATGACAGCCAGGTAGGGGATGCTCATTTTATGACCCCCCATATACTTGGGACTTTTAAAGTATATGTCTGTGTTTGTGTTAACTTTTTATGCCTTTCTTTTACTTTTATTTTTAATTTCCCATGCTTGCATCTTCTTGTGAGATTCATGGAGATCATGAGCGTGGAAGTGAATGGAGCTCTGTTCACTCTCTGTTAGTACCTGGGGCTGCCTCTTTAATGCTATGGAAGGTAGGTCTTGTGGATGGGGTTTCTTTTGCCAGCATATAAATGTTTTAAATATGCTGGCAAAAGAACAATAATGGGGGGTGGTTTGATAAAGTCCTAAGTCCAGAATAAGTCCTGAGTTGGGGCAAAAACAACTTGGGACTTATTTAAAAAATTATTTGTTTGTTTGTTTCTTTAATTTATATCTCGCCTTTCTCCCAGCACAGGATCCAAAGAGCCAAAGTTCTGAGCTACTCCTGACAAAGTAGTTCTAGGATAGATGTTGAAGTCCTTCAGATCAGCAAAGCAGCACCCCTGAGACCTGGTTGACTAGTTAAAAAGGGGGTATCGTTGGCCATCCCTATTCTGTTCTGGGCACCCACCTACAAATACAAGCATTCAAACCCAGCAGACTGTGGGACTTGGTACCTAATGAGGGGAATGGAATCATGATAGAGCACTTCAACTTCACCTCCATACAAGGCAGGTCTCACCTGCTGCAGCACAGAGAACCCAGGTGAGAAGAACTAGGAGAAAGTGGTTTTCCATAGCTATCTGGTTGGCCTGGCCACTGAGGCAAATAAGATAGTGGACTTGGTAGTCTTGTAGGTTGGTGTGACAATTTATTTGGATGAGAAAGTGAAATATCTGAATATCTGAATTCATTTGGCTAACTTTGGAGATTTTTTGAACCATTGAGTCTCTTAAATAAGATGGATGAACTCAGCATTTCAAGCTCATTTCCAAGTGTTCCTGTAGTTCTGCATGTTTTGCACTTTCCCAGAGAGTGTAGCTGAAGCAAAGAGCTCATCCAGCATTCTGGCTCATGTTCAAAAAACCTCCGGTCAACTATGTGTCAAAAATATCTCACAGATTTTGGGATTTTAGCCCATTGGGGGAAGAAAAAACCCTACCTAAACTTTGATTACATAATTGAAACATTTGCTTACAGAAAAATCAGTAAAGCACTGTTAAATATGTTGTAGAGACACAGGCTGAAAATCAGTATTAAACCATTTTCATTCAACTGAATTATTACTACAAAGTAGTAATGTAGTAATACTACAAATATTTATTTTCCCCTGGCTTGCTGAACAGTGTTACCTTTTACAAACATGTTGACTATGTTTTTTCATATTTTTTTCATTTATTTTCAGTATGTCCCACTCTATATTAAACCTAAGTTGGAAAGGAAATAATCTTTAAAAAATAAAAAATAAAAAACTGGCTTTTTTTAAAAAAAGATGTTTCCTTAATGTTGAGAAACTCTGATGAGAAGACTCTTGGACTGATACAAATCTTTGCAGTTTGGGGAATTATTGTGTGCAAAATTCACATGTGAGGGATTTTACATTGAAAACAGCACTTTCTGCACAAGAAATAGCATTTTCCATGTGGGAAATTTATGTACAGAAATATTATGCTGTATTTATACTGTCTCTGGGTATGTATTCTGCACAAAATTTGCATATTCTTATTTTGCACAAACCCAGCCTTTTCTGCACAGGAAACAGTACTTTTAGTGCATAAATTTCTGCAGAAAATTCTGTTTCCTGTACAGAAAATGCTGTTTTCTGTGCAAAATGAGCACATGCAAATTTTGCACAGAATAAGTCTGGAACTGTGAATGACCTTCACAGACTGCACAGTTTCCAATGGCTTTCTAGCAGCATGAAGAAAACAGCTAAAATTACTTGATGTTTCTTTCAAGAGAAGCATTAGTGGGAAACCTCAGGCACAATGGACAAATCTGGCTTGCCTAGATCCCAATCTGGTCACCTATTCCCTTCTCCATGATGCCATTGGATGGTCTTTCCTATTATCTATCCTCTCACGAATTCTAATGGCAATAAGAGCTTTATGCTAGAATGTAAAGCTTGGAAATTACATGAAAAGAGATTCTACTCAAAAACTGGGAGGAACTTTTTTTATTGTAAGAGCTGTTTGATAGTAGAATAGACTGCCTCAGAAAGTGGTGGACTCTCCTTCTTTGGAGGTTGTTAAATAGAGGTTGGATGGCCATCTCTGAGGAGTGCTTCAGTTGCATGTTCCTGTACGGCAGGGGACTGGATTAGATAGCCCTTGCAGTCCTTTCTAACTCTATGATTCTATGGAATGTGGTAGTATTTTTGCCTCCACTCTTTGTTTCCCTCTACCACTGTAATGTGGCCCCTGAGAACATCTCTGAAATTCAGTTCAGTGCTTGGGCTGAGAAATGTTACCCATTCTTGAAGCAGGGTATTGTAGCATCCTTGTGTATGGAATGGTGCAAGAAGCTTCTTGCCCTTGTTGCCTTGACACCCTCTGTGTCTGAATGGGATGGATGACAGAAGCCCATTATTGGCAGCATCACCTGTTCCCACCATGCATGCTGAGTGCAGGGCTGTCATTTGTGTTCTGCCTTCCTTCTCTTGTCTTGTCCTGGGCGTGGGAACATAGGACGTGGCAGGGTTAGTGGCACCATCTGTCTCTTCTTGGGGATGGTTTGGTAAAGCTTGTAAAGCTGGATTGAAATATGTGGCCTGTGAGTTTTTAGATTTGTGCCTTCCTACTTTAGTGTCTGACCGAGATTGCTTGCCAACTTGGGTGGCTGTGGCAGAATGTGATCCAGGTCAACTGAAAGACTGTTCTGGTCATTTGATGTCAAAAACATAAAATAATGAAGTATTGAAAGGTCTACATTAGTCAGGCTTCAGAAAGATAGCTGACTGGGAGATAAGGCAAGTAAAAAACATACTCTGGGGTTTTTAAAATTTGACTTTCTGGGAGGCATGGGCTTATCTAGAAACCATGGGAATCCTTAGTATCCCAAAACCTACTTGGGGCTTGGACTTCATGTGGACCTTTGGAAGGAGTGTAAGGAAGAAATTAGAAAGCAGAATGGAAGGTCCTGTAGTAGATGCAGGAACTGGACAGCTCAACTCGTGGCCAGAGCCTTACCATCTTCAAGGAAGAACACTGAAATAGCAAAAAATAAAATAAAATAAAATAACAATTAATAAATAATGTCATCTCAAGGAGCTTTAGATGGCTTCTCATTCAGTTCTGTGAGTTGAGAGCTTGCAGAAATGAATTGGTAGGTCACATCCCTACTGGAACAACTCTGATGTTAATCACATTTCACTTTTCATGTGAGCTTGTGTGCATACACTGATTCTAATTTTCTTGTACAGAAAGCATTTGTAGCTCAAGGAGTGATACCAAACTTTCTAAATTCTTTGCATACTTTTCATTTTATAAAAGAAGCTCCTTTGTCTTTGCCATGGCTTTGCTGTTGTTACTGGGAAGAGGAGGGGCCCTCTCTCTCCATCTACTCCAGAGAGAAAGAGAGAAGAAGAAGAAGAAGAAGAAGAAGAAGAACATAATGTGAAATAGCACCCTGCCTTTTGAGTACACACTTGGAACAAATAGATATACACATTTGTAGAGTAATGCAACCAAGATCAAGATCTCAAATGGAACAAGTTTAGGAGGAGGAGGTTAGCATGTTTGTAAGCAGAGTAGTCTACTTTTGTCATCTGGCTGGCTTCTTGACAGCCATGGTTTTCTGGCACCGGATTGGGGGTTGTAGTGGTGGGGCAGGGGAAAGCAGGTACTTGCAGATATGTGGTATGTTCACATGCCATTCTCACAGATTGTCTCTGAAGAATCTCAGTTATGAAGTGGGAAAGTTAGACTAGCTAAGAAGCATTGTTACTTCCCCACACTTACACTCTGTTCCCAGGGCACACCTTTTGTAATTGATGAAAAGCCAAGGCCTTCAAAAGAAAAATCTTAACATTAGCAGATGAATGCTGTTTTGTGTGTTTTTAGTGGCACCTCCCATGATTTCTGGGGCCCCATTGTTTTAGCTGTACAAACATAATAAATAATACTGTTTGTTCAAAACATTTCACATATTCCTGGTGCTGTCATAGATACTTAAATGCTTCTTCAGATCCAGGGGTGGTGACCCTGGAACTGCTTTCATGATGATTTAAAAACAGCATGTGGGGAATGGCAATTATGTCATGTTTGAGTAACTAAAGCATCTTTTTGAATAAACAGAAGGTGATTAGAAGGAGTGCTATATACTGAAATGTGGTTCTTGGGCTGAGTCTACAAGTGCATCAGGGGAAAGCGTAAAAGTGTTCTTTACCACATCAAGCTGCAAGTGGGTGATTACACATCTAATGTTCACCTATGTTTTAGGAGAAACTTTTTGGATATGAATTAGCACACTAGGGGGATTATCAGACAGGAACAAAAAAAGCATTCCTGTCCCACAATCTCCACTCCCATCCCTGTCGTGCCACAATCACCCTCCCTACCACACTTACCTCGTCTCCCGTTGACAGGGCAGCCCAGGAGTGAAAGGAGCTCTAACGGAGCTCAATTCACTTCCTGGATCCAAATCCCACAGAGTCTCGCGAGAAGACATGACCATGGAAAATTCAAAAATAAAAATAAAAGTAACATTAAAAAGTGACAGCAAGCACAAAAACACATTTTAAAATGTTCAAGTAACCCAGGAAAGGTCATAAAAAGTGTCCCGATCTCACCTGGAAGTGTTCTGGCAGGGACCTTCCATGGATGCTGGGATCTCGCCAGTATAGCAGGGCACCTTGTCACACATAGGCAAATCTGTGACGGGAATGGAACAGGGTATCTTTTGATGGCTTCTCGCATTAATAAAAAGCAGCACCGGTGGAATGGCAGCAGAACGGGTGCATAGTAAGGGTGGAATGACATCATCTGAGAAGGGAGCTCTTTTCCGATCTCCTGGCATTGCTGAAACACCACTGTTGACGTGTCTGATAATCTCCTAGGTGACAGATTCTATCCAGTCTCTCTCTGTTGTTATGGGGAGGCTTTTTTTTTAAAATGTAGAATTACATTGTTAAAAAGGTGAATCCTATTGTTAGTCCTGATTAGAGTAGGTCTACTGAAACCATGAGCCACTCTGGTGTAGTGGTTTGAGTATTAAATTAGGACACTGGGAGACCAGGGTTCAAATGCCCACTTGGCTATGGATACCAATAGTCACATTCTTTCACCCTTGGAGGAAGGCACCAGCAAACCCTCATTGAACTCATTCTGCCAAGAAAACCTTAGGGTTACCATAAGTCAGAAATGACTTGAAGGCACACAGCAATAATTGATACCATTGGATTTACTGATATGTTGACTAACCATTCAACAGGATCCCAGACAGCATTTCCCTGTTGCCTTCAGAATGCATTGTACCAGCAGAAGCAAGAGACGAAAATGGATGTGTAGAATTGACCTTAAGTTAAACAGAAGAAGGTGCCTCACTAAGGAAACACATTTTGGGACTTTTCCAATGAGATTTCTAACCATATTTTTTAAATCTGTGTATAATAAATGCACATGTTGAACAGCAAAATGTAGTCTAGTACTGTGTCTGATGTAGAGTTCTAATATCTGAAGAGAACTTTTTAATACAGTGTGACAGGGCCAGCTCTGTCTTAGGTATAATGAGGCAACTGCTTCAGGCAGGAGACATTGAGGAGGGCACAGGCAACTCCTCTCTCTTGGAGAGGGTTGCTATATGACCCTGTTGGCCAGGTTGTACGTGGATTCTAGACATGCCACTTTGTGCTCATTTAGGCCCTAGCTGGCTCAGATTCCGAGCTGGTTGTTAATGTAAGGTGGTGAATGCTAACGTAATGCCAGTGTTGAAGTCAGGGTCAGCTTAGAGTTGCAGCATCCCATTCTCTGAAATTTCAGGGGCCAAATATGAGACCAGGAGAAGGGGCCTTGTGACCTCATAGAGACTGCACAGGAAAAGATTGCTAGGTGCACCTGAAGTACCTCTAGGCCAGCTGGTTGGAGAAAAGAGCATGAACACAATCTGGCTATATGCACCCAGAATTACCAGATTTTTGGTAAAGCCCAGCTAATTGGATATGTATGTATGGCAAGCCAGAACCAAGTTGGGTAGGAGGGAAAAAAATTTGGCAGCTAGGAGAATATCTGCAGTAGTTACTACCATTTATTCTAGGGCTCACATCTGGTATACCTACAGCTTATATGACACATGGCTGGCACACCAAGTAGGTTTATAATTTGTAATACTGGATTTCGTTCCCTGACTAGTTCCAAACAGCACAAAGGTTTTAGTGAATTCAACCACCACCATGATGATGAGAATGGTGATGGTGATGATGATGATCATCATCATAATTTCTCTCTCCTTCTCCCCTCCCCTCTCCAGTCCCAATCCCTTCCTTCACTTTTGGTGTACTGATCTAGCAGCACACATACAAACATATTTGCATTAAACTGTTACCCAAATTGCTAGTGTCATGGAAATTCCATGCAAGGCCAAATGTTTAATTAGTTGGGGAAATTAGCAGCAAACCAATTAGCAATGCAAGAGAGGGCAACAGTACGTCTATGTTTACCCCTACTAGCTCTAAACAGACACACACAAGCTGATGAGTTAACAATGATCTTTATTAAAGGTTCAAAAATAGTAACACCAATCATGCACGCATTCACACAAGGAAACATTTACACAAGGCTAACGAAAGAAAGGTGGAAGGCATTTGAATAGAGGGAACAGAAAAAGGATTTTTCAGGGTTGTACAACCTGTCCTGTAGTCCAAAGTCTCCAAACAGACTGGCAGCATGGATAGATGAGGCAGGAGTGGCTACACAGAGGGGCAGAGTGTCCCCAGGAAATAGGGCTGTGTGTGCTGAAGTGTTGGGCTACTATTTATACCCAAAAATGAGCACTGAGGTGATGGAATTTTGAGTGAGAACAAAGAATTTCAGGAGATTTTTATGATCAACATTGAATCTCAGGAGATGTCAAATAGTGGTTACTTTGCTGATGAGTGGTTACTTTGAAATTGAAAGCAGTGACTACCTTTTTCTATTGCTAGGTCTTGAAACCATGAAAGATGTTTGCCTATAGACAAAGGATGTCCCAACAACAGTTGATGGGCTTTATTATCAGCCAACTGTTGTTGTCAGAGAACATTTCCTTAGATCAAGCTTTTGACCTTTAAATCACCTTATTTTTGGAATTTTCTACAGCCCCTCCTTAAAGTGATGCATGACTTCAGCCAAAGGGTCAATTTGGGATTTTTCAGGGGCCCTTGGTACTACATCTTCCATGGAAGGCCACTTAAAGGCCAAATTATTAAATATTGTCAATTATTAGAGTGCTCGGGGCACCACATTTGGTTTCAAAGCCAATGGGCCCTCATTCTACCTGAAAATGGGTGAATGCCTGGGCTTTAAGACTACCTTACATAAAAATTGAGAGTGATGCTTCCCCTAAGATTGGTATCCCTGCCTGCAGCCCCCCTCCACCAAAGCATAGGTACTTTTTGGGATTTTAGCCAAAGCCCTGAGGCCTGGCAACCCTAGTTCTGCTGTCAGTCTAGTTGGCTGACTAGAGAGCAGAGTGGAATAGAGATCACAGTGGAGTGGAGATCACAGTGCTATTTGTTCTGTGCCTGAGGCAAATGTCTTGGGCAGCCTGCAGCAGAAACAAAGCAAACTCAGCTTCCATTATGAATCCATTGTAACCCAGAATTCTGCCTCCTCAGTTTACCACTTCATTCAGTCAGACAGACCCTTGTATGCATGGGGTTCAATGTCTTGACTTACTGTGGATACCAGAAACTGCAGATAGCAGCAAACCCTATTAAAATATAGTATTTCTGGTATAAAATATACCATAGAGTTGCATTGGAGGACCTATAAGATTCCTAGAGAGGCATCTTCTCTAGGCATTTTCCAGCATGACTCTATAGTATATGCCCCTATATTGTGTCACATGGATAACGGAAACCACGGCTATTGGTTCTGCAGACACAGGGGTCTGACTGCATATATTGGAAGCAAGTCACTTTAAGCAGTATGATACTTCTCCTGACTTCTGTAATTTGCTATGTGACTGAATTCCATGCCTCATGAAGTTTCCTTTGCCACCAAGTCTGCTGCTACTGGTGACTTACACGATATTGCATTCAGATCACAGTAAATTATCACTGCCGTGGTTTTCTGTATCATTACAAGATAGCTTGAAACGACAACGCAGAAAGAATCACAACCCAAAAACATCACCCAAGGAGACCTTCTGCTGTGCTTTTTGCAACCGGACTTGTTTATCTCGGATTGGCCTTTTTAGTCATCAGCGCGCTTGCAGAAAGCGCGGGATGAGTCCTTCCTGAATCTTCGTTTGCGAAGAAAAGCCAGAGAGAGGAGAGAGAGAGAGAGACAAGATAGCTTCTAGAAATTATAACATGAGCATAACCCCCTGAGTGGTATACAGATCTGCTTTTATCAGCTAAATTACTGAAAAGAGATAGATTATATAATATACTTATACACAGATCTTTTGAACTAGTAGCTTTTGAACTTTAAGTAGGCAAGACAATGGGAGCCATCTAGCCTGCTTTTACGCACCTCTGCATGCCATGGAGTCATTGGAAAAAGACAAACATTTCATGCAATTTAACATATTTAGGTAGATATACAAGAGATAAGAGGTGAATTACTCTTTGTCTCATTTTCTGCACTGAACAATGAGACATAGCTGGTCAGGATGGGTGGGGAAGCTTTAATATTTTCTATTTATTGATTCTGAGGCACTACAAGGATTCTGCCACACTATAAGCTATTTATCTTAGTACTTCCCCCTCCCAGAGCTGTAGTGGTTCTTAATAAAGTACTTGCCAGCAACAGTGTACAGCAGTGATGTCTTGAAATGCATAATCAATACTGGGAGGTCTGGAAGCCATGCCCTATGAGGAGTGCTTAGGGAGCTGGGCATGTTTAGTCTGGAGAAGAGAAGGTTGAGAGGGAATATGATAGCCATGTTTAAATATTTGAAGGGATATCATACTAAGGATGGAGCAAGCTTGTTTTCTGCTGCTCCAGAGACGAGGACATGGAGCAGTGGACTCAAGCAACCAGAAAAGAGATTCCACCTATACATTAGGAAGAACTTTCTGACAGTAAGAGCTGTTCGGAAGTGGAATGCGCTGCCTGGGAGTGTGGTAGAGTCTCCTTCTTTGGAGGTTTTTAAACAGAGGCTGGATGGCCATCTGTCAGAAATTATTTGACTGTGAATTCCTACAGGGCAGTGGGTTTGGATTGGATGGCCCTTGTGGTCTCTTCCAACTCTATGGAGATTATCAGAGATGTGTCAAAAATGCTATTATAACAACGCCAGGAGATCACAAAGGGACTTAATTATCAGATGATGATGTCCCCCATTGTTTCCCAAGCATTCAGCCATTCTGATGTTGTTCTTTTTTATTGATGCAGAGAAGCCTGCAATTGATCTCCCGTGGTGTTTCTGTCCTGGATTTACCTGTGTGTGAGAAGGTGCTCTGTTTTGCTGGCGAAATTCCAGCAGCAATGGGAGGTCCTGCCAGAACACCTCTGGGTGAGATTGGGACATCCAGGTAAGTTTTGCTCTTTTTTGTACCCTTCCCAGGTTAGTTGTAAATTTAAAGTGTGCTTTTGTGGTTGGTTTCACTGTTACTTTCTTATTTTTCTTTTTATATTTGAATTTCCCATACTCGCCTCTTGTGAGAATGAGTGGGATTTCACTCCAGGAAGTGGGCTGCCCTGTGGATGCAAGAGAAGGTATGTGTGGTGGGGAGGGTTATTGTGGTGGGACAGGTGTGAGATTGGAGATTTTGGGACAAGAATGCTTTTTGCGTTCCTGTCTGATAATCTCCTATGAATCTATGATTCTATAATTTTCATTATTGTAAATTGACATTTTAATTATGTTGGCTTTTTCAATTACTTCTTTAAAAAAATAAACTGTCATCCTATCTGAGCCTTTGGGATAGGAGATAACCATTCACTCACTACAGGCAAAACAGAGGAAGTCCAGAGGTGATTCCTTATAGGGATATGCATATACATTCTATTTAGAATCAGAAATGTGCATTGAGGGGGAAGGATTCCACAGGGATGAATCAGTCCATTTCCAGTCTCTGTCACCTTTGTGTGCATTTATTCGCAAGCACATTCTCTTCTGGTTTGCAGTTTCTAAGTTTTAAAAAATATCTGCAAAAATATTCATGTTTAGATATATGTTTAAATATTCAAAATCCACAGGATTAGGCATTTTCCCATATGAACTGGGCAGCTGTTTGAAGCCTCTCTCACGCTTTTTAAAGCATACGTGGAATTTTTATACTGCAGTTCAGAACTTCGAATGTTAGGTTTGAAAACTAATTTGATAATGTTAATTGTTAGAAACTGGCAGATTAATTTGTTACTATTGACCCTAATAATTGAAATAATGTAATTATTTGTGTTATCAGTTGACTCATAGAATCATAGAATCATAGAATTGCAGAGTTGGAAGAGACCACGAGGGCCATCCAGTCCAACCCCCTGCCACGCAGGAAATCTTGATCAAAGCTTCCTTGACAGATGGCAATCCAGCTTCTGTTTAAAGACCTCCAAGGAAGGAGAGCCCACCATGCTCCGAGGGAGTGTGTTCCACTGCCGAACAGCTCTTACTGTCAAAAAGTTCCTCCTAATGTTGAGGTGGAATCTCTGTTCCTGGAGCTTGCATCCATTGCTCCGTGTTCCAGTCTCTTGGTTCTGGGACATACCATGGGATTTACAGAAAATGGTATAGATGCTGTCACTGTTGACCGTAGGGCAACATTTTGTTGTTGACTCCTTCAAAAGAACCATTTCTGTTCTTTTAAAGTAGACTGCCTTCAGCCTAGAATTTTGTTGTGAAAGGAACTGCAATGCTGAGAATATAATTTTTGCATGGGAATGTGAAAGTCCAAGGTGTCTAGGAATTATCAGGTTGGGAAGGGCTGTCTTAAAGGATGGGATGTCGCCTTACAACTCCTTCAGTTCTAGTTGTCACTCATCTGCATCTCTCTTTTCTTTCCATCCCCACAGAATGCGTACACTCTTCTAACTCTTCAAATATGTGCCTTTGCTTGTTAAAGGTGAATAAGGAATTGTGCATTTCAATTATAGGACACTGATTCACAAGTGCAGCAATAAGGAGGACACTGATTCACCATGAATGCAACAATAAGAAGACAGCTACAAAGATCAATTAGAGAATCCAGGGTAGAGAATTCTTAATCTGAGTCTCTGAGCATATGTAGAACATTTTATGCACAGCTGAATTATTGCATCTTTTCTGCTCCCCACTCCCACTCAAGTATTGGATATACTACTGTACTGTGAGAACCTTTAAACTTGGTGCCAAAAAGGGTTGGCTATATTCCCCTTAGTAAGCAAAATTAGCAGTCTTTAAACAAAGTGCACAGCAAAGTGTAGCAATTCCAGACACAGACAATTATCAGCCATCCAACCCTACTGTTACCCACCTTCCACACTCTGTCTAGCTTAAACAAAGTAAATGGCTACACAAGTCTTTAAAGGTATATTAAAACAGCTTTACTCACGACCTTCATGTGCATTTCCAAAGTACACAGGTAGAAAACTGGAAGATAGACAGGAATAACAAAAATATATCTTGATAGCTACATCTCTAAAACAAAATATGCTGGAGACCCCAGAGGGAGTCAATGACGACTGGACCTCGTGTCCTCCAGACAAAAGAGACTTAAAGGACTTCCTTCTTCCGGAAGACTCTCAGGTTACAACAGGAAATTATCTCATCCTTTTTGTTTACATTCAGCCTAGCTCAATCTAATAGTAAACAAATCCAGCATATTAGTTTGCCACTATATCCCAACATCAAGAAGTATGATCTGCAGCGATCATTGATGAAGCACATGTTTTTCATATCAGAGCTAATGGACTTTTTGTTCAGCTGACCCTAGACTTTGGAATAGCCTGCCGGAAGAGATTTGACAGTTGCATGTACTGTCTGAATTTAAAAGAGCATTAAAGACAAATCTCTTCTGGCAGGCCTATCCAGATGGCTTTTAAACTGTGAATTTTAAACTGTTTTAATAGGTACTGGTTTTATTTGTTCTTTTAAACTGATATTGTGTGTTTTGATGTATTTATGTTTTTTTTAACCAAGATGTATTTTAATTGATATTAATTGTTTTGTGTGGATGTATTGTTCCCTGCCTTGATCCATGGGGAGAAGGCAGGTAATAAATAAATAAATAAATAAATAAATAAATATTATTAGTATTAGTATCTCAAACTCAGTCTGCAGCATTTTCAGATGAAACAAGCCCAGGTATGTAACAAGCCCACTTTTCTACTCACCCATCTTACCTGAGTTGTATAATTAAAAGAGGGTGGATAAAAAGAAGAAGAGGTAAAAGGGAGAGAATAGGGGTGGGATTAAAAGCTGAATGCATGGGCCAGGGACAGAGAGACCAAGAGAGAAGGAAATGGAGGAGGGCAAGGAAAACTTCCCTCAATTATCAAATTGCATAGCTCTATTTGAGCAAAATGAGCTTTAAGAAGGGATCCATTTCAGTTTGCTGGGACCATCGTTGGACAGTTTTGCTTCCAGGGAGTATTGAGAGACATTAAGACTGGGGGTTTTTGAATTTCAATTTCTCCTCGTTGCTTCTTTGCTTGTTTGTTCTTTCACTTTACCGTTACTGTTTCTAAGCTAGGATTTGGCGGGCCACCAGGGGCGGTTGATACTAGAGTTCTGCTCTAAGTTATATGGGCAGGCCTCCAGGGGGCTCTTGGTGCCTTTTTATTACTGGGCAGCCATTTTAGAGGCTTTCTCAGAAGGTGGCCATTTTGTGTTTCTGGGTAGCTGGTGTATTGGTGTTCTGACATTCAGCAACTTACTGGCTCCTATCCTGTTTAAGAGTAGTAGTAATAATAATAATAATAATAACAACAACAGTCGCTGACTTGCTGATAATATTAATAATAATAACAACACCAATACTACCAGCAATACTTTGTATTGGTGTTCTGACATACAGCAACTTACTGGCTTTTATCCTGTTTGGAAGTAATAATAATAATAATAATAACAACAGAACAACACCAATAATACCAGCAATACTATTCGATTAGTTGGGGTACTGTGTTGTGCCAATGGCACCCAAGAAGGGGAAGGTTGGGGGTAAGGGTAAGGCCCCCGTACCTAAACGACTGGTACCCCCTGTTACTTTGCCTTCATCAAGCGATGAGGACGAGGTCATTCCAGTGAAGGCGATTTTGGATAGGATCCAGCACCTTGAGAGGATTCAGGGGCTTCAAGGGGTTGAGGGTCCTGGGGTCGCGCCCAAATGTAAATGTACCAAGGAAAAAGGTAAACTGGCTAATTTGATCCTTGCCCGTTTAGATACATTGGAAAAGAACATCCATGTGGGTGATGCATTTGGATCCCATCCTTGTGAGGCATCTGGATCCCAACCTTCTGAGGACGCTCCTGAGCCACCAGTCGGGACTGAAGGGGACCCAGCAATGGACGTGGCCCCGATTCCAGCAGGTGAGTCCGCTGCTAACACGACAGCTAGTGCGCCAGGGTACTCCTGGCCTTGGGGCGTATGGTCACCTTCCACACCAGGCGATACAATGCACAGCTGGGCATCACATGGAGCATGTAGCAGTTGGCCAATGATGCAACAGCCCCTTAATTGGATTCCACCCCAGTGGTCACCATGGGGCCCGTATTCAACAGGAGGGGCTGGGGGGATTATCTCAAGGGAGTCAGTAATGCCATGGCCAATGCAGGCTCCAGGGTATGATGCAGTTGCATACTCCGCTATCCCATTTGGTGAAATGTCCCTTCAGTTGGGTGATCACCTATTGCAGGCTACCAGGGACAAAATACTTAAAGGGGAGTATGTGGACGTTTTCTCCCTCCTATTTAGGGAGATGGAGAAGAAGGATAGGGAGGAGCTTGATGATAAGGATAAGGAAAAACTTAAGAGGAGGAAGGTTGAGAGGAACTGGTCGAACTGGCTGTCTGGATTTTTGATTATGGCAGGCGTTATAGCTAAAGCATATCCCCAGCATGTGGCAGCACTTTTTCAATACATAGATATTATCCACAGGGCATATGTGGATTTTGCAGGCCCCACTTGGCTTCTATATGATGAGGCATTTCGCATGTGGACTGCATTATACCCCACCTTACGTTGGGATATGATGCATCCTCAATTATGGATGCAATTGATGATACCAGCTCGACCAATTCAGGGGGAACGGACACACAGTGGCCACTTGATTAAGTTGTCAGCCACTGGAACTCCCAAGGCCCCTGTGGGAATAGGGGGTGGGCCACAAGCAATTGTGCTGGGAGTTCAGCTCACATGGGACATGTGCACGGAAGCCCTGCAGATTCAGCCATGAGTGCTCTATCTGTGGGGCTTCCCATTCTTTTCGTAACTGCCCGAGGGGTAAGAGTTCATTCAGAGGGAATAGAGGAGCACAGGGTGGAGCTAGGGGAGGTGGTAATTCCAGCCTGGCTCCAAAAGGGGCCCAGCCCAATTAAGTTGGTTGTCCTCGACAGATGGCTGCAGTTATACCCCGATAAGTCAGCAGCCAATTATATATCCCAGGGTCTTACTTTTGGTTTTCGTATCCCCTTTCAAGGCATTAGACGCCCATATAGGGCGCACAATTTGTTATCGGTCAAGGGTAAGGAACACATAGTTAGGGCCAAAACACACAAGGAAGTGGCAGAAGGAAGGGTAGTTGGCCCTTTCAGCCAACCGCCTGTGCATAATCTTAGGGTGTCACCACTAGGTATAGTCCCCAAAAAGGCCCCGGGGGGAATTTAGGTTAATCCACCATTTATCATACCCAAAGGGGGAGTCCATCAATGACTTTATCCCAATGGAGTTATGCACAGTTAGGTATACTTCCTTTGATGCTGCTATTAGGGAGGTGCGGCAGCATGGGCTGGGAGCAGAGATGGCAAAATGCGACATTAAGTCAGCATTCCGTCTGCTCCCAGTTCATCCGGATGATTTTGAATTGTTGGGATTTCAATTTGACAGTGGGTTCTACATGGACTACGCCCTACCTATGGGCTGTTCCGTCTCTTGTAAAGCATTTGAGACTTTCAGTACTTTCTTAGAATGGGCGTTGAAGGTTAGGACGGGGTTGAGGGGGGTCATCCATTATTTGGATGACTTCCTATTCATTGGACAGGCTGGTTCAGGAGCGTGCAACCATTTGCTGCAGCAATTCCAGTGGATGGCAAAGGAGTTGGGAGTCCTGTTAGCACCTGAAAAAACTGAGGGCCCAGCACAGCAGTTAACATTCTTAGGCATTGAGATTGACTCTGTCAATCAGCAATGCCTTTTGGCACTTACTAGAGTAACGGAATTGAGGGAGAGGGTTTCTAATTTTAGGAGTAAGCACAAGGCTACTCTGAGGGAATTTCAGGTTCTTATAGGACACCTGAATTTCGCATGTAAAGTGGTGGCCCCAGGTAGGGCTTTCCTCCGCCGGTTATGTGACACTGTTGTGGGGGTTCAGGTTCCTCATCACAAGATTTGGATTACAGTAGAGATCCAAGAGGATCTTCGGGTTTGGCAGGAATTTTTGGACCTTTTCAACGGCGTCTCATTCTGGTGGGAGGAAAGGAGACTGCAGGGCACTTTTCAAATAGCTTCTGACATGGCCGGGGCCATTGGGTTTGGTGTTTATTTCGGTGGTCGCTGGTGCGGAGATTACCAGGGATCTCACCTTTCTCGAGTTCTTTCCTATCCTGGTGGCCACCACTATCTGGGCCAATGAGTTGTCCAATTCATCAGTTCACTTCTGGTGCGACAATATGGCAACTGTACAGGTGATAAACACCCTTACTTCTAGGTCGCTGAGGGTGATGTGTCTGGTCAGGGCATTTACTTTACAATGCCTTCAGCATAACATTTTGTTTGTTGCACAGCATGTTGCTGGTGTGCAAAATGAGTTGGCTGACGCTCTTTCTCGTATGCAGATGGAGCACTTCAGAGAGCTGGCTCCAGATGCAGCACCTGAGGGAGACATGATGCCGATGAGCCTATGGCAGCTTGGGAATCCAAAATTTGGAGGGCCCTAGGTATGTCGGTAGCTCCAAGCACTAGGAAAGAGTACGCCCGTGCAGTGAGGAGTTTTCCCAATTTAGGGATCAGGAGGGTTTGAGGCAAGGGATGAATGTCCCAGTGTCACACCTACTGCGATACTGTGTATCCCTATACCAATGGGGAATAGCACCGCAATCAATTTGGGGCAGGTTGTCAGCACCAGTGTTCTGGTTAAAGGCCCAGGGTGCAGCGGATAATACCGGAGACTTCAGGATTAGGAAGGTACTGGAGGGATGGACCAGAGAGAGGTGCAAGAAGCCAGATTCAAGAGTCCCTCTGTCCCCAGGTATTCTGAAGGGCTTACAGAAGTCCTGGGCCGGGCTCTGTTCACCCATGTATGAGACACGGCTTTTTCACGCAGCAAGTCTCATAGCATTTTTTGGAGCCCTGCGAGTACATGAGCTGGACATGGCCTCAAAACATGATAGGTTCTGGAGAGCTCTGGAATTCAGGGATGTACAGGTAAGTGACCAGGAGGTCGTAATCACGATACGTTTTTCTAAAACGGACCAGGTAGGTAGAGGAAAAGTTATCAGATTGTCCCATTGCAATGACCCCGAGCTCTGCCCAATCTTGGCATTGCAGAATTATTTGTGTGTCTGAGGGCGGGGGGAGGGCCCTCTTTTTGTGCATCTCAACTCTTCCCCCTTGACCACATACCAGTTTTGGGCGATTACAGCGAAGGCTTTGAAACAGCTGGGGGTTTTCGGAGCTCGGTTTGGCACCCATTCTTTTCGCATAGGGGCAGCATCTACCGCCGCCGCCATGGGTATTGTACCTTCAGCGATCCAACAGATCAGGTGCTGGAGATCCTCCTCGTACAGGAGGTACATTTGCCCTCTTGCTTACTAAATTGATTTTCCCCTTTTGTCTTCCCGGTACTAGATCTTTGATGGTGAGACGCCGGGTGCTGATTTGTGGCCACAGTATTGTTTACTGGGTGGCCCGACAGGCCCGACTCAGCCATTTCGGGCCTCACCTAAGCCTGGGGGACAGGGTGACCATTGAGTGGGTGGGGAAGAGGGGCCTTCTTTGGCATGGTCTCATGCCTCTGTTGTTTGGGGAGCGTCGGGGCCTCCGCCAGACATTCTTGTACTCCATTTAGGAGGAAATGATTTGGGCCTTTTGAAGGGCAAGGCTTTAATTATACAGGCGACACAAGATATGATGGTGATTGGGTCACGGTGGCCCTCAGTCACCATTATGTGGTTGGCCATTTTGCCCAGACAGCTGTGGCGAGGGGAGGGGAACCTTGATCGACAAGGCTCGACGGACAGTTAACAGGCAAGTTTTCAAATTTCTGGTCAAGAGCGGTGGGCGGTATTTGCCACATCCCAATATAGTTTTTGAGAGGCCTGAGCTCTACAGGGCTGATGGGATTCATCTCTCTGACATGGGGAATTCAATTTTTTTGACTGATCTTCAGCAGGGGTTAAGGGCCTTATTGGCCGAGCTACTGGGGGATTAAGGGACTAAGCGGACGCTTGCCCCTTATCTATGGTGGGAAGGGGGAGGCGTAGATTACGGTGGACACCTATGGCACCGATTTTGGTGAAGGTTTGATCTCCGGCAGTGTCTCCTTAGGCCACACGACCTGGGCGAACACAAGGAGACCTGCCTTGGGGTTGGCCTGAAGGATACCCCCCTCATCTTAATATGTATGCATTGGGTGAGGGGCTTTCAGGCTAACCTTCCAGACATGAGCTGGCTTGAGAGCAACTCCAGGACTTGGGGTTACTCAAAAGGGCTCAGGTGTTCGCCCAGGGAAGCTGGGGGCATAAGTCCAAGAGGGACAATCCGCCCCAGCTGCTCCCACACTAGGTTGCCTCCCCCTGCTGAAGATTTAATTGGGAATTAAATAGGCAGGAATTAATAAATAACATTTATTTTTACCCCATATATCTGTGTGTGGTCTCGTTATTTCTCTGACTCAGTCCATAACCCAGCTTCCCCGCGGGCGGCAGAGCCTCTGGCGGGAAGCTTATTTATGGGCTGGGAGAGTAGAGACCAGCTGATCACGTCACCGGCAAGCGCCGGCGATGGGAGGTGAGGGGCGGGGCCAAAGGAATTAAATAGGAGTCCTGCCTCTCACCTTGCCCTCTCTGCTTGATTTTTCTACCCACCCATCATACCTGAGTTGTATAATTAAAAGAGGGTGGATAAAAAGAAGAAGAGGTAAAAGGGAGAGAATAGGGGTGAGATTAAAAGCTGAATGCATGGGCCAGAGAGACCAAGAGAGAAGGAAATGGAGGAGGGCGAGGAAAACTCCCCTGAATTATCGAACTGCATAGCTCTATTTGAGCAAAATGAGATTTAAGAAGGGATCCATTTCAGTTTACCCCAAATAATATTATACAGTATTGTATAACAAAAGCCAATCTAGAATATAAGCAATAGACAATGATTATTTTCTGAAGATAGTCACAATGCTGCTTCCAAACATCTTGCTTCCATAGATGTCTTGTCATTCAGGCTGAAAGGGCCTGGTATTCTGAAAGGGCTCAGGCTGTTTGAGGGCACTGGTCTCAAAACACTTCACTCCACCTCCATTATATTCCAAGACATAGTTTTCTTCTATTCTATTCTTTGGAGTTGTCGAAATGGTGAAAACAGTCCTTGTGGAATTCAAGAAGAAGATGACCTGTCTTAATGGGATCCTGCAATGTTTCAACATATTGTGAAGGAGGAGGGCCAAAAACATCAAAAACTGAGTGGGAAAAGCCTTTACAGTTTTTCCTGGAGTTTTTGAAAAACAGGAGGGGGATGCTTATTCCCTGTCATTAGGACAGTGATTTGGTATGAATCAACAAGCAGGACCCTGATTGGCTGGACAAGCAGGGGGAGGGGCTTGCTGACAGGGCAAGCACCCTCGGGCGTCGTTTTTTTCTGCCCTTAGCAAGCAATTGGGGATTGCCACCCCATGGGCATCGGGGAAGGTAGGAGGGTGACTGCCACCCTCTCCCCCTTCCCTAGCTCCCTGACCCCCCCCCCCATGCCACTGATGCTGCTGCACCATGGAGACAAAGGAAGGGAAGAGAGCTAATGCCACGCTCTTCCCCTTCCCCGGCTCCCTGTGCTACAGATGACAATGCCCCACAGAGACAAAGGAAGGGAGGATGACTCTCTCACCCTCTTCTCCCTTCCTCAGCTGTCTCCCGATATGTGAAGCTTATGGGGGCTGCTGGGCAAAACCACCGTTAAGACAAGTCACAGCTGCAGGGCACTTTGGTTTTTTGGGGCCCATATAGACAAGCCCTTTGATTGCCTTTTTCCTCTTTCTAATCTGTTCTGCAGATTAGCCTGCCTAACAACAGAGCCATGCAATGCATTGCCTCCAGTCCTAATACTTCTCCTGAGGTATCAGACTCTCATGTTTTACTGAGTCTGATAGAGAGGCACCTACTCTAATGAATTGTAATGAATTCTAACAACCAAATTCACTTAACCATATTTTTAACTTCAGTGTTAACTGGAGAATATAATGAGTTGAGAGAAATAGCTAGGAAAATCTACTGAAGGAATAACTTTATAAGTTAACCAACTAGTCATTTCCAAGCTATGGTGTAGATAAAGTTCAGAAGAATACAGCTAATGAGCATTTGTGTCAATGGCACCATTATGTCCAGAATTACAAAATGATTTAGAAAACAACAGCTTAAGTCTGCAATACTCAATTGCCTTTAGTGGTTTTTAGCAAAAACAGTATTTTTAACAACCTTTTTCTCTAGCTTTGGATGTACAGAATAAAGTCCTCATAAAGGAGAATGAGGACACTTTGGAAGATGAACAAAGCTTTTCTTGTTTAAAATCACTACCCACCAAAATCAATGTGTATTATTACCTAAATACCTTCATGGCACACCCAACACCGTATGCAAGGAGACTGCCAGCTGGTAAAGTTTAAAGCCTGTTTAGTCTGCTTATAGCTATTCATACTGACTGGATATGACCACAGTGCATGAAGCAACATGTTGCTACCCTGAAACCACCCTTATGAACAGAATGGTGAATATATTTTACATGCTCCCTTCAATGTAATAGGTGTGAGGCAGAACATGGGTGTAACTTTATTCAGTCACAGTCCCCATGAGCATGCCCTTTGTTGGCTCGCCCAGCCTTTTCCAAACTGGTACTCCCAAAATGTGTTGGACTGCAATTCCCATTGTCTCCAGTCAGACATGATGCAAGTCGTACTGCAGCAGATACCATCAAGTAGGAGGGAAGGCTGAACTAACCTCCTGTTTTGTCCAGCTTCACATTTTGTCCATACGCTGCACAGCCTATTCCTAAATATCAGGTGTGAAACATCTGGAAATGGCTACAAAGAAAGTGTTTGTGTCAGTTGCCATATCTGTTTATGATATTTGTTTCCATTCCTATCTCCAAGGCATTTTGTGCACCACAGAACCACAGAACATATTCCAATCCTGCCTGCCTGTATTATTCTCACAACAAACTTGCAAACTAGAAATAGAGGTTGCACCAAATGGTAAAATAGAGATTTGAAGCTGGACCTCTCTCGTTTAAATTTATAGCTCTATTCACAGTGCAATGCACACTCTTTAGCTAGAGTTAAAACTGCATGTTTGTAACAGATTATATGAACAGTAAAACATTTTTGTCACTGAAAAAAATCTTTATTGTTAATATTTAAAACTGGTATTGCCTCAAACTGTTCCAAAAAATAACGTTCACTTATTCACAAGCAATTTTCTACATTATCTCCCCCTCTTTCTTATTTTGGAGAAGAAAGCATCCACTTGTATGGGGCTATTTCTTCAACCAGTTTGACCTTTTGCATGCAAACGAAAGCTACATTGCCTGTGAAGATAAGGAAATATGGTGCTGTAAAAAGTTTCTTGTTCTCAGTGTACAAGTCATCCCTTGGAGCTTATCCATCCACCCATTCAGTTATTCAGAATAGTTGGACATTTAGATCCTATTGAGACTATGCCATTTTAGATGTCTGACATCTTGTTGATTTGGGATACTAAATGGTAGAACATACAAACATGTGCCTATCACATTCTGATGTGGCATATGACATTATCAGACAAGGCAAATAAGGCATCATAATAACACCTAATGATTGCAAAAGGGCACACTTATCAGTTGATGTCACCCTTTCCCAATCATGTCCAGTTAAAAAAACATATTTTTTTATTGATGCTTCAAGCCATCAATTGATCCCTGTGGCTCTTTTGTGCCGGCATTGCTGGCGTTTGAAACTTTGCACCATTGTATTCACGTGTATGCAACGTCAATGGCCAGTCCGACAAGAACATTTCTAGGTGAGATTATGACATCCAGGTAGGTGATGCACTTGTTATGACCCTCCCTGGTTTACTAGGATGTTTTAAAGTGTGTTTCTGTGCTTTTAAAAACTTTTTTGAGTGTTCTTTTTGTTTTTATTTTTGAATTTCCCATGCTAGGTATTCTCATGACAATCCGCGGGATTTCACATAAGGAAGTGAATGGAGCTCCATTCACTCCTCACTCATTGCTGGGAGGCCTATTCCCAGGATTACAGGTAAGCGTGGCATGGGGAGTTCTTTTTCCAGCATAAAAATGGCAAAGATATGCCGGCAAAAGAACAGGGCTTAGGGGGGTGGTCTGATAAAGTCCATGTTGTTCAGTGTCCATGCACCCTACTCAGTCATCCTCCTAAACACACAAGGGCTAAAAGTATCTAGGTGGGTTTAGGTACATATATAAGCTGTACCCCCAACATTCCCATGCATGTATGTTTCTCTTTGGAACGTTGCACCTTCAGTGTGGAGATGTGAAGAAGGTTTATACAGCATTTGGAAGCCTTTGAATAAAACCTGATGAGACAGGCATCGCAATCACTTAGATATTTCTAAGTGAATTCAACTAAATACACGAAGGTCCAAAAACAAGTCCATGTGTGTGGGGATGTTGGGTAGAGTTTTATGTACACTAATACCCACTGCATATTATCTAACTTTAAACCCTTGTATGTATGTATATTCAGGTGAACAACTGAACTGGGATATAGGAGATTTTCAGACGCCTCTTTCAGCGTCTTGCCACGCAAGCAGCCTCCAGAGCAGTACTCAACTTCCGTGAGTAAAAAACAGCACGGCTGCCTCCAATGCTAGCTGCAAGAGTCACAGACGACGCCGAGAGAGAAACGGCATCATCCAAAATGGACCTCTTCCTGCACAGCAGCCTCGTTACTGCTCCAGAGGCTGCTTGCACGGCAAGACGCTGAAAGAAGCATCTGAAAATCTCCATAGTCTAGCAAGCAACAGTAGGATCATTCAGCAATTCATATGCATTGCATGATTTTTTAAAAGGAGGAGGTGAATGGACCTTTTCTGATATGATGGGCTTTTTCTTCCCTTTTGATCTGATGCTAAGGTAGTTTTCAAAGAAGTAGCCATGTTGGTCTTTTCCAACATAAAAAGGAGGAAGGAAGAAGTAGGAAAAAAGAAAAATGTGGCAGCACCTTTAAGACTCATTGGTTTTTATTTTCACATGAGCTTTCATGGATGTAAACACACTTCTTCAGATGCACTACAGAGCGATATTAAAGCCTCAGGCATAAAGCATATTTATGCAGTTGTGGGAGTGGGATAAAATGCAGTAGTATCCAGAAAGTTGCAAATCACAACCTTTGCCCTAAATTTTCAAAGGGCTGTGTAAGACATAGATCTTTCAGATATTTACAGTGGTCAGTTAGTGTTGATGTGTCAAAGCAATAAATCTGCTTACCAAAAGTCAGTTTCCCAGGGTTCAAAACTCTCTGAGGCATGATGTACATGGGCTAAATACCTCAGGTTGCCCCCATCTCAGAGCCCTGCAGTCCATATAGCATAGGGCATTTGCCCTGTTCTGCCCCGGACAGTCCTCACCACCCCCAGGGCAGATATGGGGCAGATGAGGAAGTGGCAAGCTGGGTTAGGACCCCATAAACTGTTTCCAAATAACACCCAGTTTAATCTGTTACCACCAGCAAAACCTGGATTGGTCCCCGTGTGTCCACAGGAACCTGTCCAGCAAACGAGCCCTCACTGCCATCCCATCTCCCTGGCTCTCCCAGAAGCCAGGCAGGGGTCCCTCAACATGTGTCCAAAGCTGGTCACATGCAGGGGGGCTTTGGTCACATGTTACAGGTCCCCTTCCTGACTTCTGCCAGTAGGTGTCTAAGGTAGGTGCATACTGATCAGAAATCCTGATTATTATCACTTAGATTTTAAAAAAAATGATCTAAAGTCTTGTCAATGCCATATTCATTTTAGTTTGGGCCATGCATTTAATACCTGTCTTTTCTGAACATGTTGTTCCATGAAAGCATTCTGTGAGTATGGACTCTATCAGACCACCCCCCTAAATCCCATTCTTTTGCCAGAATAACTTTGCTGTTTTTATGCCAGCAAAAGAACTCCCCATGCCACACTTACCTTGCATCTGTGCTAAAGGCTTCCCCAGCAATGAATGAGGACTGAATGGAGTTCTATTCACTTCCTTTATTGAAATTCCATGTATTCTCGCGAGAATACATAGTGCGGGAAATTCAAAACTAAAAACAAAAAGGACACTCAAAAAGTTTTTAAAAGCACAAAAACACACTTAAAAACTTACAAGTAAACCAGGAAGGGTCATAAAAAGTCATCACCTGCCTGGATGTCGCAATCTCACCCGGATGTGCTCTGGCTGCATTTATATGAGTACAATGGCGCACGGATTCAAATGCCGGAAATGCTATCACAAAAGCACCACAGGAGACCAATTGACAGCTTGAGCTGTTAATAAAAAAGTACAGGTTTTGGACAAGACATAAATATGAAAGGATGACATCATCTGGCATGCGTGGCCTTTCGCGTTTATGTGGTGACATTATGATGGCTTATTTGGATGGTCTGATAAAGTCCTATGTCTCAATCTTTTCTCTCATTTCCTCTTCTCTTTCCATTTTGCTATCAAGTAATGTTTTGGGTGGATCATCAAAAATGCATTGTACAGTGGGCTCTTGGTATCCACTACAGTTTGGTCCCAGAAGCCCCCTGGATACCAAAATCCATGGATGCTCAAGATCCATTATATACAATGGTGTAATAAAATGGTGTCCCTTATATAAAATAGCAACACCAAGATTTGCTTTTGGGATTAAAAAAAATATTATTGAACCATGGTAGGTTGAATCTGTGGATGGAGAATCTGTGGATACAGAGGGCCAACTGTATTTCTCTACATAGCCACAAGGAACAGAGATGGAAAGTATCAGATATGAAGACCCATCACAAAGGCACTGCATGTTATGCCTAGCATTTGCGTTGCAATACTTGAAAACCTTCCAAAGTAGATTTGAAATGTGAATGTAACATTCATAATTTAATTTTAAAATCAGCAGCTGGCAATCCTAGGGGCAAATCTGGTCTTCTGAGATATGCAAAAAGGATACTGTTTATCATTTCAACCACAAATTCCCTGAAAATGTCTGACCTTTTATTTCTTTCTGCTGCTAACTGCTGCTGATAGTTAAGTTGTTAAGTAGCTTTCCCCCCCTGCTTTGGAGCCCATGGCTTCTTCCAACCACAAGTTGTAATAATGCTGGATTTCTGACACTTTGTTCATTTCTATAGCAACAAAATGGACTGTCACAAATACAGGATTATAGCTGTCAGGCAATAAGTTATTATCCAAGCAGAAATATGTCAGATAATAAATAGCGAAGGGAATATAGAATATGATGGGCCAACTGAAGTTGGGGGAGGGGAGGGTTGCATATAAATACAAAGAAACCAGTCTCAAGTGGCCACCCATGAGACCAGCAAAAAAACCTGGTTGCCTAGCAGTGGATGCTTTTATCCAGAGGTCAATCAGAACTGCATTTGAAATGCAGGGCCATTAAAGCTGTTGGCTCAGTGAAAGGGGTGGTTATCACAGATAGCATCATTGTTTTGTTTAAAAAAAAATCTTGTTTAATGCTGCTTCTTAATAGACAGGTATTTCCCAGAAAAAAGCTTCCCTTCAGAAGAAAATACTGATGAGCTTCTTTTTCTGATCAGAGACGCCAATGTTCTGGTTGCAGTAGATGAAAATAGGGAATTCACAAAGACCCCCAAAACATATTCGAATAAGGGCTGAAGGGTGCATGGGTTAGTGCTTGCTTCACACACACACCCCCCACACACACCCATGTGCCAATGCATTTTTTCTTCCAAGTACATGCAAACATGCCAGCAACAAAAGTCATCTGAGAACAATGTAGTAAAATGTTAATCTGAATCCAAGAATGATGTAAACTATGTTTTGCTATCTAAACTGAGCTTTTAGCGAAATGGTACAGCATAGACGGAAGCTTTGAGCAGGGAAATCCCAGGATAAAATCTTACCTCAGCCATTAGTTCATTAGTTGGCTGTAGGCAAGCTGCCACCCTTTCAGTCTTCTCCCCCACCCCAAACTACTTGCAATATGGATATGAAAACATGGCCTACCATACAACTGTCTGCTTGATCACATATACTGCTAAATGATGGAGATTATCAGAAGCGATAAAAGTGGCATTACAGGACACCAGGAAATCACAAAAGGGCTCCCTTTTCAGACAATGGAGGTTCCCCCCCCTTGTTATGCACCCTTTCTGCTGCTGTTCTGCCAGCGCTGCTTTTTATTGATGGGAAAAGCTGTCAATAGATCCCCCGTTCCGTCCCTGCCACAGATGTTCCTATGTGCGATAAGGTGCCCCGTTTCGCTGGCGAGATCCCAGCATCAATGTGTGGTCCCTGCCAGAGCACTTCCACGTGAGATTGGGACATCCAGATAAGTGACACACTTTTTACGACCTTCCGTGGGTTACTTGAACATTTTAAAGTGTGTTTTTGTGCTTGCTGTAATTTTTTGTGTTCTTTTTATTTTTATTTTTGAATTTCCCACACTTGCGTATTCTTGCGAGAATCTGCAGGATTTCGATCCAAGAAGTGAAGGGAGCTCCATTAGAGTTCCATTTAATCCTGGGCTGCCAGAATGATGGGAGAGTAGGTAAGTGTGGTGGGGAGGGTGATTGTGGCATGACAGGGACGGGGCAGGGGCGGGAGTGGAGATTCTGGGACAGGAATGCTTTTTTTCATTTCTGTCTGATAATCTCCTGTTTCAGCATTGCATGCAATGCCTCAGCCATGGACACACTAGTGTCTCCTTTCTTTCTCTGACATGGTTATGAGGAAGGGACTGGAAGGGCTTGTCTATATGGCAAGAGTGCTCTTCATAGAATTCAAGGAGAATACCTTTTGTCCCAATGGGATCCCACATCATTTCGCTGTATTCAGAAGGAGGGGGGCAAAAACTCCCAATACTCTGAGGGAAAAGCCTTCACAGCTTTTCTTGTATTTTTAAAAAACTCTGAAGGAAATGCACATTCCTGCTCATTGGGACAACCATTTTGCATTGTTGTGCATTTCCGATAAGAACAGAAGTGGAAAGTTGATTGGCAAGGCAAGTGTCCGGAACTGCCATGTTAGATTTTCACCATAGTGATCATGTGCTGAGGTGATGAAACAGCCTTCTCCCTTTTTTCTGTTTATTTAAGTGGAAGATTGCACTTCCGCACCTTGGATGTGCTTTTTAAAAAAAATAATGTTCGGTGGCAGCAACTGGTGACAATATAAATGCGAGTAATTAATTCACACCCACTAGTTTGATTCACAGGCATGCCCATTTGAACATTAAATGCATATGGCTTCACCTGCAATCATGGGGACAAAACATGGAGAAAAATGAAAGCTGCTGTGAATTGGCATTAATGAGCATCAATCCACATTTATTGCCTCATAAGTGCAAAGTTTTTGCTAATCCATGGTTCATTTTTACATATGAACCAGACAAGGTGCACTTAGTGTTAACTATGGTTTAGATGCAAACCAGATCGCATAACCATCCTTTGAAGTGGGCTTATTTCTTTAAGCCATAGTTAACATTAACCACAGCTTGGTCTTGTCTGTACAATGGGAAAAAATACGAAAACGTCCTAAAAAGCAGGCATTCACAATGATGCGACCGGTCTTCACGGTCAAAAGGGCCCCCTAAACTTGGCATGACCCCTAGCCAGGATGTCAGCCATGACTGATTTACTTGTGATTTTAATCTTCTGCTGCCATTTAAAAAAAAAAAAAACAGTTTCTGCTAGTGCACAAGATTATGAGACAGGAACGAAAAAAGTGTTCTTGTCCCACAATCTCTCCTCCTGCCCCTGAGCCACCACAATCACCCTCCCCACCACACTTAACCTTCTCTAATGTCATTCTGTCAGCCCAGGAGTGAACGGAGCTCTAACACAGCTCCCTTCACTTCCTGGATTGAAATCCTGCAGCTTCTCGCAAGAAGGCACAAGCGCAGGAAATTCAAAAAGAAAAAGAAAAGGAAAAAGTGATAGCAAGCACAAAAACACACTTTAAAATGTTCAAATAACCTGGGGAGAGCCATAAAAAGTGTGCCACTTACCTGGATGTCCTGATTTCACCCGGAAATGTTCTGGCAGGGACCTCCCATTGACACTGGGATCTCACCAGTGAAATGGGGCACTTTGTTGCATGCAGGCAAATCAATCATAGAAATGGAATGGGGGAACCTATTGACAGCTTCCCCTGTCAATAAAAAACAGTGCTGGCAGAAGGGGAGCAGAATGGGTACATAACGATGGGGGATGTCATCATCTGTTAAGGGAGCCCTTTTGTGATCTCCTGGCATTCATGTAACACCACTTTAAACATGTCTGATAATCTCCTGTCTGGCTGTTTGCCCTCTAAAACAATTTAAACCAAGGGCAAGCAACCAGGCAGGGGAAGATAGTGGTGCCATTGCTGCTGCAAGACAAGGGGGTCATCTACATGATGAAAAAACTCCTCATGGAATGCGAGGGAAATACTTTTGTCCTGATTAGATCCTGCAGGGATTTGCCATATTCAAAAGGAGAGGGGACAAAAACTCCATGTATTCTGCGATAACAGCCTTTGCTGTTTCTCGCAAAGTTTTTTTAAAAAAAATATGCAGAAATGCACATTCCTGCCTGTTTGAACAACCAATTCAAATTGATGCACATTCTGGAAGTCAAAATATGATTGGTCAGATGAGCATGGGGGCGGACTTGCCAGTGATGAAGTGGCTGGAGTCACCATTGTTGATTTTCATGGAAGCAATTATGCATGATTTTCAAGCGGTAAAGCAAAAAAATAAAAAAATAAAAAAATAAAAATAAAAAATAAAATAAATAAAAAGCTGAAAATCACTCTTCCATGGCTTGGATTTAACAACGGGGGAGGGGGGAGTGCAATCGCAGTAGCTTTGGGAGAAAAAGTAATTCACTTGTGGCCACCATCTTTATTGTGGGCATGCTCTGTGTGAACTTCAAACATGGATAGCTTCCTATACCAGCAATCCTGAGAAAAAAATCCTGAAGACAAATGATGGTGTTAATGTGCAATTATCAGTTGTTAATTTCCCTGTCTAGCTGACCCCAAGGAGTAGGAGGAAAGGGTGATAAAGCAAGGTGTGGGAGGTGATAGCAGGAGCAGCAGTGTGGGAGAGGCAAGATAGGGTGGAAAGAAAGTGGCATTAATGGGGAGGTCTCTTTTTGTCCCATATCAGGCAGTGCGAGAGCTGTAACTGCCCCTCATAAAATGTTTTTTTATTTTTTTCTGGACATCTATTAAAAATACTTAACATTGTTACATCAAGCAAAGCCATGAAAACAACAGATTCCATGGAATTTTGATACTAGTCACTGTGTTGCTTTTTCCCTGCTTGTTGAATCACTGACTCATTGAATCATAGAGTTGGAAGAGACCACAAGGGCCATCTGGTCCAACCCCCTGCCATGAAGAAATACACAATCAAGATATTCTTGACAGATGGCCATCCAGTCTGTTAAAAACCTCCAAAGAAGGAGATTCTACCACACTACAAGGCAGTGCCTTCCACTGTTGAAGAGTTCTTACTGTCAGGAAGTTCTTCCTAATGTTTAGATGGAATATCTTTTCCTGTAGTTTGAACACATTGCTCTGTGTCCTAGTCTCTGGGGCAGCAGAAAATAAGCTTGCTCCATCCTCAGTATGACATGCCTTCAAATATTTAAACATGGCTATCATGTCACCTCTCAACCTTTTCTTCTCCAGACTAAACTTTTCTTTAAAAGTAAAAAGAGAAACTTTTGGGAAGCTCAGTTTTGTCCACACTGACCAATGTTTTACCCACAGTGATTTATATGGCACCGTAAAAGACACAGAGCTCCAGCTATAGCTTTCAGGATATGAAGGACTCCGCTTAAAGTAGGGATGGAGGATCCTCTGGCATGTGGAGGTCTTCCATCTGCCCTACAAGCTCCTGCTATTGTATCTCTAATAAGTGATTTGAGATAAAAGAGTAACAGACTATTAAAGCCTAGGAAACTGGTGCACGGGACCAGGTTTGCAGTCTGAGCAGCTTTTGTACGGAAGAGAGCTTTTGGTTACAGCCAAGGAAACCTTACAGAATTCAACCTGTTCAAAGTGGCCTCACCACTTTTCCATCCCTTCTCCTCACTCCAATGGCTCCATTGCCTCCTGTGCAGTCCTTGCAAGGAGCTCAGCAAAATAGATGTCAGCTAGACCTTCCTCCAAAACCTAGTGTTTTTTTACTGTAAATCTGGATCATTAACCAAGGGAACTGGAATTATAATTGAGGTCATAAATGTTAGCCATAGGTGTAGAACTTTATACATTGGATAAACACACTCAAAGTCAGTGGGGTCAGGATTGTATCTTGGAAAACAATTACATAGAAGAGAAACAATACATTTTGCCCATATTCCTGATCCTACAAGTAATATATATACATATATATATATATATATATACTGTGTATATCTATCTATCTATCTATAGATCTGGGCCATATGATGGTCCAAACAGGCACTGAGTGATATGTTAGAAACTAAGTTAAACCTGGCCATTTGTATGGAATGGCAACCCTATATGTATGTGCTCTCATTTTCCCTGACCACGTATCTTTTGTTCTATTAGATCCTCTCATTTTTGATCCCAGACTGCCTCTGGATTCTGCATTTGGATTTGTTCTTGCCAAGATATATAGTGCCTACTTGGATCCTATCAGCCTAGTAATCAGGAATCTGTGGCTGTTACCATTGGCTATTCTGGGTGGGATTGATAGGAGCTGTAGGCCAAAACATCTGGAGGGCTGAAAGGACCCAGTCCTTGATATACTTTCATTATATTTGAAAGTTCCCATCCAAAGAGAATAGCAATAGCAGGGTTCTACAGAGAACCATCGTAATAATGGCAGATAATTTATATGTAAGTATATTTTGTCGCATGCAGAATGGAAAAAGCTTTTAAACTATAAAACATGAGGCATCTTAGCCAAACATCTGTGTTCCCCCAATAGTCTACAGTAGAGTTTGTGTGCCATTTCTATTCAGCAGCACTCAGAAGTCAAACATTTGTTGTCATTTTTTTGTTTTGATTTTTGTTTTCATCAGTTATATGATACTTGCATATTAAACGCCCACACTTGATGTTTTGAAACCTTCCTCTATGCTCTTCAAATATATTCTGGATGACTGAAACAGTAAACAAGGAACTACATAAGTGTCTTATCCTAGCAGTTTCATTGCAGCTGAAAAGCTTTCTAAACAATTGAAACAGGCAAATACCAAAGATGCCCAAGATTGCCAAATGATTTAGACACAATGGTAAGAATTCTGCCTGGTATGTGTGCAACCACAACCTATGTAGATGACCAATTTCAATAGGCACTATTTAGTGCTGCATTTGTATTGAGTGTAACAGTATAATCCTGTAAGTTTGGAAGAGTAATAAAAGTATTGGTTCCTATTATTTCTCAGAATTAGAGCATGTTGGAGTTTTTTTTCCTACAAAAAAGTCTTTCTAAGTATGTGTAGTCAGTCCTTTTGCATCCATTGGGAAAACTCTAGTAGTACCTTTGAGTAAGTAGCAGAGTCTGGAATTGTAAGAATTAAGACTAATGTATTAATGTTAAAATAGTAAAGTAATTATTTTTTTAATGTTAAACCGGCAAGATAATTTTCTAAAGTTAATTCAGTAATTCACTGAGTCATTAAATGAAAATAATTTAGCATTACTGAAAGGGTCAGAAAAAATTGAAAACAATTAAAAGTAATACTGTTGGCATTTGACAGTTTAACCATCAAGATTTTAAATTGTCATTTTTAAAATGAATTAAGGGTAACCAATAACTTTTAGCAAATTATTTCAAAGCTCTAGACTAATGTGTATGTGTTTTCAAGTTGCCTGTCAACATATGGTGACCCCATGAATTTCTTAGGGTTTTCTTAGTCAAGAAATACTCAGAGGTGGTTTTGCCAGTTCCTTCCTCTGAAATATAGGCACCTGGTATTCATTAGCTGTCTCCCATCCAAATACTAGAGTACTACTCATTATGAAATAGCCTCTTCTCTACAATAGCTCATGCTACTATTAAGGCAGCAAGATGCAAGAGGACAGGGCTCCTGCACCTTTAATAGTTGTGCAGACAGGACCGGTTTAAGGAATTTTGGGGGGCCCTACAATGCTTTATTTTGGGGCCCCCATATGTTTATCTCAGGTCAATGTAACCTAACTCAACCTAAGTTAGTCACAGTACAGGATATTCAGATTATTACTAATAATGTTTTTGCAGGAGGAGGATTACTATGGGGCCCCCCACAATGATGCCCCCCCTGCAAATGCTGATGCCACTGGTGCCTTAAACCAGCCCTGCGTGCAGAAGAGGGAATTTCAGCAGTTACCACTTTATATTACAGTTCCCTCTGGCCATCTTCATGTTCTGCCCTGATGACATTACAAAGGACTCATTTGCTATAGAGCTGTGGTCCCCAAACTCTGGTCCTCCAGTTGTTTTGGACTTCAGCTCTCAGAAGCCTTGATCATTGGCCAAACTGGCTGGGGCTTCTGGGATTTGAAGTCCAAAATATTAGGAGGAGGAGGGCTTGAGAATCATTGCTATAGACTGTTTTTTCCCTTTCCATTCCCGAATAATTAGAGTACAGTCCTTAATATTGTGGTCTTGTTCATTTAGGGTTCCATTACTTACATCTTTATCTGGGAACAAGTCTCACTGTAAGTGGGACTTACAGTCAAGTAGTCATGCATAGGCTTGTGCTGTTTGTTATTTAACCCATGCACAAATTTAGAGCAGCATTTCTGAAGTAAATTGCCTACTTTATTTTTCCATATGTTTCCACTACAGCCGTTATCTTGGAACACATACTCACTGTGACAGCAAAGCTTGTTCATTGACAGGTTTTATAAACACCTATGTTATATATTTTCCTATAGGTATATCTCTCTATCAGTATATCTTATGTCTGTAGCCCAGTTGACAGGATCCTCACAATTTCATACTGAGCCTGGGTCAGGGTTATTCTGCACACTCCTTCAAACCAATACACAACACAAAAAACTTGGGAACTACTTTGTAATTTAAAAATTTAAATGAGCAGAGTAAAATATTTTCAGATACAGTTGTCCCTCCATATCCACGGATTTGGTACCCATGGATTTAAGTATTCACAGCTTGAAAATATTCTTTAAAAAATAATAATCCAAAAACCAAACCTTGATTTTGCCACCTTATATAAGGGACACCATTTTTCTATGCCACTGCATATAATGGGAGTATCCCATTGAGTATCCATGGATTCTGGTATCCACAGGGGTTCCTAGAACCAAACCCCAGTGAATATGAAGGGACAACTGTACAAGCAAAACAAAGCAGAGTATCTTCATATAAAACAATATATGTAGACTTAAACATCAGGAAGAACTTCCAGACAGTAAGAACTGTTTGGCAGTGGAATGCACTGCCTCGTAGTGTGGTGGTGTCTCCTTCTTTGGAGGTTTTTAAACAGAGGCTGGATGGCCATCTGTTAGGAGTGCTCTGATCGTGTATTCCTACAGGGCAGGGGGTTGGACTGGATGGTCCCTGTGTCTCTTCCAACTCTATGATTCTATACAAATTAAAAGAAAACTTGAAGAGACAGAACATTTTCAGAAGTACCCAGAAGGCAAAAATAAATCCAAGAAAGATACAAATTCACAAATGGAGAAAACCATAAGGTTACAGTAATCCATAGGATTACTGCAATGGACCAGTTCTCTCATCCAAAGGTTCTGGGACTCCTCTGTAGCCTCTCCTTTCCTTACAAGCCCAAGACATCAATTGCCAGGCTCAGTCCTCCCCAGTGTCTAATAATGTGTGTGTGTGCCTTCAAGTTGCCTGTTGACTTATGGCTACCACATGAATCTCATTGGATTTTCTTAGGCAAGGAATGCTCAGAGATGGTTTGCCATTGTCGTCCTCTTAAATATAGCCTACAGTCCCTGATGTTCTTGGCAACCTTTCATCCAAGCAGTAACCAGGGCTGAATGTGCTTAGCTTCCAAGATCAGCTGGATCTGCTGCCTTCAGGGTGTTGAGGCCCTTATTTTCTCCAGTATCAGAGAGAGTATACCTTGTATACCTTTTGCTGAGGGAGTTGGGACACGAATGTGAGGGTGCTCTTGCCCTCATGTTCTGCTTGTGGGCTTCCTGATTGCTGTGGAAACAGGATTCTGGTCAAGAGCCCTTTCACACTTCTCAGTTATAGCAATTTGATTCCACGTCAGTGTGTGGAATTGCAGGACAGTTGGATCCCTGTATCCACAACGATTCAGTTCCCGGACTTATTGTGGATACTGGAAAATGTGGATAATAGTGAAACCTATTAAAATATAGTACTTCTGGATAAACATACCATAGAGTTGCATTGGAGGACATAGAAGATGCCTAGAGAGGACACCTCTCTAGGCATTTTCCAGCAAGATGCTATGGCATGTGTCCCTATTTTTTTCAGCCATGAATAACTGAAATCATGGATATTGTTTCTGCAGATATGGGATCCAACTGTATAGGCAGGAGTATTTAGAGCCCTAGAGCTTCACCAAACTACAGACCCCAAGATTATGTGGGATAGAGTCATGGAGATTAAAGTGGAATCCTAGTGTTATAATTCTGTAGTGTGAAAGGACCCCAGCTGGAATGTTGTGGAAACAGAATTCTGAACAGGTCTGATCTAACACAATTCTTTTTGTGTTCTTAACTAGCATCCCTAGATTCTGTGCTCACATTCTACCTCCTACTGGGATATAATGCCCATAGCCAAGCCTTACATATGTAATGGCTGAGATCCTACATTGGGGCTGTAGGATCATGTAGTTACACATTGATGGTTTAATCCCTGTTTATGACATTCCCATTTATCAGTGGCATGGGAGGAGGGGAGAATGGGAGGGCTAGCACTCTGTAGCTTGAGCTTTTCTGTTTTCTCTCATTAAGCTATTGCAACTCAATAGAGGCAGTCCAAGATATTAGGTTACCCGAGGCTGAAAACTGTTGCTTCCCTACTGTAGTTAAAAGAATAATAATAAACTAAATGAGAGTCTGCTATAATTGGTCCATTTCAATTAACAATAAAGTAGATATTCCTTCAGAGCTATCTCTAGTTGATTAGTGCCTGATTGTTGAAAGACTGTTTCATAGTGAACCAGTATAACATGATTGTCAGAAAAGGTAGATTTTTCTTCGGTGATAATGGCCAAAAACTGGCATCATGCTGGGACCACAGCACCAGTGTGGCAGAACATCCTTCCCTTTTCTCTCCATTGTAGTTCTCCATGCCACCTGAAAAACAGTTCCAGACGGCTTCTCAGCCCCCGAGAGCTGGTTTTGGGAAGCTGGGGTGTTACCTATCCTGACACTCCCAGTTCCATATCTATATTAATAATTGGCAATATTTAATAATTAGGTCAAATGTGGCCTTCCACTCACTGCAGCCATTAAAGCTGGAAAATTCCAACAAATTACAAGGACTAGCATTCAGACTCAGTCAGGTATGCACTTAAGGAGGGGCCACTAAATTCTAAAGAAATGCTAATTCACAAGACAGCTGAAGGCACATTCACCTGGCTAATCCTATCAGCCAAGGCTGGGAGATGCAAACCTGTAAACAACCCTCCTGCCATCATCCTTTGTAAACAAAAGAAGTTGCTTCCTCCCGTTCCATCTCAAAGTATCCGCACATTAAGATGTCATTAACATATCCAGAGTGCCTTTGTCTCACCTTGAGCAACTCTGACAAGCATTGTCTCCTATTATAGTTTCCATACCCTGGAGGCAGGTATTGACTATAAAGACCGTTCCAAAATTCCACTCAAGTGCGCACAGTTCATCTTCCTCTCGACTCCACATCAAACTGTGTACCCAAGCTCATGGATCCCCTTCCTGTGGACACTAAGTCTGTCTGTGAAGTCATTCCTGTTCTGGACCCCCATTCCGTGTGTTTCTTCTGTGACCTCATCTCTACAGGACAGGTGTCGTATCTCCCACAAACAACTCCCTTCACTATTCCTATATCTTAGTATTTCCCTCTTCATTTGCTAATCTTGTGTGAATGTTTGATGCCTGAATGTGTGCATGAATGCTGTTATTATTGTTTTTCTCAAATAAAGATCAAATTATTGTCTATGTAGCTATACGTCTCCTCCTGATTACTGATATACAAAGGTCAAAAGATCCGCTGTCTGTTGATCCCTCTTTGCATAGCCAAGCCAAATTTAATTCCCCAAATTAATGTCGATATTTCGAGGGTCTCTAAGACCCCTGAGCATAGAGGGTAATGGGGGGAGCACTGTTGTGGGGAAAGGTATTTGCCTTCTCCTATTTCTCCTGGATTCTACTGTTCCACCAGTTGAAGCCCTGCACTAGATACTTCCCACTATCAGGACTAATTATAGAAGATCTTATACTCTTCTATAGTATAAGTAGTCCCTTGACAAGATGATGAAATTGTGCTGTTTTGTAAAACTGAGTAACATTTATTCTGCATTTTCAAACCAAAGAATCCCCTGCATTGTAGGCCCTGGAAGGGTGAAAAATCAAACATTTTATCATCCTGTTTATTGATGTAATGAGGTAACTTGTCTGCCTTAAATGATCCCAGATGCACTTCAAATCTGGTGAAAAATCTAAAATGCTTGCTAACTACCCTGGTGTGACTGGACATTAAAACCCCATCACTCATGTTCTCTAAAATATTCCCCTCCCCCATAATTTCATCCCAATTATTATCCGTTGTGATAGCTGCTCTGGTACACATTGAATAACAAAAGATCAATTTTCTTAAGTGTTCTATGATCCAATAAATCAGGAATCATGCAGCTGGCAATGCTTTGCTCCCTCACATTTTTTGCAAAATTTCCAATGTGTTCTTCCTTCTCCCCACCCCCACTCTCTCACACACAGAGGGGGTCTCTAGACTCTGAACATCCTCTTCATAGAATTTGAGGATAATACTTTTTGTCCCAACAAGATCCTGTGGTGATTCACCTTATTCAGAAAGAAGGGGGGCAATAACTCCAAAAACTACATGGCTTTCCCTGAAGTTTTTAAAACAATGCATGGGAATGTGCATTAGCACTTGGTAGGACAACTGATTTGCATCACTGCACATTCTCAGAGAGGGAGAACCTGGAGAGCGGATTGGTCAGATATGCAGGGGGGTGAGCTTTCCAGTAAGAAAGCAGCTGGAAGTGCTAGGTTGGATTTTCACATTAGTGATTGTGTGCTTTTTTGCTGCACTGAGGTGCCCAAATAACTTTTTTAAGCAGAAGGTTGCACTTGCACACCTGTGGTTTAAAGATTTAAAAAAAAAATACTGTGCAGCGGTGGCAATGTGTGAAGAATACAATTACAAGATCATAATTAAAATTAACTAAATAAAATATATGCCTAAACCTGACGTAAATAACATACGGTATGTGTGGAGAATAGTAACATGCTAATTTACTTGGCCACCATTGTGATTTGCAGGTGTAATAATGCGCAGGAATCAGCATTATATGTTCTCATCTAGTCAAGCTGAGAGAGAGAGGGAGAATTTTCTCTATTTTAATTAAGCTCAAGATATAGGCACCAACAATAACTGAAATGCATGTACCAGTTTTTATACATTTTACACAGTTTTTACACACCTGGATGTTGTTTCAAAACCTTTTCCTACATGGAACCACTTTTTGCATAGGGGGGTTTGCCGCTGGCTGGTAGGCCTTTTTGCGGCCCAGCCAGCCGGCCCGATCACCAGCCCTCCTGTCCCACCCCCACCCGCTCGGCCTTGTCGCGTGGCGGGGGGGCTGGCCGCATGGCACGGCCATGCGCGCTGTCATCTTCCCTTTCTCCTTCCCAACAGCCCTTGTGGCTGGGAGGGAGAAAGAAAGGGGACCAATCAGGAACGGGCTCGTTCAGCCCTGATTGGCCAGGTAAGGGTGGGAATCTGGGCTTAAAAGGCCGCGCAGAGTTGCGGCCCTCTGTGGAGGCGGCGACAGAGGCAGCAGCAGCGTGCTCCATCGTGCCTACGAGAAGACCCGCCCACCCTCCCTTGGTGCTAACTCTAAGTCGCAATTTGCGGGCAGATGTATTGGGTCATGATAGGTAGGAAGAATCAGGGGTCTCCGTCAAGTGCAAGTTCAAGTGAAAGTTCAAGTTCAAAGGAGGCCCCTGCTAAGTTTGCTAACATGTTCTTGTTTACAGGGGAGGAGAGAGCGTCGGGCGGGCGGCTCGGCCAGTGGCCCTCTCCTCTTAAAGGGGATCGGGATGGACTGATCCCAGCTCTGCCCACATGGGTGGGCAGCGATGAGATCACGACCCATACATTGCCGCCAACCATTTAGCTTGCAAGTTGCGGCCATTTTATTGCCAAATATATTTATTCAAATCTACCTCAACATGTATCCACATTTACTAACCTGTACCTAGCATTGTATTCTGAAGTTTTGCTATTTTGTAGTCAATACAAAGTTAATAAAAATTGTGTGTCTGTGTTTTATTTAGGAGGGCAGTGGGGCTGTACGGACTGGGTCCGCAAGACGAGAATAACATTTGAATCAACGCTTAGGAGTGCATGCTTTTCTGTTTTCTTTTAATTGTTGTACTGTGACTCAGCTCCTCGTCCAATTGTTTTCATACTTGCATTAATAATTACAAGTAAGTATTTGGTACATCTTTAACTAAGACCATTCATGTTTTGTCCAAAATGTTGTTGGGGAAGGAGAAGGTACTGAAGAAACATCCATGACGGTTCTTAGCCCTGTAATAAAATGCTTGGTTTGTGTGCATTTAAATAAATCTAAGCCTCCACAGAGAGCCTGGAAGCCAAAAATGATGGGTGTGTGTCTCTGTGTCAGCATATTGAATTGAAGCAATAAATACAGTTGTGTTACAATAGCTAATAAATGTGTAATTGTTCTTGAGCTAGGCAGAAGTACGGTGTGGAATTTCTTCTCTTTAGGATGAGAAAGAGGACAGACTAGTTTTTTGTGGGAGAAGCTGACCACCTGGACATGTGCTTTTCCAGCAGAATACAGAACAGGTATCTGGCAGGAATTGGTAGCCAAAGACAAGAAGCACATGTACCATGAAAGGTGAAGCACTTACAGCAACTAACTTTCTTTTAGAAAGCCAATTACCATCAAGCTGTAATTGTTTTGGGATGGGTTATTCTTTCTGTATTTGTTTTAGTCCCTGTGATTTCCCCAACTCATGGTGCTTTCTTGCTGTATGTGAGGGTGGGAGTATCAGAAGGAGGGGCCCTAGCATCCCAAAGAGGGGATGTTGACAAGGCAAAGTTCTGTCCATAGAATGCCTCTGTGCAGCTTAATGTTTGGCACTAGAACAACGCTCCGGCTCCAGCGACAGAACTGCTGAAATCTGGTGAGGCTCTGCAGCCAAACCACTGCATTCTGACTTCTCCCTTTTTATTGATCCTGGTTTTATATTAAAGCACCCAGCTGTGCATAAGACCAATCTGCTGCTGAGTGTTAATAATAGCTGCTTTCATTTGGACTGTACTTAAGCAGAGGTATTGATCCTGAGAGAGTAAATATTTATAAAAGGCAAGTTCGAGCCCCATTTTAAACTCCTGGTTGTTTTAGGACTGTGTCTGCCCATCTACCACAAAAGAAGGAAAGAGCCCAGTTTGTATGACTTTTGGGGGAGAGGGTAGTTATCTGGATAATTTGTTTTGCAATTGTATGTTATAGTTTTATGTTTATTATTCCTTCCTTCCCTATGTGTGTGTTTATGTATACACTTATTTTAGATTGTATGCCTTTGGCAGGACCCAATGGTTTTGGGGTTTTTTTTTTTTGTTTGTTTGTTTTACTGTAAAGCACCATGTACATAGATGGTGCTATATAAATTGATGATGGTGGTGGTGGTGGTGGTGGTGATGGTGATGATGATGATACTGTTCAAAGCATTGGGCTAAATCAGGGGTGGGTTCATGAGCGCCTTCAGATGTTGTTAGACTGCAACTCCCAGCAGCCCCATCCAGCATAGCCAATTGTGAAGCATGCTGGGAGTTGCACTCCAGCAATTTCTCCAGGGTTGCATAATAAAAAGGCAACAAATTCTTATTTGATTTATTACTATATTGTTATTATTATTCTTCCCTTTATGGCTTCCATGGCCTTAAAAAGTCCGTCTGTTTTAATAGAGTCCTTCTTGTCTGTAGTTAACCGATTTTCAGACTACACTGTTATAGTGTTACTATTCCACTTTAACTGCTCTGGCTTCCTGCTGTGGGATTCTGGGGTTTGTAGTTTAGTGAGGCCTAAGATCTCTCTGGCTGAGAGTTGTAAATGCCCCTCCCTAAACTGCAAATCCCAGGATTCAACAGGAGGCAGACATAGCAAATAAAGTGGAATAGTAACACTATAACAGTATTGTCTGAAAATCTAGCCCCTCTTTTACTATTGCCACTGCTAAAAAAGGAAGCCCTTGTAACGGATTAATTTGTGAGTAGTTTTAATGGCAGCATGTCATTAGTTTTAATTGCCACCATCACCCCGATTTCTTCCACTTAAAGATTCTCCACTTGAGGGAGGTATTGGTGTGACACTTTTCCTCTGGTCTTTTGCTTTTGGTCTGATCCCTCTTGCCTGCTTCTTCAGAGTCTCTGCTGTCTTTGCCTAACTTTGTGGGGTGGAGGGTGGAAGTAAAGAGGAGTTTGGGGGCTTGTGGCTAATGTGGAGCTGGGGGCTTGGGGCTATGGGGTTATTGGCTGGGTCTCTCAGCACACAGTGGGGTGGTGGTGCAGAAACTTTGAAACTCCTTGCTGCTGTTTGCCACTAATTTTCAACAGCGGACCAAACCACTATGTAACTGTACCACTGAATTTGAGTGGTGCCTCGTTTTTGCTTTATTTTGCAGAGCTTGGCGGGATGCAAAAAAAAAAAAAAAAGAAGAAGAAGAAGAAGAAGGGGATACGGGGCTGTATGAGGCCCATAGACCACAATTTTTCCTCCCTTCCTCTAAAGCTTCATGTCTAAATAAGGAATGTTAGTGCCTGCCAGAGGCACAGTTGCAGAGGTTTTTGATTATACAGTACTTACATGCTTTGGGCAGGTTCAGACATGCAAAACTTGCTCATTTCCCCCACACGATCCTGTGTGTAGCAACACAGTAACATGGAGAAATATCCATGTGAATCACGCACTTCATTCCTACTGTTGTAGCTGCACTATCCCCCCCCCCAAAAAAACCCACAACCGTTGCAGGAAACTCCATGAACCTATTTTATTCCTGCTAGCATAATCTGGGGTCCCTCTACACCACACAAATACACTGCTGTATTCCACTTCAGCTGTGATAGCAACACACTATGAAATCCTGGAGTTTGTACCTTGGGGAGGCACTAGATCTCTCTGGCTGAGAATTCTAAATGCCCCTCCCTAAACTGCCAATCCTATGATTCCATGGGATGTTGCCATGGCAGTTAAAGTGGAATATAGTGCAATAATTGTTTAGTTTGAATGGGCCCCTGGTGTAGGATATAAGAGATCTTAACATGTGTGAGTAGGCCTTCAGCTATGAATCTATGGTATCATATTTAATGGAAAGATTAACTAATTGCATAATCAAACTTTTAATAATGTCAACTCAGAATCATTAAGGAAATTAAAGTATGCTCAAGATTGTGGCAGAGACATTCAGAGGACTGCAACCACTCCATTTTCCAGCTCCACAGATCCTGTAGGCTATAACAACCCATTTTTAAAAAATGAAACTAGATATGACCACAGTTTGAGGCCTAAACTGGTTTTTAAAAAGCCCAGCACTTTTCTGCCTGTGTATACTCTTTTTTAAAACTTAAAACATACAACAAACATAATTCATTCTTTCCTTTATAATAAATGATACATAATTTTCATCTTAATTATTGACATAAATTAATTATTGTCCACACTACTACAAAGTGCTCCTCACCCCCTGAACCATCTATAGCATTTATTTATTCCATTTCCAAAATTGCAATGACTCTGTTGGAGGTGTATGCCCCCTTTTCCCTTAAAAATTTTTTTAAAAAAATCTACAAATGGCTTCCATATTTCATCAAAATGACTACTTTTCCATAATCCTTTTTTAACTTTAAGTCTACATGTTAATTTATTATTAATAGCAGCATCTCAAACTTCTCTATACCATTCCTCTATTTAATAAACACCTTGACTCTTCCAGTTTCTGGGTGTCATTAATCTTGTTGTAATCAAATCCTTAATAACTTGGGTGCAGTTCACCTTGTCGTAAATTGATAATCATGCAATATCTGGACACATTTGTAGATCTTGTCTTGTTGTCTCTCTTACCTCTTTAAATACCATTTGCCAAAATTTCTGTACATATTTACAACTCCACCACATGTGGATATAGGTCCCTTTTTCCTGGCATCCCCTCCAGCATAACATTGAGTAATTTTGATCTATTTGACTTAATCTTACTGGTGTCAGGTACCATCTCCATACCAATTTATAATAATTTTCTTTTATTCGCCCAGTGTATGCTCATAAGGGCTTCTGCTGGGGCTATATCAAATCATAAAAGGACAACAAATAAATACATAATATAATGGTACATAATATAACAATACATGAAATGGAAGGCATGCCCTATGCGGAGCAGCATATGGAGCTGGGTAAGTTTAGCCTGGAGAAGAGAAGGTTAAGAGGGGACATGATAGCCATGTTTAAATATTTGAAGAGATGTCATATTGAGGATGGAGGAAGCTTGTTTTCTGATGCTCCAGAGACTAGGACATGGAGCAATGGACTCAAACTACAGGAAAATAGATTCGACCTAAACATTAGGAAGAACCTCCTGGTGGTAAGAGCTGTCTGACAATGGAATGTGCTATCTTGGAGTGTGCTGGTCTCCACCTTTGGAGGTTTTCAAACAGAGGCTGGATGGCCATATGTCGGGAGTGCTTTGATTATGTATTCCTGCATGGCAGGGGGTTGGACTAGATGGCCCTTGTGGTCTCTTCCAACTCTATGATTCTATGATTATTACACAAGTTCATTGTCTGTGGCCTGTTTGTGTTCTAAAAGGTTTTTCACTCTGCAATCTTCTTCATGTGCTAAACTGCATGGATATTAAATTACCCCTTGAACAGGTCACAAGAGATTGTAAAAAGTGTTGTTCTCTATAGTAGTAGCCTAACAAATTCTGAGATGGGTGGGTGGCTTACAAAAATGGTTGAATGAAAAGATGAGCATCTCCCTCACACTAGATTTGGCACACTTCCTCTTTGTTTGTACAGTTGTGAAATGGGCTTGAGGGAGAAAATAAGGCAAACCTTTTGAAAAGAGACATTTGCAGTTTTACCAGCAGAGTCTGGGAAAATAGAGAAAGGTCTTCAGCCAGGCACAACTAAAGTGACACTATGCTGTCACTGAACAATGCTAGTCAAACACAGAGAGGTGCCAGTTCCAAATATCATTAAACTACATCAAACAGCTAAAAATATATATAAATATAACCCAACCCTTAGACATTCCAGCCACGAGCCTTATTGTGGCTGCAGGCTGAATGTGGTTCAAGCCTGTAGTGGCTGGGTGATTGTAGTGGCCATGTCAGTGGGGCAGTGAATCCAGGTTTTAATCTGGATTGTAAAGCAGCTGTCCAAGGTTCTGAACCTATTTTGGAGACAGGGTTCTGCACGTGAAAAAGCTCAGACTAAGTTTTGGAATGGATTTGCTGCCCAATTGACATTGGAGGCCACCACTGATACAACCACTTCGTGCTGGCATAGGATGTGCTCATGCTTCTTTTGTGCTTTTGGGTGCAAATAATCCAAACAGCAGAACATCAAGGGAGCCACTACAATGTGCTCTTATAGTCAGTGCAAGAGAGAAAAGGGGGAAGGAAAACATCTTGATTCTCTTATGTATTCCCTGTTGTTTTACAGTAAACACAAGGCACATCCAGAGTGCAATCCAGAACTGTTATTATCCAGCTTTTCATTTCCCTATTCTTAGTTATATTAATCAGGAGTGGGAGGGGAGTTTAGCTAGTATCCTCTGTGCCACAGGCACTGCAATCAATAACTATATCTGTTATTGTGAAGAAGGCAGAATGGAGAGACCTGAATCCCTGATGTGGAAGAAAAGCCTGTTTGTGCTTAATACATTGGAGAAACTGTTCAAGAACAGTTCATCCATGTGAAAAATGTGACTGCTCTCTTGCTGCCAAGTTCAGTAAGTCTTAGTATGATCAGCTATGTTAAGTGCCAATTCTGCAAGTTAAAGCTGCCTGGAGGCGGTTTCAAGTTATGCACCCAATATTTCTGCATTAAAAGGGGGGGAAAGACTTGCTTATTTGGGTCAGGTATGTCATGACCCTGTTCATTCTACATGTGCATCTGGCAAGTTCTGCAGAATTTGTACTTAATTCCAAGAAATGGAGTGCTGAGATAGTAATTTAAACACATGTTGAAAATCTTTTCATTCATACTGAACTTCTGTTTCCCAATATTTGTGATTTCATTTGTTAATTTTGGAGGGAAAACCATCCACAGCACACATTGGCATGAATCCTGTTAGTATTCCCAACCAGAGTAGAACCTTTGAATCAATGAGATTTACATAAGCAACATTCAATAATTGATTTAATTAGTCTGCCCTAGTTTTGTTGGTGTTATATTCCTTCAAGTTGACTTGTGGTGACTGTATTCTAGGGTTTTCTTGGCAAGATTTATTCAGAGGCGGTTTGCCTTGGCCTTCCTCTGAGGCTAAGAAAGAGTGTGACTTACCCAAAGTCACTCTGTTGGTTTCCATGGCTGAGCAGAGATTAAACCCTGGTGTCCCAGAGTCCCAATGCAGCACTTAAATCACTACACCACACTTGTTCTCCTACTCTGGTTCAGATTAAGCAACACAGCTAAACAATACATACAGCTAAGCAAGATTTCATAGCCCCATCATCTAGTTACCTTAGTTATTAAACAGGCCATAGCATTATTATTTATCTTTCATAATTGTGCCCTACCATTCCTCAGAAGTGCTCAAGGTAGAATTAATGGGGTTGTCATATGTTATCTTTCCAACAACACCATCTAGCAGATAGCGGCTTACATAAGGCTGTTCAGTCCTATGGAATCCTGCGATTAGCAGTTTTGGGAGGAGTGTTTAGAACTCTCAGATGGAGAGGTGACCAAACTACAAACCCCAGGATTCCATGGGATGTTGCCGCAGTAAAATAATATAATTGTGTGATGTGAAAAGGCCCTTGGTCTAATGGAAGTCAGATGAATGGGTCTGTCTCTACCTGTTGAACACACTCCAGAAGAGGATGTCTACTGGGGAAGTTGAAAGCAGAGAAGGTTACCTTCAGTAGTAAAAACACTGATTGCCAAAGTCATAGGAGAAACATCATAGAATTGTGGAAGAGACCACAAGGGCCATCCAGTCCAACCTCCAGCCATGCAGGAAATCATGATCAAAGCATCCCTGACAGATGGCCATCAAACAGAGGCTGGATTGCTATCTGTCGGGGATGCTTTGATCAAGATTTCCTGCATGGCAGGGGGTTGGACTGGATGGCCCTCGTGGTCTCTTCCAACTCTACAATTCTATGATTCTATGATTCTAAGCCTCTTTTTAAAGACCTCCAAGGAAGGAGATCCTACCACGCTCCGAGGGAGTGTGTTCCACTGCCGAACAGCTCTTAATGTCAAAAGTTCCTCCTAATGTTGAGGTGGAATCTCTGTTCCTGGAGCTTGCATCCATTGCCCCGTGTTCTAGTCTCTGGAGCAGCAGAAAACAAGCTTGCTCCATCCTCAATGTGACACCCCTTCAAATACTTAAATAGGGCTATCATATTGCCCCTTAACCATCTTTTTTCCAGGCTAAACATACCCAGCTCCCTAAGTCTTTCCTCATAAGGCATGGTTTCCAGAACTTTCATGATTTTAGTCGCCCTCCTCTGGACATGCTCCTATTTGTCCATATCCTTTTTGAATTGTGGTGCCCAGAACTGGACACAGTATTCTAGGTGAGGCCTGACCAAGGCAGAATAGAGTAGCACTATTACTTCCCTTGATCTAGACACTATACTTCTATTCTATTTGTAAAGGCCAAAATCACATTGGCCTTTTTAGCTGCCACATCACACTGTTGACTCATGTTCAACTTGTGGTCTACTAGGACTCCTAGATCCCTTTTGCATGTAGTCTCTTTCAGGCAGGCCTCCCCCATCCTATATCCATGCATTTCGTTTTTCCGCCCTAAGTGCAGTACCTTACATTTCTCCGTATTGAATTTCATTTTGTTAGCTTTGGCCCAGCTTTCTAGTCTATTCAGGTCAGTTTGAATTTGGATCCTGTTCTCTAGGGTATAGCTACTCCTCCTAATTTGGTGTCATCTGCAAATTTGATAAGTATACCCCTAATTCTGTCATCCAAGTCATTAATAAAGATGTTGAATAGCACTGGGCCCAGGACAGAACCTTGTGGCACCCCACTGGTCACATCTTTCCAAGATGAAGAGGAGCCACTGCTGAGCACCGTTTGGGTTCAGGCTGGAAGTTATAGAAAAGATCTCTTCTTCAGATCCTGATAGGCTGTTTCAGTCAGAGTAGACAATACTATGATAGACAGGCAAATAATTTGACCTAGTATCTTTAAGGTGACTTCCTATATTTCTAAGGCAGGATTGGGGAACTTTAGACTCTTCAGATGTTCTGGACTAAAATTCCCACAATCCTGTAACCTTGGCTATACTGGGTGGGTTTGATAGGAAACTCAGAAGGGATTGAGGCAGCCCAACTTTCCTTTGGAGGGAATTCCCCAGTCATAGAGCTTCTACAGGGAAAGTCCTGTCAAGTGTACCCTCCAACCAAGCCTCATAGGGTGGCAGGATACACAATAGGACTTCTGCTGAGGACGTCAGATTTTGGACAGGTTCATATGTGAGGAGGTGGTCTTTAACAAATCCTGCTCCTAAGCTGTTTAGCATTTTGTAGATCAAAACTAGCATCCTGGATTGGACTTGGAAACAATCAGCCTGTGTACTTCTTATAATAGCAATGTCATATAGTCTCTAAAACATAAATTTGACAACAGTCTGGCTGCTGTATTTTGCACTAGTTTTAGCTTTTCAGAGAAGTCCTTCTGAAGGGCGGCCCTATATAGAGCACATTGTTGTTATTGTGTGCCTTTAAATGGTTTACAACTTATGGTGACCCTAAGGTGAACCTATCATAGGGTTTTCTTGGCAAGATTTGTTCAGAGGGAGGTTTGCCATTGCCACCCTCTGAGGCTGAGAGAGTGTGCCTTGCTCAAGGGCACCCAGTGGGTTTCCATGTTCAAGCAGGAATTCAAACCCTGTTCTCCAGAGTCCTAGTCCATCACTCAAGCTGTTATGTTACACTGAGGAGATTATCAGACACGGCTAATGTGGAGTCAGCGTAATGCCAGCATAACGCTAAAGGATGCCAATATCAGATGACATTGTCCTTTTGCGTTCTGCTGGTGTCAATAGATCCCCTCATTCCATTTTGGTGCTGGCATTGCTGGTGTGTAAAACCTTGGGCTATTTAAATCCCATCACTGCAGCGGGAATGGCCGGTCTAGCGTGAACACTTCTGGCTGAGATTGGGACATCCAGGTAAGTCTTTTTATGACCCTCCCCAGGTTACTTGGGAGTTTTAAATTGTGTTTAGGTTCTTTGTGTAACTTTTAATACTTTATTTTTCTTTTTCTTTTTGAATTTCCCACGCTCACGTCTTCTCATGAGAATGGGTGGGGTTTCATGCACTTACCTTCTCTCAATGATGGGAGAGAAGGTAAGTGTGGTGGGGAGTGTTATTGTTTCAGGACAAGGGCGTGACTGGAGATTGTGGGACAGGAACACTTTTTGTGTTTCTGTCTGATAATCGCATGGCTCTCATGGAACACATTACAACAGTCTATTTGGGATATAATTAATATATGAACCACTGTGACCAGATTCACCCCTCCTAGGAATGGTGTTACCATTCATAAATCCCCCCCCCAACATTTTATAGGTACATCACCACTTTTAATGTATTACTTCCCAACTCTGGCCAAAAATATTTGGAAGGCCTAGGTTTCCCTACTCCTGCCCCTAGGCAAAGCTGAAACTGGGCAGGTAAGCATGATCCCTCATGGCCTCAGCTGGAACCAATTGCAGACATGATAGGGTCCTGAGCAAATCTGCTAGTGGGAAGATTTTGGTCCTCCAGATGTTTTGGACTTTGAGAATCCCTGACCATTAGCCATGTTAACTGAGATATCTGGGTAAGGGGATCTTGTAGCACCTTTGAGACTAATTGAGAGAAAGAAATTGTAGCATAAGCTTTCATAGACTTGAGTGTTTACCACACAGAGGTCCAAAGGTGCAATGATTCCATCATGTAAATAACGAAGAACAAGCGAGTATTGCGCTTTTTGTACACCACATTTGTGGGCTATGCCCCTCCTTTCCATCATTTTCCCATTTATGCGTCAATCTCCTCCTTCTTGCATCACTTCCTTGATTGTGCACATGCGCAAGTTTGTAGATCTTGCTGTGTTCACGTTTGTATTTCGCGCGATCTCGTGATAATTCAGCCTCTGCCTGGTATTTTTGTCAATTAGCGCATGCGTACTTAGCAGCATGTTTGGCGCTATTATATGACAAACACTTTCAGGGTGGGCTATTTCCACGTTCAGTATTCCCGTCACTTGATTTCACTGATCAGCTTTGTTGATCTATGCTTCTTTAACATGCTGGAGAGAGCTGGCAAGGCAAGCCTCTCTGTTTTCCACTTTTCCCTGTTTTACTGTTCATGCATACACAGTAAGAGATTCTGCAGAGCTTCAAGGGAGGCTGCCCTCTGGGTCATGAAGGCAGCAGCCCCAGCCACCCACCCACTCAAAGCAAGGGCTCCCTGAAGCTTGCTTGGCTCCCTCCATTCCCTCCACTGTCCCTCGCCTTGGCAAATACATTCACTCTCCCCACCCATCCTCCCTCCCGCCGCCTTGCAGCTAGCTCAGCTTTGTGGTGGAGAGGGGTCTTCCTCTTCATCTCCCTGCTTCTCTTTGCAGGTTTGGGGGGACGCTCCCAAGCCCACCCCAGTCTGTGGGGAGTGTCTGTGTCTGAGGGTAGCTGGGTGTCTGCAACTGAGCGAGTGTGCCTGAGCGAGATTGCGCGCTCTCCCCTTCCTCTCTCTCTCTCTCTCTCTCCCTGCAGCCGCCTCAGGCTCCCTTTCAGCTCTGTCAGGCTTTGGGGCTCTGGGCATTGGTGCAGAGCTTCTCCTGGGTCTCAATGAAATGGCCACCAGAAGCTGAATTGGGAAGACTGTAGGGGCAGAGTGAATACTGAGCAGCCCAGATACGCCCTTGCGTGATCACGTGATGAAGAGTAGACAGAACAAGCACGCAGTTTCGCACCACATGTGTTTTTCTTTTGGGAGTTTTGCCCAATCAAGGGCTATTGATGGGGAAAGATCATCAATTAGTTGTAGCGCACCAGAAATCAAATGGAGATGGAGGGAAGACTGAATACATACGGTGTTGTGTGGGCTGCGGAAATACAACCAAATACTGTAGCACTTTCATGACGGAAAAAGCATTGTGTAGTAAACGGCTTGGTCTGCTTCCTCAGATGCCATCTGGGGGGGGGGCAAAAGTTGTCAACTACTGGCCACAATCCTACATTATTTCAGTATAGTCTAAATAATAGTTTGCTGAGATATGCTACTCTAGCATTACACAACTCCTATATGGAATAGTAGCACTGTTCAATACACATCCATGAATGAACCCCATTGCACATGCAAGTTGCTCAATGTACATTTTGTGCATCTGCATGCACAATGTTACCACATGAGCAACTCCACTTCCAGCTCTGCCAGCAGAATATGACTCCTACACAATGTCAAATTGTTGTTTACTGCCATCAAGTCAACTTCAACTTATGGCAACCCCATGAATGAGAGACCTCCAAGTCATCCTATCATCAACAGCCCTGCTTAGGTCCTCACGTCCTCTCATGATATGCCCAAAGTACGTCAATCTCAGTTTAGTCATCTTGGTTTCTAGGGAGAATTCAGGCTTGATTTGCTCTAGGATCCATTTATTTGTCTTCTTGGCATTCCATGGTATCTGTAGGAGTCTTCTCCAGCACCACATTTCAAATGAGTTGATTTTCTTCCTATCAGCTTACTTCACTGTCCAGCTTTCACAACCATTACATGGAAATTGGAAATACAATGGCATGGACAATCCTAACTTTAGTATTCAATGATATATCTTTACACTTCAGGATCTTGTCTAGTTCCTTCATACCTGCCCTTCCAAGTCCTAGTCTTCAGATTTCTCAACTACAGTGTCCATTCTGATTAATGACTGAGCCAAGGTATGGAAAATCTTGAGCTACAGTATGTCAAAGTATTCATCACCTATTTTAAAGTTATGTTAATTATCTGTGGTAATTATTTTTGTTTTCTTAATGTTTAACTGTAAACCTACCTTTGCACTTTTTTCCTTGACTTTCATCAGTAATTGTTCCAAGTCTGTGCTATTTTCTGCTAATAGCATGGTGTCATCTGCATACCTTAAATTGCTGATGTTCCTTCCTCCAACTTTCACGCCTCCTTTCTTCAAGTCTAATCCTGCTTTATGTATGATACGTTTAGTGTACAAGTTAAACAGGATGATAAAATGCAGCCTGGCCCTCTTGCCAATTGGAAACCATTCTGTTTCTCTGTATTCTGTCCTGATGGTAGCCTCTTGTCCTGAGTACAAGTTACACATCAGGATAATAAAATGCTGTGACACACCCATTTCATTAAGAGATATCCATAGTTTTTCATGGTCTACACAACTAAAGGCTTTGCTACAATCCATAAAGCAGAGGCCAATTTTCATCTGTAATTCTTTGCTGTACTCCATTATCCAATGTATGTTTGCAATATGATCCCTATTGCCTCTTCTTTTCCTGAACCAAGCTTGGACATCTGGTATTACTTGCTCCACATATGGTCCATGTTGTAGAATTTCAAGCATCACTTTGCTTGCATGGAAAATTAATGCAATGGTCTTGTGGTTACTGCAATCCCTGGTTTCCCCCTTTGGGGGGATTGCAATATATATTGAACATTTCCAATCTGTGGGCCATTCTTTTGTTTTCCATATTTGTTGACAGATTCTAGTTAGAATTAGAGTAGATTCTTTCTCTGTAGCTTGAAGCAGCTCTACTGGTATGCCGTCTGTTACTGATTTATTTCTCCCAAGTGCTCTGACTATAGCTTCCACTTTATTTTCTAAGACTGTAGGTTTATGTTCAAATAGTTTTTCACCATATATGAACAGAGTACCTTACATATGCATACATCACTAACAGGATGCCAGCCACTGTGTGAGAAGACAAACAATAGTTTCCAATAATATTCACCCAGTTTACTTGATGGCTAACTGAACTTACTTAAAGTCAGTTCATGCATGTACATCTGCATACTTTGTTAACAGTCTTTGTTTCTTTCATACTTGACAATAAGAGGACATCCCATTGCCAGACTTGGACTCAATTTAGAAATTACATAGATTCTCAGACAACAACTTTGTGAGACAGATGATGCTGAGAGAACGTCTTCCAGATGTTTTTTTCTTTGGACAAACCCTCCCGGTACATTCTAATGTCCTTGAACAGGCTGCAATAGGGATCTATCTTTTCCTCTCTCTTTTTTTGTCTCCTCGGTGTAGAACAGGTGTTTCTTCTTGTTCTGTGCAGAATTCAGGGCAAGACTACTTAGCAAACAGCGAAGTCATTAAGACTTCGGTAGTATCCTTATCCACATATTGTTGCATAAATGTGGTCTAGAACAGAAGCCAATCCAATATTAATTAGAGATCCATTACTTATTTTAAACCAGGGGTGGGGAAAGTGTGGCATCCCCTAAGGCTATTGTGTAGACTCCAGAGATTTCTCAAGAACCTAGCAGGTTTGCAGAACAATTTTGCTAGAGCCCTGGACTACTACAGGCACAAAAGAGGCCTTTTTCCCCTAACAGGAAGTGACCTTCTGGTCATTTCCTGTTATAAAAAACAGCCTCTCCTAGGCCTAAAATGGCTCAAGGGTACTAAAACATGGTGAAATTACTCCAACCATCCTAGGGAATCCCCTGACCTCTGATAGTTGCCCACCCTTGTTTTAAAGGAAAGGAGGAAGAAAACAAAGAAATAAAAGAATATTAGTTGAATACAACTCTCCCTTTTCACTATGGAGTAATTGAAAAAGGTAATCTTCTTACATTCAAGAACTTCTGAAGGATAATATTACACTTCATTATTGAATGTAAAATACATGCCCCAAAGACTGTAAAATTGAAAACTATCAGTTTCCAGATAGGTGTAAATAACACCAGTACAAGATGGAGACCATGATCCTGCTTCTAATTTACTTCCATGTAAAAGGCCAATAGGACAAATTGTTTTGTATTGAGGGTAAATTATTGTTTTGTATTGGTGGTAAAAACTTACATTTTAACAGCACCTAAAAGTACAGGCCGGAATCAACACCAGTGCACTAAACCACTATGCCTGCAAACATGGCAACAGCAGGTAGAAAATGGCTACTGGTGTAGCGGCTGTGGAGAAAGTTAGGCACAGGGGAAGTATGCCCCTCAGATCCAGAAAACATTGTCTTCTTTCTCTTACCACCATGTCATAGCTCTGGAAAAAGTACAACTGCTAGTGTAGTGCACCAACCAGCAGGAGTCTGGCACATAATCTTTCTTTGAAAAAAAAAGAATCTTAAATTAAAAGGTTGTTGTTGTTGTTGTTGTTTGTGTGTGCCTTCAACTCATTTCTGACTTATGGCAACCCTAAGGCAAACCTATTATAGGGTTTCCTTGGCAAGATTTGTTCAGAGGGGGCTTGCCTTTGCCTTCCTCTGAGGCTGAGAGAGTGTGATTTGCCCAAGGTCACCCGGTGGGTTTCCATGACCGAGTGAGGATTCAAACTCTGTTCTCTGGAGTTGTAGTCCAGCACTTTAAACCACTACACCACGCTGGCTATTAAAACCAGTTTTGTCTAATTCGGAGCATGGATGTCAAATATAGATAGTTGGAGGTAGATGAGTTAGTTTATAATGCAAGGGAGAACCTGCCATGTCAGAATCCACTTCATTCCATCTTTACACCCAGCTCTCCTACAAGTATTGCCTTGGCACTACAAGAAAAAAGGAGAGTCTCATGTTGAACTTCTAGCTATTCCTGTGAAGCACAAGATTTAGATCTGCTCTGCTTCATGTACAGTAGTCAGTTTTAAATTACCTTTACATCTGTTCCTCACCCTGCACTTACCACCTCCTTTAATCTCCTCAAAGGTTTGTTTGCATCCATTGTGTATACGTGGTATGTGAGGGACACAGAGAGCATCTAGCCCAGTATTGTGAATTCTCTGAGAAGTAGGCTGGTCCCCAAAGACATTTTGCCATCTGAGGGAGGAAAGCATCTCTGCTCTCTTTACACAAGCAGCCAAGGTGTTCAGTCCTCTTGGTCTGAAAGAGATCCCCATCTTAGAATTATTTTGGGGTGGGGGTTGGATTGGTTTTATTTGATGCTACACAAAAGAGAGGGGAAGCTTTTTATGAAGTGATTAAATTAATCTATTTTTCTGCTCTCTCCTCTGCTTAAACAAAATTGCTGGCTGCTATTCAATATTGCAGTTACAGATTTGTAACACAGAGTTACAGATCTGTACCTGCTCTGTATTCATTAATCCTACATGGTCTCAGTGCACCACAGCAGCCAATAGCCTTTAGTGCACCTCAACAGCCACCTGATGGATCAGGCAAAAGAGGTCCATTCAGCTACCAATCAGAGGCAAGAAGGATGATGTTTCCACCACCCTCCCACCAGCAAGCAAACTTGCAACCATCAGAAGCAGGACTCCTGTTGCAAGTCCTTGTTGCAGCCTCGCTTGCTGGTAGGAGGGGGTGGTAATGATGTCCCCATTGCTCCCTGATGGTCAGTCGAACAGACCTCTGAACAGCCCAGGAGACATTACTCAGTTACATCATACTGAAGAAGGAGCAAGCTTGTTTTCTACTGTTCCAGAGACTAGGGACTTTATCAGATGCGTTCTTTTAAATGTTCTTTTGCCAGCATAAAATTTTTTTTTTATTCCGGTGAAAGAACGTTCCCACTCGCACTCACCTCCTCTCTCAGCAAAGGCTCCTCTGTGAATGAAGAGGAAGTGAATAGAGCCCCATTCATCATGCAGGAAATTCAAACTTTAAAACAAAAATTAAGCATAAAAAGTTGCACCAAGCATACGCGCGCACACACACACACACACTTCCAAGTAACCTGGGGACAGTCATAAAAAGTTCAAAACTTGCCTGGATGTCCCAATCTGACCCGGAAGTGTTCGCACCTGACTGACTGGGAAAGAGATCACATAAGTGTTAGGAAGAACTTCCTGACAGTAGGAGCTGTTTGGAAGTGGAATACGCTGCCTCGTAGTGTGGTGCAGTCTCCTTCTTTGGAGGTTTTAAAATAGAGGCTAGATGATCTTCTGTTGGGGGTGCTTTGATTGTGTATTCCTGCATGGCAGGGGGTTGGACTGGATGGCCCTTGTAGTCTCTTCCAACTCTATGATTCTATGATCTTAACTAAGTAGCCAATCTAGGATTCTGGTGGTAATACTGTATTACCTGGATTAAATAAAACCTGATTCACACCCTACTTTTGCAGCCAATGAATGATTCTATACAACTACTTCATGTGTTCCATGTGAGAAACAGAATTGCTCATCAAGTAGATTTTCCCCATTGTTTGGAGGATCTCCAATGTTCCACCACCACCACCACCAGAGTGAGTATCTGTGAATACAGCAGAAGTGAACAGTCAGTATTTCATAAGCTGATATTTGTAGTTGCTTGGTTTGTATGTCAAGGATGTTGGACATATGTGCAGTGATTTTAACTGCTTCACCACAAAGTTTAGTAATGCAGTCATTCAACATGTGTTCCAAGATATATGCAATGGGTGTGAATTCTGGGCTGCATTACTTCTCTTGAAAAGAAATTTACAGGAAAAGAGCCAAACAGTTCTCACAGGCAAGATAAATTTTTGCTGCAGACAGGTTGTACAATAACATCTGCTGTTGCAAGATTTGTGCTGGACAAGGAGGGACAGCACAAATGATAGCAAATGGACTTAAATAAATGAAGCCTGTGAGATGATATATTGTGTAGAAACAATCTCTTCTGATATCTGTCCCAATGTAAAATGTAACAGTGAATACATCTTGATAGCAGTCTTCCAGGGCTAACACACAAAGGATTATACTGACTTTTGGTCTGTTATGCAGTTTATCACAGTTCAGTTCACTTTTTTTCACCTGTCAAACAACTATGCTATTAAATTTATAATCAAACTGTTGATATTATGGGATGGGTTGTCCATTACCAATAAAATAAAATAAAAATGCGGGGGAAGAGGGGAGATAAAAGAGTATGCCCAGGTTTTGCCTATGGCAGAAATGGGTAGTGTATAGCCCTCCAGGTCACAACTCAGAACATTAGGTTTGAAAATTAATTTATTTATGTTTAATGTTTGAAATAGGAAAATTAATTCATTGTCAATTGCACTTTAATTAAAAACACATTTTGTATTTTTGAACTGACGTTAATTAACCTGTTACATAAAATGTTAGTTTTCAAAACAGACCATGGGAGTTACAGAGAATTCCAGACAGAATTCCAGAGAAGTTATCATAATTGACACCTATGGGAACTGGCTTCTTCAAAAGTACTCTTTTTGTTATTTTTAAGTTGTTTCCCTCTAAGCTGGATCTGTTTCCAAATAAACCACAAAGTCCACAATACAGTTGTTGCCCAGGGATAGTGTGAGTCCAATACATCTGGAAACAGTCAGGTTTAGAAACACTGTCCTAAAGCTTGGGATCCCATCTTAGAACCTGTTCAATTACATTTTCTCATTGATCGGCATCTGTCCTCTCTTCACTCCATTCACTCGCATGTGTATATGTATATACTGTGTATACTTTACTTGCCTTCAAGTGCATTGTTTGTTAAAGGCTAATAAGGGCAATGTTAAAGATTAGTAAGGAATGATGTGCTTATTTCAGCTAGAGGGCATTGATCCACTGCAAATGCAGCAATATCTGACTAACTACAAAGATCTGTCAGTGAATCAAGGGGGGAGAATTTGTAATCAAACATTTTGAGTGTCTCTGATCATGTGCAGAACATTTTTTTGCACAAGTAAATCACTGCATCATTTCTGGCTTCCCATCCTAAAGATCAGTGGTAGAGAACATGTTTTTGATAGAGGTTTAAACTATGACATCTCCAGTTTACGAATATGTACAATAAGCCCACTATGTGCAGTCATCATACCTTAAAACGTGTTTGTTTAAAATCACTTAATCTAGTACTGCCAGGCTAATAAAATAAGAGTGATATTTACACCCATTCATTTTGTTGTCTGTTTTTCACATGACACTGTTACCCTAAGAGGTGTGTGTGTGGGGGGGGTCATTGGAGTCCCACCCACAATGCCAGTGTCTTCTTGAAATCTGGGGGTATTATAAAAGGAGGCCTGCGAGATGAGGGTAGACCTTTGGGGAGCTTTTCACCTACGTTTACCATTACTAACTGTAGAGAGCACTCCAGCTGAAGTTAAACTAAGTATTTATTTGAATTAACTCAAGTGATACACTAACATACAAGAACACACACATTGAAGAACCATGCAAGGCTATTGGAAAGTAAGGAGTGAAGGGTTGGATAGAGAGAAGTCAGGGGTAGAAGGGTGATAGTTACCAGTCTTGGAGAAAGAGGTCCATGCAGCAAAAGGACTCAGACAGCATCTGAGGGTGGCAGAGGGGAATCCAGTCCACTGAGAAAGAGAATAGCAGGGCCCCTCTGTGACACACCGGCTGTGACACGCATGGATACGGGTGGAAGGGTGATATTTATACCCTATTTCATACCCTGAAGGGGTGCACTAGTTATGACAAAGCCTGGATGGCTTTCCCACAGAACAGAAAAAAGGGTCTGGAATGAGCTGATTGCCTTTGCTCCAGAGTGACAAAACATTGATGGGATTTGCAACAACCTCTAAATATTTGGACAGGTAGGGTGTATAGGAAAGATTTCCATAGGGTATGAGTCAAGGGATGGTCACTGCTTGTTTGAAAGGATTAGCAGAGACCCATTAACTACTGGGTTTTCCACATAATCCTATCTGTGTTTCCCCACCATTATGATTCTGGACACATTGCAGGTCATTGTGACCTCTAACTGTCCTCTGGTCAGCTTGACCCTGAGTGACCCTGAAAAGAGTTCAGTATGTGCAGTTATGAAACCTCATGGGAGGGACAGTAGAGTATGCTAACAACACACATGAAATGTCTACAGCAAATCTTAGAAAGGAATCATGGTCGCCAGGGATCTGTGAATACTTGAACATTAATGCATTACAGAACCCCAAGTCAGGCCGTTTTCTCTTGGTAATACACTACTTTTCTGGCTAAGACCAAAAAGCTCCTTTCCTACCTCTTCTCGCCCAAGATTACTCAGCCAAGAGTCTAGCATTGACATATTCCAGCTCATCGAAACTTTTCATCTAATTTGCATATTATGCAGATTATGATAATTATGCCGTATGCAATTATTAATTTGCATTTTTATTATGCAAATTTGACACATTAATCATTGCATTTTTCTCCCACTCTGTTTCACCCATTTTTTGACTGAAACAAAGTGGTAGAAAAACATTTCTATAATTTTCTATAGCAACTACTCTTCTGAGAGCATTCGTATTGAGTAATATTTAATGTGCTGGATGTGGAACAGAAAGACTTAAGTTCAAGTCCCTGCTTGGTGATAGAATTTACCATGTGGCCTCAGGCCATCACCACCTCTTAGTAAATCTGCCTTACAGATTAATAGCAAGTTAGGAACCATGTGAAGGTGGTGTGTACTTTCCTGCTGTGGTCAACCACCACCACCACCACTACTACCACATTTTTTTTGTGCACAGGCACTTGTAACACTACTGTACTATTCTCAACAGATCAATATTAAAAAATTATCATTAGGGGGTTTGGGGGGAGGTACTGATAGCAAAAATATATAGATCCATGAACATATCACAATGAACATATCACAGAAAGCCACTGAGCATGAGAAGAACAGACTTACGATCATAACATCTCAGCAAATCTATTTTTGGGGGTGTTGTTGGGATTAATAGCCAGACAATAAAATGTACATTCGTGAGCTGATGGCGGTGGTCATGGTCCTCTCCTCGTCCTCGTCCTCGTCCTCCTCTATAATAAATAAATTGTTGGAGATAGAGTATTCTTCCTGCATCCCCCAACCACTTGCTAAGATTAGGGAACTCCTTTACATGCTAAATTTTCCTCCCCTCATCCTCAAACTACCTTAGTCATTTTGTAGCTCATGAAAGCTATATGATATGGGGTGACCTATAGTGTCATTCTCATTCATTACATGACCTCAGGATTTAAATGTTTTATGGCTCTTTGTTCTCTTCTGAGAGAAGCCTCACACAAGGCACACACACACACACAGATCTAACTCTGCACATTTGAAGAAGGGAGCCATGCTCTCACTTACCAGCATTCACCTTTTCTGAAGAACAAAGAAATGTGGATGCTACTGCAAGCAAAACTTAGGGAAATCCAGCCTTATTTACCTTATCTTACCTGAATTCACTGGATTGGGTGAGTTCTACATGAAGTCCTTTAGTTACTTAAAGATGCTAGCTTTGCCTTGAATATGTAGATTGCAAGAGCTATTAGTAAATGCTTAAGTATTCTCTTTTAAAAAAGAAAAGTTGTTTTTGTCTTTCTTTTGTTAAGCAGTGGTAATGGCTGAGTGATTCACAATACTTAAGTAACTGCGTCTGGAGATTTTCAGACCGCGTTTTACCGTGGCTCATGTGGGAGGAGCTTCCGGGAGAGGGACGGCGGTCTTGCGCGGCAGAGGGTCGGATGGTTTCGGGAGAGGGACGGCGGCGTCCGAAAACGACCCTCTGCCGTGCAAGACCGCTGTCCCTCTCCCGGAAGCTCCTCCTGCATGAGCCACGGTAAAACACGGTCTGAAAATCTCCTCTGTCTTGTCTTTCCTCTGCTAACTCTGCTCTACAATAAAATGTTTATTGTTCTCCAAGAGGATATTTTTAAAGGGCTTGCTCCCTGGAATCTTTAATAATTTTTTAATGTTTATGTTCATACAGCCTACATAAATAAATAAAATGGCACATCATGGGGCACAGGCACTTCTATTTCCCATCAGATCAGCATCATATTTTTGGGCATCAGTTCTACTGGGGACAAAAAGGTACATGCTTCCATATTTCCCTTCTCTTCTCTTGCACCTACGTGCTGCACCTACCTCCTTCCTGCTTGCTTCAACATTGACCCATGCCTTGCTTTGTTCCCTTACAGCAGCAGCTGTACTGCCAACCACTCTTCCTTCTCTTCTTTTGTTTCACTTCATGTTACTGCCTGGCTGCTCTCTACAGGACCGGTTTAAGGAATTTTGCCCCCCCCCAATGCTTTATTTTTGGGGGGCCCATATGTTTGTCTCAGGTCAATGTAACCTAACTTAACCTAAGCTATTCACAGTACAAGATATCCAGATTATTACTAATAATGTTTTTGCAGGAGGAGGGCTACTACGGGGGGCTCCCACAATGATGGGGCCCCTTGTGGATGCTGACGCCACTGGTGCCTTAAACTGGCCCTGGCTCTCTAAAAAAATCAGTAGGCACACAAATCTGTTAGTGCTGCTTTAAACTAAGGCAGGTAAGCAAGAGTTGAAGGTAGTGGTGCCACCACTCCTGAAAGACAAGGAGGAAGAGAAGGAAATAAAGTAAGCAGGTTATCGGATGCCCTTAATATGGTGCTACACGAATGGCAGGAGATTGCCAAAGACCATCCATTTTGGATGAAGTCGTCCTCGTTCTGTTATGCTCCTGTGCTGGTCCCATTTCACCCTTGTTTCTTCTTATTCACAGCTTAAACCATGAATAGATCGCCCATTCCACTCCTATCACAGAATGACAGGCAAGCGAAAAGGTGTCCCGTTATGCTGGTGCGATGCCAGCCACAGTGGGAGGTCTGTTCCAGAACACTTCTGGGTGTGATTGGGACATCCAGGTAAGTTACACCCTTCCCCCCCCTCCCCATGTTACTTGGGGTTTTTAAAGTGTGTTTTTCTGCTTGCTGTAATTTTTTATTGTGTATTTTTCTTTTTAAGTTTGAATTTCCCATTCACTTGTCCTCTCACGATAACGGCCCGGGATTTCAAAGAAGGAAGTGAATACAGCTCCGGAAAGCTGCATTCACTCCGTGGCTGCAGAGGGAGAGGGAAGGCACACTATTAAAGATATGTGCAAAATGTTTTGTTTTTGTGCTGGGACAGGATCAGGAGGGGGTAGGGAGAAGAGATAGCGACACAGGAACGCTATTCTTGTCCCTGTCTGAAGATTGGGGGAGTTGGTAGCAGAAACAGCAATGGGAGAAGGAAAAGGTAGAGTGCAATGAAGAATAATGGGGATGTTTCATTTCCTCTCACATCAGACAGCGGGAGAACCCTAACTGTTCCTCAAAATAGAAATTGCATGGCATGGTTGTTTTTTTCCTGGATATCTAATAAAAATGCATAATGTTGCCGTAGCAAGCAATTCATGAAGAACAACAGACTCCCTGTGGAATTTTTAAGGGCCGTCACAGAGAGGAAGGGCAGGCCTGTTCTCTGCTGCCCTAGAGGGTAGGACCAGGTCTAATGGTACAGAAGAGTAGATTTCAATTGAACATTAGAAGGAACTTTTTGACAGTATGAGATCTGTCTATTAAATAACAAGACTGATACAATACAATAACCCAACTTTATTTATATGTATTACAATTCTAATGCTTGACTCCTTCAATATATTCCCCATTCACACTCACATACCGATGCAGTCTTGTTTTCCACTGATCGAAGGCATGGAGCAGATCACTTTCTGTCAGCTGTTTCAACACATCTGCCATTTTCTTCTTTACTGCATCAGTTCACTCAAAATGTGTTCCTTTAAGCACTGATTTCACTTTAGGGAAAAGGAAAACATCACATGGTGCTAAATCTGGCAAATATGGAGGATGTTCAAGTGTAGTAATGTGTTATCAGCCAAAAACTGCTTCACAGAAAGTGTTGTGTGCGCAGGTGCATTGTTTTGATGAAGCATGAAGCCATTTTCCCACAGTTCTGGCCTTTTATTTTTCCTGACTCCTTTCTCAGCTTTATCAAAACTTCCTTATAATAATGCTGGTTCACTGTTCTGCCTTCTGGAACCCATTCTGCCAAAATTACGCCCTTGATGTCAAATAAACCAATGAGCATGGCTTTGAATGTGGACTTGCTTTGACATGCTTTTTTTCATTCTTGGTGAGGATTATGTTTTCCAGTGCATTGACTGTTGCTTTGTCTCAGGATCATACTGGAAGGATCATACTGGAAGATCCAGGTTTCATCATATGTGATGATTTTTTGAAAAAGGTTTGGGACCACCTCTAGTTGCTGCAGAATGTCATGTTGCTTGACTTTTAAACAGCATTTTCCTAGCACACAAGACTACACAGCTGCTTTAAACGACTACTGAGAATTAACTGAATGGCCAAGAGTGTTTATGTTTGTCATGCAAGTTCAGACATGTTCAAGGTCACCACTTAAGCATTTACAATCATTTCTCCCTGATTTGTCTAAAAAGTAGAAACACAGTCTCTTTATTTAATAGACAGACACCATAAGAGTTGTTTGGCAATTGCCTAGCGAGGTGGTGGAGTCTCCTTCTCTTCTCTGGACATCTTCAAAAAGAGACTAGACAGCTACCTGTTGGGCATGCTTCAGCTGAAGATCCTGGATTGATCCAGGGATTGGACTCAATGGCCCATGAAGCCGCTTCCAACTCCATGATTCTATTGCTCTAAATATTAATCATTTTACTGCAGCTTTTACCCTGCTTTTTATATCCCACCTTCTTTGGCCTAATGGGCCCATTGCTTTCTGTGCAGCAGACTTCAGGTAGGCTCCCCTCCCCCGCAAAAAAAAAAACACAACACTTTCCTGTAGAGTTGTAACAATAGATTTAGGGAACTGGGAGTTGGTATTGGGAGACACCGGGTCATGTATAACTTTCTAATTCTGTTGTCTGTGTCATTCTTAGGGATGGGCAAATGGATGGTGAGATACAAATAAGAATGTGCCTCTTCTCAATCCAGACTGGTACCCACACATGAGGGCACAGAAGCATAAACAACAAAAAGAAAAAGTCCCTGCTTGAACCAATATACGTTTTTTCCGCGTTTTCATTTTTAGTGGCTGAGTGAGTGGGTGTCACTTAGGGAAATGGGTGGCTGGAGGAAGCAGGTTTAAAGGTTGGTTTTATCAGCAAAGTTGGCCACCTACTACACCTCCTATTTCAAGATCTCTTTTGAACAGATTAAAAAGCTGAGGGGTTTTTTTCATGCTCATGCTCTGAACTGTACACATTGCAAATACTGCCACAGCTTGGTGGAGCTGTAATATAATTTGTGTAACATAGCTAACGTTTATCAACAAACTACTGCTTTGACTGTCAGCTTTGTTGAACAAGACCAGTCTTCATGATAATCAATAGGAGGAAATGTCTTTCATCCATTCAACACTTGCACATTAGTGCAGCATGGAGCAACCTCAGAAAGATGCTTGTGTATTTCTACAAACTGATTGCAGGGCAAAGGCTCCCTAAAAACCCTGCAGTTCTTAAATAAAGCTGTTCCTTGCTGAATAGCACTGACTATTCCCTCTGGTGCATTCTACTCAGATGATGTAAAGTACTTCGGGTGTGGGAGGCCATACCATGAAGCACAGGAAATAGCTTAAATCTTCTCAAATGTTTATAAAGTTAAGTAAATGGGAAACGGCTACAGCTGACATTGCCAACCACTTCAGAGCTGTTTTAGTGAGAAATACTATTATCATTTTTTTTTAAAAAAAGTAGTTATTATGTTTCTGAAGTTGGTGTAGAATTAAATAACATGGGGGTGGAGAGGAAACAGGTTATGGAGACTCAGACCTTTTGGGAGTATGTTCATAATATGTTTTTATACAATGTTATTGACTTAGATTAATTACCCACCTTCAGCTCCTTGTTCAAAATCACAAGTGTTATCCTTTAATTATATCAAACTGCCCATGGGCTTAGATTATAGGAATAAGTCGTAGGACATTTTCAGATGGCCCTTACCATGCAAGCAGCCTCCAGAGCAGTAACGAGGCTGCTGCGTGGAAGGGGGTCCTTTTCGGATGCCGTTGTCCCTCTTCCGTGACCATTCGTGGCATGTACGTGAAGCTTTGGAAGCGGCCGCATCATATTTCAATCACGGGCAACTTCCGTGATTGAAATATGACGCGGCCGCTTCCAAAGCTTCACGTACGTGCCACAAATGGTCACAGAAGAGAGATGGTGGTGTCCGAAAAGGACCTCCTGCCGTGCAAATGCCCCCCATCCCACCTTAAAAGCGAGACAGGTGCACCAGCCAAGGAGTTCTGTGGCATTGGTGAGCAGGGCACTGAAGGATGATGTGTTCAACCCCCTCCTGCTAGTGAGCCATGGTGCAAAGAAACAGGAGAGAACCCACAGGGTCTGACCTTTCCTGCTTCTCACATTGCAGCTAACTGAAGGTGGGGGACTGGATGCATCAACCACTCAGCACCCTCACTCACTAGCACCATAGAACTCCTTGGTTGATGCTATTGCCTGAATTTTAAGGTGGGTTTGGGGGGTTAGATTGAGAGATGGACCATAGCTATGTCATCATAGCTACATCTGCCATGCAGGATCTCAGCCACCAACCTTTCTGCACATTGCCTACATTTCCCATGCAGGAAAATGCAAGTATTTTTGTGCAAACAAATCCCCCCACACACAAGTGCCTCAATGTGTATTGAATCTCATGGCTGAGCTCTATTTCCTCAGCAGGGTGTCTTGAGTGTCTGGACACCCTTTTCTCATCATGGACACAAATACTGAAAAGTATTCTTTAAAACCATAGCTGAGATGGCCTACAGAAGTTCTCTTCCAGGTACATCTGATGTCAGACCTGAGGAGGGTAACAAATGGAGGAGGGAAAAGGGAAAGTACCCCCTTATAACATTCTCTCTCTAGGATGTCTAACCTATTCCCTACTTTTATATCTTTTACTGTATAAAAGCTTGGAAAGGCTGAGGTTTTGGACTACAGCTCCCAAAATCTCCCAGCCAGAATAGCCAGTGGCCATGATGGCTGTAGAATTCTGGTAGTTACCATTCCATAAAAGGCTCATTTTCCAAGCTCTGGCCACATCATCTTTATTTTGCCAGGTTTTTAAATCTGTGGTTACTTCAGCACTGCCAGTTTTAATCTGCTAATACAGCATTTTCATCTGCTGTTTGTTATGATATAGAAGAGAGAAGTGTGGTGTACTGGTTAGAGCTGAGATCACTAGTCTGATGCCTATGGGCCTCATTACAACAATGAACATCATTCTGGGGGTCTATAATAAATCTACATCCACTGAATTGTTCAAATGTACAGAGCAGTATTGGCCAAATTTCAGTACAGTTGTAAGGTGATGCTACATATGGCACCAGAACAGATGAATGCACAAAAAGATAAACACAAAAACAATAAATAACGCAGAACAAGATTCCCATGAACTATTTCACATAGCTGGGTTCTTGTTTAAACCAGGGCCTAACCTGCAATATTTGGATGGTGCCTGCCTGCATCATATCTCCATAGTGTGCTAATGCTTCACATGGAGGCAAAACAATCTAAGTTAAATGGCTATGTGGAATGCCACTGGACATGTTTTTCCAACAAGCTGTACCCGGCGCAGTGGTTAAATGCCAGTACTGCAAGCCACCACGTCACAAGTTCGATTCCAGCCGGCTCCAAGGTTCACTCAGCCTTCCATCCTTTCGTAGGTCGGTAAATTGAGTATCCAGCTTGTGGGGGCAATTAGCTAACACACATTGGAAACTGTTTAATGCAGTGTAGATGTGTAAATAGCTATTGCTTAAAACAATTTGTAAGCCGCTCTGATAGCCTTGTGGCTGAAGAGCGGGGTATAAATAAATAAATAAATAAATAAATAAATAAATAAAAATTTAAAAACTCCCTAAGCAATGCCCGGTAGACCTCATGACAACCCTGTAAGGTAGGCTGGTATATTTTTAAATTCCTACTCCCCTCTCTCAGCATTCCACACTTTCCCCAGTATTGCTGAGGGTGACTTGCTCTGTTGCCCTGCCCGCTGCCAGTTGACTACCTGGGACTTGTTACAGCTCGTGACTGCTGAGGGGCTGGGGGAGTGAGAGGAGGGAGGGGCCCTTGTGAGGCTGGGGGTGTAGATGCAGATTGATTGGTAGGAGTGGATTGAGAGGTGGAGAAGGAATTTGCATATGAGTGGTGAATAGTTGGGGGTGTTTCCTGAGCAGCCAATCAGCATACTGGGAAAGGCAACATAACCAAGAGTTTTATACATATAGATGTGCCTGGAATCTATGTAAAAGATTAGGACAAGGTGGGATGAAAATGTGAATGGAGGAAGCCAGATGGATCTTTCTGGTACATGGTGCTGATAGCTTTATCTGAGAGAAATTTTATGTGAGACATAAAATTCATGCATATCAGGCAATCTACTGGGATTAGATCTGAGCAAGCAGCACAGACAGAAACCTACAATCAAGCTAACTAGCTCTGTAATGAACTGAAACATGCTGACAACAATTTTATAGTCATTTGGGACCACAATGACAAACCCGCAGTGTTTTATAAATGATATTTTATCAGATGGGTTCATAAATCTTCAGTACAGTACATTATTTGTGAGATATAAAAGGTGTTTTGGCAAACATGTTTTATACAGTAGCACCCTGTATCCTCTGATTCACCAACCATGGATTCAGTCATCCGCAGTTGGTGATGGTGGAGGGGAGGAGGGATCTTACCTCCCCTCTCCCTTCCCCTGGGAGGGCTCCTGTCACCATGGTGGCGATTGCGGGAGTGAAGGGGGGAGGAGCAAACTGGCCTCATCCCCTTCCCCCTTTGCTCCTGCGATTGCCACAGTTGTGGCACCATGGGCGAAGGGTGAAGGGGGCAAAGAAGTGAACTGGCCTCGTCCCCTTCCCCCTTTGCCCCCGCAATAGCCACCATGGTGGGGCCATGGCAGGGGTGAAGGGGGCAGGGGCAGAGGAGCAAGCTCACCCCCTCTTTCCCCAGGATGACCCCCCCATGATGGCGTTCACTATTATCCACGGAATTTGCTATCTGTGGGCACCCCTGGATCCAATTCCCCGCAGATATGGGGGTGCTACTGCATTTAGCTTTTCTTCAACAGAACATTATTGAGTTGTTCCTCTGTTTTTCATTTGCTCTCATCCTATCCCTTTATTCCCTTGTACCCTGAAAATCACTTTGTACAGGAAATTTACAGCCCATCCTAACTATACTTGCTGCAGCATGACTCCCATTTATTCCAATATCCAGAGTATTAAAATTTGGAGCTAGCATACACAGAGCAGAGGCTCACAGAGAGATGGAGTAGATGGCCTCCTTTCAGAGAGGGTGGATAGTTTTCTTCCGTTCAAAGTGACCGAGTGCTCCAATCATACCTGGATCAGACAGAATGCAATTTCCCCCAAAGAAGTGGAAGGAAGCAACAGAACAGGAGATTCTGGGACTGTGTGCAGCTCGCTGTGTGGTGAGCTACTGAATGATAGGTTGCATCATCTGCCTAGACCAGGGCCAGATTTCAAATCACAACAGCCATGAAGTTTCTGTCTTTTCTCGGGTCACTTTTTCCCTCCAGGACTTGCCTGCCTTATGAAAATGTGGAGACCGTATACCTTACCATTAACTCTGGAATTTATCAGACATAGAAAAAAGCTCAAGATGATGATGTTACTGTACCATGAATGGATTCCACTTTCACACGACGTCATTGTCCTCGCATGCTGACTTTGTGCTGCAGCCATGAGTAAGGCATCCCTTTTCATTGACAGGACCTCCCAGTCGATGAAAAGCGATGCCTTATTCACAGCTGCAGCACAGACTCAGCACACGAGGAAGACAATGATGTTTGAAAGCGGGACCCGTTCATGGTAAAGTAACGTCATTGTCTTGAGCTTTTTGCTGCACCTGATAAAGTCCTAAGTGTAGGAAAAGCAAAACAGTGTCGATTAGGTAGGCTTTTGGTGCTGGTTGCTTCTGGTGTCAGCTAAAGCAAAATCCAGCAGTACCAGGGGCCCAGAAGCCAATTTTCCATCCCCCAGGACCAATTTATTTATTTATTTGTACAATTTCTGTGCCAAAGTGGGACCCAAGGCAGCTCACAGAACAATTAAAATCACTTTAAAACATACAAGTAAAAAACAAAGAAAAACAACATAAAAAGAGCATGAAAACACACCTTGATAAAAAACACAATTATATGCCAAAAGCCTGCTTAAACAAGAATGTTTTTGCCTGCTGGTGAAATGACAATAGGGACGAGGGCAGCCTAGCCTCCCACAGGAGGGAGTTCCAAAGGGTGGGAGCAGCCACAGAGAAGGCTCTCTCTCATTTCTCACCAAATGAACCTGTAATGGTGGTGGGAGCGAGAGAAAGCCAAGAGAAAGTTCTACCATGGTGTGCAGCAACCACGAAAAAAGGAAAAGATTAAAAAAAAATCAGCCTGGAAGTAACTGGATATCCACTTCTAGTTTTATTTTTGGAAATGGTTGGAGGCATAAAAGAAGGCTAAAAAAGGAACAGATTTGCTTTAAGGCAAAATTACCACTCTTGAGAGATTATCAGACAGGAACACAAAAAGCGTTCCTGTCCCACAATCTCCACTCCCACCTCTGTCTCGTCCCTGTCATGCCACAATCACCCTCCCCACTGCACTTACCTTCTCTCCCATCATTTTGGCAGCCCAGGAGTGAATGGAACTCTAACAGAGCTCCATTCACTTCCTGGATTGAACTCCCACGGATTCTCGCAAGAAGACACGAGCGCAGAAAATTAAAAAATAAAAATAAAAGAACACAAAAATGTGACAGCAAGCACAAAAACACACTTTAAAATGTCCAAGTAACATGAGGAGGGTCATACAAAGTGTGTCACTTACCTGGATGTTCCGATCTTGTTATAAAATGACTGTTTTTGTGACAAGGTTCTTTTTTGATCCAGAGAGAGAGAATAAGGTTCAATCACTAGGACTATAGGAGAAGACCATACTTGGACACCAGATTTGGTTTTAAACACTCCTTTCATGTAACATTTATTAGACATACATTAAAAATGGTATCAGACAATTATTAGACATGCATTAGACATTTATTAGACATGTACAATCACATGTAACATTTATTATGCAAACACACAATGACTTTTGGTACCAAGAGATTTTCATTCACTCATATATTCAAACCCCCCATACTCACACAACAGGCTCCTATAGAGATGATCAAATTCCATAGAGCTGATGGATGCAAGTTATAGCACTGTTCCTTGCATGCATAGTAATGGAAAGTCCTTGTTCTTATAGTCTTTTCAGCTGAATTACACCTGGGCTCTCCTCCGTTCAGAAACTTCCCATCACATTCTTTTCAGGCTGCAATCAGGTATTCCTTTGATGTTAATCAGCTCTGCCTTTCCTGCCATTTCCATCAGAGATGGAACTGATATTGATCTGGTCAATTCTGCTTGTCATATCCACCTTAGCAATAAAGAAAGGTCAGACAGAGTTCTTGCTTTTTTAACAATCTCATCCAGAAATGTTCTGGCAGGGACTGCCCATTGACACAGGGATCTCGCCAGCATAATGGGGCACTTTGTTGCACGAGGAACATCCGTGGCAGAAGCAGAATGGGGGGATCTATTGATGGTTTCTCCAGTCAATAAAAAGCAGCACCAGGAGAACAAGAGAATGATGTCGTCTGATAAGGGAGACCTTTCGCAATCTCCTGGTGTTGCTGTACTTTTAACCACTTTTAACGCATCTGATAATTTCCTTGGACTGAAAATGATCTTTTTTGTTTTTGGGCATCAGATGTATCCAAGAGGAACCCAGACTTGTTAAAATTGTCTTTTTTGGTGGGGGGGAAGGCACTGAATGAAGCCCAGACAGAGACTGCACTTTGTCCATCCCTGAAGTGAAAATGTGTGTATTTTTTCCAGATATTTTCCTGGTTATTTTACTACTTGTTAAATACTGTCATAGTTACACTTGGTTTTTAATCAATTGTTTTTAATGGCCATCATTAGTTTTGTTGCTGCAGCAGCAGCAGCAAGCAAGCAATTGGTGTTATAATATCTGTTGTTGTTGTTGTTGTTGTTGTTATTGTAAACTGCTTTAAGATTGTTTTTTAATGAAAAGTGGTATAAAATATTCATAGGTATAAAAACTGTGTGTAGGGAAAATTGCAGAAATGTTTATTTTTCTTAAATCCCATGAGGCAAGATTTCACACTGGCACAGCCTTGAGTTCTTGGAACTTTGAGTTTGCTCCTGATCTTTGGCTTTTTTTTCTTTTTGGAATGTAACCATCCTGTAGGCAGTATAAAATACTTGTTCAATAAACATCAAATCTACTATACTGCAAACAGAGCCACAATTTTTTAAAATACTGTTTCAAAACATAGAATCAGAAATTCATTTTTCTCCAAAGCAGCTCAGCTTCAGAAACAATGGATTAGCTAGAAATACTAGAGGTTAGAGTTATAGGCAATACGTCAGAAGAGGGTTGAAGTAGCCTATGTGTTTCTGTTGTCTTTGATCATCAAAAGGCACAATGCAATGCCGGAGGCATCGTAATGCAGGTTGGTGCCTACCAAATCAGTGAAATAGTAGATCCATTCCAGGGTTTAGTTCAAACTTAAAAGGAACTATCCAAGGCACTGAACCTACTTTGAGCATAGGATTCAGCACCTTAGAAGATCCTTTAAAACACTGGAGTGGAACTATGACCCCACTGACATGGAAACCTTCAGTTGCCACTGGGTTATTACCATGAGTATCAACACTATGGGCAACAGTAGGCTGGTTTGAAAAGTACTATAGAGGTTCAATTTGGCCATACATCTGGTGCTTAAATGTCAGCTGCCTAAACCATGCATATGTGGATAGTGTGGCAGAATGAAGCCTGTGTGTCTGCCGTCTTGTGCATATGAGCCACAATCATGTTGTTTGTCCTAAAAATAAAATTTGAAAACCAACCACACAATTTTGGCCTAGGCACATAACAAATAAGCATGTAGAGCCCATTTGTACAAACTAACGCCACATGGTTGGATAGGGATTGACCTGGTATACCATTTCCACATGGATGGTTAGATTCAGGAGTCTTATCCAAATGAGCTTAGCATCAAATCGGATCAGTGTGCATCATATCACTGCATCTTTCTCACAAAACTCTTAGAGTAAGAACAGATATCTCAGCATGACCACAATGTAAAACTTTCTGATCATTTTCATGATAAATGATAGGGTGAGTTTTTCAAGTTGTGATTTTCCTTAAGTGACTTTTAAAGAAATTAGTTGGCAATAAGCACTTATACCTAATAAGCAATATACCTACAGAAGAAATTATCTGGAAAACAGAAACACACCTGGAAGTCTTCATCTATTTAAAACCACTGAGATTCGTTGAGGGGAAGAGTCCTTTTTTGTTCCATTGACCTAGCAATGTAATTGTTTCTGGCATGCAAAAATTACTGTAAGTGGTTAAGTCTATAGAGAAAGGGACAATTGAACCTTATTAAAGCTGTCTTCATTTGGATTGATGGGCTGCAGTCATTTTAATATATTTTGAAATTAATATTGCTTGGCATTATAATTAAACGTGTCTTTCTTTATTCACTCAGTCTTGAGGACTCGTTTGGACTCAGCCCTGAAGGGATTACTTCAGAAGGGAGCTCTTAACACCTTTCACACTTTTGGGGAGAGAGGAATGCTCCACAAATAAGCACAAAGATCCTTTATCTCTAAGTTAAATTGAGGGCCATGTACACAACTGAAAAGCACTGAAGAAAACTGGTAGTAGCATAGGTAGTGGAGCTTAGGCATTTTAAAAAAAGCTTTGGGAACATTTTTAAGGCTCTGGAAACCTGTCCAAGAATTATCCCATAAAGAGGTCCAAAAACAGTAACAACAAAAGTCACTTTCCAGAGTTAACTAAATAAGTTCACAAATCAAATCAAATATAGCAGGAGGCTTTCCTTCCCATCTCCTGCAGATTCCCAACAATCTTGCCTAACCCTTTGTTTCAGCAAAGATCCTCTTCACAGCATTATGTGCCCCATATCTGAATCTGACACTTACTAGGAAGTAACTTTGTTGAAGTCAATGAGATTTATTTCCGAGTAGGTACCCATAGGATTATCAACTACTTTCTGTTTAGCTTAGATGCACGCAGAGTGCTTCCAATCACTTTCCTATGAACAGGTACAGCACTGCTCTTATTATGGAGAGTATCAGATATGGCAAAAAATGCATCAGAAGAACACGACAAAACCAGAAATGGGCGAAATTACCAGATGTCGTCATCCTTCAGTGTTCCAGGGGCATAGTGCAGGCATGAATAAGGTGTCCCCTTTTATTGACAGCTTAGCCACGTCAATAGGAAAGTGAAGCCTCACCCACACCAGCACTACACCATGGGAATGGCTGAGGACATGGGTGTCTGATAATGTTGCCCTTTCTGTTCTCATAGCATTCTTCTGATGCAGTTTGGGACATGGGGTTTCTTTTTGCCACTTTTCCCTGAGTCTGGTAATTTCCTATATCTCTCTGCCAGTTTCTCCTCCATACTAGCCAAGACCCTGGGGAAATGATGGTACATGATAGGGATGTTTCAATCCCCTTTAGCCCTAGATCCAGCAAGCAGACTGGTGGAACATAAGTTCCCACCAATGTACTTCTACCAGGGTAGAGACAGTTTCTTGTCACTCTTGAATGTGCTAGATCTGCTGGGGGACTTCAAGATGTGGCCCTGATTAAGGCTGCTCCTTGTTCACAGAGTGATTGAGAACATCCAGTACATGCCTAGGGTTAGTGTTATGATCAGCCAGTGGCCTGGAGAATGGAAGTGTGCCAAAAATCCTCTTAGCTGCTCTTGTGCAGCAGGGGAAAGACATTGAGTAGGGAAATATAGAAAACATCCATGCACAATGCCAATTGAAGTACATAGGCCAGCATAACCAAGGTTTATGGCTGCATCCACCATCCCATGGTCCTTATGGAGAGATATCTACCTTCATCTACTCTGTCATCTGACAGAGCTCCTCTTTTGGATTTTATACAGATTTGTTTGGCTGCTGTGCTGACAAAGTTTATATTTTTGTACACATAATCATGAAAACACACCAGTATTTTGCAACCTTGTGTATGGTAAAAGGTACACTAAAAAGGTATGACTCTTCTGCTGCTTCCTGTCTCATAAATGCAACACAAATGGAAACAACAGCCATGCCAACCTACCATCATGGCCAGCTCTATCCTCCATCACTACTGTTGCCTTAGGCCTTTCCTTAAGAGTTCAAACCAATTTAGGAACAGGCAAAGAAGATGCAACAGAGCTGTGACCTCCATTTCAAATAATTAAAATCTCCCCTATGACCAGAGAGATTTTCACATGGGCAATTTGTCCTGTTATTGGCACGGAACAGGGTCGCTGAAAGATTTTCCTTTCAGGCACGTTTACCCTGCTCTGTGCCCAAATTGTCATTATTTAGTTTTCTCCCTGTAATACAGTATATTATTCATGGGGAGAAATCATTATTAAGCACCCGGTTCTGTTTCTGAAACAGAACGCAGGTGTGTGAATAGGACCCCTGTCCCTGTTCTGGAATGACAGGGACAGAGGAGGAGCTTCCTGCCACTATCAGGACATCCAGGTAAGTGCCACCCTTTCCCCCCCCTCCACAGGTTCCTTGTATTTATTTATTTATTTATTCATTTTATTTTTTTACTTTGACAGCTGGGGGTGGTTTAAAGTTTAAGTTTCCCTTCTGCTCATTCTCTCACGAGAACGAAGGGGATTTCCCCTGGCTGGTCGTAAAAGCAGCCTTACGATGGCTGCATTTACGGCTGGCTGGAAAGGAGGCAGGGAGCCTGTTCCTGCAGCGGAATGGACATAAGTGTGCAAACATTTACCTCCATTCCATTGCAGGAATGGGTGAGGAAGTGACGGGACAGAACAGGGGCTTTAGCCCCGGTGTGAAAATTTCCCAGCAATCACAAATCCTCTCCCCACCAGCAATAAAAGTGCAGGGGAAGAATTACTGCAAGGAAATCCTAAGTTGTTATTCAATTCAGTCTCAATGGCATAATTTGTGAGTCTCATCAATTGTGAGAATTCATTCACTCATGATAAGTGAAGTGGCACCCAGAATGTAACTGTGAAAAATATAGCTGTGTGACAAGAAGAAAACATAATGGCTACTGTACTGACAGAGTTACTGGGAGGAAAGTTTAACCTGTGGAGAATTGGCTAACATCTTAAACAGATACACACACAGCTTGTAGGTATACAGGTGGGTGGAATTTGTGTCAGGATTGTAGAGATGAGAAGGAATTTAAATGCAAAAATTGCAAGAATCTAAGGACTTTGTCAGACCAGGAGAATATGGCATCATAAAGATGCCTAATGATCATGAAAAGGCACACATACCAGAAGATGTCATTCTTTCGCGATCATGTACTGTAAATTAGGTGTACTTTTTTATTGATACTCCAAGCCGTCAATTGATCTCCTGTTCTGCTTTTGTGCCAGCAATGCAGTGTCAATAGGCAAACACTTCTGGGTAAGATTGTGACAGCCAGGTAGGGGACACTCTTTTTATAACCCCCCTCCATGTACTTGGGACTTTTAAAGTGTGCTTTCGTGCTTTGCTGTACTTTTTGTGTCTTTATTTCGTTTTTATTATTGAATTTCCCACGCTAGCATTTTCTCACGAGAATCGGTGAGATTTCAACCCCGGAAGTAAATGGAGCTCTGTTTGTGCTTGCTTGCTGCCAGAGAAGCCTCCTTGACACTGGAAAAGGTAGGTCTGTGGGCTGTGTGTGTATCTTTTGTTGGCATAAAAACAACACAATTTATGCCGACAAAAGAATGTTAAGATGGGGTGGTCTGATAAAGTCCTAAGTGAGAAAACAATCTGCTTATCTGAATCCTAATCTGACATAAACTGGTCTGTCACTTCCCAGTAAAACACTTAATAGGGGAGAACAGGAACTGTCAGCATGTAAAGTCATAAACAGACTCCAGTTTGTGTCATTGGGCATATCTAGATGAGATGGTATACTGCGAGTGGGTGCGCATTTTCACCCATTCACAGCAACACTGTTTTGTCTCCACCATTTTTTCATCTATTCGAATGGAGCGTCCACATGTTCTGATAAAGGGCAATAGAGCAAAAATGCACAGCAATGCGAATTCAATGTCCACATTTGTGAAATTCACATCTACACACACTTTCCAAAAAACTTCAGGGGAAACCATGAATCCTTTTACTGCCTTTTAGTTTTTAGCCCTCCTCCTTTGGAACACATCATATTCTCTGTGAATTCTATGAGGATTATTTTCATTGTCTGGACAACCCCACTGGCACCACAAGGCATTCTCTCCTGGCAACCAGAGGCAGATGGACAGTAGTAGAATTGACCCCTTTTAAGTAATGATATAAACATCTACTCTGTTTTGAGTAGATTTGTTTTTCCGGATGTTTTCAGTGATACAACAATATCTACCTGTACAGACGAGAGACTAGACAAACACACCTAGGATTCTCTAAGGGAATCTCTCTGTACATATCCTGGGTGTGCGCCTATGTATACTCAGAGGTGAAATCCATTGAGTTCAATGGAGATGAGTCTCTGCAAAGTATGTTCAGAAATACAGGAAACAAAAAATAATAAAGATTAATTAGCAGAGAGCAGTAGGATTTGGCCTTTATTACATCTTGTAGAGAGAGATTCAGGACTGAATCCTATTGCTAGTCCCAACTAGAGGAGGCCTGTTGAATGGATTGGATTTACCAATGTGTTGACTCACCATTCAATGATTTATTCAATGGGCCCACTCTAGCTGGGACTAACCAACAAGATTTCACTCATTTGCTGGCACTTCTTGCAGTGGACCTTTCAAAAGGGCTACTGCCAGTAGGCTTGCTTAGAAACTGGATTGTGCCAGTCCATAACACATTTGTGCTAGAAATAAAATAAAACAAATAGTGTGTACATGTGCATATATCGTACTTGGACAGAATAGACATCTCAGTAGGAAGAAAGGAAGGAGGAGGAGAGGACAGAGAAGGAGAAGTAGTTAACTCAATAGCAAGGCATGATGCTTGGGAGACCTTACACCAAGGTACAAACATTTTTGAAAACACCATGTCCTTTTGTAGATACATTTAGCTACATTTATGTATATGTTTCATTGACTGGTGATTCTAAATGTCTTCCTTTCCATGACACCTTAAAATTGCTGCATGAGGCCACTCTGCCTAACAGTAGGACCAGTCCTGCTAAATTTTATATGAATAAGTTTTGTTGCATGTGAAAGCAATGTGGGAAAGGGATCTGAATCAGTTCTTCTGGTTTCCAATAGAAAGCAAGGCACTATTGTATTGCACAGCTGTAAGGACTACTTTGGACGTGAACTTACCACGCAAGAAGGCTCGTAATAGGTGCGACACTGCTGTGCGGCAGGGGGCCTGTTTCGTACAATGCTGTCCCCCTGCTGAAATCAGCTGTGTCAGTTCTGTGAGAGACTGGAGCCAGCCGCGCCATATTTGGCCTTTTTTTTATTCATGGGCAACTTCCGTGATTAAAAAAGGCCAAATATGGCGCGGCTGGCTCCAGTCTCTCGTGGAACTGACACGGCTGATTTTGACAGGGGGACGGCGTCGTACGAAACAGGCCTCTGCCACCTAGCAGTGTTGCGCCTGCTATGAGCCTTCTTGCGTGGTAAGTCCATGTCTGAAAAGTCCTAAAACAATGTGGAGCTGGACCACTGCAAGAGTTTTGTTGGTGATTGTACAAGAGCCTTAAAAAATCAGTTATGGGAGGAAAGAAGGTGTGATGGAAGTAGGATGGGAGGGACAATATGAACAAATTCTGATTTAATATAGAGGTCAAATCCAGAGAGAGCGGACTTGTCAACACAGTCAGTTTTTAAAGCATCAAGTACAGTTTCTTAGTTACAGCAGCAGGTGCATCAGATCTGCTCCCCTGAGGAAGTGCAGTTCTTTGGCAGGAAATTGCACTTTCCCAGCACTCATCATACAATATCCTGTGGCAAGGGTAGGGTGTGTCTAGAATTAGTGATTTGATTGTGACGGTGAGTTCTGTGTGGACTGTAGTTGTGTATATGTTTTGGAGACCTACTGGATGGTCTCAAGGAGACAAGGGACAGCAACAAGCTCTTGACTCTTATGTCACATTGTGACTTGTAGAAAATGTATTCTTCTTTTAAAACTTTTGCAGGGGTAAAGATTCTACCCCTGGGATAGAGTTATGAAATGTGTGCTGTTTTCTTGTGTTCCTGTTCCTGAACACCCACAAGCCCAACTTCACTGGCTACAGCAGCCTTTCTCTACCTTTTTATCCTGGATGAACCCTTGAAATAATTTTCAGGTCTCAGGGAACCCCTGCATAAACATTATTCTATATACTGCCATTGCTTTCCCCCCATAATCACAATCTCTTGAGGAACCCCTAGCAACCTGGTGGCGCAGTGGTTAAATGCCAGTACTGCAAGCCACCACATTGCAAGTTCGATTCCAGCGGGCTCCAAGGATCACTCAGCCTTCCATCCTTTCGTAGGTCAGTAAACTGAGTACCCAGCTTGTGGGGGCAATTAGCTAACACACATTGGAAACTGTTTGATGCAGTGTAGATGTGTAAATAGCTATTGCTTAAAACAATTTGTAAGCCGCTCTGATAGCCTTGTGGCTGAAGAGTGGGGTATAAATAACTAACTAAATAATAAAATAAAATGAAATAAAAACCTCTTGGGGAACCCTGTGGTTCCAGGGAACCTTGGTTGAGAAACACTGGGCTATAGCAATACCAAAGTGTTGGGCATCCTTATTGTGCAATGAGAGGTTGCAGGATCAAAGATACACGGGTTTTTCATTTCCTTTGAAGGAAAGAGAGCGCTGGAGACCTAGGGTATATAAGTCACATTGGTTTCATTTCCAAATACATATGTAGACCACGCATTGGATTGAGCAGTGTTTTGGCTACTCATCTGTTAAGATACTTTTAGAGAGCAACCTGAATGTGCAGAGCATCTTCACTTCACAGCTCTTACTTCTGCCTCTGTCTCTTCCAAAAATACTGCAGGCTATTTCTACACATATCCTCCTGCTACTTCTGTCCTGGTTTACTCACGGACCTGGTATCCTTGGTACTTGCCACCACTTCAGAGTGCAGTGAATGTACACCCCACTCATACTCTGGATTGCCTGTGCAGAACTCAGAAAGATACTTTTGAAAAGGAATTTGTTACTATATTCAGAAATCAACCTGTTACCACAACCCATTATAATGTTAATAAAATAATTCATGTCCTACCTGGGGTAAGAAAAAGTTGGAGAATCCTAATGATCACTATGGAAATTCCATACTTTTGCTATGATACCATCCATTAATAAAACAAGGGGGCGTTTACACGATGAAAATGTCCTGGGAAGAATTCGTGTCAATCCCTGGCAGTTTACACGTACATCGGGTCGGGTACGTGATTTTCGGAAGGGGGGCCACCTTTTATCCCTCAACCTGCAGGACTTCCAGTCCCGCAGGTTGTGCCGGTTTTTAAAAAAGTCACTGGAGGATTCGGAAAATCGGAAATGTAAACAGCGTGGGACAAAAAGTCTCGGTACTGGGATGACCGGAAATGGTGACTGGGGGTGGGCTTAGAGCTCAGGGACCAGAAAAGGAGGGGTCAGTCACCCGTTCAACAGATCCAGCCTCACCAGCCGAAAACAAAGGCATCCCTTCCAGCTGCACGAAGGCTGATGTGTGTGTGTGTGTGCGCGCGCGAATGTACTCAATCACCTTTTTAAATGGATTTCTACACTGCATGCTACAGAGAGATCGTGGTGGGCAGATCCTCCCTGGTTCTGAACAGAGAGATCGTGGTGGACGGGCACAGTAAAATATTCCAGCCTCTGAGCAAATGAAAATCCCTTAAATTTCCCCTCTATGTCTGTGTGTTTCAAAACAGCCTGTTTGTAGCTGGTTTGAAGCATGAACTCTGCAGCTAATCTGTGTTGTAAGGGTTAACATTTTACAGAGGCAAGGGGAATAGATGCCTCCCCTCCCCTCCCATGGCTTGATTTCAAATGGAAAGCACTCTTTCGTTCCTGCGTCTGAGCGAAAGATCTCAGTCTGGATCTTTAAAAATGCTTTCTGCCTCTTCTGAAGGGGTTAAAATGTTCAAGCAGCAAGGGGGAATAACAAACCTCTGCCCCCCTCTCTCCCCCCCCCAGCCAGCCAATAGCATCGCTCGTGGCACGGAACTCTAAGGGAAGTGCCTCACCGAGGTTGTGAAAACACGAGTAATCGCATCTTTGATTGACAGCCAAAAAAAAAAAAAAAAAAAAAATTTAAAACCTAAACAAAACCGGAACTATGGACGTGTAAATATCAGTCACGGGACCACACGGGATATCCATATCAGAGACATAAATCGTATAAACAGCGAGGGGCGGATTCGTTATCATTTTGTCCCAGTAGGCAACGCGACAATTTCTGTCGTGTGACTGGCACCCAAGTCTTTTTCTAAATATCCAATAGGGATTACATTAACCAATTCTTTGTCTTAAGAAATGAAGCCTTATAGAAAGGAAAACAATGAGCACATAAGAATCAGGGTAAATGTAAAAGTAAGTGAACTCCTGGTCACTTCAGCTTAATTAAAATAATTGAGATGCTTGTGTACTTAGCTGGGTCTGCAGAGGTGGATTTGGGAGGTCCCACCTTACAAATGAATCAGAAACTTTGTGAGTTTAGTCTTCATTATATGATTGTGTAGAAATACATCATGGCACAGTCCAAAGACATCTCTAAGGACCTCAAAACATCTACAACCACAACAGGTCTTGCTGGTCATCAGTCTGAAAAGGGTTAGAAAACAATTTCTAAGGATTTTGGACTTTCATCATGCTACTGTCTGAGTGTGTATCTATATAATAATGCAGTTTGACACCACTTTAAGTGTGGTAGCTCCATCCTGTGGAATCCTGGGATTTGTAGTCGTACAAGGTCTTTAGCCTTCTCTTCCAAAAAGTGCTGGTGCCTCACAACAGTACAAATCCCAGGATTCTGTAGGATGGAGCCATGACAGTTAAAGTGGTGTCAAACTCTATTGTGTCTACAGTGTAGATGCATCCTGAGAGATACTATATAAATAGAGAAGGTTCCAAACCAGGCTCCCTATACTGAAGAGTGGTCATTGTTCTTCAAAAACAAAGTCTCCCCACAAAAGCCTCATATAGGAAGTCCAAAAGAACCTTGGAGTAAAATCCAAGGATCTGCAGGTCTCTCACACCTTGACTAATGTGAATGTTCATGACTCAAGAATGAGAAAAAGACTGGACAAGAATGGTGTTTATGGGAGAATTATCAGCTCTCTAATAATAATAATAATAATAATAATAAGAAGAAGAAGAAGAAGAAGAAGATTGCTGCCTATCTGAAGTATAGTAAAGATCACACAGACTTGTGGAACAATGTTCACTGGACAGATGACTCAAAGGTAGAACTTTCTGGCCTTAATGAAAAATTTATGTTTGGCAAAGAAACAAACAGATTTTGAACAGACGAACCATATCGCAGCAATCAAATATGGTGATGAAAATGTGGTTTCACCTGGTTTGCTCCTTCATGACCTGGATAGTTTGCCATCATTGATACAACCATGAATTAGTCTGCAATGACTCAGAAGATTCTAGAGAAGAAACATCAGGCCATCTGTAGAAGAGCTAAATTTGAACTGAAATTGGGTTATGCAACCTGACAATGATCCTACACACACAATAAGAGCTACCATAGAAGGGCTGCAAAAGAAGAAATCTCATATTTAAGTACAACCTAGTCAAAGCCTGTACCTAAACCCCATCAAAATGTTGTGGCAGGACCTGAAGCAAACCATTCATGAAGTGAAGCCTCCAAACATCACTGAGTTGCCATGGTTCCTCAAAATCAATGCAAGAGACTGAGCAACAATTACAGGGAACACTTACCTGGTCATTTTTGCTCAAGAAGGTGCCACTTGGTACTGAATCTTAAAAAAAAAATCACATACTTTTTCACACATAGATACGGATTGTTGAATGAATTGTGGGATAACAAACAGAAAATGTGGTACATTTATGTGTCATTTGTTCGATCACATTATCTCTCATTCTTTGTCTGGGATTAGGATGTTTGATTAAGATGTAATAACATTTTAGGTTGGAGATATGGGATTCAAAAGGGGTTCAAAAATTTTTTTGCCACTGCTTTTCTAATTGCTTTCAATTTCTTAAGGGCAAAAACAGCAACCAAGACGTTAAGGCCTCTTAGAATGTACATTAAAAATAACCTTGAAAGTACATATAAGCTGTTACTCATTGCACTAATAAACTATTACCACTTTTGCTCATAGGACTTTATCACACAGGCTTAATAAACCAGAACAGAAATGGAACAGGATCGCTAAAGAGGTTTTCTTTCAGATGACGTTCCCCTCTCCCGTTCTGACCCCATTCTGACCCCGTGTGCTTTCCGTTTTGTTTTATTCACGGGAAAAGTCGTCAATAGATCTCCGATTCTGTTTCTGTAATGGAATCACGGGTGTGTAAACTGGTGTGCCGTTATGTTGGCACGATGTTAAAACACTTCTGGGTACGATCTGGGCATCCAGGTGAGTGACAGCCTTTTCTGTACCTTCCCCATGTTGCCTTTAAAGCTTTAAAAGTGTTTTGGTGCTTGTTTTAATTTTTATATGTCTGCTTGTATTTTTATTTTTGAATTTTCCCCTGGCTGCCTGCCTCTGTAAGGTCCTGGAAGGTAAGTAGAGAACACTTCTGGTGGCGATCTGGACATCCAGGTAAGTGACAGACTTTTTTTGTACCCTCCCCTGTTTACCTGTTTCTTTTAAAGGCTGTTTAGGTGCTTGATTTAATTTTTTTGAGGTCTGGGGGTTTTTTATGTTTAAATTCCCTGCGCATTGCAGGGCTCCTTACAAGGTCCTGGGAGGTACGTGCAAAACACTTCCTGCTTCGATTGGGACAAAGAGGTCAGTGACAGCCTTTTTTGTTCCCTCCCCGGGGTTACTTGGGTTTTTTTTTTTTTTAAGGGTGTTTAGGTGCTTGGTGCACTTCTTTGAGGTTTGAGGGATTTTTTATTTTTAAATTCCCCACGCGATTTGGTCTCCAGGAAGCGGAGGGGTTTTTGGTCTCTAGGAAGGGGAGAGGGCTCTGTGAGAGCTCCATTCCCTTCCTGGATGGGCAGAGGAGGTGGGAGCAGTTTCTGTCCCAAGATTAAGGTAAGTGTGTGAACATTTTTTTTATTCAGTTACAGGGATGGGAGGAGGGTGGGTGGGTGGGTAATGGAACAGGAACGGGTTTTAAGGGCATGTCTGTTAAAGTCCATAATCTTACTTCTGGCATGTAGCTTTGTTAAACCCTCATTACCCCCAAATGTAACTGCCTACAAGCAGTTATATAACTTATAATTCATTGCCCTCTGCATTAGATTGCCTGAAATCAATGGAATTTAACTTAACAATAAATATAGTTGTGATTGGCATGAACATTATTCAGGTAGTATGTTGAACATCTTTAATTACTGACCTCTGGAAATGAGTCTTTTGTGATGGTATTTCAGGGAAAAAAATCATTGACCACAAACTAAACAGAGGAGATTTTCAGACGCGATTTTCGTGTCTATATATTCCAAAACAGCTCCGTTGCTGCCGTGCAGCAGGGGAGCAGTTTTGGATGACACCGTTCCTCTGCTGAACCCTTCCGTGTCACTTCTGTGACAGAATGGAGGAAGCCGCGTCATATTTCACTCATGGGCAACAATCGTGAGTGAAATATGATGCGGCTTCCTCCATTCTGTCACAGAAGTGACACGGAGGGGTTCGGCAGAGGAACGGTGTCGTCCAAAACTGCTCCCCTGCCACACGGCAGCAACAGAACTGTTTTGGAATATATAGACCCAAAAATCGCGTCTGAAAATCTCCAGACTTGTGTGCATTAACTACCACAGTAACAAACCTCATTGTATGTGTGTGTGTGTGTTTTAATATGTTCCTGCTTCTGATCATTCTACATTTACTGACTTACAACTGTCTAAATGAATTACATGCAACAGAAAAAAAACTGGATATTATTTTAGGAAGAACCAAAGCAACAGATTGCCATTTTTGTACTCAAATTACATTTTATAATCCACTTAGAAGGAAGGAAGCTGATGATGCGTTCAGTGATGAATACAAGTGATGAATGGGGAAAAAAATTAAAATATGATAAAAAAACAAATATAGGCAAATTCTGGCCTATATTCAAAATATTTACCAGCTTGGAAACCCAGAGATGATCTTTGTCCCTTATGTCTGAAGCCAATGTACTATGTTGTTTAGCAACAGTGCAAGTGGGGCATAATAAACTTTTTCTGAACCCATTTCGTTTTTCACATTCATCAACACATATTTATCACCAGTTCTCTTTGTTCTTCACTGTTTCTCAGGGGGAAAGTAATTGTCTTTTGAGAAAACATTTTGTAGGTTTTATCTGAGGATACTTGCAACTAAATGATGTAGCTCATCCTCTAAAAGGAGATGGCTGGTTTTTAGGTCTTGTAACCACCACTTGCGTCTTGAAACTGTGATGCAATTATATTTCACATCTGAGTTAAGTTCCTATATTTTGATTTTTCTTTCCTATCCTATGACTTGTCTTTGCTACCATGCAGAACTGCCATGATACCAACCACAATTCCGCCATGCGGAATTACCATATATAATCACTTAGCAACGGGATGGCTGCTTTTTAAAATTAATTTATTTTTACTGGGCTTGATTTTATGCTTTTAACAGCACAAGGCATGAACTTAACATTTTCTTTCCAAGTTTTCTGGTCATGGCCCACTTTGCTCTTATTTAGCCCCATATGTACTGACCAAGGTTGTTTTGGCAAAGGTGGGTGGGAAGAGAGGGGGGACCACTGCTTGTCTTCTGGCAGTGGTGGCTATTCATTTTATTGAAAATATTTGTATCCCACCCCCTGTTTGAAAATCTCATGGTGGTGTACAATAAAGCAGTATGACCCATTTGAAACAATAGAAACAGTAAAAATAATTTTAGAAAACTAAAAATATATTAAACAATTTAACTAGCTAAACAAAGGCAGATTAAAACCAGTTAAAATACTTCAAAATATTTTTAAACTATGTATCCATGTGGATCTATGCAAAACCACTTAAGTGTAGGGAATTAGAGTGTCCTTTGGTGTTAGCCCTTTTTGGAAAACTCTATGATGTTAAAACTGTTAAGAGTGAACTTTCTTGTAGCAGAGCCGCAGTTTAAAAGTGTGACTCAGGAGATTTTCAGAAGCGGACCATATATACCATCGCTGCCTTGCTAGCTATCTCCACTCCCATCCTGTTCTACTTTAAAGAAAAAAAAAATTCAGACCTACCTTAAAACTGTGGCAGAAATGGCTCCCCTCCCCTCCGGCAGTCCCAGAAGTGAATACAGCTTGTGCAGAGCTGTATTCACTTCCTTATTTGAAATCCCGGGCCATTGCCGAGAGAGAATGAGCGCACGGGAAATTTTTTAAAAAGTTTAAAGAAAGAAAGAAAAGTGTCAGCAAGCACAAAAACAAAGTTAAAAAAATACATGTAACCTGGGGAGGGGGGGAAAGGGGTGTCACTTACCTGGATGTCCCGATTGCACCCGGAAGTCTTTGGCAGGGATCTCCCACCATGGTTGGCATCACGCCACATCGCGCCCCTGATTCCATCACAGAGACAGAATGGGCAATCTGTTGATGGCTTAAGCCATCAATAAAAAACCTCACAGATGGAATGGAGGGGGCACAGGAGCAGGACGAGAGAGGGACGATGATGTCTGATAAGAGAGCCCTCTGGCAACCTCCTGTCATCCCTGTTATGCATTTTTAAGATTGTCTGATAATCTCCTCAATTTGGTTTGGGTAGGAGATAGTTGCTTCATCTGAACTCACCATCTTGATGAGAAAGCAAGCAGGGCAGTGAAGAAGAGTAGAAAGGTGTGTGGAAAGGAGAGTTGAGAGAGAAGAACAAAGGGAACCAAGAAGGGATATATCTTTATATGCTCAAGACCAAAGGAAATGTCCTAGATCACATGGTCTTGTTGCTTGATTGCAAACTGCTAGCTATACCTGGTGTAGCATACACCATTCTCCCCCCATGCCCTACGCACACACCTGACGATACACATGTTGCTCCCTGTGCTGCCCCCCACCCATCGCCACCCTCCCTGCCCCCCCAAGCCACTGTGCCACCTATCCCACCTCCACCTGCTGTCCCCCTCACCGCCCCCCTGCACCACCTTGCCGCCCCCCTGCAATCTGTGCCACTCTTCGCCACTTTCCCATGCTCCTCCCCACTCCCCCGTGCCCCTCGCTGACCTCCCCACCCCACCCCCAACCATGCCACCTTGCCACCCACTCTGCACCCCGTGCAGCCCCTCGCCACCTGCCGTGCTCCTCGCCACCCCCCATCCCCCTTGTCGGCTTCCCCACCCCCTGCTGCACCCCTCACCGACCACCCCACTACATGTTCCCACCCCCAGTGTGCTGATTGGCTGCCCAACCAAGCTTTGATTGGTTGGTCAGTTTCCTAAGCAGCCAGTCAGCACACTGGGAATGGCAACATACTGAAGAGAATTATAGAGAGAGAGATTTAAAACCATGCACTTCAAAGGCAGAACAAGCAAGTTCTGAATGAGAGAAAGAGAAGGATTTTTGACACGCATGAGATTCTGTTCTACCTAGGAGCCACTTGCTCTAATGGCAAAAGAGTGGGGGAGGGGAGAAGAGACTGCTGGATTTTTCCAACCTTAGGCCTCAAAAGCTTTTGTAAACAACCATGTTTTCACATGACAGCAATGTAGGTACCAATCAGCCCTCTAAGGGAAGGGCATTCCATACAGACTATAGATTCCTCACAGTGTCCCAACAGTGCCTGCATATGCACACATACACATACAGGAGCACACACACAGCTTTCCTCCCACAGTGTGGGGATCTGAGAAGCAGAGTTGCAGCATAATTAAAGGGGGGGAAATATCCTCTGCATTGTTAAATGGAACTGTCATGTTGAAGGCCATGTAGTTGAAGGCCATGTAGCAGCAGCTGCGTTTGCCTATTCCTGTGTCCATATTCTTTTCCCATCTGCTATAGAGAACAGGATTCCAGGGTGCTTCCAGACAGGTTATTACAAATGCTACTTCACAAGACTTTCAGGAGGTATTTCATCTTTCCCTCTTTGATGGATTTTTATTTCATAAGGCAAATAAAAATGGAAAAGTTGGCGATGAAACACTGGAGGGTTATAAATAGAAGACCACGTCCCCAAGACCCCTGTCTCGGTAACTCCCAAATAACATTAGCTGGATTTGGCAGGTTTGGTTCCTTTTTTAAAAGCCTCCTCTGGAACCAGTCCCAATCAGTGTTCCTGTAAAATAGAGGTGAGCTACTATACAGGGTCTGGGGTTGTACCAATCACCTTTGCCAGCATTCCTGGGACTCCACAGGCCACCCTGGGAGGCCATACCTACCCCTTTTTTTCAAAACTGTGACCAGATGAGTCATTTCTGGTTTTCTAAAAATGCCATCCTTTGCTATTAAAAGGCATTGGTAGTGGATGGCAGGTGCCTAGCATTAAATCAAGGGTGAACAACTAACTGCATGGGGAGGGGGAAAATCTCTGCTTTCACAACCCCCTACAGGGCTGTTTTGTGGCTGTTTTTAGAGACTGGGGGCTCTGGTGTGTGAAAGAAATAAGTTAAATTGCTACATTTGTTGGTAATTTAGATGTGTATTAGGAAAATTTAGGGGGCAAAAATCACTCAAAGATTAAACTGGGGTGGCTGGACATTTTGGAGGTATGCCAGGAGGCTTTGTGAGCCCCTAAAAGTGGGACTAAGGGGCCACATGTAACCTGCACTTTCATCATCCCTGATTTATGTGGAGAAGTGCACCCTGTAGAGACACAATGCTCAATTTTGGGGGTCCCAAATTTGCTTTTCCAGATCTGGGGGGGGGGGCTTGGGGTAGGACAGAAGAATCCCTCTAAAAGCTCAATTCTCCAATGGTTTTGGTCCAAAACTGCCTCAGGGACAGAAGGGCCCCAAGCTTGCACAGAAGGCCTTTGGGGCTGGATGCAGTATGTGGGCTGCAGAGTCCTCATACCTGGTACAGGTTGTGGCAAGGCAGCCCCATAGCATTGTTGTTCTTGTTCTTGTGTGCCTTCAAGTAATTTCCAACTTATGGCGACCCTAAGGTGAACGTTTCACAGGATTATCTTGGCAAGATTTGTTCAGTGGGGGGTTGCTATTGCCCTCCTCTGAGGCTGAGAGAGTGTGATTTGCCCAAGGTAAGTGGGTTACCATGGCCGAGCGGGAATTCAAACCCTGGTCTCCAGAGTCATAGTCCAGCGCTCAAATCACTACACCACACTGGCTCAACAGTACCTTTAAGAGTTGTGTCAGATAAGAAATTTCAGTAAGTGTTGCTTGCTACACTGTTTGCAATTCCCTCTTCTACACAGCCATTAAAAGTATATTGACGCTTGCTCCAATTTTCAGTCTAGCAACCCTAAGTGTTGACAGAGAATAGAAGGTGACAAAGCTGCCTTGAATTCCAACTTGGGAGAAAGGCAAGATACAAATTCACAAAATAAATAGAATAAATAAACAAAGTCCTCAAAGAAGTGAGTAGGTGAAGTCATTGTTGCTTTGCCTTGTATCATCAAAGGATTTGAAAGGTTCAAGGCACCTCTCTGATATGTTTCACAGCAACCTTAATGCTCCCAAGTGAGGTTTCTTCTGTGCAATGACATTACCTCATTCACGGAGCTCTACAGCAGGCCCAGGTAATGCTTTTCTCCTGTTTTCCCAATTTGGCAGAGATAGTCCCTTTCGGACTTTTGCCCCTTTGGACTACAACTCCTTATCCTCCAACTGTCCCAGTTTGGCAAGAACAGTCCCAATTAATCCCTTGTCACACTTTTTCAGATGCTGTTAAAATGTCCCAGTCCTCCCTTTGTTCTCAGTTAGTTCCTCCAAACTGAGTTCAAAATGCAAAAGGAGTTTGCATTCAATTAACTCAGCATGAAGAGGAGAGGAGGGGGTGGATTCTTGCCCTTCCCAGTAGTCTCAGGCAAAAGCAAACTGCAGCAGCCTCTCCCTAGATTGCGTGTTCTTCCTCAGCAATAACTTTGGGCATCTTGACCACACTTGGATGTTGCCTAGTCACATGTGTCCAAGTTTTTATCTGTGGAATATTGGAAGGTCTGTGAAGATTATCAGACATGTCAAATATGGTGTGATAACAATGACAGATACCACAAAAGGGCTCCCCATCACACGATGTCGTGCTCCTCACGTTCTGCAAGCGTTCTGCTGCTGTGAACAAGGCATTTTTTTTATTAACGGGCCAAGCCATCAATTGATCTCCCATGGTGTTTTTGTTGTTGCTGTTGTTTTGCAGTATTGTCTGCATGTGAAACTATATCCCATTATTACAGCATCAATGGAACACTTCCAGGTAAGAATGTAAAAACTAGGTACGGGATGCTCTTTTTATCAGCAAAACTTCCTCATTTTGCTGGCAAGTTTTAAAATGTGTTTCAGTGCTTGTGTTTCATTTTCTTTGTTAGTTTAGGTTTTTTTTAGACTTTTAAGCACACTTGCATTTTCTCATGAGAATTGCCAAAGTCTCACCCACACGAAAATGTGGAAGTAAACAGTGCTAGCAGTCATGTTGCAATAATTCAGGGGCAGCTCTTTCTTATGATTACAGGAATGTGTGATAAGAAGTGTTATTATACCAGGATACTTACGCAGTAAAATACAGTGGGACAAAAATGTTTTAGATTCTTGTCTGATAATGTCCTGTGTTTTCTATTTGTGAACCTCCCATGTTTTCTGACTTCTTTTCTTCTTTATTTTTTTTTCCTAACCAGAGAAAATCCATTAAGGAGAATAAGATGTGCAATGCCTTCCAGTTGTGAGAAATAGGATCCAGCTGTCTGTATGCATAAACAATTCACTCTTCGGCATGTCTACTTAGCAGTAAGTTCCACTGAGTTTAATGGGTAGCTAATTGTGTGCATAGAACTGCAGCCTAAACAGGCGTCTTACTTTTCTGTGCACATTCTCTTTGAGAATTAACAAAGAGGGGAATATCGGGGAATATTGGGCAATGTTCCCTCGTAATATAAAATGATGTGAATCAACCCCTGCAAAATCTCCATAACTTAATGCCTTACTCAATATTGTTCATGCTCCAGGTTTATAGCATACACCATGCTCCGAGGGTTCTGACAATTTCAACTATTTTATTTTTTACTATATTAAATTTTATGTGGATAGTTGAATCCCTCTCAGAAAGCCTCACCCAAATGCAGTTTATGGAAACTGTTGTAACACTTTGGGGATATTAAGTATTTTAGATCTGGTCCCTTTATGTTGGTTAGATTGTTTATAATATAGAAAATATGGATTCATTTTTTATAACCCCAAAGCTGTGCTATATTGTTTAACTTCTTTAGAAAGAGCGTGATGTCACTTTACTTATGAAAAAAATGTTTTGTCAGTTCAAGATTTGGTGTGCCATTTGCTTAGACATTTTATCTAATTAGTAATTTAACTGAATGCATTTCTATATTGTGCCTCCCTCCCTCCCTCTCCCCCTCTCTTTTGCTCTCTCTCTCTCTCTCTCTCTCTCTCAGCACTAAATCATTGTTCTATAAATATCAAGTTTGCAAATGGGGCAATAATCCTTTAGAAATAAGTTACATTCAGTGGGGCTGGTTTCCTTTGTCCTTGTAGAAGAGTAAATATATTTTAATGCTTAACCCAAATACAAAATTCCAGCTGCTATTTTCAGCTACTTTTTGCCGTTTCAGCTACAAATCTTGCACATTTCATTACTCACAAGAGATCTGATCCAACGCCCACTGAAGTAAATGGAAGGACTCCGGTTTCATTTCCAATTGGTGTTTGGTGTTCATAAGGGGTGGAGAGGGGGAGGAAGATGGCAAATTAACATTTGAAGATGCATGCATATCCACATACTCCCAGGAGGTGTGAGTACAGCCAATAAATAGCTGGTTGGGTGAAGATGTAAACATCCTGCTTTGTTTCTTCAGATTTACTGGCCCGGAATTCTAAAGATTTCAACTCCTACAGCTTTGGAACAGAATATCAGGAATGTCCAAGATCCTGAAGAATGTCAAGAGTGGAGATTGGGCAGCAAAATATACATTATCCAATGCAAGCCTTACAGCCAAATCCCAAACACATTCAACTGTTTCTGGCAACAACTCTGTTGCCACTTACTTGGAAGTACCCCCCACCCCTGAACTCAATGGAACATGTTTTTAAGTAAATGTTGATAGCCTAAGGTAACACATACCTTAGTTACATCCTCTCTGGATTACTGCAATGCACTCTATGAGGGGCTACCTTTGAAAAGTGCCCAGAAGCTTCAATTAACCTCAGAAGCTACAGCCAGAATGTTAACTGGGGTTGGCTGCAAGGGGCATACAACTCCCTTTGTTGCAGTAGCTCCTCAGGCTTCTGGTCCAATTCTGGGCACAATTCAAGGTGGTGGTTATATGGCATGGATCTGGCCTATCTGAAGGACCTTATCTTCCTATATGAGCTCATCCAAGCTCTATGATGTCTGGGGGAGACCCTTTTCTCAGTCCAACCAGCTTTCCAACACATTTGCTGGGAACACAGGAGAGGGCACTGGCTGATCCCAAGCTTTGGAACTCTCTTCCAAGAATAGGATGGCTCCCTCCGCACTGTCCTTCTGATGACATGTGAACGCTTTTCTGTTTCAACAGGCTTTTTAGGAAACAACCAAAAGGGCTTTTAATAATGTGCTGTTTTGCTGACTTTCAACTTTTGTCTTTTAAAGGATATGTTTGAAATGGTTCTAATTCTATGAAAGGTTTAATTGCCTTTTAACAATAACTTTAATATGTTTTATTTATATCTCCATAACTGCTTTTAACTGTATTTAATTTTATAGGATGTCTTGAGTTCAGTATTGAGTAAAAAATGGGATATAAATGAATTATTAATATTATTATTCTCCCCCAAAACACAATAGTCTAAATCCAAATTTAGTCACAACAAAGGTGGGCATGTTGCATCCACTGAACGTATATTCATGTTGACTTATCACATTCCCATTATTTCACTTGAGATTAACAACTGGATTTACACATAAATAAGTAGACATAATGCTAACTCTGGAAAGGTTATGATTTCCAAACTGCTTTCATGCTAGATGTTCTCTCTTGATTTGGCACGTTTAATTTGAAGGGTCGCTACCTGGCATTGTCACAAAATCATCATTCTCCCTTGTTTTTCTATTCTAACGGATCAGTAAGAAACAATAAAACTAGATTTTTTAAAAGAAAATAAACCATAGCATAAAAACTAACACAATGAACTTAAGACACTCCCTGCATTTCTGTTCAAAGGTAAGTCTCACTGGATTCAATATATCTTACTGTTTGTAGGTTTGCATAGAATGCAGCCTACATAGAAACAGATCAGTCACATATAAACTATCAGTCAAATATCAAAATATTCTCAAACTTTAAAACCCTGACATTGGCAGTTCTCAAAATCTCATGGAAACAGAAATATTATTTTTTGCCTTGTATTAAAATCAGAGATGGGACTTGTGTGGTCTGTGGACTGCCATTTGGAAGATAGCAATACAGCTGTTGGGGCCAGTGATTCCCCAAAGGCCCTGATACCCTCTTCCCAAATGTTTTGACCCCAAAGAGTAACTTTTCACACACACCCAAAGCCACAGAAAAATAGATAAACCCTTTGTGGGGCTGTAAAATGTTTCTTTCAGGGGGTTGTGGAATGGGCCTAAAAGGTGACCACATTGTCACTTCTAATCACTCAAAACAGCAGCCACAATGAAAATGCAGCTGTCCTCTGGAGTTCCAGAGGAGCCAAAAATGGGGTGGTGTGCCCCTCTGTGCTTTGGGTTAAACACCTAGGGCTGGTTTACACAGCAGATTTATTGCGGCAACTTGCGCTTTAATTCTTTTCTGCAGCAGTGCCAGTCAGGGTTTTTTTCTAATTATGCCGCTTTTTTGTTCAGACTTGAAAAAGTGTGGGGAGCGTGGCCTCCCATGCAGAGGCAGACTTTATGGGGAAGGGCATAGACCTTCCTTTGAAGCCCTACATTTTCGAGCTAAAGAAAGACTCACAGACTGCCAAAATAGCAGGGGGGGGGGGAGATCAAAGAAGTGGCTCTGTCTCTGTCTCTCTCTAAATCTGCCTGTAAATGAACTCAGTCACTGCCCGAAGCAGAGGGACAGCAATCTCTCTGCTGAAAGACTTTGCTACCATGCCGAGGATCCTAAGGTGAACCTATCACAAGTTTTTTCAGCACGATTTGTTTAGTCAGGGTTCACAGACTTGCAAAATAGCCGAGGATTTTTGACTCTCCCTCACTCAGACCCCCCCCCCGCCAATCACAATGCAGCCCTTAGTGAAATGGTTTCTCTCTCTCGCTCTCTCGCTCTCTCCCTTCCCCAAGCAGAGCTGACAAATGGGAACTTTATGACTGAAAGGTCTTGGGAATCCTTTTTCTTGGCAGACTTGCAAAATAGCAGAGAGAATTTTTCAAATTTCCTGAACGCTACTGAACTCAGTCCCCCTCTTTTAAACCCGCCCCTTGCATCAGAGCAACCAATAACAATACAGCTCTGCTGTATCCCTTAGCGGAATGGTAGTTTACACTGCCAATAAAGCACTACATTGCAAATATACCTGCAAAAATAGCGACATCCCTTGCCACGCTATATTTGGGTGTTTTACCTTCCCCCCTTCTGAATGAGGCGATGCTGTGCTACGATCCGTGGGAACTATGAGCTATCTTAGCGGTATATTTAGAGGAATATTTGCCCATGTAAACGACCCCCTGGTTTAAATGATAATAATGAAGGTGTTGGGGGGGGATGCTTCTGGAGCATGGCCATTGTAGTAAAGTCTTCCTTCTGTGGTCACCACATTCCACATTTCACCAGGGAGCCCTGGTGGCGCAGTGGTTAAATGCCAGTACTGCAAGTCACCACATTGCAAGTTTGATTCCAGAGGACTCCAAGGTTCACCTTTTATCCTTTCGTAGGTCGGTAAAATGAGTAGCCGGCTTGTGGAGGCAATTAGCTAACATACATTGGAAGCTGCTTCTTGCAGTGTAGATGTGTAAATTAATATTGCATAAAACAATTTGTAAGCCCCTCTGATCACCTTGTGGCTGAAGAGCGGGTTATAAATAACTAAATAAAAAAATAACAAAATTGATCTAAATGAGAAGACAGATGTTGGAGTAAGTATTGAAGCAGGTATTTGAGTTCTAAATCCTGAAGTTGCAGAACCTGACTTTTTAAGAATTAAAGAACAGAATAGTAGCAGCATCTTTGATTCTATAGCTTGGTAGTGTTACTCTTGCATATGGGTGTGTATTTTGGTGCATACAGTAACATATTGAGTGTGTTACAAGTTATGCTTGATAAATATGAAATGCAAGTAGGCTTTGATGTATCAGGTAGGGAGCTGCCTTTGCCAGAATCTGCACACATGGTAAAGAGGCATATTGGAAGGGTAGGGCAGTGAAAACCCTGGATTCCTTCCATCTTGGAGAATTCAAGGCCTCATTTTGAAGTATAAACTGCAATTTCCCTCCTACCTGACAAGGACATGGTCTCATTGAAAGCAATCAGTGCTTAACTGCCTTGTTTACCTCTGCTGAATGGAGACCTTGACAAACTGGCTCAGTTTGTCAGATTGGTATACCCTCCATTGTAAGGTATTGTGCAGTTTCCAGAGTTGTTGGGCAATCATATTTGGACCTGAAATAAGGTGAAAGTCTATACTTGATTGGCATTGTCTCAGGTGTGCAGTTCCATTGTGTTAGTATCCCCAGGCCATCTAAGAGTGAGAGGGTGAAAGGCAAAGATCATGTTCACACACAGAGAGCCACCACCCAAAAAAGCTTTTGCACACAAGCCATAAGCTTTGCTCTCATCACTCTAAGCACATGGGGCCTTTTGAACCCTCCATAGAACAACATTAAAGTTGTTTTTCGTCCTGCCCAGAGGTGTCCCCTCACTCTAGCTGATGGCCCCAAATTAGAAAAGAACTATATAGAATCATAGAATTGTAGAGTTGGAAGAGACCACAAGGGCCATCCAGTCCAACCCCCTGCCACGCAGGAAATCACAATCAAAGCATCCCCGACAGATGGCAATCCAGCCTCTGTTTAAAGACCTCCAAGGAAGGAGACCCCACCACGCTCCAAGGGAGTGTGTTCCACTGCCGCACAGCTCTTACTGTCAAAAAGTTCCACATAATGTTGAGATGGAATCTCTGTTCCTGGAGCTTGCACCCATTGCTCCGTGTTCCAGTCTCTGGAGCAGCAGATAACAAGCCTGCTCCATCCTCAATGTGACACCCCTTCAAATACTTAAACAGGGCTATCATATTGCCTCTTAACTGTCTTTTTACCAGGCTAAACATACCCAGTTCCCTAAGTCTCTCCTCATAAGGCATCGTTTCCAGAACTTTCACCATTTTAGTTGCCCTTCTTTGGACACGCTCCAATTTGTCAATATCCTTTTTTAATTGTGGTGCCCAGAACTGGACACAGTATTCTAGGTGAGGTCTGACCAAAGTGGCGCTATTACTTCCCTTGATCTGGACACTATATTTTATTGATGCAGCCCAAAATCGCATTGGCCTTTTTAGCTGCCGCATCACACTGTTGACTCATGTTCAACTTGTGGTCTACTAGGACTCCTAGATCCCTTTTGCACATAGTCTCGTTCAGCCAGGTCTCTCCCATCCTATATCTATGCATTTCATTTTTCCGCCCTAAGTGCAGTACTTTACATTTCTCCGTATTGAATTTCATTTTGTTAGCTTTGGCCCAGTCTATCCAGGTCATTCTGAATTGTGATCCTGTCCTCTAGGGTATTAGCTACTCCTCCTAATTTGGTGTCATCTGCCAATTTGATAAGTATGCCCCTAATTCCCTCATCCAAGTCATTGATAAAGATGTTGAATAGCACAGGGCCCAGGACAGAATCCTGTGGCACCCCACTGGTCACATCTTTCCAAGAGGAAGAGGAGCCACTGCTGAGCACCCTTTGGGTTCAGCCGGTCAACCAATTACAAATCCGTTTAACAGTTAACTTGTCTAGCCTACATTTTACAAGCTTGTTTGCAAGAATGTCATGGGGAACCTTGTCAAAGGCCTTACTGAAATCAAGGTATGCAATATCCACAGCATTCCCTTCATCTACCAAGCTGGTATTTTTATCAAAACAAGAGATCAGATTAGTCTGGCATGACTTGTTGTTCTGAAACCCATGTTGACTTTTTGTGATTATGGCATTGCCTTCTAAATGTTCACAGACTCTCTGTTTAATGATCTGCTCTAGAAGCTTCCCTGGTATTGATGTCAGACTAACTGGATGATAATTGTTGGGATCCTCTTTTTTCCCCTTTTTGAAGATGGGGACAACGTTTGCCCTCCTCCAGTCTGCCGGGACTTCTCCTGTTCTCCAGGAGTTCTCAAAGATTATTGCCAATGGCTCTGAGATTACATTTCCCAGCTCTTTTAATACTCTTGGATGTAGTTCATCTGGTCCTGGAGATTTAAATTCATTTAGATTAAGAAGGTATTCCTGTACTACCTCTTTGCTTATTCTGTGCAGGATTTCCCCTATTGTGTCCTCTGTTCCATTATCCTCAGGTTGGTTCACCTTTTCCTTTTCTGAAAACACTGAGGCAAAGAAGGTGTTGAGTAATTCTGCCTTTTCTCTGTCCCCTGTTAGCATTTTGCCATCTTCTCCGCGTAGTGGTCCTACCATTTCCTTCTTCTTCCTTTTGCTGCAGACATACCCCAAAAAAACCTTTTTATTGTTCTTAACCTCTCTAGCAAGCCTGAGCTCATTCTGCGCTTTAGCTTTTCTGACTTTACTCCTACACGTGTTCGCTATCTGTTTGAATTCTTCTTTGGTGATTTCACCATTTTTCCATTTCCTATACATGTTCCATTTAAAACATAGCTCTGTTGAAAGTTCTTTAGTCATCTATCCTGGTTTCTTGAGACACCTCCCATTTTTCTTCCTCATTAGTACTGTTTGAAATTGTGCTTCAGTATCTCCCTTTTGAGAAAGTCCCATCCGTCTTGAGGTCTCTTCTCTTGTAGTATTCCTGACCATGGGATCACCCCCAGTATTTCCCTGAGTTTACTGAAATCAGCTCTCCTAAAGTCTAGGATGCGCATCTGACTATGCCTGGCTTCCCCTTTCCATTGTATAACAAACTCCAGGAGAACATGATCACTCTCACCTAAGGATCCCACCACTTGCACCCCATTAACCAGGTCATTCCTGTTGGTTAGGATCAGATCTAAAATAGCTGACCTCCTTGTTGCCTCTTCCACCTTTTGGATCATGAAATTGTCTTCCAGGCAAGCAAGGAATTTGCTTAGACCTTGAAGTTTTGGTTGAGTTAGATTGCCAGCAATTATCAGGATAGTTGAAGTCACCCATCACTACTACATCTCTCCTTTCTGCGTGTGTGGTCATCTGTTCTAGAAAGGCATCATCCAATTTCTCCGTCTGACTTGGGGGTCTGTAGTAGAGTGCTACAATAACATCCCTGTTGTTTCCCTCAGCTTTAATTTTTATCCATATACTCTCCACCAGGCTTCCAGTATTGATGTCATGGATCTCTTCACTGGCATAAATATCCCTGACATATAATGCTATTCCTCCTCCTTTCCTGTTTGGCCTGTTTCTCTTATAAAGGTTATACCCCTCTATTCCTACATTCCAATCATGAGACTCATCCCACCAGGTTTCAGTAATGCCTATTATATCATATTTGTTTTGTAGTGCTAGGAGTTCAAGTTCATCTTGCTTATTTCCCATGCTCTGTGCAGTAGTGTAGAGACATCTAAGACCATGTGTTCCCTTTACTTGCTGCCTGTTCAAGTTTTTTTTTTTGCCTTTTTTTTTGGCCTTCCACTGTTGGGTCCATATATTGGCCAGAGAGTCTTTCTCTGCAGAAGCTCTTCCCAGAGCAGCCTTTCTCAACCTTTTCACACTGGTGGAACCCTGGAAACAATTTTCAGGTCTGAGGTAACCCCTGCCTAAAAATTATTATATCTACAATGAAAAAAATTTTTTCCCCCAATCTCAATATCTCGTGGAATCCCTAGCAATTTCTTCTGGAACCCCAGGGTTCCAGGGAACCCTGGTTGAGAAACCCTGCTCCAGAGGATCTTCTTCCTTTAGAACCCTCCATGTGGTCCCCTTCATCAGCTGCCCTGATGTTCAGCTACCTAGCTTACTAGGCTCTTCTTCACATCAGAGTGTGAGAAAATCCATGTGCACCTTAGTCTGTAGTCCTTGAAGCTTAGCTGCATCACTCTAGCCCCCTAAGACTGGTCGGGTGTAGGGTTTTTAGCACCCATGCCATCATTCCCCTCTTTCTCCTTTGAAAAACTGTTATTAACAGCTTGTATTGAATACAGTATAGACTGTATTCTACTGCTACCTTTTTCTGTCTTTTTAATAAAGAAATAATTGTTTTTACTGCAAAATCAGTTTGTCCTCAATGTGATTTCTTCCCTTCTACCTTGGTTTTACTTGGAGTCACTCTGGTTAATTGTCCATTTTTAAAACCTTTAGCTTGTAAGGTCCTGCAGAGAGTTAGCATCCGGAGGAGCTTTCCCTCCAAACCAGTAAACCCAGTGCACTGCTCTTTAACAAGTGGGTGAATCCATTTCTACACATCAGCATTTCAATGCCTTTATAATTCATGCTGACCTTATTTTATCAAAGTGTGAATGATATTTTTGTTGCTGTTGGTGCTGTGATCCTAAGACAAATGCAACATGGGTTTTCTCAGCAAGATTTATTTGGAGTGACCTTGCTATTGTTTTTGTCTAAGGTTGGAAGAGTGGGACTTGTCCAAAGTCACCCACGGGGCTTTCATGACTGAATGGGTATTTGAACCCTGATCTCCCAAAATCTTAGTCCAACATTCAAAACAGCACACCACACTGTCACTATGAATTATATTTTAATTTGTATTTTTCTCTGTATAAGAATTGAAATATTTCTAAAATAATGCTTAAAAATATTTTAGTGCAAATGCTAAAATTGTATGGAAAATCCACACATTATTGTCAATAATTTAATTTTGGCTAAACAGCTTGCCATCACTTTGTTTTTATAAAAAAAGTTATGAAATTGCACACATTTGCTTTATTTTTTTAAAAAAAAACATTGATTGGGGGATATGATTTTTTAAATAATAGCCTGCTCAGAGTGTCCTTTCCCAAATACTTGCGTTGCACCCACTAGTATGGACAGAACACATTCCATATTTTTAAAAAAATGGAAATGCTTTATCCACTGAAGTATGGAAAGTCATCTGCAATTAGCATCCTGCAGAAGAGCAATGACATTAGGATTTGCCACTCTGAAAGCTCATTATTTTCTCATAAAAACAAAATAACTTGGACATTGCATATTCTAAAACCCCATCAAAACTGACATTCTGTCTCCTCCCTTTTGAGATGGTGAAATGTTTTCTGCTGTTCCTGAGGGCCCTTTTTTTTGGGGGGGGGAGCTGCCTTGTTGCATGGGTGTCTAAATATTGGAAGCATCGGATGACTGCATCTTTTTTGATCAACTGGCTAGTTCCTTTATTGGATGCCACCCTAACAACTTTGAGTATATGATGAGATAAAAAGTATTTTCATAAATGAAAAAGAAATGATTAAAATAAACATCACATGCAAAAGCAACCATTGCATTTAATGAAGCTGATGTCAGCGAAGAATTCTGAGGATCACATGATATTATAGAATACCTATTATACTATTGATGAGGAGAAATCTTGCTAAATTGCTCTCTCTTTTTGAGGAGACACACTCTCTTAACACATCAAAACAATTTGACAAGAGTTCATTAACATTTTTTTTATTTATTATTTCATTAACCTCAAAGAATATCTTTGCTCCAGTGTAAGAATTGGATGAGTGTTTTTTCCCCCTGTAAAATTTCTGCAGTTTGCACAAAATGCCTCTGCACAAAGCTAGGCCTCTTTTCATTTATGAAGCAAAGCACACACACATACACACATACACACATACACACAGAGAGAGAGCAAACTGGACTACAACTCTGGAGACTAGGATTTGCCCATGGAAAGCCACTGGGTGACCTGGGGCAAGTCGGACTCTCTCAGCCTCAGAGGAAGGCAAAGGAACCCCCCCTCTGAACATATCTTGTCAAGAAAACTCTATGATAGGTTCACCTTAGAGTCACCATAAGTTGGAAACAACTTGTAGGCAGACAACAATGACATGTGCATAAAATAGATACAATTCCCCAAAGACTTTAATGAAAATCCATGTTTGAACATGGCATCAAAACGATGCTAATGGTTTAGCGTTACAGAGTGTGAGAAGTTGCTTTAAAAATGTAAATACAGTAGCTGCAATTTATAGTTCTGAGGCCTCAAAAATTGTTATTTGTGGTTATTTTTAAAAAAGTTAACTACTTACTATCATATTTCTCAAAAGTAACTAAAGTAATTCCTTCTTAGTTACTTTAAAACAACAACCTATGAATGCTATAAGCCGCTGGTTCTTAACATTTTCTTTGCCAGGGACCCTCTTTAAATATATTTTGTTGCCATGGTCCCCTAAGACTTAGCTCAAGATTTAAAACCCTAACAACATCAACAATACATTGTGAAGTCAAAGGCTTTTTTTTTACAGCTGGCATCCATAGACTTTCCTTGGTTTTTTCCCGGTCTGTGAGCTGTGTTCTAGAAGAGTTTATTCCTGATGTTTCGCTTTCATCTGCAGCTAGCATCTTCAGAGACTGGTTATGTGTGTGTGGGGGGGGGGTTGACCATGTTTCTGAACCATTTGAACATCCAATTCACAAAGGAAAAAGCAAAGGAAGGAACATTGCCATTCTTTGGGTGTCCTAATCATCCGCAAACCAAACCAACGATTGGGCCACAAGGTACACAGAAAACCCCACACATGGACAGATACCTAGACAAGAACTCCGATCATCACCCAGGACCAAAAAAAAAAAAAAAAAGCACAATAAAAACATTGGTAGATTGTGCAAAAAGGATCTGCAAACCCCACTACCTGGAGGACAAAGTGAAGCACCTAAACTGGCTCTACAGGCTAATGTACTCCCATCTACTCCAGATAATCTACTCCAGCTCAGACATCGCAAAAGCAGCCAGACCAAGAAAAAAACACAGGACAGGAGTGAAGAAAAACAGCTAGCCAAAGGGATGGTATTTTTACCATACATCAAAGGAGTCGCAGACAGAATAGGGAAACTGATGAGGAAACACAACCTCAAATGATCTACAGACCAACCAAGAAAATCCAAGAAATACTGTGCTAAGTGAAGGACAAAGGAGACCCTCTCACAGCTGCAGGAGTTTACCGCATACCATGCAGTTGTGGACAAGTCTACATAGGCACCACAAAATGCAGTGTGCAAACACGAGTCAAGGAATGCGAGAGACACTGCAGACTGGGCCAGCCAGAAAAATCAGCAGTAGCAGAACCAACCTGGCCATAAAATACTATTTGAAAACACCGAAATTCTGGGCCAGGCTAACAACTATTAGGTCAGAATGCATAGTGAAACTATTGAAATTCACAAACATCTGGACAATTTCAGCAGAAAAGAGGAAACCCTAAAAGGAAACAAAGTTTGGCTACCAGTCCTGAAAAACACCAAAATAAAAACTCAACACATGCAAGTGAACTTCACCCAGGGACAGGAGGTTTCCTAGCAGACAGTGGAAACTAATCCCCCTTGCATATCCTTCCACCCTAAGAACTGAACAGCCAACATTGAATACACAAATTTACATACTAATCCACTTCAACAGGGACTCACAGTATATAAACCCCATACACCCACACTGCCACCGTTCTCTAAAGATGCCCGCCACAGATGCAGGTAAAATATCGGGGATAAACTCTTCTAGAACACGGCCTCACAACCTGGAAAACCCCCACAAAAACATATTAAAATGACAGCATCCATTAAACCTTCCCTCAGAGGCACTGGAGGGGAAGGAAAGACTTTTCTCCTGCTTCTTCCTGCAAGTTTGTGGCTGGAGTGGATTGAATAGCAATGAGCAGGCCAAACCAGACAGCCTGCCTTTGCCTTGGCTCCTGTCACGTGGCCACTCCACTGCAGGGAGGAGGTGAGCCAAGCAGCCTTCAAGTGTTCGAGGACACCCTGTGAAGATGTTGCAGACCTTTGGAGTCCACAAACCACAGGTTAAGAACCATAAGCTATAAGCCATTGGACTGTTGTTTAATACACTTTCTTCCTATTCCCCTCATTTATCACCCTAACACACACAACAGTGCACAAGGCACAGTAAGAGTCAGCTCTTGGACCAATTAGTTTATTAATTTATTAAGAAGCTGGTCTCAATTCAATAGTGTATAATCCCTGGTGTGTGAGGTTAAGAAATTCATTCTTATTTCTATGTGTTTATTGGTCGCCTCCCAAAAATACTACTCTACGGTGAACTCGCCATGGGTCAGCATAAGATGGGCGCTCCAAAAAAGCGATACAAAGACTCCCTGAAACAACATCTCAGGCTCGGCCAAATTGATCACTAACAGTAGTCCGCCCTGGCCTCACATCGGGAGGCATGGAGACGCACTATCCACAATGCTGCAGCCTTATTTGAGAACTCATGATGAACAAGTCTTGAAGAGAAATGACAACGCAGAAAGAATCACAACCCAAAAACATCACCCAAGGAGACCTTCTGCTGTGCTTTTTGCAACCGGACTTGTTTATCTCAGATTGGCCTTTTTAGTCATCAGCACGCTTGCAGAAAGCGTGGGATGAGTCCTTCCTGAATCTTCGTTTGCGAAGAAAAGCCATATATATATATATATATATATATATATATAAAATATGCGCATAAACAAGACAGCATATAGTATATACAAACATAAACAATACTATATAAAAGCACAATGGACATACTAAACATAATACAAATATAAGCTGAACGAGCAAGTTTGTCTTAACATTAGACAAATTACATATTATATTCCTCCATCATTATGTATTATCATGAAGCATAATCCCATTTATGCTTCATCATGAAGCATAATCCCATTATGCTACCTCACAACACAATACAACAAATAACATTATGAACTTTCTCTTCTGACAAAACATCAGGTTAGGTGTATAAATCTTTACCTAATTACCCCTTCACCAATAATAAATAAAAAAAATCACAATGAATATACTATAATACAGATATAAAAAAAAATTAAGGCATTCTTATACAGTTGTCCCTCTGTATCCATGGATTTGGTATCCACAGATTTAAGTATTCACAGCTTGAAAATATTCTTAAAAAAGAATAATCCAAAAAAGAAACCTTGATTTTACCATCTTAGATAAGGGACACCGTTTTGTTATGCCATTGCATATAATGGGATTTGAGTATTCACAGATTTTGGTATCCACGGGGGTGGGATCCTGGAACCAAACCCCAGTGAATATGAAGGGACAACTGTTACTATTTATGAATTTATCTAAATAGATTTATCTAAGTAGGTTTATCTAAGTAAAAATAAGTAAAATAAGTAAAAATAAGTAAAAATCTTGTCCACTGGCTGATTTTAATCTCATATCCTGGCTTTTGTTGTTTTGGGCTGGTGACTGGATGAAAGATTCTTGCATGCTGCTTATGCACCAGTGAAGAACACACCTAGCGGCTAGGTGTGTGAGCTATTTACTGTTTTCTCATTACTACCAGACTGATATACAAGCAACTTGTGAAAAGCAGGTAGGACAGTTTAGGGTGCAATCTGGGATCTGTTGAAGGTTGGTGTGGTGCTTCAGCTGATCTACCATCATCATCAACAAGGCTTAAAGTACCCTGTAGACCTCTTGCTTTTTACAGTGTAGCACAAATGGAAGGAAAACTGCAATTAGGGCAATTCATAATTTTACAACAGAATATACCAGAGAACAGGCCTAAATATACAGAAGACTGTGTTGTTGTCTAAACAGTGAAAAAACCACCTGGAATGCAAGGAGACTCCTACTTGTCCTAATGGCATTCATGTGATTTCGGTGTATTGTGAAGGAGGGGGGCAAAAAAGGCCGAAAACCTCACCAGAAAAGCCTTCACGGCTTTTCCTTGAACAATCTTGGAGTGATAGGATGACAGGACTCCTCTATTCCCACTTTTAAACAACAAATAATTATATGGTCCCTATGCCTGACAATGAACAAATTAAGAGGTGGGCAATTTATAACCCATAACTCTTTTTTCTTGCCATATGCTTAAAGAGGAGATATATTCTCTTCATTGTTAAAAGGAAGCAAACCCCCCATGCTACCATAAAACCAGTCACTAAATACCCGCCGTAGATCAGAATTAGGAAAGAAATAGGCAAACCATGCTAATTTTTAATGTATACATGAAGGTTTGGGGCATCTTGTGTTTCTTGAATATTTCAGTGTTGTAATCTGTGGTTTGACAACATCCATCTCTGAATTAATCATTAGATGACAACCTGCATACTGTCTCTAAGGAAATAAACTGCTTCGTCTTGCCCAGCAGGCAACCACAAAGGGTAAATGTTTTCTTTCTTGGGTTGTGCTTTACAGTGGCTTTCCAGAATACATCATTTCATGGCTGTAGCCATTTTCAGCTACACAATTATAAATGGGGAGAAAACTGGGAACATGATAGAAAGTTTATATCTTCAGTTAGCTATAGTTTGTTTGCTCTGGGGTGTGTGTGAGGGGTGGGTGGGTAGGATATAGCAATTCATTGGCTGAACACTTATCTGGTGGGTGGATTTCACTAAGAATTTGCTTAGATTTCATCATATGCACTACGGCAGTTGAAGATTTATTAGATTAAATGGGGAATAAATCCTACATATTTTCCTATTTCTGTGTCTATTCCTAGAGGCTCATGTTGAAATATAAACATTAAAAGCCACCTCTCCCTCTCTGTAGGGGGCTGTGGACATAGCAAAAATGTCTCAACAACAGCTGACATAATGCACAAAAGATGAAGAGAGATGTGTCTGTCTTCAGTCTGCATGCATGCTGCTTAATCACCAAATAGTTCTATTTAGGATTCCCATATGATGTATTTGGCTCTTCAGTGAGGTGTGTATTTTCCATGGATAATCCAAGTATGTAAATACTATATGCCCAGATGCAAAGGGAGTGTTCACATATACTCATGATGGGAGCTGAGAAATGTGCGTAATAATAATAATAATGCATTTTCTTGTGGTTTTGCAAGAGACTTTGGGGATCCAAGCTGAATCTTTCACATGCTGCCAACACAAATGTGTCCAGGTTGATGATATTCCTTTTTGATAGTTAGAAATGTGTCTTGCAACTTTCTCATTAACAGAAGTCTAGCTTTGTGTGCTGGCCAAAGTTGTTAAAACAGAGAATCAAACTTAAAAAAAAAAAAAAAAAGCAACAACCCAGCAAGTTCTGAATGAAAGGGTGATTTTAATTCCGGGCATTCTTACGACTCGGAGATCTATATACTTGTGTAGTGTTGTTGGTTAAACTTGTTCTGCTCCTGCATTTTGGAACAGCTGCCTGAAATACAGAATTAAAACATACAAAAAACTTTTCTCACCATTTTATCTCTATGCCAGGAAAAGTTTCATCTACTAATTTCTGTATCAGGTTGCAGTTCCTGGATCACAGCCACAAAACATATGATTGGCTGCTATTTTGTACATAATCAGCACCTGCACAGACCATTCATATGCATGTTCACACAGAGGTATGTAACATCAAGTTCAATGGGACTTACTTCCATGTAAATCTTCTTAGGATTGCAAACTTGATATTAAAATATATTATTTTGGTTTTGGCTCCATACTGGGTAACCTACAGTTAACTCTGGGAATGTATCCCCCAAAGATACAGGGGACAACCTGTACTGTCCCAACAGGCATAGTAACAACAGACAGTGGAAGCAGAGAAATGCCTGCCTATTGCCAAGTGCAGAGGGAGGGGGGACTTCCTCCATTTTATTAATTGAAAAATAATTACCAGGCGGCATCACTTTGCAACAGCAACAGAAGTTGTGAGCATGTATTTTTTTTGTATTGTTTATTTGTTTACCAAAATATTTATACCCCATTCTATATCACACAACATTGGGTCGGGGGGGGGGGCGGGAGAGTGTTACAATAAAATAGTTAAACGATATAAAACAGCAAGAATTAATCTAAACAGAATTAAAGCTTATTAAACCATTTGACCAGTTAAAAACAAGACAATTAAAATCAGCTAGAGTAGTTTGAAACTATAAAGCATGTGGAGATTTGGAGGCCTCTCCTGGAGACCTCAATTTTCATATACAGATAGGCAGCTGCAATTCCACAAGTATCAAGGTCTCAAACCATTCAGGACTTTAAATATCTTCACCAGCACCTTGAATGCAGACTGGAAGCATATTGGCAGCCTTTAATATCCACATTATAAAGTCTTCACACAGGTTTCTGGTAGGGGGATCGAAGGCGACGGATGGGTGATAACGGAGCTCTGTTTACACCAGTCCTCCCAACGTGGCAAATAGAAGTCTGACAGCCCATCTACACGATTTTTAAAAAATCAGTTTGGGTGTGTGTGTGGGTAAACAATCCAAAAAGGCAGCCGTTCGGATGCGTACGATCCACTTACATGATTTTTACCCCCCCTAAACTCCGTATGACCCCTCTTCCCCAGCTGGCTGGAGCGAGCAATCCAAACAGTGGTTTTAAATCTCCTGCCGTTTTTTTTTTAATTTAAAAAGGTGCTTGTTATGCGTACAGTCAGGTTTCCATATTTACAAAACAAAATAAAAAGGAATAAATGTAAAATTCATGGACTTACCGGACTCTCGCTTAGCCGGGAATCCAACATGGCGGCTGCTCCCAATTCCTCTCTTTTGCTAGCCCCGCCCCCTGTGCTTGGCCAGCCAATCAGATTACACAGCCTGTTCGTATCTGTGCAAACAGGGTGTACAGACCATTGACAATATGAACAGCTGTACGGATTTTAGGTCGAGATTCGCTAATCCTCCTGAACACCAAATCCACGGAGTTTATGGGGGATTCACTAGCCCCCCTTCCGAATGACACTTATGCATCCAAACGGTCATGTGTATGGATGATCAATCTTCCGAAAGCCATATGTATTTTTTTTTTTACCATATAGACGGGACCTAAATAAGATTTCTACAGCTCTCTTAACCTGGGAAGATAGGAGAAAGTGGTGGTGGGGAGTAGAAAAAAAAGTCTTCACACAATGTTCCAGTCAACAATCCAGATGCTACATTTTGCAGGAGGTACAGCTTCTGTGTTAGTCTTCAGACCCCACAGAGTGCATTATAGTGATCTAATCTGGAATCTATTGCTGCCACTATGTCTCTTTAACAGCAGTCTGATGTAAAAAATATTTATCAGACTATGCTTCACCAATATAATTTATGGGATGGGAGTATAGCCATGATAGTCGGTTGTAGCAAAAACAGCAAAATACTTTTATGGAAATGTAAAGACTAATGCCTAATCTTCAAGACTACAGTAGGACCCTGTATCCATGGGGGATTGGTTCTGGGCCCCAGCACAGATAACAAAATCCACAGATAATAGCAAATGCTGGACTTCTCTTGCTGCTGCCACTAGAAGCCTCACGGAGAAAGAAGGGAGGTGAACTCTCCTCCTCCCCTCCTTCCTCAGTTTACCCCCCACACCGTCATCATCCGTGGATAACTGAATCAGCGGATGGCGAATCAGTGGATACGGAGGTGCTACTGTATTTGACATAGACCTTGTCAGACACACCTCAGTGGCAAATGATTGCTCCATGGTTGACGGAGCTGTGAATCTTTTTTAGGTTTTAATCAGAAGGATTAAAGGAAGTATCCAAGGTGTTGAACATGACCCCCTGAATAGGACAGCTGATATGCTGATTTGGGAGTTTACCCCATTGAATGACTTTATGATTTAGATCCAGGCTATCCAAAGGATAGTTATTCTGTGATATAAAACAGGTTGGGCATAGAGATCTTTGGGGGAAGCGCTTCTTCTGGTACCACCATCTGCTGAGGGATGCCTAGTGTGAGGGGGAGAGAGGACTTTTTGGTGGCTGTTCCCAGGCTCTGGAACACCTTACACATGAGGGGCTGCCTCCTTCCATGAGTTTTTCTCATGCAAGCAAACTGATTTAGCTTACAGAAGAGTTTTCAACTGGACAGGTGCTGCATTTTTTTTAATTGTGTCTTTCAAAATTGTATTTTAATTTTTTTAAAAAATGCTTTTGTTAATTTTATGTAGTGGCACCATTATATTTTAAGCTCAGCTTTTGGCTGTGGCTGGCAGTGTATTTGCACAGTTTAAACTAGTGTGCGAGCTGTGCCCGTCCCTTGACAAGTCAGATCTGGCTACGGTGACACATGCCTTGATGAAATCCCTTTTGGACTACTGTAACACACTCTACATGGGGCTGCCTTTGGAAACTGTTCAGAAACTTCAGTAGGTCCAAACTGCTGTGGCCAGGCTGCTGACTGGGGCTGCCCACAGGGATCATGTGACACACACACTCACACCCATTGAAACAGCTACATTGGCTACCAGTCCATTGCTGGGCAGAATTCAAAGTGCTGGTTTTGACCTTTAAAACCCTAAATGGATTGGATCCAGACTATTTAAAATACCGTATCTCCTTATATAACCCAGCGCAAATGTTAAGATCAGCAGGGTAGGGATTTCTCTCAGTCTCAGCACCTTTACAGGAGTGGTTGGTGAGGACTCAGAAGAGTGACTTCTCTGTGGGAGACTGTGGAACTCTCTTCCACAGGAGATCCAGTTGGCCGCCTCCCTGCTCTCTTTTCACATGCAGGTGACAATATTTTTATTTAGGTAGGCTTTTGAAACGTGAATGTCAGTTATGGAATTATGTGGTGTGTGTGTAATTGGTGTGCTGTTTTTAATGACTTTTAATGTTTTTAATCTACATTGTGTTTTTAATTTTTTTAATAATGGTAATTGTTTAATTATTCTTAAAAACTTTTGCAATGTTTTAGTTGTATCTGTATATATAAAATTCTCTTGGGTATGTTGCCGTTTCCAGTGTGCTGATTGCCTGCTTAGAGAACTGACCAACCAATCACAGGTCTGTTGGGCTGCCAATCAGTACACAGGGGGAAGGACCATGTAGATCTCAAACATGGCAGTGGAGAGGGAGAGTGAGTAGCATGGGGGTGGATGTGGTGTGTGCGTGTGTACTGAAGTGAAGGGGGGCAGTACGAGCAGCAGAGGGGCAGAACAAGTGGCAGAGGGCAGAATGGGGGGCAGTACTAGTGGTGGGGGGGCAGAACAGGCAGCGGTGAGGGGCAGGGTGAACAGTGGGGAGGGCAGTACCAGCAGCAGGGGGACAGTACTAGTGGCGGGGAGGGCAGTACTAGCAGTGGGGGGCAGAATGGGTGGTGCAGGGGCAGAACAGGCGGGGGGGGGAAGAATGGGTGGCGGGGAGGGGCAGGGTGAGCAACGGGGCAATACAGGTGGCGGGGGGACAGAACGAGTAGCGGGAGGCAGTACTAGTGGTGGGGGGACAGAATGGGTGGCAGGGAGGGGCAGGGTGAGCGACGGGGGCAGAACAAGCAGTGGGGGGGGCAGAATGAGCGGTGGGGGGCAAGGGGAGCTACAGGGGGGCAACTTAAACCCACCAGCCTACCTCAAAGGGTTGTCATGAGGTCTCCTGGGCATTTTGGGGGGAGTTTTTAAATGGTGTATGGTACACAGGCTCCAGCTAGTTTTTAACATTATTATAAATTGCCTTGAATCTCATCTTGGGGAAAAAGCAGGATAAAAATGGAATCAATAAAATAAATAGGTTGCCTTCAGTCCCGTTTGTCAGAGGAGGGTGGAATATAAATTAAATAGACAATTACGTTGGAGTAAACTTACAGAAATTTAGGATGATCAACCATTTATTTCATGATACTCTACTTAAATGTCTTCATGCATCTAGCTAGTCCCTGGGACTTCAAAACTCAAGGGATTCATAAATTTTCCTTGGTTATCCACCCCCCCCGGGGGGGGGGCTGTGAGGCCAGGTCCTGGAAGAGTTTGCTTCTGACGTTTGGTCTGCATCTGTGGCTGGCATCTTCAGAGAATGGCTTTATTGCCAGTCCCAGGTAAACTGCGTGGCATTGCAGGTTTGGGTGCCCAGGTGACAAGGCCCCAGGTGGCTGGAATAGCCCTAATTGTGTAGCGCGTGGTAAGTAACGCTCCCGCCTTTTCCCAGTCTGTGGTACTTAAAGGCATGTTTTAGCCGGGCGGGGTGTGTATGTGAGTGTGAGCGTGTTTGAAGCCGTTTCCGCAGGCAGGTGAACCGGCGGACTTGGCTGGCGCGGCCTTTCAGCCCTTGGCCCCGAGTGGCGGACTGGGCCGCCGGAGCAGCCAAACATCCAGGAGCCGAGGGCCAGCCCTGGGGGCGAAAGCGGCGGGGTCTCTTTCCAAGGCTGAATCCACACCACTCAAATAATCCAATTTGAAACTGGATTATTTGCCATGGCTCCTTCCGACTGAATCCTGGGATTTGTAGTTTTACTTTAGCCTCCTCTACCAAAGTGTGCTGGTGCCCCCACCAACCTACAAATCCCGGGATTCCATAGGAAGGAGGAGCCATGGCAAATAATCCCGTTTCAAACCGGATTATTTGTGTAGTGTGGATTCAGTCCAAGTTTGGATAAAAAGTGAAGAGAGAGAGCTCTGTCCGTCCCCGCTCGGCCGGTCACCCTCCGCTCGGGACCCCTTGACCGTTCGGGCGACTTTGAGGGGCCTCGGAGGGCGGCGGTGCGGAGCTCCGGAAACGCAACGAGACCGTCCCGCGGCAAGCCCGGGTGTGGACTCTCCTCCGCCTTCGCCGCGCCTGACACGGGAAAGGGGGGACGGCAGAGGAGGAGCAGCAGCAGCAGTAACACCCCATCCTGCCCTCCCGAGCTCGGCAGAAGCTGGCTGGCTTTCCTCTCCCCTCACTCTTCTTTTCCTCCTCACACCCACCCACCCCCTCTCCCCGCTCCCCTCAGCTCCTGCCCCATCATCCCCACAGCGCGCCAGGAAGGGGACGCGCCTCGAGCGGCCGAAAGCGGAGGGAGCCGCACCAAGGGCGGGCAAAGCGTCGCCGCCTCAGGAGGGAGTCCATCCACGCCACAGGTCTTGCCTTCGTTTCCCGCCCTTCCCTGGAGCTGAGGAGGGAGGGCGAAGAAGAAGAGGCTTGAGAGGGCTATGGCAGCACCCGCGGGGCAGCCCCGTCGCCGCCGGACCTTTGCCCGCCTCTTCGCCTTCACCTTGTGGCTCCTTTCCTCGGCTCCCCGGGTAAGAGAAGCTGCCGTTTCGTCCCCGGAGCTCTCCGGACCTCCTCTCCCCCCCCCACACTCGGCGCCTGGTGTTGGAAAGGGGGCGGGCGGGGAACCCCCTCGTAGGCGAGCGGCAGCTGGACCTTCTCCTTTTTGGCGGGGGGATGCTTTGGGGTTGCCTGAGGCCAGCGAAGGAGGCTCCTTTTCCCCCTCAGGCGAGGTGTGTCCGCTCGCGCGCCTAGGTGAAGAGGAGGAGGAAGAAGAAGAGGGTGTCAGTCCTGGCCAGGGCGTTTTTCTCCCTTGCTTCCCAAGTGGCCCCTCTTACAAGGGGGTGGGTGAGGCGAGTGGGAATCTACCAAGCCCCCTTGGCTCCATGAGGGCAGGGGTGGGTGCCCTAGAGGGACCCTGAGCGTCGGGGCTTCGCGAGGCTCCCTCCTGGCTCTCCCTGCCCCGTCGCAACTCGAGGCGTTCGCCGTTTCCCCCGTTGACGCTGAAGCTGGGCCTGACAGGTGTCGCGGGTGCCCTGAGAAGCTATTTTGAAGAGCTGACCTTTGGATCCAGGGCAGGGCAAGAGCGGGGGGCTTTGCACTTTGGCGACCTGGCCGGCGAACTTCAGAAGGGTTGTCTCTTGACTCCCAAAGGGTTTGATCTCGGGAAACTCGCCCTTGTTTCTTGCAGAGATCCTAAGGAGGAGTTAATTTCTGTCCTGCTGGGCAAAGTCTCTCCCCCCTCTTCGGTATGTTCAGGGAAACTGAAGACAGAATGTATCCCCATTCCTGTTAGGAACTTGGTTTATATATGAGGGCACATAAGTGGCAAGAATAAGGAGGAGAGGGAAAAGCTAACTTTCAGCTTATACAGTTGTCCCTCCGTATCCACGGATTTGGTATCCATGGATTGAACTATTTCCAGCTTGAAAATATTCTTTAAAAAATAATAATCCAAAAAGCAAACCTTGATTTTGTCCCCTTATATAAGAGACACCATTTTGCTATGCCATTGCATATAATGGGACTTGAGTATTCACGGATTTTGGTATCCACGGAGGGGGGTCCTGGAACCAAATCCCGGCGAATATGAAGGGACAATTATATGTGCTTTTATGACTGGGTCATAGCACAGGTCTTTTTCAGTAAAAATAACCGATTTCCCAAATTTGCAGAAACTAGGAAAGAACTCAGGGAGACATATTAGTTGTTGCCAGCAAAGCAGTTGGTGCTGAGGGCAGAGCTGTGCGGCTGACTTGAGGGGAAGTATGTGAAGCAGGTAAAACTTGAATTCTCTTTGCTCCTGAATCCAAAAGAGTGAGAGTAGGGATGAATTGGGAGGGATAACTTTTTGCCTCATTTTGTGTGTATGTGTGACGAGGGGTGGAGTTGTTAAAGAGCAGCTCATCACAAAACTTGAATGTGACTCAAAAAACAGGGGTGCAGTCAAATTAATTCTCTCCAAACACTGGAGCTAAATTTAAAATACCAATTGCTTCTGAACATACATTTCAACATGATACGTCCGTTCCTCACCCAATGATTTTCAATACACAATATTACTTATGGCGCCAGAAACACCTATGATGTGTTGTATGAGTTTTGCCAGGTTGGATTATGCCAGCATCCTCTTGAGCTTTAAAACACACTCTCTGTATTTTGCCACTGTGTAAGTGGAGATTGTCTGCTTTCTCTTCCTGTACCACAAGAATCATAAAGTTTGGCATATTCTGGTCCCTATAGTGCCAAAAAGAAACCCATAGTGTGAATCATGCCAGGTTCTATTTTTGTCTGTTGTTTTAAATATAGATCACATCCTCCTCCTGAGAATGTACCAATAAGCTGCTGAATTAATCATACTACATAGAATACTTTTTTAAAAACTTAGAGAAATAGTGTGTTTGTATCATTTGTATTATTTGCAATGATACATTTGCCAATGACCAATCTTCTCAGTTAAAATCAACAACTAATTGCAAGGAACGCATATTTCAAACAGTGCACCATGAATGTATTTTGGCCCACAGGACTGGAAATTGGAGGAGATGGCATATTAGAATTAGTGGGAGGTGGCATAGTAGAGTTAGCAGGAGTGCTGTGCTTAGTGCCCAGTGGAATGGATTTCCAGGCCATGTTACATGATAATATGCCTTTAATTTTTCTTACAAAGAATTGTATCTTAATTTTGGACCAGTCTATCTAAACTCTGTCTCCCCTTGGACTGTATTGGTTCTCGTAACCCCACTCGTACCTTTATATCCATTATTTTAGTAATTTTTTTAAAAATAAAGGTCTTCCATATATAGTGAACAAAGTGATCAACAAGATTTGTAAAACAAAAATTAAGTGAAGGAGCAGAAACATTCCTTACAACAGGACAAAGTAAAGTAAAAGTGTCAGTAGTGAGGTTGTGTCCCCCAAAGCTGTAAATGTACCATTCAGCTGCATCATCATAAAAAAAGAAAAAGAAAAAAGAATGTCTTAATGGCTTACTTAGAAAGTGAAGTCAGAAAACAAGCTTCTATAACAGGCAGGGGAATCATGTGACCCTCCAAATGTTGTTGGATTGCAAATCTCAGAAACTCCTACCCAGCATAGTCAGTGGTGAGGAATGGTGGGTATTGAAGTACAACAACAATATCCATCGGGTTTCATGATTCTCATCCCTGTTCTACATAAATATGCCTTAATGTGCTGGAGCCTGGTCAGCCTCTCTGGAGGTTGAATCTGACGGTGATCCAGCAGGACCTTCTTTGTACTGGCACCTCATATATTTTATGTGTATCTGTAGTGGTGGCACATAATATTTATTACATAACAGCAAGGCTTCTTAAGAAACTTAAGAAATATTAGGCAAGCAGAATTTGGGCAAGAGTAGGCAACATGCTAGGGTCACATGGGTGAGGGCCACATATTTTCACCATTATTTCTGCTACCATAAAAACTGCTGCTGCTGAAGTCCTAGCAGATTTGTTGGATACATGCCACATGGGGAGTGTGTACCTTGTACTCAATCAGAATAACACTCCCAGCAGTTTGCTGGGTATATTCTTCTTCTGAGAAAGAAGTCCTGTGCTTCCTATGCACCATGTCTCCCAGCAGAATCACTGGGATGCTAGCACATAGGCAGATGTATGGAACTGTCCAGTGAAGGGTCCCTGCTGCCTGATTTATGAGTAATAACTGGAATTGTTGGTTGAACATGGAAGCCAATAAATAGCTAGTCCACCTAGTAATTATAATTTCATAGGTATGAACTAGTACTGCTGTTGAAAATGTATTTAGTGGTAATGTGTGGTAATGTGGGCACTCTGACTATAATGTAAACAGTAAGGTAAAAATGAAAAGGTGAATTGTTGGCACACTGATTTTTTTGCTAATTCCGGAAATCTGTGATATACCCATGGATGGATGTGTGAGTGCCCACATTTCATATCTATTGGAATGAGAAAAGTCTTCATCTGTTGTTGAAAACACACCTTGGAGGAAGCCATCTAGATTTTCTAGGAAGGGAGTTCCCATGTTTGGGAGCAGCCAACAAGATGTTCTCTCCTCTGCTCCCACCAGACATACCTGTGATGGTGGTGGGGTGGAGAGAGGGCATTTATAATGATTAGGTGGAGGGGAAGGTATAAATCATTTCCAGGTTAGCAGGTGCAGCACCCAGCACAGTTTGAAAGTTAGAGGATGAAATGGCACTGGTAAATAAACATTCCATCTCCCAGATCAGATATCTTATTCAACGGTCAGCCAATTCTGATTCTTTATACCAGTTGCTGAGGCCCAAAACAGATAAGGTTTCCTTTAGAGTTCTGTCTATCCTGCTGGTATCATTGTCCCTGTCCAAGTTAATGCAGGTACTTTTAGATGTATTGAGGACTCCAAAGTCTCGGGCAGATTCAACATACATGTCAAGTCCACCTTGTCTGGGGTAGCTGTGGCCTTAATGGTCACTGTGAAAACCATGTGCCTGCTTTAATATTTAGCCCAATGAATGTAGCAGGAAATATAACTGGAATAGTTTTTCTTTCAGCGATCATCCACCCCTAAATGAAGTAGAAATAGCTCTGTTGTGGCCGAGGTATCTCCATGGGCCTGGAGGTTGAGCTTCTGCCTCCCCTGCTAACCTCATGCTGGGATTGACTTTCATCAGCTGCGCGGGGGGCAGTGGCAGCAATACCCAAGGGCCTGGAGCTTGCCACTTCTGCCTCCTCTGCTAACCTCTTGCTGGAATTGACTTACATCAGCCAAGGGGGAGACAGTGGTGGTGGAAATCTCCAAGGGACAGGCACACATTCTTTCTCCTTCCTGAATGCCAGCCTCCATTACTGCCCTGGGACTGCTTCTTCCCCAGCTGCATTCAATTGCAGGTATAGCAATTTTAAATTGTATGTGCTTGTACTGACTCGAGTATCCACATTTTTTGGTATCCCTGGGGATCCTGGGACCAAACCCCTGTGGATATTGAGGGCCCACTGTAATATCATCCAGCAGGGAGATTTTTTTGAAGTTACACAGCTGTGCATCCAAGGAAAAATAAGCCCATCCCTAGTGGGTACAATAGAAATAGGGTCTTTTCTTGGTGGCCCCATCCTTGTGGAATGTTCTACCATAGGAGGTTCCTGAAGCTCCCATCCATATTGTTTAAATTACTTTAAATACCCGGGTGTTATAGTCTGTTTTTAAATTAATGGATGCTAGTCTTTCATTTATAATTTGCACTTTTCACTGTTGCTATTATTTCTCTTTCTCTTTATGATGTTCTTTTAGTTATTTGTTGCTTTCTATCATATTTTTAAAAAGATTTTGGCTTGTAAACTTCCTTGAATAATCTTTGACTCGTACGATGAGATAAAATAGTTTAGATAAAGTGCATCCACACTTTCACCACTAAAATACAAGGAAAAACATTGGAAGAATAATTCCCATAATGAGGGAAAAGTTCACAAGTTGTAGTCAAGCCGCCTAAAAGTTCATTGGCTTTTGCCATTCCTTAATCAGTCTCTTGTGGGAAAGTTTCCTTAGAGGAGTGAGAATATGTATGGATTTTTCTGCTTAGAGCATCTGGTGATGGCTTCTAGTTTAAACAGCTTTTACAGGGAATTAGCAGATGCATGTTTATTAATGTCTACAACTAAGCATCTTCATTGTGTGGTACACAATCACAAAGAAGTGGGATTTCTGAATGATGAATCTTTGGAATACCTGTTCTAGTGGGGTATCTTTGGTGCCTAATCAAAGTCCTTTGGGCATTAAGATGATTTTTAAAAGGTACACAGGCATTTTAATTTGTATTCTATCTTGTATTTTATTTGGTGTTTTTTTCATTATGATCATTATGTTTTGTGTCATACAAAGGTTGTTGTACACTCTTCATGGAACTGCACTGAGCAGGTGTGTTGTAGACATTCTTTGTTGCATAGGCTCTGGAAAATATGGTTTTTAAGTTGAAAGGGGAATTGTGATTCCTAAATGGGGGCTGCTGGGATGAATGGTTAATGTTTTCCAATAAAACACACTGGATATCCAAATGAAGTTCATTTTTTACCCTGGGGAAGGGAAAGTTGCACAGTATTTATTATAAATTGTACACACTGCAGTAAATATTATGAGCTGAGGTTCTTAGTTATCCTCTTGTGAGGAAGAAACATTTTCCAAGGTATCATGTAGTCCTATAGTCTCCTATTTTGTTTTCAAATGAGTTATATATTTCTTGAAAGCAGACCTTTGAGCTGGATTGTGTCACTGTGTTTCCCATGAGTATAATTTACACCTACTTGATGTCATTTTAGTATTCTCTGCAAGGTAATTCCCTTTGCTTAGTCATGGAATCTTCATTGCCCAGATGTTGCTTTAGCGGAATGGGTCATAGTTTAGCTTTGGGGGAAGGGATCATAGAATAACCCTACAGATGCAGTGGGACAAACACACATTTGATTCCCTTTAATACTGTTTTCTTGAAAGTGAAAGTAAAGCTAGTGTGAGAACATGCCCCTCCTGGTTACTATTATTTGTTTTCAGTTTTGGAGCTGTTTTGAATCCCTTTAAAAAGAGAGAGAGAGAGAGTGAGAGAGCGCATTGAAGAGATCTGATTTAATGATCTTTATGTTGTGTTTTTAAAGCAAGGGCAAATTTACACTTCTTGAGTAAAATGTTGGATTGCATGGGAGGTGGGCAGAATGCCAAACTTGAGTAATAGATGGGTAAAGGTAGTAAAACATGACCTCTCTGCTTGGTTGCTAACTGCATCATCAAAATATGTTTAGTATTTTTTTAAGGCGAATTACAGTACTGCTCACAATTGCTAGCATGTATGATAGGCCTTCAAATCTTAAAGCTGCAATGAGTTGATGGGTGGGGTAGAAGCACTTTCACTTTGCAAGGCCAAGCTTCAGTCAGTGGGGTAAAATGTTACATTTGTTCACTTTTAAAAACTATTTTAGTCCTGCTCTACTGCTTTAATAGAAAACGGAGGGGGGGATAAATGCTTGTATTTTTGTTGTTGTCACAATGAGTAGTAGCTGCCCTATACATACATAATACTTGGTCCTCTAAGCCTGCCTGGGATTTTGAAAATTTCCATTGCCTTTTCCAGAAAGAAATAGGTGAGATTCTGGCTCCAAGCTGTGTCAACTGCTGAAGATGCAGCTGGTCCGCAGCTGCGTCATGCTATTTTGATCATGAAGAATACCTCTATTTCAATCTATATAAATATGTAAACTTTTATTGTTGGATACGTTTTGTGTGTGAAAGAGGTAGACACAGGGTATCAAAACCTTTTCTAGCTTCTAGCTGTTGTGGATTTAGTTTTGTGAATTCATTTAACGAGTGGGTCAAAGATGTTTGCATGAATGTACACATAAAGATATGGATATTTGAAACCAAGTAAAATGTCTGTATTTTAAACACAGGAGATTTTCAGACTATGCTGTTATAGTGTTACTATTCCACTTTAACTGCTCTGGCTTCCTCCTGTGGAATTCTGGGGTTTGTAGTTTAGTGAGGCCCAAGAGCTCTCTGGCTGAGAGTTGTAAATACCCTTCCCTAAACTGCAAATCCCAGGATTCAACAGGAGGCAGCCATAGCAAATAAAGTGGAATAATAGCACTATAACAGTGTTGTCTGAAAATCTAGACAGAGTAAGCAGAGACTTCAGAACTGGATAAAAACACTTTGGCCATTCTTCAGGATACTGAAGACATTGGTTCTCCTTAGTACACACTGAGATAGAAGTACTAGCGATGAGAAGGGTAGGATTTAATAGGCAAATTGCTTTTCTCCCCTTTCCCCATTATGAACATCCTTTCTGAAAACAAGTAGACAACAGCGGATTGACATTTGGTAGTTTTTGATACCAGTGATTGTATTGGCTATAGCCAATTGGCAATAGGACATAATACATCTACGCATCTACAGTAATTCCATAGATGAGGCACCACCATTGTTTTATATTCTGTAATAATTTATGGAAGAGGAGCTAACTTGGTGTTAACTACATATAATAAACAACCTAGGAGACAGATTCCAAAGCCAACTTCTGTTGTTTGACTTTCATAGTCATGCATGCACATGTATGTGTGTGTGTGTACATTGTACAGGCCTGAGTACAAAGTGAACATCTCTAATCAGTTTATTATTATAGAGTAGCTTCAGCTGTACTAACTCTCTTAGCATTTATATGGCGGGGAAAATTTGAGACTTGGGTATTTTAAAAAAATATGTCTGTAAGAATAAAAGAAAATTATAAACTGGTATGGAGATAGTACCTGACCCTAGTAAGATTAAGTCAAATAGATAAAAAATATTCAATGTTATGTTGGAGGGGATGCCAGGAAAAAGGGACCTATATCCACATGTGGTAGAGTTGTAAATATGTACAGAAATTTTGGCAAATGGTATTTAAGGAGGTAAGTGAGATAATGGAACAAGATCTACAAATGTGTCCAGATGTTGCATTATTATCAATATACGACAAGGTTAACTGCACTCAAGTTATTAAGGATTTGATAACAAATTTACTCACAGCAGCAAGATGAGTGATACCCAGAAACTGGAAGATTCAAGGTGTTTATCAAATAGAGGAATGATATAGAGAAGTCTGGGAAATTGCTATTAATGATAAATTAACACGTAGACTTAATGTTAATAAAGGGCTATGGAAAGGTAGTAATTTTGATGAAATATGGAAGTCATTTGTAGAATATGTCTTTTTTAAGAAAAAAGGGGCACATACCTCCAAGAGAATCATTGCAATTTTGGAAAATAGAATAAATAAATGGTATAGATGGTTCTGGGGGTGGGGAGTACTCTGTTGCGATGTGGTGAGTAATTAATTTATTTTAATAATTAAGATGAAAATTATGTATCATTTATTATAAATGATAGAATGAATTTTGATTTTTTTTAAAAAAGCATGTATATGACATGCTGTTTATTTAACTGGTATTATCCTGATGCCCTGGCTCAAATATGTATTTTGTTTCACAAAGTACAGCTTGAAAAGCTGCCAGAAATGAGTTTAAGCCTGTGAAGTTCAGCAGAGTTGTAGGAGCCATAGCCAGCGTACTTCCACTTTGATTAGAGAGTTGTTCCTATGAGTGTAGAAATATGTGAATGACTGCTTGATTGCCATGACACCACCGGGTAGATTAAGGAGATTATCAGACGAGAACAAAAAAAGTGTTCCCATCCCGCAATCTCCTCTCCCACCCCTCTCCTGTCATTGTCCTGGCAGAACAGCAAAAGTTTTCAGACCTACCTTTTGCAGCGTCGAAGAGCAGCCCAGGAGTGAATGGAGCTCTAATGGAGCTCCGTTCACTTCCTGGAATCAAATCCCAGCTGTTCTTGTGAGAAGACAAGAGTGAGGGAAATTCAAATTGTAAAGAAAAATGCAACAGTAAAAGTAACACCAAGCACAAAAACACACTTAAAAGATTACAAGTAACTTGTGGAGAGTACAAAAAGTGTGTCAATTACCTGGATGTCCCAATCTCACCAGGACCTCCCATAGACACAAGCGTCACGTCAGTGAAACGGGCACCTTTTCATTTGCAGGACATTCTGTTATAGAAACGGAATGGGGGATCCATTGACGGCTTAGCCTGTCAATAAAAAGCAGCGCCGGTATAATGAGAGCCGAACGGGAGCATTATGCAAAAGGAATGATGTCATGTGAAAGGGAAGCCCTTTAGCGATCTCCTGGCATCACGATAACGCCATATTTAGAGCGTCTAATAATCTCTTAAGGAGATCATCAAACATGCCAAATACGGCATGATTACGATGACAGGAAAGGGCTTCCCTATCACACAACATTGTCCCCTTGCATTCTCCAAGTGTCCTGCTGCCATGAATAAGGCATTCTTTTTTATTAACAGGCTAAGCTGTCAGTTGATTGCTAATGGTGTTTTTTCCCCATGGTATTGTGAGCATCTGAAACTGCATCACATTATGCTCTCGTGAATACAGCATCAATGGGCAGTCCCTGTCAGAACACTTCTGAGTGAGAATGTGAAAACTAGGCACGGAACACTCTTTTTATGAACCTCCCCATTTTGTTGGAAAATTATAAAGTGTGTTTCAGTGCCTGTGTGTTCATCTTTGTTAATTTTGGTGTTTTTGACTTTTAAGCATGCTTCTGTCTTCTCGTGAGAACTGTTCCCTGGCAAACGCTGACATAAACAGTGTTGGCAGTCATGCTCTGATAATGCTGGGGCTGCCTTTTCTTGTTATTACAGCGACATGTGATGACAAGGGTTATTGTGCCAGGACACTTACGCTTTTAAATATAGTGGGACAAGAACATTTTTAGAGGCTTGTCTGATAATCTCCTAAAGGTATCTTAATTAGCCAGTCAAAAGGACTGATGGTCCAAATGGTCCAGTCCTGCATGAATCTGGAGGCATGTTCCACACATTACCAAACACAACCTGCTGGCCCCATCCAACAATCTACATGATGCACAGTCAGAGTTTGAGAAAGTTATCTTTTTTAAAAACAAACAAACCCCACAGCTCCCAGAATTCCCCAGCCAGCATGGCTAGTGGCCAAGGTGGTTGGGGTATTCTGGGAATTGTTATTCCAAAAAGCAACTTTCCCAAGTTCTGGTCACAGGGACTCTGGTTTATGTGTGAGTCATCAGCCCTTGGAACCAAGAGGGAAAGTGGTCAAGGAGGGAAATGAAGGCAGCACTCCATAGCATTTTGGAATTGTCCAGCTGGTGGAAGTTGCAGTCCAAGAAAAAAAATTTTTGGATGGCACCACCGTGAGAGAAGCTGCTTTAAGGTACTGGAAAGTGGGTACCAAAAAGTCTTAAGCTGAATGCATAAGCCTTTAGTTCAGTGGCTCTTAACCTTTTCTTTACTGGGGACTCCCTTTAAACATCTTTGGTGGCCGTGGAACACCACAACTTAACTCAAGATTTTAAACCCTAATTACAACAACAACAACAACAACAACAACAACAACATATTCTATTCTGGTCTTTGTTCACAAACGAAGATTCAGGAAGGACTCATCCCGCGCTGTCTGCAAGCACACTGATGACTGAAAAGGCCACTCCGAGATAAACATGTCCGGTTGCAGAAAGCACAGCAAAAGGTCTCCTTGGGTGATGTTTCCAGGTTGTGATTCTTTCTGTGTTGTTGTTTCTCTTCAAGACTTGTTCGGCGTGAGCTCTCAAATAAGGCTGCAGCATTGTGAATAGTGTGTCTCCATGCCTCCCGAGGTGAGGCCATGGCGGACCATTGTTGGTGGTCAATTTGGCCAAGCCTGAGATGTTCTTTCAGGGAGTCCTTGTATCACTTTTTTGGAGCGCCCCTCTTACGCTGACCCATGGCGAGTTCACCATAGAGTACTATTTTTGGGAGGCGATGGTCCTCCATCCTAGAAATGTGCCCTGCCCAGAGCAGCTGTGTTCTCAATATCATGGCCTTGATGCTGGTGATCCCTGCTTGCTCAAGGACAGCAACATTCATTACATATTCAGTCCAGTGTATATTTAGGATTGTGCTTATATAGCGCAGATGAAAGCATTCGAGGAGTTGTAAGTGTTGGCAATAGGTGACCCACGACGATGACGATGACAACAACAACAACAACACAATTACACCAACCATTAAACCTTCCCTCAGAGGCACTGGAGAGGGAGGGAAGACTTTTCTCCTGCTCTTTACTGCAAGTTTGTGGCTGGAGCAGATTGAATGGTAATGCACAGACCAAGCCAGCCAGCCAGCCAGCCAGTCTTTGTTCCTATCACGTGGCCACTCCATTGCAGAGAGGAGGTGGGCCAAGCAGCCTTCAAGCTTTCGTAGACCCCCTGTGAGGACATTGCAGACCCCTGGGAGTCCCTGGTTAAGAACCACTGCCTTAGTTTTATTGGAACATTCAAAGAGAGGTTTCAAACTACTTTAAGTCAAACTGTAGTTCCTCGAAGACAGAGCCTAGAAAGGTTTTTCTTCCTCGGAAGGGGCCATAGCTTCTCTAGCAAGCATGGTAGTTAGAAGTTATAGTTTTTTTTTTAATGTTTCTAAGTTTACCTTTAGATCCCTGATGGTCTCCCTAACCTTGTCTATCCACAAGCCATTCTGGACAACAGGGCATTTAGGAATGCCTTAAGTAGCTTGAGGTGAAGGCCTCGTTTTTGAATTTGGAACTAAAGCTGAGATTCCTGGAGGTAATTTATACCTACAGTATAGCCCTTCTTAACATTAGCATTTTTAGCTAACCAGGGGATGAAGTCATTTGGACTCTCATTCCCATTTGAAGTCATATAATTGTGCTTCTCTGGCTCTGTTTTCCTCTCCTCCCAAAATATCTGTTTGTACCCCTACATCCACCATTGTTACCAGCATTCTTGGCTGAATAGTCTCCCCCCCCCCACTGTACCATTTCTACAGTGTACCTGTCCTTCCATATTTTTCCAATGACAACTTATCCACTGTCTATCTTTCTCATGTTAGTACCCCTAATGAGCCCCACGTCCAGAAACCCCCCAAATTGACTTATTAATAATTTGGCTTATTAATATGGTCTTCCATTGGGAAGAGCATTAAGGTTTCAATGACTTGCTGTATGGATTCCAGTACATACTTGTTGTAAGCCATGTATCACCCAAAGGAAGGACTGCTGACAAATTCCAAAATATGAGGAAATATAAGGTCAAAAGGACATTGTCTCCACCACACACCCAAGTGACAGACAATGATTCTGTTAAGCAGATGGAGTATTCCTTTGTTTGAAGGTATTGAGCTTCCCTTCCCTAATCACCTAGCTGTCAAAGAGGCAGCTCACGCTTTATAAATCTAACCACAAAGACATTTAAGGCAGTTGCAAACACATTAGCATCTTCAGACACCTATTGTCAATACCAGGAGTTTTCCTGGAACTCATTGTGCAATCTTTAGAGACTCCTAGAATCTGTTGTTTCAACTCATGAAACTTCCTCAGCTCATGGCATATTTTTGGTATAAATATTGGCTAAAAATCATGCCTCATTGCACACAGAGACTCTGCTTGGGGACATTCCGTCTCTCTGTGTTAGCCAGTCCAGATTCATCCATCCATGCTACTGGTCTGCTCAATGACTTCGGATTTCAAGACAGGTGTTGTATCATCCTCCAAATCTTCCTGTCTACCCCTATGGCAATCTCTGCTTCCATTCCTAGTGGTCTTGTATGAATGCTTTTTGTATGAATGTGTGTGCGCTTGGTGTTATTATTTTTATGTCTTTAAGAAATATCACTGTTAATTTTTCATTTTGCGTTTGTGTGCATCTGTTCAGAGTTAGTAGGGGTAAAGTTGGCATAAAGATCCCCTTCTCTGTTGCTCCCTTTCGCATTGCTAAAGTCGAGTTGCTGCTAATTTCTCCAACATATTAGAAACTCGATATTTTCTTGGAATTTCCAAGAGCTCTTTGGATAACACTCAAATGTCCTAGGTGATAGATTTAATAAACAAGCCATTTTTCTCTTTTCTAACAAATGTTTGTCTTTTGACATAAATGTCTGTACAGACAGAAAACTCTCATGAATATCTGAGCTAATCTCCTCACGTTTAGAAGCAGAGAGTCTCCACTTAGAATACAGTACATAGATCTGTTCGGGGGGCGGGGAAATCACATATCCAAATAAAGGGCCCCTTACATCCATGATGATCATTATGTGTGTCTACACAAGTTTACACAGCCAGTGTGGTGCAGTGGTTTGAGCATTGGGCTACGACTTTGGAGACCAGGGTTTGGATCCCCACGTGGTCATGCAACCCACTGGGTGGCCTTGAACAAGTCACTCTCTCTCAGCCTCAGCGGAAGGCAATGGCAAACCTCATTTGAACAAATCTTGCCAAAAAAACCCTGTGATAGGTTTGCCATAAGCCAGAAATGACTTGAAGGCACACAACAACAGCAACAACAACAACAACACAAGTTTAGTGACTGTGTGAATGGTAACATGTGGCAAAATGGGAGAGACCCCTTTCTCTTATTTGCCTCCTGTTCAGTGAGACAACCTCTCAAATCTAATTGTCATGTTTATTTGCAGTAGTGGTTCATATTTTGTCTGACCAGACAGATCATACATGTCATTGAAGAGGAAACAGTCATTGAGGACATATCTTCCTATTGAGATAGACATTGTCCTTGGGGCTCTGGAAGTAGAATACAGCTTGACCCCCGTATCCACAGATTTGGTACCCATGGTTTCACTTATCCAAATCTGAGAAATATATGTTCTCTTTAGGCATTCCAAGGTCCTCCAGTGTGATTCTGTGGTCAACTTCCGGTGTTTGTCCCATTGAAAATAATAGCGTTCCCTATCATTCACAGTTTCAGGTACCCACAGTGGTCTTGGAACATATCACCTGCGGAAATGGGGGGTTGACCTGTACAAAGAAGCCACATAGCAGGAAGGTACTGGAAATCTGGGCAAGGTGCCTGGCCTTCGCCATTCTGAAAGAGGAAAATCAGGTTCTGTGCTTCTTTCCCCCAATTTGCTGACCTTGGGCTCTGTTATACTATGCAGTTATAGCACTATGATCCCACTTTAACTGCCATGGCTGCATCCTATGGAATTCTGTGGTTTGTATTCTGGTGATGCACTAGAACTCTCTTGCTGAGAATTCAAAGTACTCTTTCCTAACCTGCATATTCCAAGATTTCATAGGATGCAATCATGGGAGTTGAAGTGGAATCACAGTGCTATAACTGTGTAGTGTGAAAGGGCCCCTAACCATTGTGGTGCTTTGAGGAAACTGCTTCTTGAGCAACTCACTCATGAAAACATGCTGTCTGCCCAAAAGAAGACACAAGGGCAACTTGAGCAAGTAAACAAGTCTTGAGGGTGGCTGCTCATTTATATACAATGAACAGTCTGTAACAAAAATGGGTGCTCTGTGTTTGGTTCCAAGGAATGAGGTCAACTTTGGGAGTGTCTATCACATGTGGCAGTTGAAAGAGTTCTTATTGATCCTTCAAAGACTCAAAGCAGAGCTTAGTGTGACAGATATGATGAATGCCAGAGGAACTGTTGGTCCAGAAGGAACATATGGAGCTTGTATTTGGACTTTGGAGGCTGAAGTAATGGAGAGTAAGTCACAGATGGAGACTATCTAGACAGCTCCCCAAGGAAAAACATGTGAAGAAGGTTTAGGGGTGATAGAGTACTGTCAATAGCCCTGTTAATGAATATTGATGTACATTCCTTTCCAGTATTTGTTGAGGGTGGAATGGAATTGAACCATGGTGATGCCTGACGAGAAAAGCCATCAGCCAATCATAGGATGATGGGTAATTTGCTATTTTAACATTTTAAACTTGGAGCAGATGTTGGAGTCTTGACAAAGACAAATTGAATACCTTCTCTTGATGTATCTGCTGTTTCCCTCCCACCACTATTCCAGTACATGAAGGACTACAGCTTTTACCCCTAGCATGGCAGCGCAAAAGATACAGTACAATGGGCTTGCAATGTCAAGTACCAGGTGAGAAAAATCGACCCATTATTTAACTTGTCTGTCTGACAAATGTATCTAGCAGAGACCACACAAATGCAAGCACATGATTTTGCCATTGCTATTTGAAGAGACTTTTTTTTAACGTGAGCATACTAGACACATTGCCCAAAGGAGTCTGCTATTGTAGCAAAGCAATTGACAGTGTTATCTTTGGGAAATCCCAATTCAAATCTCACTTTACTTAAGCCATAGAGATTAAGCAGTCCACAAGTCTTTCAGGCTCAGGGCTCTATTTGCACTAGTGGAAAAATAAAACTGCTTTATATTTCAGGGCTGTCAAGAAGGATATTGGGGGTACTGTATGTGAAATACTTGAAATATACTATGTTATTTATTTTTTTTTACTTAAGAGACAAGTGTTATTAACATTCAAAAGAGATTAAGATAGGAAAACTTTGGATAAATCTAAATTTTGCTTTTTCTTAATCTTGTGAGTTACTTTGAGGTTATTAATATTAATATTAAAGATTATCAATATCCTGTGTTTCTTTATCAAATGATTTACACAAATGCCTGTGGAAACATCATTTTAGCATTCCATAGAGATGCCACCTCAACATTAGGAGGAACTTTCTGACAGTAATAGCTGTTTGGCAGTGGAACGCACTCCCTCGGAGTGTGGTGGGGTCTCCTTCCTTGGAGGTCTTTAAACAGAGGCTGGATGGCCATCTGTCGGGGATGCTTTGATCAAGATTTCCTGCATGGCAGGGGGTTGGACTAGATGGCCCTCGTGGTCTCTTCCAACTCTGCAATTCTATGATTCTATGATTCTATGCTGGTTCATAAAATTTAGTTTCATAAAATTATCTGTGTCATTGAACATGTATCAAAAACCTAGTGTGCTGTTGCATTGACATAGTTTCCAACTAGAATTTTGTAGCTTTTGGGCTAGTCTGTATCCTTCAATCAAACCTACTTGAAAGAATTGTTATGTGGAGGTAGAGAGGGAAACCTAACCTTTTTGGGTGAGTGGCAGGATAATATATAGTAAATAAATAAGCATCGTTAAAAAAAAAGTGCACACACAGGATGGTGGGCTAAACCAGCTTTCTTCACCTGGTGCTTCCAGAAGTTTGGGACTACAGTTTCTGTCATCCCAAGCTATCATGGTCAATGACCATGCTGATTGTGGATGATGTGAGTCCAACTGATCTGGTGGGCACATTCTTGAGAAAGCTTGGCTAGACAGATCATAGGATTTATCAAGCAGCATGCTGTGAGGTGGCTTACTCCCCCCCCCCCACCCGACCACCATATATTAGAAGAATAATAGATACTTCTTCAGCATGTACAGAACTGCTTGGCTAAGCCCAATTTACTCACTATGCAATAATTTTTGTACATCTACTCTCTCACCAAGAATGAACACAATGACTTCATGATTCCACAGTGCTGAATTCTACAAAAAATCTGCTCTTGATTTAGTTTTATTAACCACCCAACACTCAACAACTTCTGGGTTTGCTTCCAGCATGAACGTGTTTTATCATTTTTGTTTTCTCTTTCCTTCTGGACGTACGATATGAGCAGTGTAGCTCCAGCTTTCCTAGAGGTGTCTGAGCCCTCACTTTGTTTTCATTTTACTATATAGGGCTGGAATCCTATGCCCATTTAGGTGAATATAGGAGATTATCAGATGCAGCAAAAACTGCGTCAGAAGATCACAATGAGAACAGGAACTGGAAATATTATCAGACAATGTCATCCTTCAGCGTCCCGGGGGCATAGCACAGGCATGAGTAAGGTGTTCCTTTTTATTGGTGGCTTGTCCCCATCAATGAAAAGGGGAAGCCTTGTCTGCAGCAGCACTACGCCCTGGCAACAGCTGAGGATGTGGGCATCTGATAATGTCATCCTTTCTGTTCCTGTGGCATTCTTCTGGCACGGTTGGAGACAGGTTTTTTTTGCCACATTTTACTGCATCTGATAATCTACTTAGTTACTCTTGAACTCTGTGGGTGAGGTTTGCTTCTGAGTAGACATCCAAGACATGGTAGAAATGATAGGAGTTGGAATTAACTGTGTGCTAAATAATGTTTTGTGCAGTGGAGGTTGTTTCATTAGGGCAGAGGTGAGTAACATACCCTCCAACTGTATCTATTTGGCAGAGCCAGTCCTCACTCATATTGTATTGACAGCCACACATTTTCCCCACCTGAAGTCAAATCATTTCAAAAGGGTGTTATTCCTATGTCTGAACTGGAGTATTTTAGATCACACACAATGCATCAGCTGCATTGTTTTGTTGTCCTGGCATGTATATCCATATCAACCAATAGCCTTTCTTGTTTTCCTGTAATTCGAACCACCAACCTTCACTCCCTTTGGATGGATCCTTCACCTGGGAAAATTAAACAGCTCCTTCTTCAATTTTGGCCATGACATTTAAAATTCCCCACATGTGGATCTCCCCTCAAGGTTAGCAAGATTTTAAAAATCCCAACCCTACAGAATGGAACAGCTACCGTATGTTCCGGCGTATAAGACTACTTTTTAACCCTTGAAAATCTCCTCAAAAGTCAGGGGTCATCAGGCAGTTTTCCCAGCCTTGCCTTTGAAGTGTTAAACTGCCAGGCAGTTTTCCCAGCAGATCCTTTCCCCTGCTGTGAGAATGACTGCCTTGGCTTTGAAGTTTTAAATTGCCCTCCATTTAGCTCAGGAGAGAAGAAAAGCAGTCCATTTAAAATGAGGTTTCCTTTCAGCCAATTTAGCCTGTTGCTTAAAATTAGAATTTCTGGATCCAAACTTATCATTTTGCATCAAGTTTTGTCTATGGTGAAATGTTCTTCTCTGAATAAAAGCTTCTGGTAGAGTTAAATCATTCTTTAATTGCAAGGTATTTATTATGGGATTGTAGAATTTTGGTAAACTTGCCAGGAAGATTCCCATTTGCATAACTTTTGGGATTTCCTCTCCAGCAGTTTGTAAGTCTGCCAATGTGGCTCTAAAATCATTAATGTGCTCATTCAAAAATTTGGGATTTGATAGCTTCATATTAACCAACTTCATTATTAATGCAACCTTACTTTCCAAAGATTGAAGACCACAGAGATTTTTCAAAGTATGCCATGCTTCTTTAGCTGTTCTCAGTCCTTTAATTTCATAGACTATTCCATCATCTACAGCCAAAGTTATGAAAGCCAAGATGAAACACGGAGCTTTGGCTGGCTGGCTGGGGAGACCCTTGCTAGCCAAACCTCTGAGTTGGCAGGCTGGTGGGGGGCAGGCTTTCCAGCCACCACCTGCCCTTCCAGAAGCCATGATCGGGCACCCCATTGCGGCTTCGGGAAGGGTAGGGGTGGCTGGCTGGACAGTGGGGGGCAGGAGATCTGAGATGTAGAGAATGAGGGGTAGTCTTATATGGTGAGTATATCCCAAACTCTATATTTTAACTTAAAAATGACGGGGGTGATCGTCTTATACGCCCAGTCGTCTTATACGCTGGAATATACAGTACTTTGTAAACCTGTCATCCTCAACCCAGCAAAATCACAGCCTGGTCCTCCCTGTGTTTCTTTGAATCTATTTCCTGCTGGGTCCAAAGGGATTTATTCTCCAATAAGGCTGTACTTCTGTGCCTTATTACCTGGGAGTGATTCCCACTGAACTCAGTTGGACTGAATTCTATGTAGGAAAGTAAAATTGCACTGTATATAAACAGCAGGGCAGAAGTGTTGTCAGGGGTATTTGGCACAGGTCTGCATTTCCTTATGACTGAGGCTTCCCCTCAACCCCCCTGAAGCTTTGGGATTTTCCTGTTGCTTTTGATGGGCAAACTGGATTTTACCCCCCCTTACCCCCCTTTTATGCCTTTTCTTCTACCACCCCAGCATAGCTCTGCATTGCCTTATAATGGAAGCTTTCCTTTCAATCCCCCTGAAGCCCTGAGATTTTTCTCTTGTATATCATATCCACAAACACTCCAGGCATGTGCGAGGCACAAGAAGGTAAAAAAAATTAAGACCACCCCCCATCCATAACCTCCTCATCTGAATGTCCGCATCTTAGAATATCTGAAGACTCACAGTGCTTCTGAAACGGAGCTGTGCCTTCAGACATTTGAATACATGGAACTAAAAAACTAATAATATGATATGATTGCTGACTGGAGTCCAGGCTGTTGCAGTACTTGGAGGGGGAAAGAGGGCTGAAAGGAGACCAGACAGTGCTCCCACCTTCTGATTTCTCCCCCTCCCTCCATTTCACTCATTCCTCCCTAGCTGGTGAAGCTACACATCAACAAAAATATGAGAACACCACACTTGCCGGCGGAGGATGATGCCAAAGTCACCTTGTACCATGATCTGTTCCGCCCTCCAGCAACTCCATCCCCCAATCCCCTCCCAATCCAGATTTGGAGCACAGGGCACACATCTAAAAAAGCCATTTTCCCCACTTAATTGCAGAGTAAAAGGGTTTTTTCCCCCTTAAATCACGTTGAAGCCTAAAATAAGTGCATTTACTTAGAAAATGGAGGAATGTCATGTGTTTCAATGGCCCACACTTCATGGTAAGGACAAATTATTTTGCAGGTGTGGATTCAACTCCAGTCTTTTTTTTGTAGTCCCTCCATATGAAGATTTAAAAGCACACAACATTTCCCCCTCTTCAGGATCCGTGAGCATATTCATGAAACTGCAACAGCCTAAGTATCCAACCAGGATTTGAGAAAGATTACTCCCCACCAGAATAGAGCTGCAATAGGACTCTTGCAAGCATAACGGCACAATGAAAACTATTGCAGCTTAGCAATTCACTCACCAACATATCAACTCTTTGAACTTGGACGGGGGGGGGGAGCTGTTATCCCTCTGAGTCCCTGATTGGTCAGTTCTTCCATAAGAATCCATTGACCAGGGACCTTTGTACACTTGCACGATTGTAGAACTATGGTTCTATTTTAACTGCCATGGTTCCATCCTACGGACTCCTAAGATTTGCAGTTAAAGGAGCGGGGTATTTAGACTTCTCAGCTGGAGAGGTCTAGTGTTTCCCCAAACTGCAAACTTCAGCATTCCATAGGATGGAGACATGGCAGTTAGAGTGGAATCATAGTGCTATAATTATGTGGTGTGAAAAGGCCCCAGGCCTATCAATCATTTCTTTCTGCCCCGTGTTACTTCTGCTCCAAAAATTACTCTGTACCACTTTGGTACAGAGTTATCTTTCATGATCTAGAATGCAATTTATTGGATGCTTGGCAGGTGTATGGGTGATATAAGAAAAACACATACACACACTGACACTTTTATGGTGTAGAGCCTTTCTCAACCTTTTTACCCTGGTGGAACCCTTGAAACAATTTTCAGGTCGCAGGGAAACTGTGCCTAAAAATTATTATATCTACAGCTTAAAAAGTGCCCCCCCTTAATATCTTGCAGAAGCCCTAGCAACCTCTTTTGGAACACTAGGGTTCCAGGGAATCCTGGTTGAGAAACCCTGGTGGAGAATAAATAGAATAACAAAAAGGTCAGATGGAAATGAAGTTCAAAGAAAAAAAAAAAGCAATAAATACTACATTAAATCCATGCATGCTAAGCACCACCACAACAGTAGCAACTGATGATAGCATAAGCATTGTATCAATTCTAAATAAACACAAGCACCAAAACAAACCTAAAAACATGCAAACTAAAGAGGACAGTTCATAAAAAGAGTATCCTATGCTTCATTTTTGCATTCTCACCCTGACGTTTTCTTGCCAAGCAGTGCCCATTCATGCTGTATTCTCACGATTACAATGGGATGTGGTTTTGCACGCTGTCAACAGCATGAAAAAAGCGCTATTGATGATCTATTGACAGCTTGTCCCGTGAATTGGAAATAATGCCTTTTTTGTGGCTGAAGCACAGAGTAAGAATGCAAAGATGATGACGTTGTGCGATAGCAGGGCCCATTCACACTACCCTGATAGCGTAATCCCACGATTTTTGCCACATCTGATAATGTCCTAAGTAGCTCCTTGTCTAATTAATCAGACATCACAGGGCAGCTCTTCCGTGAAGAAGACTGAAGCATTCCTCCATCAGGCAGCAGATGCCTGAAGGTGGCAAAATTTGGGAACATGGACCTGTGGGTGCGACACAGCCTGCTCTAGATACCTTGAGTGAGCCTGCTGCTGGGGCTGGTGCTGCTGCTGGTGCTGGTGTTGGAGTGGCATCTGCAACTCCAACTGGTTTCTGTGTGGTTATTTTGTCCTTTGCCTCATGTAGCAGAAGCCTTCTGTTAGGAAACAAATTACAGTTGTCCCTCCGTATCCATGGATTTGGTATCCACGGATTTAAGTATTCACGGCTTGAAAATATTCTTTAAAAAACAATAATCCAAAAAGCAAACCTCGATTTTGCCATCTTATAAAAGGGACACCATTTTGCTATGCCACTGCATATAATGGGCCTCTCCATTGACGCCCCCTTGTTGTGGGAGAGAGGCTTGCATACCCTAATGATGTTTTGAGCTATGCTGGCGGTGGCATAATAGCCATTGGTAGGGTCTCCCATGCCAGACAGGTCAAAACTGAAGGGTCTGACAAAGAGCGTCAAAGGGCAGGATGGGCTCTCTAGCCTTGTGGCAACCGTCCTAGGAGAAGGAAAACTCTAATCCCAAACCCGGGCAGATGGTGCTCATCCAACTCTGTAAGGTCAACCATCTAAGAGAAGGAAACTCTAACCAAACCTATGACCCGAGGACCTCGCTGCTACCGTCCATGCTTGCAAGGCCAGCAGATGAACCTTTGGTTTAAAGGGTGAGGCCAGTTCTGTGCACGCTGCGCTCCACCAGAAAAATCCATTGCACAGGCTCAAAGGACAAATCCAGTTCCAAAAAAGCCCTGTAGCGATAGGCGAGGGACGAAACGGCAGGTGTAAAGATGCACTGGAAGCCACAGACCCAACCCTGCGTGCAGGCGGTTCAGGACATTGGTTGCCCAAGGCAGACCAGGGAGATGACAGTCTTGTTCGGCAGCATCCTGAATGACCAAGCAGCCTTTTTTAAGGAGAGCACTGATTGCTCCATATGGAGAGGGGCCTAGAAAAGGTGGCCTAACGAAAGCTCATCCCCAACTACCTGGTTGGCTAGCCACGGCCAATGGGCATCTTCTGATGCGGTCAAACCAAGGCAAAGAAACAAAGGCACACACCGGCCTCCAAAGGTGTAAATAAACTGACGCTTGCATGCTGGAACATCAGAACCATGCAAGACTCTGAAGATAGTGGACGGCCTGGGCGTCGTTCTGCCCTAATAGCCCATGAACTATCACGACTTAATATTGACATCGCTGCTCTTAGTGAAGTTCGCTTCCATGAGGAAGGCAGCCTTAAAGAACATGGCGCCGGCTACACACTTTACTGGCCTGGCAAACCCAAAACCGAAAAACATCGTTCAGGTGTAAGCTTTATGATTAAAAACTCCATTGCCTCCAAACTCAAAACCTTGCCAACAGGACACTCTGATTGGATTATTTCCCTACGCCTCCCACATGTTGTTCTCTTCAGTATATATGCCCCAACTATGCAAGCCGACCCTGTAGAGAAAGACAAATTCTACACAGACCTACGCCAACTCATACAAAAAGTCCCTGTAGAAGATAAAATTATTATCCTTGGTGACTTCAATGCCAGAGTAGGAAAGAACTCCAAAGCCTGGAAAGGTGTCTTAGGCAAGCATGGTGTTGGAAATTGCAATGATAACGGACGCCTCCTGCTAGAGTTCTGTGCAGAACAACAGCTGACTATTACAAACACAATCTTTCAGCAGAAAGATAGCTTGAAGACAACCTGGATGCATTCCCGATCCAAACATTGGCACCTCATTGACTATGTTCTAGTCCATCAGAGAGACATTTGTGATGTCTGTCATACCCGAGTGATGCCCAGTGCAGAATGCCAAACAGATCATCACCTCGTCAGATATAAACTAAATCGTCATCTTAAGTTCAAACCTAAGAGGGGTGGCATCTTAAAGAAGAGACTCCAAGTCAACAATCTTCAACAAGCTACCATGAGAGACAACTTCCAGGCAAATCTACAAACGAAACTGGAAGACCATCCTACAGATCCTTCTCCTACAGTGCTTTGGCAACATATCAAAAACAGTATCCTCCACTCTGCGGAAGAAGCCCTCGGGTTCTCCCACAAGAAAAATCAAGACTGGTTTGATGAAAACAACCAAGAGATGCAGGAGCTGTTGGCAAAGAAGAGAACTGCTCACCAGGCATACCTCGCCCAGCCAACCTGCCATGTAAGAAAAGCAGCTTTCTGCCTCACATGTAGTAAACTATAACAAAAACTCCGAGACATGGAGAACAAGTGGTGGATCAATATAGCAGAAAAGACACAACGCTGTGCAGATCTGGGTGATCATAGAGGATTTTATGAAGCTCTTAAAGCAGTGTTTGGACCTACTTATCAGGTCCAAAGCTCCTTATACAGTACAGATGGTCAAACATTAATTACTGATAAAGCCTCCATCCTGAATCGATGGGCTGAACACTTTCACAGTCTCTTTAGTGCCAACCGAGTAGTCCAAGGCTCAGCTATCCAACATATGACACAAAAACCGATGAAAAATGAATTGGACATAGCTCCCACTTTGGAAGAGACCCTTAAGGCCATATAGCAGATGAAAAACGGCAAGGCAGCTGGGATTGATGGAATCCCACCTGAAGTTTGGAAACACGGAGGTCATGCACTCCACGAAAAATTCCACAAATTCCTTGTGAATTGCTTGGAAAAAGGGCAACTGCCATCAGACCTCCAAGATGCAGTCATCATCACCCTGTACAAGAAAAAAGGAGCAAAATCTGACTGCTCAAACTATCGAGGCATAACACTGCTCTCTATTTCTGGAAAAATCCTTGCAAGGATACTCCTGAACAGATTAGTTCCTGCTATTGCAGAAGAACTTCTCCCTGAAAGCCAATGTGGCTTCAGAGCCAATAGGAGTACTACAGACATGGTATTTGCCCTTAGACAACTGCAAGAAAAATGTAGGGAGCAGAACAAGGTTCTCTATGTAACATTTGTCGACCTCACCGAAGCCTTCGACACTGTAAGTAGAAAAGGTCTGTGGCAGATCCTGGAAAGACTAGGATATCCCCCCCTCCAAATTCCTTAAAATGATTATCTTGCTACACGAGGACCAGCGTGGTCAAGTCAGATATGGCGATGCTCTTTCAGAGCCCTTTCTAATAACTAATGGAGTAAAGCAAGGTTGTGTTCTTGCACCAACTTTATTTACAATCTTCTTTAGCATGATGCTCCAAAGGGCTATGGCAGAGCTTGAAGAAGATGACGGCATCAATATACGTTACCGTACTGATGGTAGCTTGTTTAACTTAAGCCGTCTGAGGGCTCACACTAAGACTCTAAACTATCTAGTCCGTGAGCTGCTCTTCGCTGATGATTCTGCCCTTGTTGCCCATACAGAAGCAGCTCTGCAGCGCCTAACATCCTGCTTTGCAACAGCTGCAGAGCTGTTTGGGCTGGAAGTCAACCTGAAGAAAACAGAAGTTCTTTACCAGCCTGCACCACAGGACGAACAGCACCATCCCCACATTGCCGTTGGCAAATCTGTACTCAAGTCCGTTCAGCAGTTCACCTACCTGGGAAGCATCATCTCCTCAGATGCCAAGATTGACAAAGAGATCGATCACAGATTAGCAAAGGCATATAGTGCATTTGGAAGACTTCACAAAAGAATCTTGAGTAATAAACACCTGAGGCAAAGCACAAAAATCAGTGTGTATAGAGCCATTGTACTGTCTATCCCCCTTTATGGATCTGAAACATGGATCACCTATCGCCACCACCTACGACTCCTCGAGCGCTTTCATCAGCGCTGTCTACGCACAATCCTAAATATACACTGGACTGACTATGTGACGAATGTTGCTGTCCGTGAGCAAGCAGGGATCACCAGTATTGAGGCCATGATATTGAGAACGCAGCTGCGCTGGGCAGGGCACGTTTCTAGGATGGAGGACCATCGCCTCCCCAAAAGACTACTCTACGGTGAACTTGCCACGGGTCAGCGTAAGAGGGGCGCTCCAAAAAAGCGATACAAGGACTCCCTGAAACAACATCTCAGGCTCGGCCAAATTGATCACCAACAGTGGTCCGCTCTGGCCTCACATCGGGAGGCATGGAGACGCACTATCCACAATGCTTCAGCCTTATTTGAGAACGCACGCCAAACAAGTCTTGAAGAGAAACGACAACGCAGAAAGAATCACAACCCAAAAACATCACCCAAGGAGACCTTCTGCTGTGCTTTTTGCAACCGGACTTGTTTATCTTGGATTGGCCTTTTTAGTCATCAGCGCGCTTGCAGAAAACGCGGGATGAGTCCTTCTTGAATCTTCATTTGCGAAGAAAAGCCAGAGAGAGAGAGAGCATATAATGTGACTTGAGTATTCACGGATTTCGGTATCCATCGGGTCCTGGAACCAAATCCCAGCGAATATAAAGGGCCAACTGGTGGGCTAGGGTATTGTGGGTGGGCTAGGGTATTGTGACTATGGGGTTTTTATATTGTAAGCCGCCCCGATTGCGCTGCAGAGGGGCGGGATATAAATAAAATTTTATTATTATTATATTATTATTAACTGTAATAATAATAATAAACATAAAATTTTATTTCTATCCCGCCCCTCTGCAACGCAACTGTATAAAACTGTTCTTTCAGAGAAACTATCAGTATAAATAATTGGAGGCTGGCTACCTAGAAAAAGAAATCAGTAATAATTCACAAACAATAATAATTAACATTCTGCAATACACTACAGTTAAGGATGTATATTAGTGTCACTGGACTTCAGTTTGTCAAGATGCAAAGGAAAAATCCCAGGCTTGCTGTTTTTCTTTCCATTATCAGAAATCAACTGTAGCCTTTTCCAAGCAGTGATGACTTAAACAGTATTTCCCCCTACAAGCTGCCAGCAACGAAACATGCAGCCCACTTGTTATCCCTATAGGGCTGGTGAGAAGCAGATAGTCTTTCTATAGGGAGGGCCATGGTTCCTTTCAAAAGTGCAGAACAGCCTTGAAGGAAATCTATTGCTACAGCAGCTGTCAAGCTGGCTTGGAAAGAGCAATAGAGCTACATTAGCAGGGTAGCTGTTCTTACTTTTTATTTTTTTTAAAAAAAGTCTTCTTAGATTAGCACTTCTGTGCTGAAAGAGCACTTCATAGGTTGATCAAAAAATAATAATTGTCACCTAAAAGGCTGTAGCCAGCCTAAAAGGGACAATCCCAAGGCAGCTCCCAACATTAAAAAAAAAAATCACAATTAGATTGAAACCCATAAAATATCATCATGATAACACAGAACCAGCAATAAGACTGAACAAATGAAATTCAGCACAGTAAGAACGATAACACTCTCAATGAAGACTATATGTATGTATAGCAATCTAGTAAAAATCCTTATAAGAAGCAGTAATAAATGAGGAGATTATGAGATGCTTTAAAAAAAACCTCAAGGAGCTCGCAAGAACAACGTCACTGTGTATAGCTACTGACAAGGAAGTTGGAAGTCATTTATCTATATTTTCACTTATATCTATCTGTCTATACTCTTTCTACATGCTATTTTTTATTTAATTTTTTTCCTTTTTTGTTTTTTTTTTCTTTGTTTACTGTTTTGTTTAAATTTGTGGAACATTTATATGTGGAAAAATCTTAATAAAACAAATTAACTGATTCTTTGAGGTTCTGTGGGTCCTGTTATAAACAAATATTGCAAACACTAAACTTTTTGCAGTTGTGTTTGCAATATTCATTTATATTAAAATAGAACATTTACAGTGTCCCAAAGTTCCATGAACTCCTACCAAGCACCAGTGTAGGACTTGTTTGCAAAAATCTTACTGCTCAGCAGTTGTTGGTAGTAACCTCAAAGCTTTAAATTAAAAGTTATTTCTTATCAAGTCAGATTTGAGTTAAAGTCACCCTATGAAATGAGAGAGCATCATGAGCTCCAGACATCAACAGCCCTGCTCAGGTCTGGAAACTCTGGGTTGTGGGCCCAGATTGGGCTTTATTGAGTAAATCCATCTGCAGTGTAGTATTCTTCTGTTCCTACTTCCTTTACTGAGCAGTACAGTACTGTCATTTTCAATGAGTCATGTTGTCTCATGATGGGTCCAAAGTACGATAACCCAAGTTTAGTCATTTTGGCTTCTAGTAAGAGTTACATAATACAAATTCCACTACAGGGAATTAACCCTTCCATTCCCTCTTAAATCCATACATTAAAATTCCAATTCAAAGGCCTAATTCTTCTCTGCAACAAACATAGCTTCTCTCTCTTATTTCCATCTCTCTCTCTCTCAGTCCTCCTCGTCAAACAGTACTAACCAGTACAGTCTCTTCCCTAGGTTTCCCCAACCACCAGCCCAAACCAATAATTCTTGGGGTCACATATGCATATTGAATTAGTATACTGATTGCTGTTATGTGATATGCTGTGAGATGCTTTGAGCACTAGAGTGTGGAAAGCAGATACAAATAAACGTACGAGGATGCATCTTGTTGTGTTTCACCACAGGGCCACCATGAAACAGTCATGTGGGCAGTGTTGTTCCCATCTCTCTGGTTGCCGTGGAAACACTTTTCCTAATATTTTGAAGCAGTTGCTTTTCAGTGTGATTTTTTTTTATCACTCAGCCTTTTATGTGCAGTTATTGAAGCTTCATCACTGGGGGGAAAGGCTGTTTTAATAAGTTTAAAATAATAAATAGGATAGAATGGTCCTTAGGTTGCTTAATTAAGAAAGCTATATTTTTGTTATACATTTTTGGTACCGTACATATGTGTATAAGTTGGAATTTTCCTGGACTTGTACTTTGTTCCTATTCCTCTTGTACTTGCCTATTCTCTAGCTGTATAGCATGACTGGGTAATGGTGGAAGGGTAGGGAGCTGTATTAGCCCTCCAGGAGATCTTGGAGTGCTGCATCAAGTCTTGGGAAAAAAATCATTTTTGTACCCCAAATGCCCTCTAGGGGGTCAAGGGGGCCATTTTCTCCATGTTTTGTGAGCCTTCCAGGGCCATTTTAGGCCTAGTTGAGGCCTTTTTAACAACAGGAAGTGAGCAGAAGCCATTTCTTGTTAAATCCCTGTTTCCAAAAAGGCCTCTCTTGGACCTAAATTGGCCCATTGTGGGCCCAAAATATGGTGGAAATGTCCCTTGCATCACCTAGAGGGCATTTTTTTTTAAAAAAAAATGCAAATATTTTGTAAACATTTTGTTTGACCACAGGACGAAGAGGACATCAAAAGACCCCCTAGAGGTCTTTTGGGGGCATTTTGGAGCAAAAAAAAAGTTTTTGCATTTTTTTTAACCTTCTGGGGGTCCTGGAGGCCACAAAAATGGTCAGGGGGGCACACACAGCCAGTGGGCTGCTCTTTGCCCACCTCTCCTGATGATGCTAATCTATGAATGTAATAAAGCTATGTATAAACCGCTGTTTTTAAAAGAAAAGTTTGCAGCATATGGCTAGAAGAAACGTATAAGGCTCAGCTGACTTCCAAGTGAATATAGTTGTAGATCAGGCTGTAATGCCCACCACTTTTATCCAATAATGTACAGTCGCCAGTCTAGTTAGTATCACAACCCAGCTGGAAAACTTGCCAGCTTAATTTTTGCAGCTTACTAGTTGTGCTGTTCTAGCATACGCACAATTACAAAATAAAATATAGTGGAGTGGGGTTGAGGAGATCTGGGCATACAACGCAGGCATAGAGGGTAAGAGGGCCAAGAGATTGCAGTCTCACAGGATCACAACTGGAACTCAGGTTTATTCAGAAGTAGATAGAACATGGTTGAGGGCCTGCATCATCAGTGATTACAGACCCAAACTTTGTATCATTACTTAAAAGGAATGACTACTGTTTTCATTGTTATTTATTAATCAAACATCTAATTAAATTGGTTGAGGAAACCTCATTCCATGTAAACATTAATTAAAGCCAAGAGCTTTAAAAAATCAGGGAAATGATGGCTCCAAAACTGGAAATGAATGGCAACCAAAGGAAAAAAGAAGAGGCACTTCCAATATTTTCCTATCTACACTTGCAGATATAGTGTTGTGTTGTATCCAGCTCTTTCCCTCCTTAATATATTTTCTGTAGTAAGACAGATGAGGACAGAATCAGATAAGTGGCAGTGAACCAGTTGACCAGTTTCTTTTCTTTCTGTGCTGCTGCCGAATTTTACCATTTCACCTCCTTGTTTGCAAAAGAAATTGAGGTTTGTTTGGTGCAGTGTTAACTTCAGCAGTAAATTTGGTTTGGTGGCAGCAGGGTAGATAGTTCTCCCACACACTCACACACCTACAATATGGGAAAGGCTACATACAGGAAGAATTATGATTGGCTTATGAGGACAGCTCCCCCACTTTGTAAAACTGTATGCAGGTGAAACAGGTATTGTAGTTGCACCTTGTAATTGTCTTGTCCAGTAGCAGGCTTGTAAGTGTGTACATAAATTTCTGTTACTCTGAAATGCCTCATAAAAGAATCAATGAAAGTGGGGTGTAAGTCATTGCTATTACAATGGGAGCTGAAATGTTATTAAAAATCTGGATGTGTTATTTTGTAGGCAGAGAGTCAGAATTTCTTCACTCCTCCTTCTCAAGTAATTCTGTTTTTCGACATGATGCTGACTGCAAACAGTACAAACCTTTGAAATGCATACACAGAACTTGGCCTTTTATGGACATAATAATTATACTGTGTGTATTATTCTTTTAAAAAAGAAAATCCCTATAGCCATCTTTGGCACAGGAGAATAAAGGAGTACACAAGTGAGTCAGGAAGCTTAGATGGAGAACTATCTCCCTTCAGAAGGGAGGAATGATAAATGCATGTTTCTTTTCTGACATATTCAGTTTCAGATCCACTATTTCCAGAGAAACTGTTAATGCACTCCTCTTGCTGCCTGATTATTAGTTCAAATGAACTACCTTTTTGCCTTGTAGTTTCATTATAATGCGCAACATTGAACTTGCATAGAATTAAAACTCATTCCTGAGTTCATATCCATCGTTCCAATGAAAATACTTTTGCATTTAAGACTTATATTTGGACTAGGAACAATTAAACAGATGAGATTGGCTTTATGATTCTAACCATTTGTCTTTGGAAGTAAATATCGTTGCTTTCAGAATCTTTATTAATGATGGTTTACTAGATAGCTAAAGGACAGGCTGAAGATGGCTGACAAAAGAAAACTCATAGTGAACATAGGAATCACTTTATGATATCAGTCCAATGGTATACAACCTGGTGTCCTCCAGATGTTTTTGACTGTCACTCACATCACATGGTGGTGTCAAACGGCACTTATTCTACAATGTGGATACACTGCTTGACTTTCTTCGGTAATTGTTCCAACTCTTTATTATTTTCTGCTAGTAGTATGTTGTCATCTGCATATCTTAAATAGCTGATGTTCCTTCCTCCAATTTTCACAGACAGGGTGATAAAATTAGCCTTGCATGAATGACTTCCTTGTCAAAGATAAATGATCCCATTTCTCTGTATTCTCTCCTACTGATAGCCTCTTGTCCTAAATACAGGTTGTGCATCTGGACAATCAAATGTTGTGGCACACCCATTTCTTTAAGAGCAATCCATAGTTTTTCATGATTTACGCAATCAAAGGCTTTGCTATAATCTAGAAAGCACATCCTGATTTTCCTCTGAAATTCTTTGGTGAGCTCCATTATGCAATGTTTATTTACAATATGATCCCTCGTACCTCTTCCTTTCCTGAATCCAGCTTCGACATCTGGCATTTCTCACTCTCTAGATGGTGAAAGTCTTTGTTGCAGAAGTTTGCTTGCTTGAGAGAGTAATGCTACAGTCCACTGATTACTGTAATTGCTGGTGTCTCCTTTCTATACTGAGCATTTCTAATCTGTGGGCCATTGTTTTGTTTTTCATATTTATTGACGGATTTAAGAGCCTTACTGCACTCCGAAGAAAAGCATCAAGGGAGCAGGAACATTCTGTCTTCTGCACTGCCTTACTGCATGACATCATCATTTTTTTTGTTCTGGCCCCATGGTGGGCTGAGGTAAAACCATGTATTTTGCTAACCAAAAAACCCATTAACAAAAGACCCCCCATGGGACCAGAATGAAAGAACACCGGAAGGACTACAATGCCATTGGTAAGGCAGTACGGAAAACGGAATGTTCCTGCTCCCTTGCCACTTTTCTTCGGAGTGCAGTAAGGCTCTTAGAACTAGAGTAGATTCTTTCTCTGTAGCTTGAATCAGCTGTATTGGTATGCCATCAGTTCCCGGTGATTTGTTTCTGCCAAGTGCTCTGAATGAAGCTTCCACTTTACTTTTTAAAATTGAAGGTTCATCTTCCATTGGTTCCTCCTTGAATGAACCTGTCATCCTTTCATCTCTTTTATATAGTTCTTCAGTTTCCACCCTCTTTTTATGTGTACAAATCTATTTTTTACATTACCTTTAAATTCTATGGGGATGTTCTTCAGATTGCATTTTGGCTCAGTGGTTGGTTTAGTGTTCTTTAGCTTTAATTTAGTTTTTGGTAATAGCAGTTCAAGGTCTGTGCCACACTCTGCTCCTGGTCTTGTTTTTTGCAGAGAGAATAGAGCTTCTCCATCTTCTGCTTCAAATTATGTAGTCTATTTGATTTCTAGATTGGTCATCAGGTAATGTCCATGTATACAGTCATTTCTTTAGTTGCTTGAAAAATGTGTTTCCAGTGAACAAACTGTTGGCCTCTCAAAGTTCAATCTGTTGCTCTCTTGCTTGATTTCTTGATCCTAGTCCAAATTTTCCTACAATCTTTTATTCTGCTCTGTTTCCAGTTTTTGCATTCCAATCTCCTATGATTAACAAGAAGTCATGTTTTTGTGTGTGATCAGTTTCCTACTGGACTCCAATACACAATCTGTCAAATTCTTCTTCTTCTTCTTCTAGCTCTGTAGTTGGAGCATAAACATGGATTACAGTTATATTGATGGGTTTCCTCTGAAGTCTTAAGGATATTACTCAATCAGATTTTGCATTATATCCTTTGAATGCTTTTGCTACATCTCTCCTGAGGAAGACATTGTGCAATTATCTCACTCAAAATGTCCCATTCCTGTCCACTTCAACTCACTCACTCCAAGTGTTGCAATGTTTATACATTCCATTTCTTGTTTTACTGTATCTTCTTCTTGTTGTTGTGTGCTTCAAGTTATTTCTGACCTACGGAGACCCTAAGGCAAACCTATCAGGGAGTTTCTTGGCAAGATTTATTCATAATGGGTGTTTGCCTTTGCTTCTTCTGAGGCTGAGTAGGTGTATCTTACCCAAGATACCATGGTTGATCAGGAATTCAAACCCTGGTTTCCAGAGTTCTAGTCCAACGCTGAAACCACTACACCACGCTGACTCTCTAGTTTCCCTCGATTCATGCTTCTCACATTCCATGTTCCTATATGTGTTGATGAGCTTACCAGCTTACAAAGTTCATGTAGAGGGTCCTGTTTTATGTCCTACTGAAATATGAAGCTAGGTTGAACAAGCTGCAGATATGATTATGAATGCACTGTCTTGTTAGACTCATTTGGTCTCATTCCTGAAGCCATTCCAGTCAAAGCTGACAATCCTTTCCCTTAGTAGGTCTTTGGCCTGCTTAATGCTTGTTTGTGCTTCCTGGCTTTTAATTGGTTTAGATCTGTTTAATACCTTTTGTGCCTTTCAATTTTTTTTTGTTAACTTGTGAGTTGGATTTGTGAGTTGCCTTCAGCACCTCACACTGATTGAGGTAGGCAAATAAATAAGAACATATGCAAAATGCTCTGAATATTCTAAAGTACTTCATGCATGTGAAATGTTAATGATATTTATTATCTTCTAAATGTTTGTTGTCATTGTTCTGAGTAGATAGAGAAAGTATACAGGATAATTGTGGGTAGTTTACTTTGGTCTCATGTCTACTCAGATGTAATGATGATTGAGTTTAATGGGACTTACTCCTAGGTAAACATGCATAGGATTGTAGTCTTAGTTATTTATCCAGCTTATTTCTTGTGACACACAAGTAGTTTTCTTCTACACTGTGTGCTTTTTGTTTGGGAATAACTGATTCAGGCTTGGTGAACTTCTCAAAAAAGCTAGATGACATTATCATGCCATCCTTCCTTATATCTCATCTCTATACTCTTCTTCCATTTTTCCACAGATTATGTTTTGGTACTGTTCCAACTCCTTCATTCTCTTTTTCTTTTATTGGCAAGTCAAAAATTCTCTAACTTGGTAGTGGAAAAACTCTGCTGTCTTGCTTTTTTTTGTAATATAATCTGCTAAGGCTGTGAATGCTTTACTTCTAAGCATAGCCATACAAGTAATTCTATTTAGCTAGAGATAAGTGTGCTTAATGAAACTCTATTGCCTTTCCAAATTAAACAAAACGGGAGGGGGAAAAACAGGTTTCATTCATACAGGCAGGTCACTTAAAGTATAGCTTTTTGATAATAGAGTCCATGGTATTGCTGCATTCCAAGGGCACCATTAGTATTTAGCAGCATCCTTGTTTTAGAGGGCAGTATGTAGGGCTGGACCTGTCCCAATCAGTTTAGAGTTGACAGAGCTGAATCTCATACAGAGGACCAAAGAGGAATTAGAAAAAACAGCAGAGCCGCCTGCCAAAGACTGGTTTCTAATTAGCTTCCCTGAGTAGCTTATGTTTTCCTATAGAAGACTGACCCTTCTTGTTATGTATAACCTGCCTATTGCTAAACTGTATGCCTGTACCTTCATTTTACAATATGGCAAGTGGGTGGTTGTAAATATAAAAACAATGAAGTCTGTCACATAAGTACATCTTTGTTAATATAAACAACACAGAGCTGCAGCCAACATTTATTAATTAATGGCTATCACTGAAAACTGATTTTGCTTCTAGTACTTTCAGCACCATGGACTACCTTGTTTATTTACATCCTATGGCTGCAGCTAGCTTTCTATTTTTAAAGTAAGTTATCACTTCCATTGATGTTGTTATGTGCCTTCAGGTAGTTTCCAACTTATGGCAACCCTAAGGTGAACCTATCATGGGGTTTTCTAAGGCTGAGAGTATGTGACTTGCCCAAACTCACCCAGTGGGATTTCATGGCCAAACAGGAATTTGAACTCTGGGGCTCATCTAGATGAGGCAATATAATGTGGATTGCTGCACATTAATGCAAAATCACAGCAGTGTTCATTTGTCTCCATGACAGTGTTTCTCTTTTGGGAAGATCAGTGGTATGTGAAGTTATCCATGTTTGAAGTTCACATGGAGGCATGCCTACAAATCAATATGGTGGCCGCAAGTGAATTACTCATGTTATTATTCCCCACAAGTTGCCACTATTGCACTTAAAAAAAAACAACTTTAAATCTAAGGTGCGGAAGTGTGACCTTCCACTTAAAAAAATGTTTGTGCATGTTTTTGTAGCAGTAAGGTGACCTACTCTGAAAATAAAAAAAAATGGTAGTTCCGGCCACTTGGTTGCTGACAAGCCTTCCCCCCATGTGTGTCCGACCAATCCAATCTCCAGTTCTGCCCTCTCTGAGAATGCACAGCAAAGTGAATCAGTTGTCCTAATGAGCACCAATGTGCATTTCCTTGCATTATTTTTTAAAAACTGGAAAGCCACGAGGCCTTTCCCTGTGGTTTTTGCAGTTGTTGGCCCCTGCTTCTTCTGAAAATGGCAAATCACCTTGTTGGGACAAAAGGTATTCTCCTCACATTCTATGAGGAGTTTTTTCATCATCTAGATAACACCTACATCGATTTGAGCTGAATTGGTCCATTTTTGTGTAGTGCCAGAATGTAGTTGAAAATGAATCTTGTGGTCAGTGCACATTCTTAGTATATTATATAACATGAACCAGCTTTCAAGGGACATACTTCAACATCTTCAGTTGGCTCTGGAATTCACTTGTCTTCAGAATAGCCAACCAATACCAAGATTTCAGTTCTTAATGATAATACAGGCCTATCCTCAGTATGCAATCCAGAGACAGTGGGACTTATTTCTAAGTAAATATGACTAGGTTTACACTAGAAAACTCTCTAGTTGTGGTGAAAATTTTAACTGGGCAAGGAGAAAATTGCAGGAATTAAGTCTTTCAGTTTACGCTAATTTCCAAATAGTTGTGGTGGATTAAAAGATGCTTGCTACTTAAAAGCATAATCACAGTATCCGTCAGAGACCGTAAGGGGGATATCAAGTATTCAGATTTATGTTCTTCTGAGTGCTGCAAGCAAGGCTAAACTCCATTAGCCTGTGTGAAAGATGCTCTGCAGCTGTGTATGTTCTATATTTTCATAGCCTTGTTTTCCTTCACCAGCACAGCAATTATTGCTGTGTTGTAAATCAACACTTTGGAGCCACTGAAAAACTTTTTAAAAATTGACAGATCCCTGTACTCAGATGGAAGATCTGATGGGACTCTTGATTGTGAAATATTATATAACACCATGACCTTTCTTTGATGTGCATGGTGTGGATGACAGATGTACTTTGGCAGTGGCACTCAGAATATTTCAAGCTAATCTTGCTCTTCATGATAGGATTACAAGGCAAAAAGATCCTACTGTGTGATCCAACTTTACAGAAGTGTGTGTATGTAGGGTGGTGATGGTGGATGATAAAGTCATTTGGTTACAGCAGGTTGTCCAATGGAACTCTAAAGCTCTTGAACATTGTTGGGGACTGTTGACACCCGACCCTGAAACTGCAGCACACAGAGGAAAATGTGAAAACAGGAGCTCTGTGTCCTGGATTTGCAGTGATAGTACATATGTATTTACAGGATGGAATCAGATGGGGGGTTGTTCTTCCCACATTTACACACACTCTCTTGCAAATGATACATGCCTTTTGCACATCAGTTCTTCTCATCATGTGTCTTCCATCTCATGTTTGCAATATCATTACAGTGCAAGCCTGGTGGCCTATAATGTGCAGATTAACCTTCAACTGCAGTAGTAAACAGTGAAAAATATTATATCGCTCCCTTTTCCTCCTATTGTAGAAAACAAATATGGTCGTTAAAAGTAAAATCTTATTGTCTATTCAAATGCAACCCTTGTTTGGTTTTCAGGCTTCAGAAGGTCCAGCTGTAATGCATTCATGAGATTAAAAAGGAAATGACATTTTGGCAGAACAACATTATTGAGGTTAAAGAGATGTTCTGTTGTGTCTAAGAAAATATATCATTACTTGATTGAGTTATAAACCTCCTTGATGTGTTCCATTTGTTATGGATAGATAAAAATCTGCTCCCTAGCTTTCAGAATACTGTAGCTCTAAGAGGATGCCATTGCATCCAGATCTTGCTGAGCATCTTGTAGTTTTATGAAGTGGCTACTGAGCATTGAATGTCCTGATAGAATGCAAATAAAATATATACAGATGCTATGTACTGATGAACTTAGTGAGAGAGGCCAAAACACCTATGCATAGGGAAAGATGGTACTCTACCTGGAGATGTGCTATTTTACTGAGTTGGTCTCTACTTATTAGTTTCGTCATCCTCTTTATCTTACATTCAGTAAAAGATGCTTTTACAATTTGAAGTTATTATGTCAAATGTTATCAAATATCCATAACTTCTGGGGGAAGGGAGATGTTGTTCACAAAAGCATTTGCAAAATAAATTCATCTTTAAGGTGCTGAGATACTTTTTTGTCTTTGTCTTTGTTGCAATAAACTAATATTGCTACCATACTGAAAATCCCTTTCTTAAGTTAGCGCTGATACTTGGTGTTGAGTCCTCCTGATATTCCTATAAATCCTTTAGAAAGCCACAAGTTTTCCAGCTTCACTCCTCTGTTTCTGAGTTGGATGTGGATTGCTTTATTTATTTAGTGGATAACTTTTATTATATCCTATCTTTTGTCTGTTCCATTCAGGGATAGAAACTGACCCAAACCTGCTTGCTTTCAGCAGGTGCTTCATTGTGTGCCATAAGATCATGAAGTTGTCCCTTCATCACCTGCTCGGGCACCCAATGAAACTGCTCAGCAGCTGCCCAGATATACCCAATAGTCATCCCGCTCCCTTGTGTTAAAGGATTTACTACTGATAGGACAATATGTTCTAGTCAGTGACATGTTTGCACAGATATCTAAAGACAGAAGAGTTATAAGAAGATGTCCTGCTTTTGCTAATAGGCTCTAGGCGATGGTTGAGCAACTTGTAGTCTACCAGACATTTTTGGACCATATCTCCATATCCTCACTATTGGCTGTGCTGGCTAGAGCATCCAACAACATCTGAAGAGCTTCTTTGTACTTCTTTAAAATAATAAGATTCCTTAGTACAGTCATGATTTGTGTGCACAATTGCATGGTGGAATTTAGGCATATAATCTGGCCCAAAGGCTACCTTTAAAACTGATTATTCAGCAGTGCTCTATTTAAGATAAAAGGCCTGTTGTCAGCTAATTCCCTTTTTCAGTACAAGCTGTTTCTAAAAATAGCACTTACAAGGAGTACTTGACAGATGAAAAGAATTAAACTGCCATTTGTTTAAGTATTAGCAGCCTATTTATTCAAGCTCTTCATGGTAGGATGATCCCACAATAAATAATCATGGATAATATGTGTGTTACCAATATTTCTGTGCACTTCAGCCAATAATATTTGGGGCTGTTTTCTTTAAATATTCCTTTGCTTTGACCACATTTAATTGACATGGCTTAATACAAACACGTCTTCCTGATGTTTTAACATAAAAGACAGGAGGAAAACTTCATTATTGACAGCTGTCACTGTGGTTTTATAATGGTGAGATTAAGAACACCTGTTAGCTGGCAACCTGTTCATGTGCGGATATTAGAAACAGATGTCAGCTCACAGTGAGTGGTTTCACTTGACTCCCGATGCTGCTAGGGCATGTGCTCCTCTTATCATCCATGTGTTTCAGCTACCTGCAAACAAGCATATCATTTCACAAGCAAGAGTGACAAGTAGAGAATGTTAACTGTTTTTCTAGACAGCACGATTAATATGTCAGAATGTCAAAGATAAATAATTTAAATGGGAAACTGTAGCTAATAAAAATTATAGCTAAGGGACTTTCATACCTGCATGCTGCATGCATATGCACACACAGAGCCTTGTGGGAGCCAGAGCTCCCTGTCACGTGATCCCACACTGTGCTGCAGCATGTATATCACAAACACCTGAGCAAAATTAATATATGAAAATTATTTTACAGAGCTGTGCTTTATATAATCTATATGCATATATGTCAAAAGGCAGGCCCGGCAATGATGGAGGACTGAACGGAGCTCCGTTCACTTCCTGGAATGAAATCCCATAGATACTTGCAAGAAGACACAAGCGTGGGAAATTCAAAAAATAAAACAAAACGAATACAAAAAAGTTTTAAAAAGCAGAAGAACACACTTTAAAAGTCCCAAGTAAACCAGGGAGGGTTATAAAAAGTGTGCCCCCTACCTGGATGTCACCATCTCACCGGAAAGTGTTCTGGCTGACCAGCCATGCACAATGTAATTACGAGGAAAAAAGGTGTGAGGTTTCAAATACCAGCAATGCCAGCAAAAAATCACCACAGCTGAGCTGTTGATGGCTTGGGCTGTCAATAAAATAGAATGCCTTATTTACAAGACATAAACACGAAAGGACATCGTAGTCTGGTATGCACACCCTTTTGCATGTATGTGGCATCGTAATGATGCTGTATTTGCTGTGTTTGATAAAGTCCTATGACACTGGAGGCCAGGGGTCAAACCTCTACTCAGTCATGGAAACCCATGGGGTGACCTTGGGCAAGTCACAATCTCTCAGCCCCAAAGGAAGGCAAAGGAACATTCCCCCTGAATAAATCTTGGCAAGAAACATTTATGGTGGGTTTGCTTTACAGTTGCCATAAGTCAGAAATGATTTTAAGGTAAACAACAACAACAACAAATATATATTAAAGCTTGATAAGAAATATGTATTTTCCTTTTTAATAGACACTTCTTAAAAATAACTCTTTTTTTTGTAATGGGCAGAAGCTTTTATTTCCTTACACAATGAAATAAAACAGACTTCAGTTCCAAAATCCAGACAAAGAGTTAGCTTTCATATTTGTTCCCCTGAGCTTTTGGTGTATTTTAAAAAAAACAATGTAATAGCCCCCACGTGTTAAACTGGTCTCCAACCAAAATGAAAACTCTCTCCCCCCCTCTCTCTCACACACACGCCCATTCAAATTAGCCAATGGATTTTATCCATTCTGCACAAAGGACCTGAATAAATAACCACTGTCCCACTTTTTTCCCCAATACATTTGGCATAAAACTATTTGTTCCCCACTGTAGACAGTTTTCTTGAAAAATAAATATATAAATAAATGAAAGCAGTCAAGCCATAGAAAGGCAGTAGAAACCAAAGGGGAAAATAAAAGAAAGGCTGAATACTCATGTTTTTCCTCTAAAGTTTCTTGAACAAGTTCAATTCCCTTTAACCAGTTCTACAGTGCCCAATTAAACTAAAGGAGTCATGAATTCCCTAACTCATTGGGACTGCTAGGTTGCAGGTCGCAGCTGTGGGTGAAGTGAGGACAGGTGCCATGTTCCAGGTATTGGGGCTCTTTTGGCTTCTTAGAAGCCCACAAAATTTCCCCAGGTCTAGTATGGAGCAGGAAGGCCAACCGCTCAGAGGCAGCCTGGTTGACTGGCAGGGGGTGGCGCTCAGGAGTAAGTGGAAGCTTTCTTAAGTGCATTCTTGGTCCATAAATACACCACATGCATTTCTCCACCACATCAACAGCAAATTGGCTTTGATCATCATCACACTCCCTCAATTTTGGGGGATTTGTATAGATGAATGTTGTGTTCATTCTGTCACACAGCTAATTTAAATTGTCACAACTTTAGGTAATTTTGGCCATGGAGGCAAATCCTGTTTGAGGCAGATAGAGCCCATATGCCCATTATACTCAGTATGGGGTTTCCTGTTAAGGCACCAAGGGCTGTAAACAACTAGATTACACCCAGTTTGGGGGCAGGTGGCAGGAGAATCAGACAGTAACTTCCATCAGAGTGGATTTCCTCATCTGTCATTCCAGAACTATCCACCAGTTGGGCCGGGTAAGTGGGTTTCCATTGGCTGGCCAGCAGATAGACCAAGAAATGGGTTAATATCAAGCTGCAGGCAGGTTGACCAGTGCCAGGATCTGGAACCATGCTGTGGGCCAGGCCTATTTAGCTGCAACCAAGTTGTGATGGTTTTCCATTCTAACAAAATGTTGTGCGTGCTCATTCCTTCTAGAAACAAAGCCCACACTCACCACTGCATCCACAAATGGTTGCTAGAAAGTACTAGCCAAAAGTTGTTTTAACTTGATGTTGTTTTAATCTTGCTGTACGCTGCCCCAGTTGCCAAGCAGAGGGGTGGGTGAAAAATAAAAATTTATTATTATATTATTATAAATGTGATGTTAAATTCTGCAAATTTGTTTACCAAAAATACCCAACCCATTTTTCCTCCTCTTTTGAAGAAAGAGGGGTTGAACTATGTATGACATTCAGTACATCTCTGCATTTAACATACTAGCTTTTAAACATGCAGATAGTAACAGCTGGGAGAGGCCGATTAATTATTTCTTTCTTGTTCTCTGAGTATGTGTGATTAACCCTTCCTATTTTGTGTTCCTGAGAAAAAAATATATTCTGAAGTCGAAATTTAATTCTGTATTAGCACTTCAGAGGAAAGATCTTTACCAGTGTAATGCTGTTTATTAAAACAAATGTTTTTGGCTTGTTTTTTTAACAATTAGAAACTGGAGATATTCTAGGATGCATAACCTACTAATAACAGTTTTGATTTAGAAGAAGCAAATCCCTTGCTTCATATGGCTTAAGTCCAATTACTAGTTTTAACTAGAGTTGACCAATAGAATCAACTGACGAATGGTAAATTAACATTGATATAAACATCAATATTTCAATGGTTCTACTCTAGTTGGGGTTCACAATTGGCTTTTGACATTATGTCACTTGTTTTTACAGCCATCTCATTATTTTTGGGGTGGGAGTCAGGCAGTCCTCCACATGTTGTTGGACCACACTTCCAGCATGCCTAACTATCAGAAATCCTGGCTATGGATGCTGGGAGTTGCATCCTCACAATATCTGCCTGATTTCCACTCCTACATCATTTCTACTTTCCAGGCATAAATCATTAATTTCAGAATAGCAGCAGTGTTATGAGTGGTCTTAAATTAGGCTGAATCCGTTGTCTCTGGTTCCTGCTCAGATTGCCTTGCTGCTGCCATAACTACTGTTGCCCATCAGCCACTGCCAGTTTTGCTAGTTTAACTGATGGGACTCCTACAAGGTTCCACAGCATGCAGACTTATTTACGACTTGCTAGTTGCTCTAAGGAAAGTGGGGCCCTCCTCAGAGTGAGGCATTATGGGTAAGGAGGCTCAGAGAGTGTCTACATGACACCACTTTGCTCTGACAGTGGTGAATATGTTTATAATTTTATTCTAAAGTCTACAAAAGTTTTTGCCACCACATTGCAGCTCTTATGCTGACAATAAGTACCTAGATGCATGTCCAGATCTGCATCTGAATGAAGGCATTGCATTGTAGAGACAGCATCCCCATTTGGAATATGCCATTCAATATAAACCTCAGTTCCTCATCTGGTAAATGACAGGCATGCAGAAGCCCTCTTCGGTGTACTGATCTTATCAGGATGAGATATCCCCATCTTGCTGTTCTGATGTCTTATTGATGCCAATGCAGCATGGCATGACAAGGAGAATATCATCTCACAGTAATAATAATAATAATAATAATAATTTATTTTTATCCCGCCCCTCTGTTAAAAACAATCGGGGCGGCTTACAAAAATTAAAATACCAATACAGATTAAAATTCCCAAACGCCACCCACCCCCACCCTCTCCCATAAAAAGACATTAAACCAAAATACATTAAAACAACTGATCTAAAATCACATTAAAATAATAAATAATAAATAAGCAGCAGACTAAAAAAGGCCAGGAGCTCCTGAGGCCGGGAACTAATTAGGAAAGGCCTGCTGAAAGAGATTCATCTTTAGTGCTTTTTTAAAGCTACTCAGGTTCGTTATCTGACAGATCTCGTTTGGCAGGCCATTCCACAATTTGGGGGAGATTACTAAAAAGGCCCTCTGGGAAGTTGCAGACAGCCTAGATTTTTGTGGCTGAAGCAAATTCCTCCCAGAGGACCGGAGTGCGTGGGGAGGAATGTATGGGAGGAGGCGGTTCCAAAGATAAGTTGGACCCAAGCCATTTAGGGCTTTAAAGGTAATAACCAACACCTTATACTGGGCCCGGAAACTGATAGGCAGCCAGTGGAAAGATTTTAATACTGGAGTTATATGGTCTCTCTGAGATGTTCCCGAGATCACTCTGGCTGCCATATTTTGTACCAACTGAAGTTTCTGGACCAAGCATGACGGTAACCCCATGAATATTGCAGAAATCTAGATGAGAGGTTACCAGTGCATGCACCACAGTCTCGAGGTCCTTTACTTTCAGGAAAGGACACAGCTGGCGTATCAGCCGAAGCTGATAATAGGCACTCCTGACCATCGCATTCACCTGACTAGTCATCTGAAGCGATGAATCAAGAAGCACACCTAGACTATGAACACAGTCCTTAATGGAGAGTGTGACCCCATCCAGGACTGGAGGTTGCAACCCAACTCCTGGTTTTGGGGCCGCTTCCGTGAGCATCTCCATTTTGTCCGGATTTAATCTCAATCTATTTTTCCTCATCCAGCCCATTACTGCTTTAAGACAATCATTAAGAGGAGAGACACCATCGGAATTCGAGACCAACGATCGGGACAAGGAGAAATAGATCTGGGTGTCATCAGTGTACTGATAACACCCAGCCCCATAACTCTGAATAATCTCATTGAGCGGCTTCATATAGATGTTAAACATCGGGGACAGGATGGTGCCTTGCGGAACGCCACAAGTAAGCTCCTTTCTGCTGGAGCAGCTGTCCCCGAGCAGCACCCTCTGGGACCTGCCCGAGAGGAAGGACTGGAACCACTGGAGCACAGTGCCTCCGATTCCTAACCCACTCAGGCGATCCAAGAGGATGCTATGATGTATCGTAGCGAAAGCTGCTGGGAGGTCCAAAAACACCAAGAGGGTCACACTACCCCTGTCGATGCTCAGACGCAGGTCATCTGCCAAGGCAACCATGGCAGTCTCAACTCCAAATCCCATCGTAAAGCCAATTTGAAATGGGTCTAGATAATCGGTTTCATCCAAGACCACTTGGAGTTGAAGCACAACTGCCCTCTCAATCACTTTGTTCAAGAATGGTAACATAGAAACCGGCCTATAGTTGTTCATGTCCAGGGGGTCCAGGGAAGGGTTCTTCAGGAGCGGCCTAACTGCCGCTTCCTTTAAACAGGATGGAACACACCCTTCTCTGAGGGATGCATTGATGATGTCCCTAAGGAACACCATCAAGGCACCCCCCCCACTGGATGGCCAGCCATGACGGGCAAGGATCAAGAGGGCAGGTCGTCTTCTTCACCCTATTAAGTAGCTTGTCCACGTCCTCAGTACTCACAGATTGAAACTGATCCAGTAAACTTACATCAACGGAGTTGCTGGACACCTCGTCAATTGTTTCTGTCAAAATACTGGCATCTAAGTCGGCTTTTATTCGAGAGATTTTATCTGCAAAGAAGTTGTTAAACGCATCACAACAGGCCATTGTTGGGTTAAGCAACAGGTTCTGTGCAGGTATAACCTGCGTCATCTCCCTTACCACCCTGAACAGCTCTGCTGGATGGGACTCTGCAGACGCAATACGTGCAGAGGAGAAGGATCTCTGCGCTGCACATATTGCCTCTCAATAGGACCAAAGGAAGTCCCTATGATGAGTCCTGTCGGATAAGAGCCGAGTTTTCCACCAGTTGCACTCTAGTCGTTGTCCAACCCGCTTTGTTTTCCTAAGCTCTGATGTATACCATGGCTTACGGTTTGGAGCAGGTTGGAAAGGATGCTTGGGAGTGATCGTGTCGATAGCCTTGGTAAGGACAGTGTTCCAGGTATTAACCAAAGCTTCGATTGGGTCACTGGCATTACCAACCATTAAGCCCTCCAAGGCTTTCTGGAATCCTATTGGTTCCATTAGCCCGGGGGGGGGGGGCGGACCATTCTAATGGGTCCACCACCCCCAGTGGGGTGGGAAGAGACTCTTAGTTCAGTCTTGACCAGGAAATGATCCGTCCATGATAATGCGGTGGTTTTAATAACCTCTGTCCACAGATATTCCTGTTCCGTACTGAAGACCGTATCGAGAGTATGACCCGCACAATGTGTGGGCCCGATGACCATTTGGGATAGGCCCATGTTTGTCATGGTTTCCATGAACTCCCGAGCCTAAACAACCCCATCAGTCCTCTACTTTGCTTTTCCAGCTTCTTATATGATTGGTCAATCGTTCCATTGCTCTTAGCCTTCAGTTAGATGTGTCCTTTTAGAACTAGGGAAACAGTATAGTCCAAATCCTGTGGGAAACACTGAATCTGTTCAAGTCATGGTAGAAATAATTGGCATCCACCCTTCAGGACACATAATGCACATTGGAAGGCAAGGCATTTCCCTGGACCTGACAGCATGTAGTTCTCCTTTATAACTTTACAAGTCTGAATTATACAAAGTAGACAGGTGCCATGCTGGACAGAGAGGGAGTATGAGTTCCCTCATTTAGACTTCAACTTTTACAGGCGAGATCATTCACCTCTGAAGTGCAGCCATGTGGTAATCCTAGTAAAACACTTTACTTGAGTAGCACTTAGAAGTCACTGCCAACTTAAGCATTTTATTCCGCATGCTAAACACTTTTAAGGACATCAGTGTTGCTTTTAAATGGGCCAGAAGTGTCACTGCATTACTGAAGTGCTCCCAGGGAAAAGATAACTCCCAGCCCTCAACTCAATGATGTTTTAAAATAGATTTTTATGAAATGAAAATCTTTTTTTTTTAATCATTAAGTTGAGGGCTGGGAGTTATCAGTTTTCTAAAAAAGCATTTTTGAATGTTAATATTCAGAGGCACATTTTCCCTGCTGTCATTTCCCCCTGCCCCCTTAAATTAAGGTAATTTATCACCCCATCTATTTGGAAATAAATAATGCTAAATCTAGCAGCTACATTGGATTCTAGCTATCAACCAGCTGCTCTGGTTTACCTGAGTTTTTAAAAATACATAATTCCATATTTTAACTTTATATTTAATAAAATATAACATAAAATATAATATTTATATAAAATCTACATAATTTCATATTTAGTTTCTATCTAGAGTCACTGAAACCAGAACTTATTAAAGTGATCTTTTTTTTGGTGTACAATATGCTGATTCTGGGAGCTGAAGTTCAGGGAAGTAACTTTTCCAAGTTCTGACTAAAGCCATTGCAAAGTTTGCCACAGGCAAGGAAGGGTAGGATTTTGCCTTGTGATTGGGTCATTTTGAAGTGGGTGGATCACCATTGGTCAGATGGACTTGAATGTGCAGTTCTGCCTAAGAAATTGTTTGTTACAAACATTATTTTTAAAGTTTGCTTTCTAAAGTGCTATACTACACAGCATGCCTGGGATCAGAAATGGGCAGCCTGTAGACGTAGTCTCCAAATCATTTTTTGTGTCCTGCACTCTTCCAAACCCCCTGATTGAGCACCCAAAAGGCAGAAAACCTCACACTGCCCCTTAAAACTAAAACTGCTTCTCCTCTCACATTTTTTCTGTCTTTATCTATTTTTTTTTTTTGGACTTTTGCCCCACAATGGTGCAAACTGCAGTGAGTTCTGGGATCAAATATTTACCTGCAGCCTAACCAAAATTGTTTATACCTGCAGTATACAAGATTTGAAAACTGCTCCATTCCTCCAGGGGGCTTCAAGAAGCTTCATCGTGTTTAAGATTTACAATGTGATGATGGTGCTTTAATTCTTTGCTAACTCACTTTTTTCCTTATGAAAACATGGATTGACTGTCTGCAGTAATTTCCCTCCAGCTGATTATGACCCAATTTTTGTAATATCTTCCATCAACTCACAGATGTGTTTTTTTATGTCAAGTGTGACCCTTGAAGACAGAGCCAGCCTATGGCATACTGCTGCTTGTGGCAGCAAACAAGACAATGCCCTCATCATTCTTTCTAAAGGAACTCACTGTGGTGGTGGCTGGATCGGCATGGGTGATGGAGGAGCATTCTCCACCACTCCTGAAGGGCACAGACTAGCTTACAGACTGCCAAGGTTATTCTTATCAGTATTCATGGAGCTTCTGATGACATTCAATGCTCTCTATAGCTAGGAAACTTGATATCTTAGGGGGTGCATTTCTACATATATACTTGCTCAAGGACTGAGGTCTGCTAGAGATGACCTCCTGTCTTCCACCTGTGGAAGAAATACATTTTGGGAGGACATGGGAGTGGGTCTCCTGTGTTGTAGGGCCACCTGTGTGGAACAGCCTCCCCTTGGAGGCCCAGCTGGCACACGTTTTGGCTTACTTTTTTCATATAGGGCTTTATCAGACTAGCATCTAAAAATGCTGTAATTCTGCAGTTGAGGAAAGCGGAAACATAGTGGCATGATTACAGTCATTATTGCACATTGCCATAAACACGCAGTACTACTGCCACAGAATTATCACATGACCATCGCTAGCGGTTTAAGAATGGGATTTCAGCTCGCACTATAGTAACACTTACCTTATCATTGCCTTCTGATGACAGAGTATTAATGTTTCATGCTGGCCCACACATGTGCCTTTAAGAAAAAATTCTTTTACTTCCATGATTTTGTATCAACAAGATTTCAACTGTTCTTGCAAGAAGATGTGACTTCAGTTTAAAACACCAAAAACAAATACATAATGAAAGAACTTCACAAGTAAACACTTAAGCTAACATAAAAATGCACCAAGCAAAGCTACAGTTCATTAAAACAGCACCCTGTTGGTCCTCTTCACATTCTCCTCCTGAAGATTAATCATGTGTTCTCATTGGGAAAGGGGAGGGGAAAAAAGAACACCACCCATTCACACTAATTGCACAATTACAACAGGATGTAATTTTGCACGCTCGTCAATACTGTGAAAAGAGCAGTTATGGAGGGCTAATGACAGATCTTGCTGTTATTATGCATAATTATGCATAATTAATGGATTTGTAATTATGCGTAATGAATGGGTGGAGCACACACGGACCACGGGAGGACAATGATGCTGTGGGATAACAGGAACCCATTCATGCTACTATCCCATTGTAATTGTGTGATTTCAGTCTTGTGTGATAAAGTCCTAAGCTACAATGTGGCTTCTTATTAAAGCCTTTAGGGGCTAGTTGTTTCCCTCCTCAAATGGGCATATACTGTGTTTTAAACTGTTTTAACTTGTTAATGTTAATGTAAACTGTTCACATTATTGGTTTACATGGTTTAAATTTATTTTATTTGAAATCTTGTGAGAAACTGTGAGCTAGAAATACTTTAATACATAAAATAATAAAAATATATAATAATATAGGGCAAGGGACATGTTACACAGCACATATGTCTTTCTCCCCCAGTACTTTGCTGCTGCATCTGATGCCTGAGTTAACTGTCTCAATCAGCCTAAATGTAGGCCTGGTGCTTTTATGAAGACAGCATGAAAGCTTTGACAGGAAAGACAATGTTGCTGCCTATCTCTCTGTAGATGTTTAGAGATGAAAATGAAAACAACCTATTATGTGGCAACTACAATGGTTTCTGAGTAGCTTCTGGCCCTAATACAATATGCTGATTCTTAGCTTTTAAAAATGGTTTATATATTGGAACCCACAAAACTGTTTCTCGGTGCAAAGCCAGTTAAGGATATGAAAATGGTCAGTTTCATTTTTATTGTGTTCTCAGAATCCCACTGGTTTTCCCCATCTCAGTTCTGTTTTGGGTTACAAGCTTCCCCCCATCTTTGGCATGAACATTCATACACATTTTGGTACTGTTTTTTTTTTTTAAGGATGCCTTTTCTGTATGCATTTGTCTAGGTCTTTTTTCAGATATTTTTCCCATGCCATCAGAAAAAGCGTTCAAAATATGCTGGCAAATGAACATTTCTAGTGTCTTGTCTGATAAAGTCCTATGATTCTATATTTGTTTATTGAAAAATAACACTCAATGTGGCTAACAAAAAATAAACATGAAAAAACTAAAATGAGATTAGACAACAAAGTCATTAAAATAATGAGATTAAGGGAAGAATTATAATCATCACCATAATCAGTAAAGAAGTTTTAAAAGCAAGAAAGGGAACTAAATGCAACTTTGAGGGGAGTGTATTCCACACTCTAGGAGCAACCCAAGAGAGAATCTTCTCCTACATGTTCCTAACACTGATCTTAAAATTGGGACAGAATTTCTGACTTTACTTGATTCACTGTGAATAAACAACACACTGGTGCAGCTGGTGACTTGGCTCCCACTTCATTTGAGAAAGGAACAAATCAGATCAGAAATGGGAAACTTCACATGACATCTAATCCTGGTTTATCACTCCCAGACAAACCAGGATGTGTAAAGCTCTAAAGCAAAGTACAGTTGTCCCTTCATATTTGCTGGGGTTTGGTTCCAGGACCCCCCGTGGATACCAAAATCTGTTAATACTCAAGTCCCATTATATGCAATGGCATGGCAAAATGGTGTCCCTTATATAAGATGGCAAAATCAAGGTTTGCTTTTTGGATTATTATTTTTTAAAGAATATTTTCAAGCCACGAATACTTAAATCCGTGAATACCAAATCCGTGGATATGGAGGGACAACTGTACTTTCAAGCTATAGCTAGCAGCTCATTTTTTCTGATACATAGCAAGATCTCAGTGTAAGGGGCAGGCAAGCTTCCAGTGATTCTCAAACTTTGGTCCTCCTGGTGTTTTGGACTTCATCTCCCAGAAGCCCTAGCCACCTTGGCCAGCAGTTAAGAATTCTGGGAGATGAAGTCGAAAACATCTGGAGGACCAAAGTTTGGGAACCACTGTGTCCTTTTCCTGCTGTATTGGTCCTAAAATGGACAGAGCCCCTACTCCTGCAAATTTTATTGCCAAAATGCATACTTTTGGTAGGAGAAAAAACCCCCACCACTTCTAGCCACATCTTTAGTCTAATTTGACTCTCAATAACTGTTGAGTAATTGTTCTTACTTTCAAACATTTTTAATTGAAAACACTATTGATAATATAATATTTATACAATTTATTTTTCTTGCTCTCATCCTAACAGAGATGTCTAGATAACAAAGCAGAACCCCTGCATGTCTCAGCATCCAATACAAAATAGCTATACAACAAAGCAGCACACACAAAAAACATGTTCCTTAAAATGTGTTCCATATGGTCCTTAAAAGAAGGAATGGGGGCAGAATTTGCTGTGAATCATACTCCATTTCTTGTTATGTCTATTAGTTTGCCAGCTATCGTCTACCCTGGGCAAGTGAAAGCAGGCACGAGTAAAGAAATGCAGCACCACACAGCACCTCTTTTCTGTGTGTGCCATCTGGTGACTGACAAGTCAAATTATAGAGCTATAATATGCGGATAACTACTAGAATTCTTTTAAGCTACTTTCTTGCAAAAATGTAATTATTTCAGCAGGGGGATTAGATGTCTTGCTATTCTACAGCAGATTCTTGAGGTTTTAAACATAGCTTCAGATGGTATATCTGAAAAATCCTTTTGGGGTTTTGTTTCCATAAATTCTGTTTGTTTCAACAAATGCAAGGTCTGGTGGTATTTTCACTTAACAGAAATGTTTGCTCTTTGCAAATTAGCAAGCTTCTGTCTTGCATTTATTTTTTTGTTTCTATTAGCGAATGATCCCCACAAGAGTTCCTCAGTCCTAAAGAATCCAAGCTAGGGAGAAAACATTTGTTTAATAAAATACAGTCTCATGCATCTTTATTGGTTTCTGACCAAAGAGAAAATGAAAAGTTATAACAATTTCCATTTAAAAAAATTAAACTCCCCAAAGGCAAATGTCTCTCTCTACTTAGAGGGCCTAAAACCTTGGCTAGGAAAACAGAAATGGGAAGTGTCCCATAAAATGCAAACCTGGGCTGCTGCTTTATTCTTCACAAAAGAGCTGGGATGTACAGTTTTCTCTCCATATCCACAGATTTGGTATCCACGGATTTAAGTATTCATGGTTTGAAAATATTCTTTCAAAAATAATAATCCATAAAGCAAACCTTGATTTTGACATCTTATATAAGGGGCACCATTTTGTTATGCCATTGTCTAGTTTGGTGCTGGCAACATAGTAAGCATAGGTTTTATATATCCAGTTGAATTAACTTAACAGTTTCCACAGGGCTCAATGTGTTCATTGTAAGAAAGCCAACAAAGAATCTTGTAGGACCCTAAATACTCACAAATCTACTATGGCATAAGCTTTGGTGGACTAGTCTACTTCACCCATGTTAATACTTTCAGGATTTGTTACAGAGTATCTTGCTTTAGGAGATTATCAGATGCTTGAAAAAGACAACAACAACCAAGGAGCTCGCAAGAACGATGTCACTGTACCGCCAATGGGTTCCAATATTGCACAACGTTGTTCTCCTGGCATGCTTGCTCTGTTCTCCCTCCGTGCTGAACTGATGAAAATGGCGCCGCTCCGCTAATGAAAAGTGGCACCTTTTTCATCACTTCAGCATGGAGGGAGAATGGAGCAAGCACACCAGGAGGATGGCACGATCCATTGGCAATATAGTGATGTTGTTCTCATGAGCTCCTTGGTTTTTTTTAAAGTGTCTGACAGTCTCCTTAGATATAAGGGCAGAAAGTACTCAATGGATATAGATCTGTTGTTGTTGTTCTGTGTCTTCAAGTCATTTCTGGCAACCCTATCACAGGGTTTTCTTGGCATGATTTGTTCAAAGGAGATTTTCCATTGCCTTCCTCTGAGACTGAGAGAATGTGACTTGCCCAAGGTCACCCAGTAGGTTTTCATGCCGGTACAGGGATTCAAACCCTAGTCTACAGAGTGACAGTTCAGAGCTCACACCACTACACCATGCTGGTTCTCTGTATGATCTGTAGATTCTTACAAGTACCTTGAATGGACTAGCTGTCTATCAGTTTATCTCTTCTTTCTGGCTCTCAGTCTCTCTCTCTCTCTCTCTTTAAAATTCAATTTAATCCAGGAAGCTGAAAAGTTTCCAATTAATCATATACACTTGAGTGATGATTTCCGCTCTATCACTTAATTCTTTGTTTCCTTGCCAAATGGTTACAAAAGTAAACATACCATCTCTGTCAACATTATTGCTGTATATGCTCAAATTATTAAATGGATCCCATAATAAGATATTCCCATTTTATCTTATTTTTTTCATTTGTACAAATACCTAACCACTATTTTTTTTCTAGATTTCTCTCTAGTACCAAAAAACAAATAAATAAAAAGAGCTTTTCTATCCCTCACATTCTTACTCACTTTTAACCACAATCAACATTTCTCTTTCTGGGTATTTTTATACCTTTTGGCCTACTATAAAACAGTAAGTAACAGGTCCAGATTTCATATGCTAACAATAGCTGCACTGTCCTGGTACAGTTAATGTATGAATTAGTGCCAAGTGAATAATATTGCTATTGTGATTGCATCAGATGTTAATTTCAGGATCAACTTGGCTCTTTGCTAGTTAACTGCCTGTGTTTTTAATCACACCACAAATGCAATGGATATACAGTTGTCCCTCTGTATGCACAGATTTGATATGCACAGATTTAAGAATTCACGGCTTGAAAATATTCTTTCAAAAAACAATAATCCAAAAAGCAAGCCTTGATTTTGCCATCTTATATAAGGGACACCATTTTGCTATGTCATTGCATATAATGGACTTGAGTATTCTTGTATTTTGGTATCCACTGGGGTCCTGGAACCAAACCCCAGTGAATATGAATGGACAATTGTACTGTAATTTTAATTTCAAATAAAATTCCAAATAATATCCCAACTTCTATTTACAATTGATTTATTGGTGACTCTTCTTAACTCATCCTTGTTGTTGTGTGCCTTGTTGTTGTGTTCAAGTCTTTTCTGACTTATGGTGACCCTAAGGTGACCCTATCATGGGTTTTTCTGAGACTCAGAGTGTGTGACTTGCCAAAGGTCACTGAGTGGATTTCCGTGGCTGAGCAGGGATTTGAACACTGGTGTTTTTTGTTTTGTTTTTTTAAGAAGGCCTTTAGCATATAAATGTGGCTTTTATTGGGATGTGGCTTTTATGCTGTTTTTATGTTGTTTTTATTGTGTATGTTTTAATTGCTTTTAATTGTGAGTTTAATTGTTTATAAGCTGTCTTGGGTCCCACTTTGGGAGAAAGGTGGCATAAAAGTGGCACAAATAAAAATAAATAGTCCAATACTCATACCATTGTGCCATGATAATATCTGATGCTTTTGGAACTAGAGCTACATGAATTGCGGGGTGGGGAGGAGGTGTAAATGTGGTCTTAATGTTTTAACATTGGAAAACACTCAAAATATGGAATGCAGGGTAACCGTGGCAAGCTGAATCCTTTGTATAGCTATGTATCTAGTTATGGGTTGGGAATGAAGATTTGAGTGTTGGACTACACCAGTCACAAACCCCGAATCCCCCTGAATCTGGCCTGATAATGCCACATGACATTTTTTTATTATTTATTTATTTATTTATTTCCCGCTCTTCAGCCACAAGGCTATCAGAGCGGCTTACAAATTATTTTAAGCAATAGCTATATGCACATATACACTGCATTAAACAGTTTCCAATGTGTGTTAGCTAATTGCCCCCACAAGCTGGATACTCAATTTACCGACCTACGAAAGGATGGAAGGCTGAGTGAACCTTGGAGCCCGCTGGAATCGAACTTGCAACGTGGTGGCTTGCAGTACTGGCATTTAACCACTGTGTCACCAGGGCTTCCCTGAATCTGGTGCAATAGATACATGCTGCAGGGCCTTGTTTGCACCAGACTCAAGGAATACTCCCTTAATCCGGGTTTTAGAAAACTTGCAGTTTTCTCAGGAATTTGTTGGAAACGTTGGAGAAAACTGCTGTGTGAACAAGTCATCTGTCCTGGATATGGGGGTGGGGTGGGAAGGAGAGGAAGGAGAGGAAGGGTGTGCATTGCCTGAGGCCCCACCATCTCCCCCTCCAGCGCCATTTCTCATTCCAGAGGTGTAGCCTGAGCAGTACTCACTCTTTCTAGGTCAGAACCCTCAGCAAGCCCTGTCACCATGAGGCTAGCTGCCCATTCTGGATTCACAGGGGGTGACTACTGTTGGGACTCTGCTTTTCTGACACACAGTCTCTCCTCCAAGTGTCAGGAAAAGCAGAGCCTTAGCAGTAGCTGCCCAAGTAACCAAAGCACCAATGGTAGTCACTCTCTCTGAAGCCAGATCAGGTGCTTGCCCCGCTATTGTGAGGCTAGCCACCCAATCTGGCTTCAGAGAGAGCCACTGAAGCTGGGGCTTTGCTTTTCCAGCACACAGTCACCCCTCTGAGCTGCGGGAAAAGCAAAGGGCCAGTGGTAGCTGCCCTTTCTGGCTTCAGCAAGGTGACTACCGCTGGCGACTACCACTGGTGCTTTGCTTTTCCAGGAACTCAAGAGTCAAGTATGAATAGCAGCTTTGAATGGAAGCAGAAGTAAAAATCTGAATGTGGATTTTGGCTTTGGCAGATGTGGCACTTAAATCTAGGCTAGAGTAGTCTGGATTGCATGTGTTGCAGCTCTGGGCCAAATCAGTCCAAATCTCTTTGGATTTTTATCCCTTGTGTAGTCAAGCCCTACAGAGAACCAGCCCTGGGCACTGGAGACCAGGGTTCCAGTGCCCAGTCGGCCATAGAAACCTATTGGGTGACTTTGGACAAGTCACACCCTCTCAGCCTCAGATCCCACACTGTGGCTGCAGCATTTATAGCATAAACACTTGAGCAAAGAGGGGAATTCTTAATATATGGAAGTCGTTTTACAGAGCTGTACTGTGTATCTATGGAGGTTATCAGACGGGGACCAAAAAAGTGTCCCTGTCTCGCTATACTATATTCCACCTCCTCCTGTCTCTGTCCTGGCATGACAACCCCCTGTTTCACACTTATCTTGTTCGTGCAACCACCCGCTTCCCGGCCAGGCAGCCAGGAGTGAATGCAGCTCGGGTAGAGCCCCATTCACTTCCTGGTTTGAGTTCCTGGCTGTTCTTGTGAGAGAACGAGCGCGCAGGAAATTCAAAAATAAAAAGGAAAATAAAGATTGAAATGTGTCAGCAAGCACCAAAAAACAAAAACAAAAAAACCCACCTGGTTAAAAAATACACGTAACCTGGGGAGGGAGGAGGTGAAAGGGTGTCACTTACCTGGATGTCCCGATCGCACCCGGAAGTGTTTGGCATGGACCTCCCACTGCAACTGGCATCGCGCTAGCATAACAGGGCTCCTTTTCACTTGTGCATCATTCTGTGACAGGAATGGAATGGGCAATCTATTCACGGCTTAAGCTGTGAATAAAATAGAATGAGGGTGAAACGGAAGGGTCACGGGTTGAGGATGATGTTGTCTGAAAAGTTAGCCCTTTGGCGATCTCCTGGTGATCTGGCATTCCTAGAATGCCATATTAAAGACATCTGATAATCTCCAATGTGTATATATGTCAAAAGAGCCAGTGTGGTGTAGTGGCTTGAGTGTTAGAGTAGGGTTAGAGCTAGGAGACCAGGGTTCCAGTGACTACTCAGTCAAGGAAACCCCACTGGGTGACTTTGAGCAAGTTACACAGTCTCAGCCTCAGAGGAAAGCAGTGGCAAACCTGTAAATAAATCTTGCTAAGAGAACCCGATGATAAATTAATCTTGGGTTTTTACATTAAATTGGAAATTACCTGGAGGCACACAACTACAACACAACAAGGCCTAGAAGCCAAGAGGAATGTGATTTTTTTCTTGGCCACAGTAATTGTGACAACAATCTTGAAGTTGTTTTTTGCAGAATCATTATAGTGTTCTCCTCTCCATTGATGCCCCCTTGTCGTGGGAGAGAGGCTATACTGGCAGTGGCATAAAGTCACCGGTAGGGTCTCCCATGCCAGACAGGTCAAAACGGAAGGGTCTGACAAAGAGCATCAAAGGGCAGGATGGGCTCTCTAGCCTTATGGCAACCATCCTAGGAGAAGGAAAATTCTAATCCCGAACCCGGGCAGATGGTGCTCGTCCAACCCTGTAAGGTCAATCATCTAAGAGAAGGAAACTCTAATCAAACCTACGACCTGAGGACCTTGCTGCTACGTCCATGCTTGCAAGGCCACAGCAGATGAACCTTTGGTTTAAAGGGTGAGGCCAGTTCTGTGCACGCTGCGTTCCACCAGAAAAATCCATTGCATAGGCTCAAAGGACAAAATAAATAAATAAATAGTGTTCTGTATGGTATACTTCCAATATGCAGCGCTGGACAAAGTCTGGCCTGCATCCCATGATCCCCTCAAATTCCTTTGGGCCACCCTTTTCCTGCCAAATGCAAGGAAAGTTGCAGCCCCTCCCCCCCCAGCATTGTTTAACTTCAAAGAATACTAGTTTTTTTTTACTTCCCATATCAGGTGGTTGTTGTTGTTCCCCATTTTGAGTATCTATCTATCTATCTATCTATCTATATATAATTCTCTTGGGTATGTTGCCGTTTCCAGTGCCCTGATTGGCTGCTTAGGGACCAATCACAGGTCTGTTGGGCAGCCAGTCAGCACACTGGGGGCGGGACCATGTTGATCTCAAATATGGCTGATGGAACTGGAGAGTGAGTAACATGGGGATGGATGTGGTGTGTACTGGAGTGCAGGGGGTGGGGTGGACAGAATGAGTGGGAGGAGAGGCAGAATGAGTGGGGGGAGGGGCAGAACGAGTGGTGGGAGGCAGAACAGTAGGGGAAGGGGAACAACCAGTGGGGAGTGGGGGCGGAACAGTGGTGGGAAGGGTGGAACAAGTGGTGGGAGGGGCAGAATGAGTAATGGGAGGGGCAGAATGAGTGGTGGGAGGGGCATAACAGTGGTGGGAGGGCCAGAACGAGTGGAGGGAGGGGCGGAATGAGTGGGGGGGGGCGGAACAGTGGTGGGAGAGGCAGAACGAGTGGTGTGGGGCAGCAGGGGGAAGAACGAGCAATGTGGGGCAGCAGGGGGAAGAACGAGCAGCGGGGGGCGAGTTAAACTCACCAGCCTACCTCAAAGGGTTGTCATGAGGTCTCCTGGGCATTTTGGGGGGAGTTTTTTTAATGGCATATGGTACACCAGGTCCAACTAGTATGTTTGGTATTTTGTGCAACCTCCAGAAAGTGCCAGGGGTTAAATAATAGGCCCCAGGTCCACCAAAATTGCCCACGCTTGCACTAACAGTTGACAAAAGTTAGTATTGCTGTACTTATACATGCTGTTGTTGTTAACTGCCTTGAGCGTTTCCAATGTGTGGGTCATTGTTTTGTTTTCCACCTTTGTTGACGACAGATTTTAGTTAGGATTACAGTAGAGTACATCCTGTCTCTGTCGTCTGAAGCAGTTCTATTGGTATGTTGTCTGTTCCTGGTGACTTATTTCTCTCAGGTGCTCTGAATGCAGCTTCCCCTTTACTTTTTAAAATTGGAGGTTCATCTTCATATGATTCTTCTTCAAATGAATCTGGCACCCTTTCATCTCTTTTATATAGCTTTCATGTATTGTTTGCATAGTCTTTTTATTTCTACTTGGTCATGTAATGTATAGCTAGTTGTCAATGCAGTCAAAGTAAAAAAGACCAGATTGTTATTAAAAGAGATACATAGACAAGGTCAGTTCTTATTTTTATTTTGTGCTTGTGAGTGAGAAAGAATGAGCAAGTAAACAACAAAGGGTAGTCACCAATGGCTCCTCTTCATCCTGGAGAGAAGTGACCAGTGGGGTGCCACAGAGCTCTGTCCTGGGCCCAGTGTTGTTCAGCATCTTTATCAGTGACTTGGATGACAGAATAGAGGACATGCTTATCAAGTTCGCAGATGACACCAAATTAGGAGGGGTGGCTAATACCCCAGAGGACAGGATCCGAATCCAAAATCATCTCAACAGATTAGAAAGCTGGCCCAAAACTAACAAAATGAATTTCAACAGGAAGAAATGTAGGATACTACACTTGGGCAGTAAAAATGAAATGCACAGATATAGGATGGATGACGCCTCGCTTGATGGCAGTACATGCGAAAGGGATCTGGGAGTCTTAGTGGACCACAAGCTGAACATGGGTCAGCAGTGTGATGCAGCAGCTAAAAAAGCCAATGCAATTCTAGGCTGCATTAATAGGAGTATAGAGTCTAGATCAAGGGAAGTAATAGTACCACTCTATTCTGCTTTGGTCAGACCTCACCTGGAATTCTGTGTCGAGCTATGGGCACCACAATTCAAGAAGGATATGGACAAGCTGGAACGTGTCCAGAGGAGGGCGACCAGGATGGTGGGTGGTCTGAAAGCCATGCTGTATGAGGACTGGCTTAGGGATCTGGGCATGTTTAGTCTGGAGAAGAACAGCTGAGCGGTGATATAATAGCCATATTTAAATATTGGAAGGGATGTCATACTGAGGATGGAGCAAGCTTGTTTTCTGCTGCTCCAGAGACAGGGGTGCATCCACACTACACAAATAATCTGGTGTGAAACTGGATTATTTGCCATGGCTCCTTCCTATGGGATACTGGGATTTGTAGTTTGGTGAATCACTAGTACTTTTGGTAGGAAAAGGTAAAGACCTTGTAAAACTACAAATCCCAGGATTCAGTAGGAAGGAGCCATGGCAAATAATCCAGTTTCACACCAGATTATTTGTGTAGTGTGGATTAGGCCTAGGACACAGAGCAATGGGTTCAAACTACAGGAAAAGAGAATCCACCTAAACATTAGGAAGAACTTCCTGACAGTAAGAGCTGTTCGGAAGTGGAATGCACTGCCTCGTAGTGTGGTGGAGTCTCCTTCTTTGGGGGTTTTTAAGCAGAGGCTGGATGGCCATCTGTTGGGAATGATTTGATTGTGGATTCCTGCGTGGCAGGGGGTTGGACTAGATGGTCGTTGTGGTGTCTTCCAGCTCTATGATTCTATGATTCTATCTGATTGGTTCACCATTATTATTTGGTCCAAAACTAAAAAGTCCTCTTTAAAATTCCACAGATTTTGCTAATTTGAATCAATCACATTTTCTTGAATTATGCTGGACTTGAACATTGGCCACACTATATTTCATCACTACCACAATAATTTTTCAGTAGTAAGAAGATATGTGGCCTTGGCTTTTCAAATGAGGAACTTACACCAATGATATAGGAAACAGCACATTTGTAGAGTTACCTCACTTGTTTTAAAAATAAACTATTCTGACAGTGGCACCAGGAGCATATTGGGGACAGATTCTAATGGTTTTGTTGGAGTGGGAGGCAAAAGTGCGGGTAGATTAGAGAAAGAACCCATTTCCCAGTTTAAAATACCTACCTTATTTATTCAACAAAATGCCCATTAATGGACCTGGAGGAGAAACCTAAGTGAATGGCAGATAAAATAAACAATGGCTGTCTACCGGAGTGTAGCTATGGGGGGCATTATTCATAAAAAAACCTCTGCCCTCCCCATACATTTTTTCTACAGTCCTCAAATTTCTAACATTGTGTTAATTTTAGCTGAGCATTTAGAAATACAGTTTAGACATTCAAAGAAAGGTGGCAGGCAAAGTTATCAAGGAAATGCAAATATGAGTTCTAGGTGCAAATGATTTTCAGTGTTTCATTCTCTGTGATGCTAGAAATGTGGGTGCTGACAGAAAATGTCATTGGGTAGGGCAGAATTATGATGGTGAGCAATTCACTCTTTTTGCCCCATGTAGCTACACCGCTGACAGCCAATTATGCATGCTTGGTGTGGATGCTTTGTGTAGTCACGTTGCCTAGTCTTTGGAAGAGATATGCAGAAAACTCAGGAACGTGTTAAAGGAAATGTTAAGTTGATTCTGCAGCAAGCATACATGGAGAGGAGGGATAGGAGAAGAGCATGAATTGGGAGGAATTGGGACTTTTTACCTAGCTACCACCCACCCCACTGTCTATTTTTAAATGCACTCTGTGAGGCTGTAGGCTTAACCATCTCCAATTCATACCGTATTTTCTTAATCAGTAGTGTTCTACTAGATTGATTGCTCTTCCATAATATAATGAATAAACCAATATATATCTAACGTATGTAGCTGGCTCCTGTTTGTCTAGTTTCTAGCAGTGTAACTATTTCCAAGTAACTGAATAACCATAACAATGGTTCAGGTTCTAAATGTAACTGGAAAACCCATTAATCTTCTGAATCACTATTGGCTGCTGTCACACTGCGGAAATAATGCAGTTTGATACCACTTTAACTATCATGGCTCCATCTTACGGAATCCTGGGATTTGTAGTTTGTTGTGTACCAAAGCTCTCTGCCAGAGAAGGCTAAATATCTCATAAAACTACAAATCCCAGAATTCCATAGCATTAAGCCAGGGCAGTTAAAGAGGTGTCAAACTGCAATATTTCTGCAGTGTGGCAGCAGCCCATCTTCCTTTAAAAACATTTTTTTTTGTAACAACCAATCCAATTTTCCCCTCACACCACGGCGGATTGTCTATACAACAGCTATACAAGTGCAAGAGAACAATGTTAGCAGATTATTATAATTTATTTTGAAACTATATTAGGATTGATACTATTTTATGGACTAAATACAGCATTGATCCTGCTAAACCAGACTCATTAAAATCAAAGTGTCAAACAACTATTCATTTTATCCATTCATTTCAATGGCTCTACTCTAGGTAGGACTAATCTTGGATTTAGGCCTTTATACTTACTTTTAAAATATGTAAATATAATTAAAGTCCTTCCTGGCAGTGACTCTTTATTGCAGGAGGAGAGGTATCTATGAGCTAGTCTGACGTAACTTTAACAACAAGCAGCAGCTAGAATACAGTAGCACCCCCGCATCTGTGGATTCGCCATCCGCGGATTCAATTATCTACGGTTTCAGTTTAGCACAGCGACCATATAGTCTTCCTAGAAAATGTGTCCTCTCTAGGTCCTCCAAGGCAACTCTATGGTATTTTAAACCAGAAGTACCATTATTTTCAATGGCGTTTGCTATTATCTGCAGATTTTGTTATCCGTGGTGGGGCCCGGAACCCCCCCCATGGATAACTGGGTTCTACTGTACCTGGATTAGAGTAGTGACTATTTCTATCTCCTCCCCTAGGCCTTTCTACCACTGTGTCTCTCTCTGCTTAGGTTTGCAGTTTGGGAGACTAGCTCCAACCTACATTCATTATCTGCTGCCAGGATTGTTTGGTGGTCATTTTGAGATGGAGGCTACAGAGCAGATACCAGCAAGTTAGAGTAGCTACCTATCCCCCAGTATTCCATCAGCCTACCTTTGCCCCCTTTTACCAGCACCACCAAATAAGCCCACTAGGGCTCATAGCAGCATATACTCCGGATGACACTATTCCAAGGCCTCTTCAAATCTGGAGCCATTTCAGGAAACTATAATGGCTAGAGCAGAGCTTGGAAATTTTCTCTTTTTAAAGTATTTTTTTTCTTTGTAAAATTTTATTTTTATAAAAAGAAAATAATATAACATAAAAAATAGCAATGTACAGAAAGGGAATATAAATAACATAATAGATTCTTTTTTCTTGTTTTCAACAAAATGAGGCTCTAAAAGACAATCACTTAAATGATATCATTTCTATTGTATGTAGTACTATTGCTTATAACTTTGTTTTCACTTTTTCCCAGAATCTGGCTGTAACTGTATTTAAACTATCCTCTTCTATAAGTTATACTATATTATTGAATTGTCTACTGCTTATTTATCTTTTCTTATTATTTATATATAAATCAGGAGTTATTAAAATTTTCTGAAATATAACCCTTAATGGTATTTCAGAAACTTATCACTGCTAGCTTCCCCTATTTTTCTTCCCATATAGATAATATACAGTTCCAGTCTTCCCTAAATCTATTCACTGATTTGTCATTTAATAGAATTTTGTTAATTTATCCAATTCAGATAGTTTGTGTAGTTTTAACAACCATTCATCAACTGAAGGTATTGAAAGTATCTCTTTTTAAAGTAATGTGTTCTTGCTACTTATTATGTTTTAGATAGGAATTTGTCCCAACAGTTTATTGCAGTGTTATTTGTTGCAGTGCTGTAAAAGTAAACTGTAACACTGCATGGTGCATTGCTCATCCTTGTTTCTGTTTGTTTGTTTTTGTTCCTATCTGTTGCTTTTTTTAAAAAATATATCTTAGGATAAATAAGCTAATTGTCTAAAACCTGGGACCAGAGCTTGCCATTAACTTGGTAATTGACTCTTAGGTTATTAAGATGCTAGATTTTTCTACTGATTTCACTCCACTCCCTAGATTTCCCACTTAATGTTGAAGTTGTTTGCCTTAGTGAAAGTTGTTAAAATTTGTTGGGTTGTTAGAATTTGTTAGGGTGGGTGTCTTCCCCTTTGTCACTTCAGGAAAACAGGAAGGATTGTTGCCTCAGGACAAGAAATATTAGAACCTGAGAAAATGAAGCACAGGGTAATCCATGTGAAGAGAGCAGGGGTGAGGGAGGAAAAGAAGTGGAGAAAAAGACATTTTTGGAGTCCTGTTCAGAGCAGAAGAGCTGGGTTTGTGCAGCAGCCAAAGAGCTCAGCTTGGAAAAGAAGGAAAAATGAGACTTGGAATGGGAAGGGAGCAACTTGTTTGCTTAAGAAGAGACTCAAAACAGTCTGGACCCTTAGCCTGGAAGACAAGTGTCCCAACCCAGGAACTTGTTTGGAGTCTTTCTAGGGGAAGGGAGTCCATTGTGATTCTTTTTAGTTAGTTAGTTACTTATACCCCGCTCTTCAGCCACAAGGCTATCAGAGCGGCTTACAAATTGTTTTAAGCAATAGCTATTTACACATCTACACTGTATTAAACAGTTTCCAATGTGTGTTAGCTAATTCAGTGACTTCTCTTCCCCTATTGATTATATGCTGGACTGTTTCTATTATGTATTATGGTATAGTATACAAGATTGCATTATAATATATGGGATGAACTACAATGAATCGCTCTGTAATTTTTCTCACACAGTGCTATGCATATAGTTAATTAATTCAAAGGTTTTCCTTAAACCCATCCTGCATTTCTTTCTTTCTTGGCTTCTCCAACTCTCTCCATCACTACACGTTTCACGTTCTCTTCCCCTACCCTGCCCCTGCAAGCAAAACCTGTGCTCTACCACACTGACCTTTCCATTATACTTTTTGACTGGTACTGGGAAAGCATAAAGAATGCAGTGATTCAGTTGTTCAGAAAAATATCTTGCATATGCTCAGACACGCTCAAAAATTTCAGATTAAGAATTCTCCAGTCTTCCTGCCAGGAAATTACTCTTTCCCTTTTCAATTTCACTTTTTAGTAGTTCCTTCACCACCATTTATTTTGCATGTGTGACAGTTGTTTGGAGAAGCACATACCAGCATACCCATATTCTTATTATGCCTCCACTTAATAGGATGTCTGAAGCCCATCCGAGCTGTGGGAAAAGAGGCAGAGGAATCTCCTGGAATGGGAAGGAAACTCTCAACCTCATTGCCATTTGGGGTGAACAGAATGAACAGGCGCAACTCCATGAGTTGCACCAGAACACTGATGTGTTTGAGAAGGTTGCTGAACAAATGAGGACCAAGGGACATGAGAGGACAGCAGAAGAATGCAGGACAAAAAGCAAGGCTCTCTGACACAGATACCATGAAGTGTACTATCACAATTCATGCAGTGGCCATGGCACAGCCACCATGCCCTATTTCAAGGAGTTGGACAACATTCTCCATGGTGGTGCCACCATACACCCTAAGCGGCTGGCTCATAGCATCACCATTTACCAGGTCCCAGTTGGGCAGGCTCGCAGGGTCCAACAACTGTCCAAACACACACTGGCAGAGGGCTCCTGGGAACTCTTCCAGAGCCTCCCAAGTACTGTGGATAGGAGGCAGTTCAGCATCAGAATACTGGGAGGTCCCTTGGGTAGAGGTGTGTGTTTCCCCTGTCACAGCAAACAACCTCCATGGTGGTTGCTTAGGAGCTGTATTTTTGTCCCCCAGTTTATAAGTGGCAGAGAGGACTCACAGGACCCTGAGTGCACATTCATCACCTTTACTTTGGAACACTTTTGGAACAGTTAATTGATACATCATCCCAGTGGGAGGGGATCCTCTCTTTCCTCTATAGGAAGCATCTGCTCTGCACAATTCTCTATGGCAGAAAGCACTTTGATAGCAAGTGAGGAAAGCCATGGGGAGCAAGCAGCAGCTGAGTCCAGGTTCAAGTCACTGTGGAGCACTGGACCAGCCAAGTAGGATACACCCCATTTTGTAATTGAAAAAAAGATGCATATATTTGTATGATTGTAACAATATTGACAGGCATGCCATATGAGATGACAGAGAATGCACTTACATGCTCACCCTGTAACTAACACCACCGTTCCCTCCAAACTGTGCACATGCTGGGTTCCACATGGGCAATGCATGGGGGATGCATGTTTGTGTCATGGGTTTCCCATCATGTACACAACCGGAAAAGCCCCTTCCTTTGTAACATAACTCCTACCCTTGACTCCACCCTGCCCCCATTGCCATTTCCCTCCTCAGTGTCTGGGGAAAGTGTTTAGCAGCACTGCAACTCCCAATGGTGTATATTACAGATACTGGGATGGCCAACTGCAAAGCCATGCTTCCTTCAGCAGCCAGGCTTGCTGAGCATGGAAGGAGGACAGAGCGAAGGATGGTGACAATGCTGGGGATTGCCACCGACTGCCTCATAGAGCATTTCACAGCACAGATGAGGGCCCTGCTGTCTCATTTAGAGCAGGAGAGGAACCATCACTTTGGGTTCAGGCGAGTGAGGCTGAGCACATGAAGTAGGAGGGGGAGCATGCTAACAGGGATTAGGAACACATCACTAACCGCATAGAGATGCAGACCACCCTGGTTGCCAGGCTGGTTTCACACACAGAACAATGTCATGGCAGTGGCCAGTGGGTGGGTCACACCCAATTGCTGAGTATTATGCCAGCACCCCAGGACCAGGGAGGAGCAATGGAGGTGGACAGTTAGGACACTCCCATTGAAACACCAACCTGCCCCCTAGCACCCAGGATGGGAGAGAACTTCCAACCAACTCCTCTGCCATGGTGATGCCACAACCCACGTGTAAGGGGAAGTCATCCAGAGCGAGCAAGCGTCCCACCTCTTAACTCTTAACTAACATGTGTTAGTGCCTGATGAGAGATCACTGTAACCATAGCTTGTTTTGCCTTCATCAGAGTAGTATGTAACATTTTTTCTGTTGGGATCTCTTCTGTTTGTTTGTAATATTAGCTTCCCTACACTGTCTCCTGTTACTGCCATGCTGTACCAGAGTATTGGCCACCATGTTGTATGGATTAATAAAACAATCACCAGAATTGGAAATTAAAAACATATCTATTTCAAAACATAACAACAGTGATTGTCAAATTGGGGATCATGGGGAGCACAGAGAAGGGAAAAGGGAGTATTTACAGGTGGAGGGGAACTAGAACAGGGGAGGCATGCACTGGTCAATGAGGACTTCCTGTAGAGTCCTTTTTATCCTCTTCAGATGCTCCTCCATGGCTTTGTCCCTCCTCTCTAGCCACCAGACTGCAAGGGAAAAACAACAAAAAGGGAGTGGGTTGTTACAATGGCATCCAAGAAGTAGTCAACTGGTTCAGGTGGCAGGAAATGAGCAGCACAGAAATAGTCCTTTTGAAAGTTGCCATCCTTCCAGAAGCCACCACCTTCCAAAACATCCCTCTGTGATGCTTGCTTACTGGCCATCCAGATGACATTACCTTGGGCTCTTTCCTGCCCAGGCTGGTGATGAATCATGCCATCAGTGAGGCAGGGACTTCCCCTTCTCCCGTAACGCACTGCTCACCCCTCTTCCTCTGTTGTCTGGTACTGCCATGATCACTGTTACCTTCAAATTGCCAAAAGGGGACAGGGGACAGCAATTAGTTTTCATGAGGGACAGGGACAAGGGGGACACTCACTAGAGGATGGCTCAGGCTTGTCTGCCTGCATGCCTGTACCAGGGGATTCCTCCTGGGAACCGGAGGAGGATGAGCTGCCAGCTTCCTCCACTCTCCAGGTTGGCCCTGCACAATGTTGCCTGTGGGTCTAGACAACAGAAATAGAGGCGTTAATAATTATGCGTTGCATCATCACCCTGTAAAAGGAGCAAAAAAAAAAGAGCAAAATCTGATTGCTCAAACTATCGAGGCATAACACTGCTCTCTATTGCTGGAAAAATCCTTGCAAGGATACTCCTGAACAGATTAGTTCCTGCTGTTGCAGAAGAACTTCTCCCTGAAAGCCAATGTGGCTTCAGAGCCAATAGGAGTACTACAGACATGGTATTTGCCCTTAGACAACTGTAAGAGAAATGTAGGGAGCAGAACAAGGGTCTCTATGTAACATTTGTTGACCTCACCAAAGCCTTCGACACTGTGAGTAGAAAAGGTCTGTGGCAGATCCTGGAAAGACTAGGATGTCCCCCCAAATTCCTTAAAATGATTATCTTGCTACACGAGGGCCAGCGTGGTCAAGTCAGATATGGCGATGCTCTTTCAGAGCCCTTTCTAATAACTAATGGAGTGAAGCAAGGTTGTGTTTTTGCTCCAACTTTATTTACAATCTTCTTCAGCATGAGGGTCCAAAGGGCTACGGCAGAGTTTGAAGAAGAAGACGGTATCTATTACTGTACTGATGGTAGCTTGTTTAACTTAAGCCATCTGAGGGCTCGCACTAAGACTAAACTATCTAGTCCATGAACTGCTCTTCGCTGATGATGCTGCCCTTGTTGCCCACACAGAAGCAGCTCTGCAGTGCTTAACATCCTTCTTCACAACAGCTGCAGAGCTGTTTGGGCTGGAAGTCAACCCGAAGAAAACAGAAGTTCTCTACTAGCCTGCACCACAGGATAAACACCACCATCCCCACATTGCTGTCGGCAAATCTGTGCTTAAATCCGTTCAGCAGTTCACCTACTTGGGAAGCATCATCTCCTCAGATGCCAAGATTGACAAAGAGATCGATCACAGAATAGCAAAGGCACATAGCGCATTTGGAAGACTCTACAAAAGAATTGGAGTAATAAACACCTGAGGTGAAGCACAAAAATCAGTGTGTATAGAGCCATTGTACTGTCTATTCTCCTTTATGGGTCTGAAACATGGGTCACCTATCACCACCACCTACGACTCCTTGAACGCTTTCATCAGCGCTGTATACGCACAATCTTAAATATACACGGGACTGACTATGTGACAAATGTTGCTGTCCTTGAACAAGCAGGGATCACCAGCATTGAGGCCATGATATTGAGAACACAGCTGTGCTGGGCAGGGCACATTTCTAGGATGGAGGACCATCGCCCCCCCCCCCAAAATAGTAACTCTATGGTGAACTCGCCATGGGTCAGCATAAGAGGGGTGCTCCAAAAAAGCGATACAAGGACTCCCTGAAACAACTTCTCAAGCTCGGCCAAATTGATCACCAACAATGGTCCGCCCTGGCCTCACATCAGGAGGCATGGAGACACACTATCCACAATGCTGCAGCCTTATTTGAGAACTCACGCCGAACAAGTCTTGAAGAGAAATGACAACGCAGAAAGAATCACAATCCGGAAACATCACCCAAGGAGACTTTCTGCTGTGCTTTCTGCAACTGGACCTGTTTATCTCAGATTGGCCTTTTTATTCATCAGCGCGCTTGCAGAAAGCACGGGATAAGTCCTTCCTGAATCTTCGTTTGCGAAGAAAAGCTAGAGAGAGAGAGAGAGAGAGAGAGAGAGAGATAATCAGGTAGCTGATAGGAAGTGGTGAGCAGAGAAGTGGGCTCTACTGTGACTGCCTGATTTTGTTGGTGTATATCGAACAAGGTACAAGCAGCCCAGTAATCCCCAACATAGCAACAGCCAAGAACAAAGATGGTTTGCATCCTTCCAGTCCAAAAGTACTCTGCCAGTGCATTCCGCACTGCCATCTCCTTATGTTTTTCTGTTCCTCATTGTTCACCAGAGGTTCCCCCAAAGTGTCCAGCACTTACCCATGCAATCCTTGTAAACGTTGTGCAAGATCACACATGCAGCAATGACAGAGGGCACATTCTCTTCAGCCACCTCCAGCAAGGCAGTCAGGCATCTTTAGCTCACTTTCAGGTGGCCAAATGCCCTTTCCACCATGTTCCTCACATGATTCAGGTGGTTGTTGGAGAGTGCTTGCTTTTCCGTGGTATGGCTTCATGAGCCACTTTCAAATTGGGTAGGCAATGTCCAAGAGTAGTAGTGGCCCAATCTGCTTGCCCCCCCCCCCGCTAGTAATGGTTGGATTTCCTGGCATGAACACCCCCAACTCCATAGTGTCAAAAATGGCTGAGTTCTAGATCACGTGTGAATCATGATTCTGGCTGCTCCAGCTGATCTCAGCATCCACAAAGCATCCTGTATGACCTGTGGGTTCTTGTAGAAGGATGGAATACATGTGCTTCCTGTTGATGTGTTGTCCCCCCTTGCCTCACCTTTGACATGATCTGGGAATAGCACCCATACACTGCCCCCACCATCTGTGGTAATCCCAGTTCAGTGACCACACCCATTATCTGCTGATTTCAAGGTAGGAGGGGGAAGTGAGAGTCATGACAACTAAGAAACACAAAAAATTATATGAACATCCATGGCCTATATAGCTACTGTGAATGGGGTAGATATATAGCCACCCCGATTGTTTTAACAGAGGGGCGGGATGATAATAATAATAATAATAATAATAATAATTAGATAACTAATGTGATTATCAGAATAGCAGGCATACTATCAGGAAGACTGCATATAGAAATGCAGGCTGCACTGACAATTGATGTGTATGTCCACATGCCAGACATGCTACCAATGAACTGTATGGAAATGTTGGGCTGGCCAGACACACCTCACGAGCATGTCCTGGTAAACAATGCAAGGCAGAAGGATCAATTGAATGGCTTGGATGGCTTCCATGAAAACATCCCCTACAGTAGACTGGCCAACTCCAAACTGCTTGGCTGCTAGGCAATAAGAACAGCAGTTTGCAAGCATCCAAATGGTAATTGCTACTTGTTCCTCCACTGGGAGAGCCTGCCTCGTGATGGTGCCTGACTTTTGCACTTCAGGATGAAGTGCTTCCACTATCTTCTGGAACATAGAGTGAGGCATTCAGAAACTGCATAGCCACTGCTTGCTTGCCATACCAAGAAGACAAAATGGTCCACCGATCGCCGCTGCTTGGGTACATCCCCCAATGATGTGGACATCTGGGCACTCACTGTCTGATCATGGCTGTGCTTAGAACACCCAAAATTGCTGCAGAACCCACCACCACAGCTGTATCATGGCATAGCAGGAATTCTCCCTCTTTTCTAGCTGATCTTGTTCATTGAGGGTTTAGTATGCCCTGGCACATGTCCAGCACATCACTCGCTGCAACAGCAGATTGCAGCAGAAGTGACATTGCCAGGCAGACCTCTGGAGGGTGCTCCATGTCAGTGATGTGCTCATCTGTCACTGTACATGACAATGAGCAGGCAGGGCGGTGCAATGATAGTGTGGGCAAAATTAAATCTGTGGATTCCTGCCCTGTTCTGTGAGGCATCCAATAGGAATGCAGATGGGTGAGAAAAGGGAGACGATTGGTGCTTATTTATTTAAGTATTTATACCCCACTCCTCAGCTATGATGTCTCTCAGAGTAGCTTACAAATTGTTAAGCAATAGCACCTACACATCTACACTGCTTTATAGCACGTGAGGCATTGTCAAAGTGGTTTCCAATGTGTGTTAGCTAATTGCCCCCACAAGCCGGGTACTCATTTTACTGACCTACAAAAGGATGATAAAGGCTGAGTGAACCATGGAACCCTGTAGGATTGAACTCACAATGTTGTGGCTGCAGTACCGGCATTTAAGCACTGCACTACCAGGGCTTCCTTCACAGAAATGTGGACATATGTACTTTTGCATGCATGAGAGGAGGGGGGGGGAAATGGAGCAGCCACAGCTGTGTGGCCACGTATTGGGCTGGGGTGAGTTCAAAAGGAAGAATTGTGTGGACGGTGATCCCGAACTCACCTCAGTGTGTGTGATGAACAGTGTAACACAAGCAAGGGTAATCTGGATTTTTCTGTCAGTGTAGACAATGCCCCCGGAGAAATCTTCAGCACCAGATGATGGTTTCACCCTAGAAAGATAGGCAGCTACAGGCAGAGGTAGATGATGAAGACTTTTGGAAGGATGAGTTTAATGTTTAACATTATTAAATTACAGGTTGTCCCTTCACATTCGTGGGGGTTACGTTCCATGAACCCCCGCGAATGTGAAAAATCCACGAATATGGTTTGCCCCTCCTCCCCCACCTTAGCGACCATGGGGCCTCCGGAGGCCCCATAGTCGCTTTCCCCCCGCCTCCCCACTCCCTTCCTAGGCCTTCCCAGGGCCTCCGGAGACCCTCCCAAGGCCCCGCGGAGGCCTTCCCGGCCCTCCCCCCTCCCCCCAGGGCCTTCGCGGGGCCTCTGGAGGGTCTCCGAAGGCCCCGCGGAGGCCTTCCCGGCCCTCCCCCTCTCTTCCAAGGCCTTCGCCCCTCGCCCCCAAGGCCTTCGCGGGGCCTCGCAAGGCCCCACGGAGGCTTCCCCGGTCCACCCCAAGGCCTTCGCAGGGCCTCGGAAGGCCCCGTGGAGGCCCTCCCAGCCCTCCCCCCTCCCTCCCAAGGCCTTTGCGGGGCCTCGGAAGGCCCCGCAGAGGCCTTCCTAGCCCTCCCCCCAAGGCCTTCGTGGGGCCCTGCGGAGGCCTCCCCGGTCCTCCCCAAGGGCTTTGTGGGGCCTCGCAAGGCCCCGCGGAGGCCTCCCCAGTCCTTCCCCCTCCCTCCCAAGTCCTTCGCGGGGCCTCCGGAGGGTCTCCAAAGGCCCCGTGGAGGCTTTCCCAGCCCTCTCCCTTCCAAGGCCTTCAGGGGGCCTCCGGAGGGTCTCCGAAGGCCCCGTGGAGGCCTCCCCGGCCCTCCTCGCTCCGTCCCAGGACTTTCACGGGGCCTCCAGAGGCCGCGTGTCACGGTTTTTGGGGTGCCCGGGGGGGGCCCTCCCAAAACCACGAATAATCAAAACCGCGAATGTCGAGTTCGCGAATGTGGAGGGACAACTGTAATTTTCAAATCTAACATTTCTTGCTCAGTTTGTTACACTGTTAATTCCAGCAAAAAAGTTTTGTTCTCACTTGTTACATTTGAAATATAACTTCCTTGCCTTAGGAAAATAAAAAAATGCAACCTATTGTAGGTCACTATTAATTTTAACTCAGTGATTGCAAACTCTATGGTAGACTGTGATACCAAATCAGAAAAAAAATATTTGAAAGAGTCTTTGATTCTTTTCCTCAAATTAAAAAAGGAGAAACCTTCAAGTGTCGGTTTCAGTTGTCAGTATTCTGTATTCAAAAGTTTACTGTGCTTTTTCCTTTATATGTGATGTCAAACTCATATGCCTGTTATTAATTCAAAATTTGACTTAAAACAGGTAACAGTGAGGAATATTCATACTTTATTTTTCATTTGGACATTATTGTTCTAAATATGTGTTTTAATATGATCTTTCTCTACCGGCATTCATGAACGATGCAATGATTCATCTGTTAATCTTCACAATTCTTTATAATCTTCACAATTCTGTCAGATGTGATTAAATCTAGCATGAATTTACCTGCAAATAACTAGCTAACAAACTCTGCATTGTTTTAACCTGACTTATACAAAAGGCCCTAAGGTGCATCAACTCTGAACCTGTCATTTTTAATCTGTGTGCCTCTGTGTGTGTATGTGTGCACAATTCTTGGAAACATCTTTTGGCAAAGCAATCCCTATGTTCTCTGATGTTTTGCTGATTGCATCCCAGTCAATAAAGAAGCAAGATACAGGCAATGGGGTAAACAAGGACAAGATAATTCAAAATAAAATGAGCAGATTATATCTAATATTTTCATAAGGTTTCATTTATTATGAGCATCAAAATTTAATATGCAAATATTAACACTTACAGATCACTTCCTCAGAATTCTCCTGAGTACCACTTGTTTTAAAATCTGTTTTTGAAAATAAAAATAAAAATTTGTTCTGTGAAAATATTGGCTATTAGGCAGCAGGAATGATTATTTAAGCTTATTTAAGCAACTGGAGAAAAGGAGAGAGCGATGTACATTCCAAATAAAATAGTGTGCAGGCTTCAAAAAAACAACAACCAGTGTCATGCAAATACTTGGTGTGAGCAGATTAATTAATTGACCACTTTAATGTTTCACATTGATTTCAGTGATGGTGCTTTGGTAGATAAACCTACTCTCATAATCATTTTGTCGCAAGACAGAACTAAGAAATTAATTTCTGCATATACACAATATATTTTAATTTAGTTTCTGTCATGTGTTTGACATTTTAGCATGGCCTAAGAGATGAGGATCTTCAGTGAATAATTCTTTTGCGAAAATTGCTTTGTTAAGTGTAACAGAATTAAACTTTCTCTGGTGGTTCTTTCATTTGCACCCTTACCCAATAGAAATGAAAGGTGATAGTTGGATTTAAAACAGGCAACAACTTTTTTTTTCCTTTACAAGGGAGAGGGAGAGGTATACCAAAAACATTTTACTGTCTGTCTAAGTAAGTTCCACCTCTCATTGCATGCTAGGCTTGAAGGATTAGGATGATCTCTCCTCATCAGCTCACTTGGTGACAGCATGTGGGCAATAGTAGCTGTGCCTCCAGCCTTGTCCCTTCACACATGTAGGAGCCAAGGACAGCCCTTCAACATCCCAGCCATACAGGCCCTATAGCTGATTTAGGTGCCCCAGAGTGAAGATCACGTCCACATCCTCCACATTGATAATAGCACCAGAGAAGGAGTTTAAGGAAACATTCCTTCACCTCCAAGTATGCCTCTGGATACCCACAAAAGTACATTCCAAACACTAACCGACAAATCCCACCTTGTTCCGTCCAACTAACAATGCCAATACAGCCCCAACCAGCTGCACCCCAAAACCAGTGGGGCGTAAAAGCAAACAAGCAAAATCCTCCTGTTACAGGTCAGTCTGGCCAGAAGGGTCCTATGCATCTCCAAAAACTGGCAACCTGTTACCCAACACTGTAAGATCTATAGCTCCCTCCAGTAAATTATACCTGTTTATAAAGAGCATGGAAGATAAAACTGTATCATTGTTTTACTTCTGTTTGAATTCCTCTATGAAGCTAAGCAGGATCAGCTCTGTTTAGTACTTGGATAGGAGACCACCAATGAATACCAGATGCTGTAGGCTATATTTCAGAGGAAGAAACTGGCAAAACCACTTCTGTGTATTCCTTGCCTAAAAAAACCCTGTGAAATTCATGGAGTCAGGATAAGTAAACAAGTGACTTGAAGGTGTGTGTGTGTGTGTGTGTGTGTGTGTACAGACACACACACATGAATGAGAGACCTCCAAGAGCCCTGGTGAGCAGCTACCTTGTTGAGGACTTGCAAACTCAGGGCTGTGACTTCTTTGATTGAGTCAAACCACCTATAATGAGGTCTTCTACTTTCCCTACTGCCTTCCACTTTCCCAAGCATTATTGTCTTTTCCAGGGAGTCACATCTCATGACATGTCCAAAGTACAACAGCCTCAGTTGAATCTTCTTGACTTCTAGTGCAAGCCTGATTAGCTCTAGGACTCATTCATTTTTTTTCTTTTTAGAGTTCCACGGTACTCATAGAACTCTCCTGCAGAACTATACTGTATTTCAAATGCATTGATTTTCTTATCTGTCCAGCTTTCACACCCATCACACATGGATGATTCTGACTTTGGTATCTACTGATATATGTTTACACTTTAGGGTCTTATCCACTTCTTTCATAGCTGAACTTCCAAGTCTTAGTCTTCTTCTGATTTCTTGACTACAGTTTGTATTTTGATTAATGACTGAGTCTAGGTATACCAGATCTTTAATTATTTTGATGTTTTCATTATCCACTTTAGTTATTTAAATCGTCTGTTGATATTTTTTCTTAATGTCCTTGCTTTTGCACTTTCTTCCTTAAGTTTCATCAATAGTCATTCCAAATCTTTGTTGTTTTCTTCAGTATTGTGTTATCTGCATATCTTAAATTGTTGATGTTCTTTTCCCCAACTTTCATGCTTCTTTCCTCTTTCCATATGCTGTTCTGCATATATGTTCTACATGTAAATTAAATTTAACAGGTGGGGTTTAAATTGCAGCCTTATCGGACCTCCTTACCAATGGGAAATCATTCTTAGGCTTTCTGTGGGGTTTTTCTGGGCTGTGAGGCCATGTTCTGGAAGAGTTTATTCCTGATGTTTCTCCTGCATCTGTGGCTGGCATCTTCAGAGATTCAGAGACTAGTGGGGTAGGGGTTTGTGGGGTTTATATACTGTGAGTCCCTGTTGGAGAGGATATGTAAATTTGTGTATTTGAATGGCTAGTTCCTAGGGTGGGAGGATATGCAAGGAGGATTAGTGTCTGTTTGGCTAATGGTTGGTTAATGGTCCATTGTCTGCTGGAAATCTCCCTGTCCCTGGGTAGAGTTCATTTGCATGTGTTGAGTTTTGATTTTTGTGTTTTTCAGGACTGGTAGCCAAACTTTATTTACTTTAAGGGTTTCTTCTTGCCTGTTGAAGTTGTCCAGGTGTTTGTTGATTTCAATAGCTTCTCTGTGCATTCTGACATGATAGTTGTTGGCCTGGCCTAGAATTTTGGTGTTTTTAAATGACACTGCCTCACAGCCTGGAAAAAACCCACGGAAAACCTATGGATGCCAGCCGTGAAAGCCTTTGACTTCACATTTAATATCTCTACAGGGGGGAAACCATTCTGTTTCTCCATATTACCTCATGATAGTGGCCTGTTGTCTAGAGTAGAGATTATGCATGAAGACAATCAGATGTTGTGGCACACCCATATCTTTTAGGATGAACTACCAGTTCTCATGATTAAACAATCAAAAGCTTTTTGGTAGTCTATGAAGCACCTCATTTCAATATCTTCTAATATACTTTGGTGCATTCCATTATCCAATGCATGTTTCCAATATGATCTGTAGTGCGTCTTCATTTTCTGAACTCAACTTGGGTGTCTGGCTTTTAAAAAATATTCACAAATAATTTTGTTTTTGATGAGAAAGGTATGTCTCAACATATCAAGACACGCGTTTGAAAAATTGGCTGGCCATCATGGTGGACTGGCCAGTGCATCAGCTTGTCCGAAGGCAAGTGGGCCCTGTGGGGCCCTGATGAAGTGGGGGCCCTTGCACACCCCTTCCCAGCCCAGCACACACTCCTTCCTGGCTCCTTGAGCCTCCTGCTCAGCTTCCCCTGCTGTTTTGGAGGAACAGAATGCTGCCCGTCTCTTGTTTGTCCGTGGAGAAGAGGAAAGCCTAGGGGGCGGGGCACGTGAACTGCAGAGGGAAAGCTCAGGCGGGGCCTTCTGTGGAGTCACTCTGCAGCAGAAAGAGCTGAGCCTGGTTTCCTCAGTGGTAGCAAAGTGTGTGTGTGTCGGGGGTGGGTGTCTTGCTAGGTTGCCCTCCCTGCCCTCCCCAACAAGTAGGCTGTGCTTTAAAAAAAACTGCTTTCTCTCCCCCCCACCTTTTTTTCTATAAAAATAGTTTACCTTTATGTAGCCATGTCCTTAGTATCTGCCACCTGTGTTTTTTTTTAATGAATTTATCTTGATCAAAGATGGAGGGTAAGGTTATAAAACCAAAACAAACAGTTCTCCTGTTGTGCTGCATACTTCATCCATTATCCTCTGCCCCACTTCAAAATTTTATTTTATTCTTATGGAACTATTAACCAGTTTCCCCATATACAGACCAGAATGTGGGCATGACTAGTTTGGTAGCTTACTGTTGATCTGATGAAAAGAAGGAAGAAGTTTTGTGGCACACAGAGGGCAAAGAGAGTCATTTCAGCAAGAGCTCCAAGACTTAACTCAAGATTTAAAACAACAACAACAACAATACAATTTCACCATCTATTAACCATCCCTCATAGGCACTGGAGTGTGAGGGAAGGCCTTTTTCCTGCATCTTCTCCTGGCAACCAATATTTTTAGACCCAGTCCACCATTGCTGATCATTATGAGAATTTGTTTGACCAAAAAAGCAAAAAGCCACGCACACACACACACACACACACACAATGCATCAGTACAGTATTTTTGTATAAAATGTATTGTTTTAGGTGGCAAAATATTACCTCCTAAAAAAAAATGCAATGCGAAAAATCATTGAAAAATGCACAAAAACTTCTGTAATCTCAACCAGTAGGAGGAAAACTTTTGGAAGTCTGCTTTCCTGCATAAGGAAATCAAATAAGGTAAAATGATTGTGTAGAGGTAAGAATTGAACAAAATATTCCACCTCCTTAAAAATTAAAACACTATCACATTTAAGAGGAGGATATTTATTTGTGTGTGTGCTTATGTGTGTGTAATCTCCCCTTAAATGTGATAGTGTTTTTTTTAAGGAGGTGAAATACATATATTCCTCTCTAGCATGTTCCTTATTTAAAATTCATTCAGCATTCTGCAGAAGAGTTGGCTGTCATAACAAAACTGCTTCATTTACAACATGCCTCCCCTTGTTAGACTCTTTCTCTGGCCATTGTAAACCACTTCTGATGAGTGAGTGTTCTGCTTAAGAGGAGACTCCACTCCAGTTTCCATCCACACTCTCAAACAAGAACAGCTATTCCCATTTCCCTCTTCTTCCTCACTGTTGTGTGCATTCCCCCCCCCTTTAATGACTTTGAGAAGTAAAAGGAGCTAAATATTATACACAAATGCTGCTTTCTTTCCAACCCCCATCTGGAAAACTACTCTTACAGATCCTAGAATGGAAGATTGGCTGCACATTGGATGCAATGCTATTCATACAGTTACTCTATAGAACATTGATGTGAAATTTGAAGAACACAGCGAGGGACAAAGTTAGCGTATGGGGTGCTCTTTTTTAAAAAGGTATTGATCTCTCTGAATTATCCATGGTTATTAACTGATTACATCCTAATTTTTATCAGTAACCACACCTTTCAAGACTTTACTAGTCTTGTAAAGACATGAACTGTAGAAAATACTTTGCAGATTTCAGTAACTGTTTTACAACAATGTCATCTCTGTGTTGTGCTTTGAGAGAAATAATAAATAGCCTGACAAAATAAAATCATTATTCTAGAAGAAGAAAAACCCCCAGAAAGCTCCATATCCTTATTATAACCATAGCTGGCCACTGACTTAATTGATAATACATCATGAGAGGATTAACAATAATGCAGAATGATGCACTGAAGAATTATCAGATTGGCTCTAGACTTGGAAAAGTCAAGTGTAGCTGGATGTGCACTTTGGACAAAGAAAGCTGATTTCAATAAGCTTAGGCAAATACTGGGCGAGAGCCCATGGTCAAAAAAGAGAAGGGAGTTCATGAGATACTGGAGGGACAATTATTGATATGAGAAAGAAAAAAAGGGAGTCTGGCTGCGTAAGGAGATTTTAGATGAAATGGGATGAGATGGGATTTAAAATGGACATGCATAAGATTTGGCAAGGACAGTCCCAATTAATCCTCTATTTTTTTTTCAACTGCTTTTACAAAGTTTCATTTTCTCTCTCCTCCTCCCACTTCAACCATTTGTCCTCAGCTTACTTCTGTCACTACAAACTGGGTTCAAAGTGCAAATATAATTGGCATTCAAGTTACTCATCCGAGGGAGAAGAAGGGATGGAATCTTGCCCATCCCAGGAAGTTTGGGCAAAAGCAAACTGTTGCACCCTCTCCTACCTTGTGTGTTCTTCCCTATTAATAGCTTTTGCCATCTTGAGCATACTCAGGTCCCTATTTTCATTGGTGAAATATTGGAACATATACAAATCATTAAGAAATAATACAAATGAGTAGCCAATATTTGAAGAGCTAAAAGTCAGGAACACATAAATTCACAATATAGTCAGACTGACAGAGAGGTTAAAAATAATAGAAGGAAAGGTTTAGTTATGCTTGGAGAAAGAGAAAGAACAAGCAAGTGCTGGGCCCTGCTGTGTAAAGATGGTGAAATGCAAATGTGTGACAGAGAGAAGTTGGAAATTTTTGACACTTACTTTACATCTGTTTTTTCCCCATCGTAAAACAGTGCTCAACCTGGTGAAAGTAAAGGAAATGATTCAGTGACGGCTGTGCAGCCCAGAATAGGCAAAGGGCTAGTACACAAACATTTACCCACTTTAAATGAGTTCAGGTCTCCACGGCCAGTTGATCTGCATCCAAGGGTCCAGTTCTGTGATTGTATTACTTTTCTTGATTGTCTTCAGATGATTTGTTCTCTTTGAAATGGACATATTGCTTGGAATAGGAGAATGGTTAGTATTGGTGAGGATAATTGTATTCAACATTACCTACCATTATTTCCAGCTTCTGCTTTCATTAACGTTTTTTTTGTATTGAGAATCTGCAGTGCTGAGGAACAAGGAGGACATGCATGGAGTTCAAACATATTATTTTAAAAAAAATTGCCTCACTTTTAGGAAATATCAAAATAAGATTAATATAAGAGGGGAAACCTATAAAACAGAGATACTAGAGAAAGCAGATTAGGAAGATTAAGATCAGTGGATTGGCAGGTCAATCTGGGGATGGTTTAATAATATCTTTGCAATGTCTGATATAAATTGATGTGATCACTTCTGGACCTCAGACTAATCTGTAGATCAGAATGTGATTGAAGTTTTCATATGTCATTGAATTTGGCAATCTAGTTTTTGGCTCAAATGTACTAAAATGTAGATCTTAGAATAACTACTGTACTTTTATGTATACTACAGCTTCCAGAATCCTGCAATTAGCACGGCCATTGACCATAGTGGTTGGGGCATTCTGGTACCTGACACTCCAAACAAACAAACAAACAAACAACGTGAAACCAATCACCTTATCCAAGCTCTGCAAAAACTCACATAATATATATGCTTTATGTTAGAATACATTGAGAAATTTATACTTTGAGATAAAATACAGTACATTCAAAAATATATGGGGTTGCCCAGATGATGAAAATACTCCTCATAGAATTTGCAGAGAATGATGTGTTCCAATGGGATCTGAATGAGATTCACGGTATTCGGGGGGGGGGGCTAAAAACTCCAGAAACCATGCAATAAAAGGATTCAGTTTTCCCCAAAGTTTTCCAGAAAATGCATGTAGATGCACATTTTTGCATGTGTGGACATATGAATTTGCATCAATGCATGTTTTGCTCTATTGCCCTTATCAGAGCATGTGAATACTCCATTCGAATAGATGCAAATAGATGCAACTACGCAAAAAATTAAAATTAAAATTAAAAATAAATGGTAGAGACAAAACAGCACCACTGAGAATGGGCAAAAACATGCACCCATTCTCTGTATACCATTGTGTTTAGACAAGCCCTATATTTAAAACAAGTGTTTAAATATGGGTGTTTTTTTTTTACACAATGTGTTAAGATGTATTTTAAAAAAATACTATTCACAGATAAAGGCTAATGGGGGAGGGGGCAACAGATCCAAGAATAAACCCATGTGAAACTGGCATGAAACACAAGGAGACTGATCCATCCAGCCCTAAGCACAGCATATAGTTTTGTCAGAAGCTATTCCTCTTTTTTTTTTAAAAAAAATAAATCATACATCAGTTTAAAGACAGACTGTAAAGTCCCATAGAGACACATCCAAAATACACTTGTCATTTATTCATATATGCCATATTTAAGTCCTGTGTTCCCAACACTGCTGGGTCTGTATTGTAATTCATGGGGACACTGGTGTGGACCAGACTTGCCTTTTTGGACCTCTACTATTCTTATTCCTTACTCTGGAATTGGCAGTATCCTTTGTATACATATTTAAACAATGATTGTTAATGCTTTCTATTCAAAAGTGTGGGAAATACAAATTAAGTTAAAATTATTGTTGTCTGCAAGCAGGTTTCAATTTCTAAATGTAAGAATAGCTCTTTAAGGTAGATTATGAAGATGCTGAAATAGTTCAAGATTTTCTATACCTTGGCTCAGTCATTAATTGGAATGGAGACTGTAGTCAAGGAATCAGAAGAAAACTAGGAGCTTGTCTAGATGAGAGGATATAATGCTGATTGCTGTGCATTAACGCAAAATCATAGCAGCATTCATTTGTCTCCACGGTCCTCTGGCAAAATCACTGGTATGTGAAGCTATCCATGTTTGAAATTCACATGCAGCCATGCCTGCAAATCAAGATGGTGGCTGAGAATGAACTACTCACATTACAATTCTCCAGAAGTTATCAATGCTGCACAATTTTTTAAAACTGAAAATCAAAGGTGTGCAAGTATGACCTTCTGCTTAAAAAGCTGTTTGGTTGCTTTGGTACAGTGAAAAAACACACGATCGATAGCAAGAAACTCTAAAATGGTGCTTTCGGCCACTTCATTGCTGGCAAGCCTGTCCCTGTGCAGATCTGACCAATCAGCTTTCCACTTCTGCCCTCACCGAGAATGCTCTGTGATGTGATGCAGTTGTCCCAACAAGCAGGATTGTTCATTTCCTTTGCATTATTTTAAAAACTTTGGGAAAAGCTGCAAAGGCTCTTCCAGTGCAGTATATAGCATTTTTGGCCCCTCTCCTTCTGCGTAAGGTGAAACACCACAAATTATCTTGCTGAGACAAAAGGTATCCCCATCAAATTCTATTCATATTCATATTACCCTTCATATTTGCTGGGGTTTGCTTCCAGGACCCCCCGTGAATACCCAAATCCGTGAATACTCAAGTCCCATTATATGCAATGGCATAGTAAAATGGTGTCCCTTATATAAGATGGCAAAATCAAGATTCACTTTTTGGATTATTATTTTTTAAAGAATATTTTCAAGCCGTGAATACTTAAATCCGTGAATGCCAAATCTGTGAATGTGGAGGGACAACTGTATTTTCACCATCTAGACAACCCCTAGGACTTAGACAGGCAGCTATGAATGAACTAGACAAGATCTTGAAGTGTAAAGATATATAATTGATTATTAAAGTTAAGATTGTCCATGCCATCATATTTCCCATTTCTATGTATGGTTGTGAAAGCTGGATAGTGAAGAAAGCTGATAGGAAGAAAAACAAAGCATTTGAAATGCAGTTCTGGAGAAGAGTCCTACAGATACAGTGGATTGCTAAAAAGACAAATCAATGGGTTCTAAAGCAAATCAAGCCTGAACTCTCCCTAGAAGCCAAGATGATCAAACTAACTGAGACTGTTGTATTTTGGACGGATCACAAGAAGACATGATTCACTAGAAAAGTCATTGATTCCTGGTTAGATAGAAGGCAGTAGTAAAAAAAGGAAGACCACATTACAGATGGCTAGACTCTATCAAGGAAGCCATGGCTCTGAGTCTGCAAGAGCTGAGCAGGGTTGTCATAATGGGGTGACTTGGAGGTCTCTTATTTATAGGGTCGCCATAAGTCAAAGTCAACTTGACAGCAGTTAACAACAACAAATAGTACTTGGGCAATTTTCTCTTAATGTACACAATTTAGCTTGATTGGAATCAGATTAGGAAATATGGGAGGGGATTTTGATCTCTGTAAACAGGATCATACCTTATAATTTCATGCCAAGAAAAATTTATAATGTTGCTTTTAATTTTAGAATGACTTTCCTTACTGATATACTTTTATAACTTTTTAAAATAAGATATAAGTTTGCTAAGACAAATATAATACCTAATTATTATATCCTTCACCATTCTTTACATTCAAAGTTAGCATCATTTTCTACACTGGAGTTTTGCCTGAGTGACAATTTTGTATTGATGCTGGAGTGGGGCCAGTTCAAGCATCTTGATTTAAATACAATAGATGTCCAGAGAAACTTAAATTTGGATCCACATTTCTGCAGTTTGTATACACTGCCTCTCTCATAAACTAACTCCAAATCATTTTACAACTTTATTTTATTTGAAAAGCTTTAACTGTATGGACCAAGTTAAGGATGCAGAACAGAGTCTGATGCCCCTTCCTAGATAATTTGTATGTTTTGCACAAATTCCATGTTTCTCAGTAGAACTTTATATTTTATGCAAAATTGACCCCAGTGTTTGTTTGTTTTTTACAAAAAAACTATTTTAAAAAATGCAATTTTTAAGCAATTTTTAAAAAAATGTAGTAATTTTTTTTATTTTACACAGCAGGGAGCCAATTTTGAATTTATTATTGTGTTTTAGAATGAAACAAGGAAAGCTTTCCATCCTTGGTATGCAGTCTCTGGATCTTGGAGAATAGGAACAGTATCAGTTGTTGAAATCCATTCCTGGTTTATGCAAAACCAAAGGGTTACTTCTCAGTTTTGCCAGGCATACTGATAGCCAGCTGCAGAAGCCATATACAGTGCAGGGCTATGTATACGGTGTTGTCATGTAAAGAATTTAGCATGGATCAGCTTTTCCTATGAAATATTGTAAGCACTAGGGTTAGCAAAAAATGGAAAATTAAAATGAGTGGGACCCACTTGTTCAACCCATTATTTATTACAAAATTATTTCCATAGCAACAAATGAATTCCAAATGTCTGAATATTCATTTGTTACCCATTCATTTCATTTACAACTCATTTCTTCTCATTCTCCCCTAAAAGCTGAAATAAGTAATGTGGAAGCTGCAAGTATGTGTGTAAGGTGGGCTAGAAGGAGAAGGAGAATTTTTGGATGAGATAATTTTTAGTTTAAGTCCTAACAAGTTCCCTTAGCCTAACTCAGAAGCCGAGGTAGTTATAGCTGGTAACATCTAGACCTAACCCTAGAGACCTATCCGTGGGCTGCACTTTGTCCTTGACCTTTTCCTTTTATGATGAGGTTCTATGGAAGTTCAGTGCCAATGTTACAATTTGCATTGCACATTTAAACCATCTGGAAGGAAATGCTCAGTTTAAATTACAAAGTAAGAGATATTCCTACAGAATATACTGAGAATTATAAAATCTTAATATATAATGCTCTTGGGTATGTTGCAGTTTCCAGTGTGCTGATTGGCTGCTTAGGAAACTGACTAACCAATCAAAGCTCTGTTGGGCAGCCAGTCAGCACACTGCGGGTGGGACCATGTGGAAGTTTAAGTCCTTTCTAAACATGGCAGTGACAGAGGGGGGTGAATGTGGGGGGGATTTGGCAACGGGTGCAAGTTTGGCAGTGGGCGTGTGAGTTTGGTGGTGGTGGGGCATGCCTGGGTGGCAGGGGCATGTTTGGCAGTGGGGGCACGTGTCTGGCCGGGGCAAGTTTGGTGGTGGTGAGTGCATGTCTGGCGGTGTGGGGGGGTGCGTGTCTGCCATTTTATATGTATAGATAACAGTATATGTTACACTGGGTATAGCTAGTAAACAATATACTATTAAATATACTCAGGTTAGATCCAGTGTAGTGTAATGGTTTGAATATTGGACTATGACTCTGGAGACCAGAGTTTGAATTCCTGCTCAGTCATGGAAACCCTTGGGCATGGAAACCTTGGGCAAGTCACACTCTCTCAGCTTCAGAGGAAGACCAAGGCAAACCTCCTTTGAACAAATCTTGTCAACCCCCCCCCCCTGTATTCCTGTTTTCTTGACCATGAGTTTCAAAAGTGGGGCTGGGAGTGCCTATGTTCCAAATAATATTTTAGCTCAAAATTAGAACACCACATTACAAGAATGTCTAGTAAAACAGTCCCACTGTTTCTAATTCTGACTTATTTTCAGTTGAAACTGCACACTCATCTAAAAGTGTTTAGAATAGGAAATTGTAACAAATACACTTTCAGGCCTTGACTGTCTAATGACAGCTGCTAATCAATATTATATATATGTTCTTATCCATTGCAAGACCTGTTTTCTACAACAGAGAGATCACTTGATTGGTGTTCCATGCAGAAGACAACTTATGTGTAGCTCTTTGGAGAATAAGTTCTTTTTGTCATGTTCAACAGATCAAGTGGATTCAAACTGAATTCTAGCCATTTTAGAAAACAAAGAGTTCAGTGTAGTTCCAAATGTACACCTGTTCCTCGTTCCTCCTGCCAAATTTTGTAGAACTATGATCTAATTATTTGTAGCTTCGAAAGGAATTCTTTCCCCTGTGTTTTAGGTGAGAAATCTATATAAACAGATTATAGCCACAATTATGGTCAGCTAATTTCAGAGGAAGGAACTGGCAAAACCACCTCTGAGTATTCCTTGCCTAAGAAAACCCTATGAAATTCATGGGGTCACCATAAGCCTACAGGCAACTTGAAGCCACGCACACTCCAAAACAACTTAGAATAAAAACTTGGCATGTATATGTCACTCTGTCTTACTAAGGTCTTAGGACACATTCCCAAGAGAACAAAGGTTTTAGACATTTCCATTTCTGAATGATAATGCTTCACAAACACAACAGAGGTACTTGGAATTTACATTTCTGGATTATCTCCAATAATTAACTGTATCTATGATTAGTCACGTGTGAAAAAGGACAAGCTGGAGCTTGTGAAGGTTTATCTCCAATTTTATCCTCACAATTGTATGAAGGTGATTAGGCTAAGGAGTGGTGATTTGACTAGTGGAATAGCATGATAGGATGGCGTTTGGAATACAGAACCTGCTAGTTCTGGTTCAATCTTGCAAACCTTTATTCACATTGCAGTCATAATGTCTTATCTTTATTAGTACTGTCATGTATTTAGTGTAAAACTAGAGTGCAGTCTCTACATGCCTATTGTTCTGTATACAGGGTTTGTTTTTGTTGTCCTGTGTATAGAGTTTGTGGATATTGACGTTATTAACTTTATTTATACCCTACCTTTTCCTCAAAACTGAGGCTCAAGTTCAGTTCCACTAAACATATAAGAACTCAAAATTGCACCATACCTTTTTTTTGGAAAAGTCTTTCCACCTGTGCTTCAGGCCTGCTACTCAAATGACTAATTAAGCAACCACACTCCTGGAATGCTCCTAGCACCATCCAAATATAATTAAGCTCACAGTGCAGGTGCACACCTGTTTCTGAAAAGTCATTAGTGTATGTGCTTGATGGATCACTTTCACAGAGGCAGAACAAATAAGTTAAGCAATCCTTCCCTATATTGAATGACCTAAAGTAATAGAAGAAAACTTAATAAAGAAAACGTTAAGTAGTGTTTGATGACCAGACACCAAAGTTGCTAAAAACTTGAACTGATAATTCTGTGCACTTATTTTCTGAAGGAATAGGAGCTGTGACCAAGTGTAGGATGTTCCTCTCATTGTTCTCCCTGCTTTTTGTTACTCTCACTTTATAAAACATTCTTTGACTTTCAGCTGACATCAAATGTTGCATATTTGCAATGCTCTGTAGTCATGTTAAACATCTTAATGAGACTTGCAAAAATTTCAGGCAGGTGGATTGTGGTTGAATATTTTATACTAAAGTATATCTAGCATTTTAAAAGCATGCATGCTTTTAATATTTTTCATATGTTGTAGTTAGGGTCATAAAATCTTAGTTGATTCATTCTCGGGTGGTAAACTGGAAAGTGCTGCAAGCCACTGTGAGAGAGCTGACTTTGGTGTGTGGAGGATTGGTCTCAGAGAAAATATTCACATTTTCATAAGCATTTCTGAGATTTGAAGTTAGGAAAAATGTGATGCTTACTGCCTTGTAGTAAAAGTAGAAGCATGACATGATTGTTTTAATTTGTGTAATCATTCACTCTGTCCTGTTGCAGTTGCTGAGTATCTGCGCCTTCAGCTTCAGAAGGCATTGGGAGACAATTTTGGAACTATTAATACTAGGAGTTTTGCTGGATCCATGTGGGGGTGAGTGAGTTACAAAAAGGGAAGAGTATGGAATGAGATTAAAGGAGAGGGCAAAGGAGAAAGCAAGAGAAGGGCTTTAGGTGGGGTGGAAGAGTAATAGGGTTACAAAATTTCTTGTAGATGTTTCCTTTTCTCCTAAGATCAGAAAAAAGGTGGAGTTAATGGATGCGATTCCCCACTCGTTTATTCTGATAAGGCTTTTAGGTCATTTCATTCCTTCTAACATAAATGTATTTGAATTACGTTGTTTAGCTTGTTTAATGAATAATACATTAACTTTGTGAAGGAACAGTACTCTGTGATATTTTATATAGATATACCATATGGGATTATAGTACTTTATGTTGATTTATATGGATATATATGGGGATAATGTTCAAGGGCTAAGTTTCATTTATTCTTAAGTACAAGAATTTGTAGAGAATAGAAAGCAAAAACAAAGTTGTGGTGGATACATGAGCCAGGCCTAAGGCTGAGTTGGGACTTTATCAGACGCAGCAAAATCTGTGTCATTAGTACCAGACGATAGCACAAATGGCAGAAATTATCAGATGACGTCATTGCTTACCCATTCCTGCTGCATTGCGCTGGCATGAATGAAGCATCACTTTTTATTGACACCTTAGCCCGTCAATAAAAAGTGATGCCTCAATTGCGTCAGCTCAATGCAGGTGGAATGGGTAAGCAACAAGAACATCTGATAATTTTCCCTTTGATGCTATCGTTGTGTCCTAAAGGATGCATTTTTTTCCTGCTATTGTCCTCGTCTGATAAAGTCCTTAGTTGATATGGAAGCTTTCTTGTCCACCCATTTCTTGTCCAAAGCATTTTGGGAAAGAATTGTAAACACTAATAAACAATTTTTTTTTTGGCTGTTTTTATATTACTTATTTTTTTAAAGTTATTTTGGGGTGCATACAAACTGATTGAGAGCAAGTGTGGTATAGTGGTTTGAGCATTGGACTATGACTCTGGAGACCAGGGCTTGAATTCCTGCTCAGCCATGAAAGCTGAGTCACACTCTCTCAGCCTCAGAGGAGGGCAAAGGCGAACCCACTCTAAACAAGTCTTGCCAAATAAACTCCATGATAGGTTCACTTTAGGGTTGCCATAATTTGGAAAAGACTTGAAGGCATACAATAACAATAACAACAATGATTAAAAAGATCAGAAAATCCAAGATTTTGTTCCTTTTCTTTCCAGTTTTATTTTAGAGATTCATACATGTTTTGTTTATCCCAGAATATTTTCTATCAGCTCCCAGTATGATCATAGACTTTTTATACCAGTTTTCCAGACTGGTTTATTTTGAACCAGTACAAAATTGGAAAGAACAGGAATACAGTCTGGGTCTTTTTTCAATTAGTCTACTGAATAATAATAATAATAATAATAATATTTATTTATACCCCACCCCTCTGTTAAAACAATTGGGGCGGCTTACAAAAATTAAAATACAATACAGATTAAAATCCCCAAACCACCACCCACCCCCACCCTCTCCCACCCTCTCCCATAAAAAGATATTAAACAACTATAAATTAAAAAGCAACTAATATAAAATCACATTTAAAAACAATAAATACAATAAATGGCCAGCAGACTAAAAGAGGCCAGGAGCCCCTGAGGCCGGGATCTAATTAGGAAAGGCCTGCCGAAAGAGATCCATCTTTAGTGCTTTTTTAAAGCTACTCAGGCTTGTCATCTGATGGATCTCGTTCAGCAGGTCATTCCACAATTTGGGGGCGATTACTGAAAAGGTCCTCTGGGAGGTTGCAGACAGCCTAGATTTTTGTGGCTGAAGCAAATTCCTCCCAGAGGACCGGAGTGCGCGGGGAGGATTGTATGGGAAAAGGCAGTTCCGGAGATAAGTTGGACCCAAGCCATTTAGGGCTTTAAAGGTAATAACCAACACCTTATACTGGGCCCAGATACTGATAGGCAGCCAGTGGAGAGATTTTAATACTGGAGTTATATGGTCTCTCCGAGATGTTCCCGAGATCACTCTGGCTGCCATATTTTGTACCAACTGAAGTTTCTGGACCAAGCATGAGGGTAGCCCCATGTAGAGAGCATTGCAGAAATCTAGACAAGAGGTTACCAGCGGGTGCACCACAGTCTCGAGGTCCCTTACTTCCAGGAAAGGGTGCAGCTGGTGTATCAGCCGAAGATGATAACAGGCGATCCTGACCGTCACATTCACCTGACTAGTCATCTGAAGCGATGAATCAAGGGGCACCCCCAGACTGTGAACACAGTCCTTAATGGAGAGCGTGACCCCGTCCAGGACTGGAGGTTGCAACCCAACTCCTGATTTTGGGGCCGCTACCGTGAGCACCTCCATTTTGTCTGGATTTAATCTGAATCTGTTTTTTCTTATCCAGCCCATTACTTGCACCCATTGTTGTGATTTGCAGTTATTGGTTGTCCATCCTATGCCTACAACCATACCACTCTATCAAAAAGGAAAATCATTTGTGAAATACCAAGGTTTTGGGCTGGGTTGGTGGAAATATCTAAAAATTAGAAACATCCGCCTGGCTGCTGTGGAAGAGTTCCTGGCAGGGGGGTATCGTGTTGCAAAGGAGTGAAGACACTATTTTGGGTCAATTTCGTGACAGCCAGTCCCACTAACTTTCCTACATATGGAGAAGGTGCATGTGTACCAGCTTGCATGCCTTGCAAGAAAGGCAAGGCGTGTGTGTGTGTGTGTGTGAATGTAATAATTCTTGAGATCTTCACGAACGTTTTTCTCATGAAAGTATAATTATCAATAATCAAATAGACTTGACAAAATGGCAAGTGAGATATCAAATGGGTTTAATTAAGTAATACTGTTACATGATCATAGAACACTCATGCTGTGGGACACATTTGCTGGAAATGAAGGTGCATTTACTGGAGCCAAACTGAGGTCTGATGCTTGATAATGGGTTCCCAAATAGTGCAGACTGAAAGCTGCAGCATTTGTTCTTGCATAAATTCAGAATTAATTCTAGAGACTCCTTGTGTTAAACAAAAAGGTAGTATATATCTGTAATAGTGCAACAGCAATGTTGTAGATGTTTACCAGATATACAGAAAAGCATATTAATAGTATTAGGTTAGAGAGCAATGCTAGGGTTAAACCCATAGAGAAAGGGGGCAACATGTCTAGCCATTCAGGCAAGAAGAGCACACAGAAGATGCAAGAAAATTCAACAAGCTAATTACCAAAAAGAGAGAGAGAGAATGGAGAGATAATTAATTAGGAGTAGCTTTTCTCCATATACCATAACCCTGGAACCAAGCTACTAGTCATGATGGCCACATAGTACTTTCAGATCCACAGCTTTTTTGTCATTGATGGGGAATATCAACTGAGTGGACAAGAAAGAACAAATGCAAGGAACCACTTCTTCACATTCATGCATAGTTAAACTATGGGATTCTCTGTCAGACTGTGCTGTGACGGCTGCCACCTTGGGTAGTATTAAAGGGGAACTGGACAGATTCACAGAGAATGAGGTTATTAATGGCTGCTAGTCATGATGGCCATATAATGCCTTCAGCCCCACAGGCTCTATGCCACTGTAAATCAGTTGATGGGGAACATCTTTTGGCTGTTGTGCAGAGAAGGGCCTTCTGTATTATAGATCCTGTCAATGGAATGGTCTCCCAATTGGGATTAGGTGGGTTTCCAATATGATGGAGGATGTAGTTGTTAATCTCCTGTTGGCAGGCTTCTCAAAGGTAACTGGTTGGCTACCGTGGAACAGAATGCTGGACCACACAGGCCTTTGTTCTAGCTCACAGTAGCATGACTCTCCCTTTGGCAGGGGTGGGAATTGTGCACCTCTCCCAGCATTCCTTACCTGGAGGTTCACACAATTTATACCACTGTCCAATAATTTTAATTAAGTGGATAGACAAGGGAGAAGTCAAACTAAGGGAACAGCCCACAATGAATCTCCCCCTGCTATCCATATGTGTGTATATGACCAATGTCAAACATTGTACATATAACTATGAATTGTTCTTCATAATTCAGAAAATGCCCATAGATAGTTTGTAGCAATCTGCATTATAGAAATGCAATGGAATTTAACTTGGGAACTGAAACACAGACTTTCCGGGGAAGAAATGAGATATCTGCAGCTCTTAGAAGACAGGTAGGCCAGAAACATGGGTAAAGTCACCCTCTGAAAAATAAGAAAATTAAATGAAGGACATCTGCTCATTCCTTCTTCTCAGTTTATAAGCTTTTTAAATGTGAAAGTGTATCATAATAAATAAAAATGCTTTTTAAAATTTCCAGCTTATAATTGGATGCAGTTCTGTGGATTTACTGTGGGATATGGAATCCAACTATTGTTGAAAATGCCTTGTTTCATTTCCCCCCACCTGAATGCATGGAATGTAAAGATCCTGGATTAAACTTTATAATTCCCTCTCTTCTCCTTTCTCCCTCTCTCAATATTTGTTCTTGTTATCCTGATTGCTGGTTGAACACATTTAAAACATACACACACCCTGGGGTATTATGATATAAGACCTGAAAATCCAGACCCATCTGGAGGAACAGATACCAATGTTTAAATGAGTGAAAATGTATCCTTGCTCCTATGTAGTTTGCAAGGAAAGAAAAATCTACACTCCATTTCTAAAAGAGAGAATATTGGAATGGGGTGGGCAACTCTTGGCTCTTCAGAAGTTGCTGGATTACACCTTCCATCAGCTACAGCCAGCATTGTCAAGAATGAAGGATGCTGTATAGTCTGAGAACATCTGAAGCACCACAAATTGCTCTATGAGTAGAGTTCAAAAAATGTATGTGACTCCTTCCCCATTATGAAAATATATCCAGTTTGGAAATCAGGGCTGGCATGGGGATAGGAAGAGATTATCAGATTTGCATTTGTGTAACCTTGAGGAATGCAAGGAGAGACATGCTCCTGTCTGTAGGATCAAGCTTTAAATTTTCTCCATTTCCCAAAGAAGTGGAAATGCCATGTTGCCAGGTCCTTGACAAAAGGGAGGAATCGGTCTCTGTCCTAAATCCAGTATTAAACTGTATAACTAGTAGTACTGGCATAATGACTCCTTAACTTTCCTTAATACCCTTCAGTCTCAGATTTGTCTAGACATTAAAGGGGTGAATTAAAGGTTGTAGAAAGCTGAAAAGCTGAGAAGAGTTGTCAAAATTGGGGGCTCTTCTCTTGTCTCTTCTTTCGTAGAATCATAGAATCATAGAATCTCACTATTGGGTAACATTATAAATGAATCCAATTCCATTCTGTAACTTTCTTCTTTCTTACTGTCAGTGTTGAAATAATATTGTAAAGTCCTGATACTTGATTGATTTAATGGAATTTGTATGCACACAAGCAGCTTTTAATCTTTGGGATGCTTGTTAAGGTTTGTATTCATTTACACTAAAGTTGACCCAATAGTTGTCCAGTCTGCAGAATCTACCAAAACTGCAGAGACGGGTAATTAATAATTTTACAGCAAACAAGAAGTAAATCTGTGCAATTAAAATAGTTCATCACCTGTTTGACACATTCTTATGGCACTTTTTCAGAAAGGTGGCTTTCATTCAAAAATGAATTTGGCAATAACTATTACATCTGGGAAGTTGAATAAAATTGCTGACAGATAAAATTAAACCTGATTTACTGTTAAAATGAACTTTGCTGTTCTGCCATTTTTAGAGCCAACCAATTGAGCATTGGATTTCAGATTAGTAGGTAGAAAAATAATGGGTAAGCCAGTAAGTTTGTAGATGCAGTCTTAGTGGTGATGAGAAAACATTATTCAAACAGATGGGTTTTAGTGGCATTGATAGTATTCTGTTCACACTTCTTTGTGCATTCATTTTTCAGTTCATTTCACTAGACCCTTGTATATGTACATGTGTGCACATGTGGTTAACAGCAAGAACAAGTGAGAACCTGCTTTGAATTAGAGGCAATCACACTGGCAGTGTAGAAGTTTTACTGAGCAATTGTATCAATGTCCACACAGAAGTAAGTTCCATTGAGTTCAGTGGGTTTACTTTCTGGAGGGAAACTGCTCCCCTCTCAACTCAGTGGAATCACATCAATGCAATTAAGAAAAGTAAAGTGTCCATACTGCCAGTGTGATTGCCTCCTGATTAAAAACAGGTTGTCACCTGCTCTTGCTGCCTTAGATTGCAACTTTAGCAGAGCTTGGAAAGTTACCTTTACAACAGTAATTGGTTGCAGTTACTTTTTACTAACATTATTTTTAAAATGTAGGTACAGCAGTAACTTTCCATTTTAAACAAGCAAATAGTTACTTCTGAATTATTTTTTAAAATAACATTTGAATGCTACAATCTGCTTGCCTCTAGTACAAAACAGGCCTACTTTTGTGTGTGTGTGTTAAATTCTTTTAGGGGGCCTAGAGATATTTGTGGTTTTTCCACTTTCATGGAGGTGCTGCACCCTTAACCTTTGTGAAACTTGAGGGTTTACTGCATTTATAAAAGCAGTGATCAATCTTTAACCTTCCAGATATTGTTGAACTGCAACTTCCATCAGTCCTGCCCAGAATAGCCAATGGGAGTAATGGCATTTGCAGACTGACAACATTTGGAGTGTCAGTTTGTCTACTCCTGATCTACTCAGAAGTAAAAAGGACAAGATACAGGAGTAAGCATGGGCAGCAAAAACTCTGTTGCAAGCACATTCTAATGTTCCAGCTCTCCTTTGCCTGTAACAGTAATAGCAGCAACAGCAACAATAATCATTGAGAACATTATCAACATTGTTATGAGCACAGCAAAGTTAGAACAGTTCTTTGCACATGCTCATTTTCCAGCTGTACATTAACAAATATAAAGTTCCCTGGTTCTACACACTGTTACCTACAGTATGTTGGCACTGCCTTCCACCCCTGCCCCTCTATTCATAAGGGGTACTAGCTGCTGACCTCCAATGCTCTCCATCACTTTCTTACTCTGGACAGGTGTCAGCATGGAAAACAGCACAAATCAGCACTTGAATTGAGGGATATGCTTGCAACATTTAGTAAGGCCACACCATAACTATGCAAATAACTAAAATACTGCAATTACACTATAAATAGTGTTAAGTTGTCACTCATTAAGTTACAGTGATTATGTTACATAGTGATACCTTAGTGTAGGAGAAGTGGATTAATTACAAATAACTTGTTTTGTAATTAGTTACTTCCAGCTTCTATGCCCAGACCTTTTTGCTGCTGTCACTAACATCTGAAAGTATTTTGTGTCTATAGTATCCTTTGGAATATTTCCTATGTAGATACTTTCAGAAAACGCAGGACAGGATGCTTAGAGTATTTCTATTTTGGGTTAAGAATGTTTCAGCAATAAACAGCCTCTTAGACTAATAACTTCCCAAGGACACTTGTCTAGTGTTATCCTGCCTACCTTTTAACATTCAGTTAACAAAACACATGGCAGTTGGCACAGCTCCTGTTGTTAGGATCCACTCCCCCAGCCATATGAAATGCCCCTCATTACTCATGATCATGTTGGTATGTATAAGTAGGTGGAGAAGCCAACTTCCAATCTGGGATTGCCTTTAATGGGGGCAGAGCGGGGATATTCTAGAGCTGTGGAGAAGTTGAAAACAAAGGCAAACATAGAAACAGCATGATGGAGAAGCTAGTTTAAGCATATGGGAGAAACAACTTGATATTATCCAGCCACAAAGTCAGACTAGGAAAATGAGCTTCTGAAAACAGTAGTGTGCATTCAAAGGTTGGAAAATAATTATGTGTCCAGTAATGCTTTCTGCAAAAGAATAAACTCTCTGCTGCTCCCCTTAATAATTCTAATCGTTCTATAAATAAAAGGAGGAACCTTAAAACTGATTATGGAATCCACTCTTGAATTGCTGGAATATGCCAACATTTCTTGTGCAGAAGTGGCGGTCTCTTGGTTACAAGATTAATATAGCATGCATATATATAGGCATGAACAGAAAGGTTATTACAAAGTAAAAGCAGCAGAAATTAAAGAGAAAATGTACATTTCATACTGTTGGCATACTGAGTGAAAATTTTGTTTTAGTCCTGGTTTTCTTTGTGAAGACGATCCAAAGGTAATCACAATAGTAGCAACTAATTATTTAGACACTGAGGACTCTATATGATGATTTTAATAAGTAATCAAAACATATGTATTTTATATCACATCCTTCTACCAGTGTAAGTCTCAAGGTAGCTTACAACATGAATTAAACAGAATGCAGCCAACCCCCCCCCCCAGTTAATTGCAACATTTTTTAAAAAAAGTTTAAAAATCAAATATGCAGTCATCTGAAAAAGAAACACTGAATAAAAACAATTTGAAAGAACTTTAAAAAAACATAGTGAAAAGGAGAGCTGAAGTACAGCACCAATCATTAAAGGACCCTCCCACAATTGCCATTTAGTGGCCAAATATCCAAATAAAAAGGGTCTTTGCTTGTTATTGGAAGGATAACAAAGAGGTGGACCCCTAGCATTTTATCAGAGTTCTACACCTTGGGAACAGCCACTTCCTGGAATGAAATCCCGCAGAGTCTTGTGAGAAGATGCGAGCATGGGAAATTCAAAAAAACAAAAAACAAAAATAACACAAAAAAAGTTTTTAAAAGCACATAAACTTGCTTAAAATGTCCCAAGTAAACCAGGGAGGTTAACAAAAAGATGTCACAATCTCACCTGGAAGTGTTCTGGCCAGACTGGCCATTGATGCTGTAATATTGTGGGGGGGAAAGGCATGAGGTTTCAAACGTCGGCAACACCGGCAAAAAAATCACCACAGCTGATCTATTGACAGCTTGTCCCATCAATAAAATAGATTGGCTTTTGGAAAAGGATGATGTCATCTGGTATTCACCCCTTTTCACGTTTATGTGGCATTGTTATAACACCATTTTTAGTGTGTCTGATAAAGTCCTAGGTCTCCTTGAAACAAATGCACCACACTTTGCTTTGCTTGACAGCTGTGCAACAGAGAGCCAACGTACTTAGCATCTCTGTCGTAGTCTGATTTGATTAGAAACCCAAGCCAGGCACACACACACACACACACACACACATACATATATATATATATTTGGTTTCAAAAGTGCTTGAGACCACTTTCCAAAAATTCCTCTCTACTCCAATGATGTTCCTGAACAAAACTCAAACATTTCTGGTCAGCTGCACCAACAGAAACTTTCAAAATCAAATTTTAACATAGCATTTTCTGTGGTTCAAAATGTGGTGTGTGTGTGTGAGAATCTTCTGGATGTATAAGACAATATGGATAACAGTGGGCCTACATTTCAAAGTAGCAGACAAGTAATGCATCCATTGCACTTTAATTCTGATTATCCAAGGGCATAAATATTAAAGAATATTTGTCTAAGTACATGTACTCTAATGCAGGAGTACATGCATTAGGCTGTAGCAGTTTTCTTTTGCCTGAGTCTACTGGGAAGGCCAAGACTCTGCCCACTTCTCTCCCCTTTGCTGATCTAATTGAGTGCAAACTACTTTTGTAATTTTAACTTAGTTTGCAGCAATGGAAGTAAGCTGAGGACAGAGGGGGGAAGTGTGAGGAGTAGAAGAAACTTTTAAAAGCCACTGATAAAGTGGGACAACAGAGAAATAATCAAGACTGCCGCTGCCAGGACAGATGGAACAATAGAAGTAGCAACAGAGATCCACGTTCTTCATAATCTCTCTCCTGGTCCAACAGACATACTGTAGGAGATTATCACACTAGGCTGGTAATTTTAGAACTACAACAATATATTAACGTATTTGGCGAGTACTTGTCATGCGATGCTGTCTCTATCCTGTTCCTATTTTGCACTGCGTTCATTTCTGTAGCACATCTTATCATTGACAGGGAAAACCTGTCAGTGACTCCCAGTATCACTGCTATGCCAGTATTTCCCCTGGTGGGATAGGTCCCATCGATGCCAGTAACAATATGACAGCAGGCATGAGGGGCCGTGATTCTCCTCCTCTCCCACCTCCCTCTGCTATTTCCAAGCAGGTTGAGGTTGTTTTTTTTGCTGTGCCTTTTTAAATTTTAAATTTTGCTGTGATTGCATAATTATGGCAAGACAATAAAATAAAAATGATTTTTAATTGTTTTCCTGTAATTACTCAATCGCATTAAAAAAAGAGGTACACATGTGCTGAGTAGGGGAGGAGAGTGAGGTTGTGGATCTGGTGTGGAAGGACAGTAGATTGCCAAACTAGTACACCCATCGCAGAGCAAGTGTGATAGTGATTGTTTGCAAACCGGTATGTTCCCACTTGCTTCACCAACATGATTACTGCAAGAAACAGGCTGGCATGATAAAGTCCCTAGAGACTTGCTGACACATAGACTGGACAACCCTATCTGGTTTTTAATCTATTTAATAGTAGATGATTTTACAGTCTGTTCTAAACATATCATTCTCTGCTTCTGTGATATATAGGTGCAAATTATTTAATATCAACAGATGAAATTTGAAACAAAAGGTTGCAGTGTAGTTCATGCCTGAACAAGAGGGCTTGCATCCATAGGGATGAAATAATAGCTCAGTCTCCTTTCTGTTTCTTCATCTTCTTGCTTGTTGACAAGAAAGAGCGAAACTTTGTAGATATTTTACCTTGAGTCAAATCAGTGTGGCATGTGGCAAATGCATATGGTCAGAGGGCAATACCTGCACTTACATAGATAGAATTATGTAACAACAAAAAGGCAGCATGCTCATCTAACCTTTTGGGAAATAATTTCTTCATTTTAGAAGGCCACAGTTAAAGGAAAGTGCTTCTCCATACCTTTTGGAATCAAATAAGCAGATAGCTCCCTCATTTTGCTTTTAAAGAAATTCTACAAGTGATTGACGCTGCTCCTAGAAGGAATGATAAAGTAGACAAAATTTATTAGTTTTAAGGACATAGGAGAATATGATACTCTTGGTTCTCATTAGGAATGTAAACAATATTCTAAAATATTCAAAAATTGTTTAAAAAAACATTTCCCTAAGTCTGGGAAACCCTGACAATGAGCATTCTAGACTACTGAGAATCTTTGCAGTCCATGGGGCTTTTTGCATTGAAAACAACTGTTTCCTGTCTGTGCGTGCACATGTGTATGCGTGTGCACACACACACAAACCATGTGTGAATTTTGTGCAGTGAACTACAAATAGTGTCCAAAAACTGCACAGTTTTCAAAAATTTTCTTTCAGTGGAAAGGAATGATTAAAACTGCTCATTGTTTTTTTCAAGAATGAAATGAGCAAAGTATTATAACACTAGTTCTTATGGGCATTTCCATAGATTTTGAGATCAGTGACTGTAGAATCCTTCTGGGTAATCTCTACTGGCTGAGGCCAGACAGCATTGTGTTATGGTGGTCCTGGCACCATCTGATGGGAAGAAATCAGAAGGTTGACTCTATGGAGATTTTCACACGGGGCCAAAATGTCCCGTTACTGCCCCGCTACCTCCTCTCCCGTTCCTGCCACGGAATAACATAAATCTTTCGCACACTCACCTTAATTCCACGGCAGGAATGGGCTCCCCCTCCCCTTGCTGGCTGGCCGTAAATGCAGCCATCGTAAGGCTGCTTTTACGACCGGCCATCTGAAATGTTATCACGTTATCACGTGATAACGCCGGACAGTAAATTTAAAAAATAAAACTCCCCCAAACATAAAATCAGTTCACCAAGCACAAAAGCACTCTTTAAATCACATAATCAAAACCGGGAGGGTAAAATAAAGGGTGCCACTTACCTGGATGTCCAGATCATACCAGGAAGTGCTCGGAACGGACCTCCCCTCCGTGGCTGTCATTTTGGAACAGGAACGGGGCTCCTGTTCGCACACCTGTGATTCCGTGATAGTGACGGAACGGGAGTTCTATTCACGATGAAAAATCGTGATTACATTGTTCTGGAACAGTCACGGGAGTAGGACAGATGAAGGACAGAATGGGGTCAACGTCGTCCGAAAGGGAAAACCTTTCCCGACCCTGTTCTGTTCCTGCCACGGGATATATAGCCCATGTGAAAATCTCCTATGACTCTAAGTGGTGCTCCAAGTGTATTCACCCCATAGATACTGGCCTTTGGGGTTGCTCAAAGGTCCCTCTTGTCGCCTGTACTCCTTTGCACTTACATGAAACTGCTAGGTCAAGTCAGCTGGGAGTTTGGTCTGAGCAGTTTTAACAATTTTCTTTCCACTGCAAGAAAATATTTGAAAACTGTGCAGTATTTGGACACTATTTGTAGTTCACTGCACAAAATTCACACATGGGTTGGTCTGTGTTTTCATCAGTGCAGCAATGACATTGAGCTCTATCTCTCACTTCCCTCTTGTAATCCCGATGGTATGATAGAAGGCCTGAAAAGGAAGTCTGGAAGCAATTTTGACATAGATTACAGAAAAGAAGTTGAAGGTTAAAGCTAGATAAGGCAGAAGTGCTGTGGGTATGGACATTTTACTGAACTGATTTTGCATAGGGTTGGGTTCCCTCTAAAGCAGGTGTGGGGGAAATCTAACCCATGGGCTGCATGTGCCCCTCCAGGTTGTTTTTGTGGCCCCCAGGGGTAACAATGTTTCTTTAGGGCCTAAAGGGACATTATTGCAATCCGAGGTGGCATTGCTGGGCAGAAGTTCTTTCTCAGCTTTGGCTCGTTCACTAGCTGTGGCATTACCTAGAAAAAGTTGATCCTGCCTCACTAACATATTATTTGTTGGCATCCACTTCCAAATAGTTGTCCCTGAATTGTCTTCCAGGTCAGTTAGTCTGCATAGCCTTGGTGACAATCTTCCAGGTAAAAATGCTGCTGTTGAATGCCAGGTGAGTTAATGGGAAAACAACAGCTAATCCAAATTTGATTCTGGATGAGCATTCCACCCTGACCACAGATATCCAATTAGATGAATCTGGAGGTGGGGATAAATCTCTCTCAGATTTGCCCACCAGGTTTCTTTGTTCAGCAGCAGTCAAGACGGGGTGTGTGTGTGTGTGAAGTTTCAGTGGTCTTGGTGATTCCATCCCACACCCTCTCTTACAGTCTGCCATATTTGAGAGTGTTTATTTGAGTGGCTGGGATTAGGGATTATGGAGATTTTCAGACGGGCTAAATATGGCTTCCATTTCAGACTACGTCATCCCCGTGTTGTCATGCTCCAGTTCAGCTGTTGTTACGCCAGTGCTTCTTTTATTCACGGGCTAAGCCATGAATTGATCCCCCATTCTGGTTCTGTAATGGAATGACATGTGATCGAAATGGTACCCCGTTATGCTGGTGTGATGCCAGCGTCAATGGGAGGTCCATGCCAGAACACTTCTAGGTGAGATCGGGACATCCAGGTAAGTGAAACACTTTTTTGTACCCTCCCCGGGTTACTTGTATTTTTATTTATTTATTTATTTATTTATTTTGCTGGTTCTCTTTTTTTAAAAAATATTTTTTATTAAATATTTTACAACACATTACATAGTCATATTTTTTGTTTGCTCTCTTCCCTCCATCCCACCCTCTTCAATGGCTTCGCAGAGGATGTATCTGTTTAAGTTTTCATGATACATTTTGCATGATATGGGTAATAGTTGCATTCACATTGGTTATTGTGGTACTTCCCCCCACCCTGTTCATTAACTTTTTGAATCACCATTTTCCATTTATTGTTCCAGGTTTCTTCCTTTATCTGTCCTATATATTTCAGTCTTCTTTCTCTATAAAAGTCAAATAATAGAAATTCTGCTATATATTTTTTGAGATTTTATTTATACCACTTGGATTTTTCTTTCCAACCCAGGGCAATAACTGCATGTGCTGCTTTTAATATTTGCTTTGTCACATAGGAGATTTTCACACGGGAAAATTATTCCCCGGGGAGATCGGGACAGAAATGGGGCTGTTCTGGAAGCAGCACCGCGTTTCACACGCCCACTTCCCTCTCCCGATCTCCCGTCGTCCTGACGCTGTGCTCGTTCTATTTCCCTCCTGCTAGGTTCCGTGATTTTTTTTTTATTAACGAGAGTTTGTTGTTAATAAATAGAAATAGAATGAGCACAGCGTGAGGACAACAGAAGATCGGGAGAGGGAAGGGAGCGTGCGAAACGTGGCGCTGCTTCCATAACAGCCCCATTTCTGTCCCAATCTCTCCGGGGAATAATTTCCCCATGTGAAAATCTCCATACTCTTCAGGCCCATTTTACTCAGATTAAGTGTAATACTGTTTTCTTTACTGAGCTGTATATCTTTCCCTAGTATCCCATTTATTTCTTTATTTACCTCACTCCAAAATTTCTGAATAAAGGGACAACCCCACCACATATGAATATAGGATGGGTTACTTGTCATGATTTAAGTGTGTTTTTGTGCTTGCTGTCACTTTTGGATTTTTTTTCTTTTAATTTTTGAATTTCCTGTGCACTCATATTCTCGCAAGAACGGCTGGGATTTGAAACCAGGAAGTGAAAGGGGCTCCATTTGAGCTCCTTTCATTCCTGGGCTGCCCTGCTGAGGGAAGGACACATGAACAAGGTAGGTTTGAAAAGTTTTTTAAAAATGTCATTACAAGGGCAGGAGAGGGACGGGAGAGGAGATTGTGAGAGGGAAACACTTTTTTTGTTCCCCTCTGAAAATCTCCTATGTTGTGTACTTCCCACCCCACTCCTCAACAGTCTCTCTTCCTGAGCTAGCTGGAGTGGTTTCAGGATTGTTGTTGAAGTCTCCTTAGCATGTGTGTCAGGGGGACTTCAACATCTATGCTGAGACCCTCAGGAGTGGCTCAGGATTTCCTGGCCTTCGTGACAACCATGGGCCTGTTCTAAGTAGTATCTGGCACCACTCATGCTCTTGATCACACTCTGGACCTTGTTTTCTGTGGTGAGTGGGGTGATGGTGATCTTGCTCTGAAGGACTTTCTAAATGATATATCATTCCCTGGCCAGGTTTGAATTTACCAGGACCCAGAACCTCTGCAGGGATGGGAGATTGATTAGGATGGTTACCCTAATGGCCTGATGGATCTGGATAGATTTGTGACAGCTCTTGGGAAGTTTCCTGTCACCTTGGCAGGAAGTTCTATCAAAGCCTTGATCTTTGGAATGGGGAAATGGTCAGGGCAGTAAACATGATTACTCCTCAGCATCCCTTCTCATGGACTGATACCAAGTAGCTCCCTGGTTTTCCAAGGAGCTGGCAGTTAGGAGTGAGATGGAGACTAGAGTGATGTTGGCAGAAAACTCAAAGCATGTCTTGCTGAACACAGCCTATTTGAAGGCATACTCCATGGCAATGTAGGTAGAAAAGAAATTATTTTCTGCCACCATTTTGTTTGCAAGGAGCCATCCAGCATAGCTGTTTCTAGTGGTCAGAGATCTGTTACATTCTGGTCCCTGGGAACATATTGCAGGCAAGTCAACAGCTTGCTGTGAAGACTTTAGAAATAAAATCACTCAGCTTCATTCTGACTTGGATGCCATAGTTGATAACAGTCCCAGTAGGTATAACTCTGGCCCCTGCTTGTTCAATAATAATAATGACTTATTTTCCTATTTCTACTGCCTGAGGATGTGGAAAGGATCTTTAGAGAAGTGAGAGCCAGTACATATCCATAGACCCTTGCCTTTCCTGACTCCTAAAAGGGGCATGGGAAAATGGCTAAGAGTGTTAAGGAAATAACCAATGCCTCCTTATAGGGCTGTAGTTTGCCAAAAGGAGACAATTGTAAACCCTTTGTTGAAAAAGTCTTCCCTGGATCCCCCTGTAATGGATAATTATTGGCCAGTGTCATATGTTCCATTTTGGGGGAAGGCAATAGAACATGTGGTGGCCTCTCAGCTCCAGGGATTCTTGGATGAAATAGATTATCTAGATCAATTCCAATCTGTTTTCAAAGCTGGCTGTGGCCCAGATAAGGCTTTGGTCATCTTGATGGATGGCCTTTGATAGGAACTAGATATGACGAGTATATCCCTGTTGATTTTGCTGGAACTTCCAGCAGCTTTTAGTACCATTGACCATGGTAACTTTCTGGACCATCTTGCAGAGGTGGGACTTGGAGGCAATGTTTTACAATGAACCCATTCCGTCCTGGAAAGGTGAGCCCAAAAGATGGTGCTAGAGGGCTCCTGTGAGACTCCTTGGTCTTTGGTCTGTGGGGTCTGTTGAGGCTCTGTTCTCTCCTCCATGCTATTCAATATAATACATGAAATCTCTGGGAGAGGTTGTCCAGAGGTTTGGGTTTGGTGACAGCATTATATTGATGACACTCAACAGTATTTCCCCTTTGCATCAAACTCCAAGAAAGGCAAACTGAAGCTCAATTGAGACAAGACAGAGGTTCTCCTGGTCATGTCAGAGAATAAGGATTGAACCTGTGATGGATAGGGTTACACTCCCCTTGAAGATTCAGGTTTGCTGTGGGATTCAGCCTTGAACCTGGATGCCCAGGTTTCAGCAGTGGCCAGGAGTGCTTTGGAGACATAAAGCTAGTGTGTCAACTGTGCCCATTCCTGGAGATGCCTGATCTAGTCAGTGATACATGTCTTAGTTATATCTCATTTGATTTACAATAGCACTCTTTATAGTGCTGCCTTTGAAGAGTGTTTGGAGACTTCAGTTGATACAAAGAGCTGCAGCCAGAATGTTAACTAGAGCTGGTTTCAGGGATCATATATCTCCAACAGCTCCAATGGCTGCCAGTCTTTCAAAGTGCTGGCTATGTCCTATAAAGCCCTATATGACTTAAGTCCATGCTATCTGACAGACTGTATCTTCCCATATGAGCCTGCCCAGACCCTGGCAGCCTCAGGAGAGGGCCTTCTTTCAGTCCCACCACCTTCCCTGGTATGGTTGATGGGGAAAAAAGATAGGGCCCTTTCATTTGCTGCCCCTAGGGAAGCTACAGTGACTTCTTCCTTGCTGTCCTTCTCTCAGCAATTAAAGACATGATGATGATGATGATGATGATTATAGGCTTTTAAAACTGAAGGTCTTGTTTAAAAATTGTATTGATTTAACTACTGTGTTGAATTGTACTGATTTACTTTTATTCCTTTTAAGTGTATGTCTTAAATAGTTTTAATATTGTTAATAATTCTATTTTAATGTTGACTTTTTATGTGTTTTAATTATAATGTAATCATTTTAATTTGTAAACTGCTTTGAGTCCCAATAGTGGGGAAAAGGTAGGGATAATGTTCACTATTTTCACTATCATCATGATCATGATCATGATCATCATGGGCTAATTGTTGTAATATGCAGCTACAGAACTGAGGTGCTGAGATCATATAACACATTTTCTGTGCCAGTTACATTCACTGCCTATTCAATTTCAGTTCAAGGTACTTGTATTAACTATCAAAGCCTTCATAGGCTAAGTAATAAGGCAATCTTGAAGCACTGTATGATCCTGCCTGAGCTTTGATTAGCATATGATCTACCAGTGAGAACTGAGGTTTAGACCAGGACTGAGAAAAGCCCTTTTCTGTGATAGACCCACAGATGTTGAAATACTTTCCCTTAAGAAGTACATATGTCCTCCTTTGTGCTTGCCTTCAGGAAGATTTTAAAACTTACTTAGTCTACTCTCCATTTGGTTTAGTGTACAGGGTCTCCCCCCCACCTTTGACCGGCATCCTCAGAGGATATGTTCTAGACTTACCATTTATAAATTAAACTGCAGATAATAGCAAACCCTATTAAAAGAAAGGACTTCTGGTACAAACATACCACAGAGGACCTAGTGATTCCTAGAGAGGATAGCTCTCTTGGCATTTTCCAGAGCAACTCTATGATATGTATCCCTGTTTTTTCAGCTGTAGATAACTGCAATCATAGGTAGGGGGTGACCTATACAGTGGGCCCTCAGTATCCGCTAGGGTTTAGTTCCAGGACCCCCCTGTGGATACCAAAATATGTGGATGCTCAAGTCCCATTATATACAATGGTATAGTCAAATAATGTCCCTTATATAAAATGGTGAACAGCAAAGTTTGCTTTGAATATTTTTTTGGGGAAATATTTTCAAGCCGTGGTTAGTTGAATCCATGGATAAAGAATCCATGGATACAGAGGGCTGACTGCTTTTGATGGACCTCCCCCCACTGCTATTTGTTATATAAAATGTTATTGTTTATGATATAATTTTTATTTTGCATGTTAAGGTATGCTGAGATCTGCTTTGTGAGGCTTCTTATCTTAATGTCAACTACAAATTGATTACTCTGTAATACTTATGAAGTCACCCAAACTTTGTTATGGCATAGTATAAACATGTCACGAATAAATAGGTTTCCTTGCTGACCCATTTTAAGATAGACTTTGGCTGGTAAAAGCTATTGGTTGTGTTATAATTTAAGGATTTTTTTGTTTCTGTTAGAAAAAGAAAAATTAACTGCGAAAGCGTCTTTTTGTAATTGCTTAATGATGCACTGGAGTATACATGCATCCTTCTATCAAGTGGCAGATATCCTAATTCCACAGCTGTCAGCTGACTTTAGTTGGACTTTGGAGATTTGTAATGTTGAGTGCTCTGCTCCCTTCTGTTGGCAGGTGACTGTATATTTGAAACAGGCTGCAAAACAAGGTAGCTTGTAAAGAAGAGCAAACAAAAGAGCCCAATATATTATTATATTTTCTTTTTAAAAAGCTCAGTGCTTTCTTCCGTGGAAGACCACATACTTTCCCAGATTGTCTGAGTGTTATGCATGTAAAACTAATTATGAAAACTGTTGAAGAACATAAGATTTCTGAATATGCTGGGAAAAGGACAAGGCAAGCGAATGTGTCTGTATATGTGTGAGAGAGTGAGTGAATTAGAGAATAAGAGAGTAAGGGAGTGCTGAATTATTTAAGAAGAACAAACAGTTTGACAAGGCAGTGGGAGTTTCCCAAACCAGAAGTTTAGTTTTTAAAATGTATTATTGTTTTAAGAACTCTGTGCCAGATAAGTGGGTGGGGCTGGGCTGATCTTCTAAATGTCTGTCATTCTGTCAGAATGTAGCAAATAGAGACTTCGATGTGGAGGGAAAGTGTTGAAATTAAAAGTTTATAATGTGACTGGGGATTTGTATTTAATACAGTGCAACATATTGCACAGCTGTGAACTTTTTGTTTCGTTTTGTGCCAGGCTTCATCTGCTAGTGAGAAAGTTTCCCTAAGCCACAACAGGCTACATGGGCCTGCCAAGGTAAGTTATTAGAAGGACAGAAACAGAGGATAGCATTATTGTTATTTAAACAACAACAACAACAAATTCCCCCAAAGCTTTATGAATTTTTGCCAAACTTGCCAGCTGTACTGTGTTCTCTGGCTTCACTGAGGCAGTATTCTCTGAGGTAATAAAGACATAAAGTCTGTGTGTACAAAAACAAGCTTCTTTGTTGTTTTCACAAAAACAAGGAGAACAGAAGAAACGGGTGGAAGTTAAGGGGAAAAAAACACTGTTTCAAAACACACACACACACACACACACACGAAGAAAAGTTTCAAAATATAGGATAACTTTCTGACCATAGTTCAGGTCCCTGGCAAGTTGTTCTTTCTGTATGGGACATTGTTTTTAGATTTTGTCAATCTTTTTCAAGGAATTATTGCAGTTGGTGCTGTTGGGAAGGTTAGTGACCTAGGGATTGGGTGTGTAGAGGAGAGAGGTTCAAATTACTTTGGCAGCCTCTGGACTCTTAGCAAGGAAAAGGCAAGCAGCAATCCTTCATTTCTCCTATTCTGCTACTTTTATAGAAATTACCAGCAAATGTAATGTTTCAGTGTTGTTGCTCATAATTTATGGAACAGTTTGTACATAGTACACAAAGCACACACCCACACACACACCCAAGGATAGGCACTGTAAATTGTCTATAAATATACAGGAAGGAAGTTTCAATGCTTTGGGGGTGGGGTTGCTGTTGGCAAAACCAGTTGGAGCTGGAAAGACAATAGTATGAAAAGATTGCTAACAGGGAAGATGCAGGGGTCAGCTTTGGCAGCTTTGTCCAGCTTTTTGCTGGACTACATAATAAGTGTGAGACTTTGCCAAATACAGTGTTGATAGCTGCCCAGCATTCCCCCCACCCCCAATTCTTCAGTATGCTACAATTGAATCAGAAAAACAGTTGAACTGATGGAGATGAGGAGAACAAGCATATGAAAGCCCTGTTATTTTAGGAACTCTGTGGTTACATGTTTTAGAACTATTGAAGTTTATTCAACATCACTTTGACCCAAACAAACTGTTGAGATTGGTAATGAATTCCCCTCCTTTGAATGACAATTTGGGGGTCAGTTAACCCAATAAGGCTACCTATAGGCTGTTTCTGGGGTTTTCCAACCGTTAATCCAGCATACTTCTACCAAATGTGCAGGTTCCCTCTATAGAAATCCCACCTCTGTGGCCATATGTGGGGTTTCTTTAACTCATCAGATGTGAAGACTTCCACATTGATCACCAAGAGTGAGGGCTTTCTCAGATCCTCACCTCTGCACTTAGTGCAAGAATTATTTCCTGTCCCTCTTTTGTGACATCACCTGGGGGAATCATCTAAATGTCCTCATGGTTTCTATACGGATTTATGTAACTTCTGTTCCCAATTGACACCACCCCTATGCATTCAATGCTGCCACCACAGACATCGTTTATCTGATTCCAGGCTTTCAATTAGAGAGCATTCCCAGAAGCCAAAAGTATATAAAAACAAAAACAAGATTTTATTTACAGACGTTAAACGTAACAAAGCAGAATAATTATTACATTTAAAACAGCATGCACAAACACTCATTCTCCTTTCTAGCTAATTCGGATCCTTATAAACCACATATATGTTCCCAAACCTCACTGCTTATTAATCATAAATCTTCTATACCCTTTCACCCAGAACAAGCATACTTAGGACTTTATCAGACTAGTGTGAAAAAAATGCTGTAATTCTGTGAATGAGGATAGCGGAAACATTGTGGCATTATTACACTTACTATCGCATGTTGCTGTAATCATGTGAAAGAACCACCATGGAATTATCACATGACAACCACTAGTGCTTTAAGAACGGGAATTTACTTCTGCGATTTGGCATGGGTGAGATTTCGGTGGTTCTCATGAGAAGATGCGAGCATGCTTAAAACTCCCAAAACACCTTGATTAACAAAGTAAATGAATGCACGAGCACTGAAACAAATCGAAAAACATGCAAACTAAATGGAACAGTTCATAAAAAGAGCATCCTGTGCTTCGTTTCTGCGTTCTCACCTGGATGTTTTCTTGGTGAGGACTGCCCATTCACGCTGTAATCTTGTGATTACAATGGGATGTATTTTCATATGCTCTCAATACTACAAAAAAGAGTGATAGTGGCGATTTATTGATGGCTTATCCCATCAGTTAAAAGCAATGCCTTATTTGTGACTGGGGCACAGAGTAACCATGTGAGGGCAACAACGTCATGCAATAGCTGCGCCCATTTGGGCTACTATGACATCATTATCCCACGATTGTTGCCACGTCTGATAAACTCCCTACTCCCTATAACTTTCCAATTGTCATTCACCAGACATGCAAATCTTCTCAAACTTTCCACCAATCCACATTCACTCCAGCATTCCATTCTCTCCCCCTTGCCAACAGCTCCTTACCTTCTCTTCTGTTTTACAACCAATAAATTAAACAACTTTTCTCAATACCAATCCATGACATCACAGTGTTCACTCCAATATTGGTTAACAGTATGTGTGTGATAATATGTGTAAACATCTGCTAGAGCCATTGACTTCTGTGAAACTATTCTGTGTAACAAATCAAAATAATGTAGTGGTCTGCATGTTGGACTAGGAAACAAGGGTCTGAATTCCCACTCAACCATGCAAATCCACTGGGAGACCATGGGCAGGTCACACTCTCCCACCTTCAAAGGAAGGCAATGGCAAACCCTCTTTGAACAAATCTTGCAAAGAAAATCTTGTGACAAGGTCATCCTATGATTGCCATAAGTCAGAAACAACTTGAAGGCAGATAACAAAATAGTGCCTTGGCATTTAATGTTTGAAACTATGTTCATGTCATATTAATGCCACTATGGCTACCACCTGATGTTTCAGGATTTTTGCCCCACTTTTAATCCCATTGTTTGAATAGTTAGGACCTGTTCTTCTCCAGTTGCAGTATGTATTTAGGACAATTATTTCCCTCTCTTACAGAGGATAGTCATATATTTGAAGGTCTGCTTGAAGAGCTGTCCAGTCCAAATATGATTAAAGATAAAAAAAATAAAGGAAGACCAGTGTTGAAGTAGCCCGTCCACTGTTAGCACCTGGACAGCAGATTCAGTAGGCACAGAATTCATCTGCTCAGCCCTTTCCATTCAGGGAGGATGTATTGTAATTCTATTAAAACTATACAGTTGTCCCTTCATATTCGCTGGGGTTTGGTTCCAGGACCCACCCACCATGGATACCAAAACCAAAATAAAGTCCCATTATATGCAGTGGCATAGCAAAATGGTGTCCCTTATATAAGATGGCAAAATCAAGGTTTGCTTTTTGGATTATTATTTTTTAAATAATATTTTCAAGCCATGAGTACATAAATCCGTGGATACCAAATCCTTGGATACGGAGGGACAACTGTATTTCCCCCCCCAATTTTTCATCTGTCTGTTTACCTATCGATTTGTCTATGTATGCAATTTCTTGCAAATTAGTATCTTCTTTTGCCCAGCCTTTTTTTTTTTTTTTTTGGTGTGCGGGAGACTGATGCATGTCCTCTTTTGTGGTGAAATGATCACTGTAACTGCATTGCATGTATGGGAAAATAGAAAGAGCTTCTTTATCTGCTTAGCTATAATGACTCCTTATTGATCTTTGAAACCACCAATAACATAACTTTTCTGATGCCTAGTTTATATGTAGGCAATGTAGGTATAATATTAGGGACACTTGCCTGGCCTCCCCAGTTTGGCTGGTAACTGAAGCATATACAGAATTCAAAGCATTCTGGCTTAATAATGTGTGATCATTCCACAATATTTTCAGGATTTAAACATACACATTTATTTATTTATTTAACATTTATTTGCTGCTTAACAAGAATTTGATCAAAGCAGTGTACAAGCTAAATATTGTCACGTATATAAAGAAATTTGCATGGGAAAATGTGAACTTAGTTAGTTTACAGAAATTGTTTTAAATATTGTTCGCCTTTTCTTTTTGTTGTTTATCACCCCGAGTCCCATTTTTAGAAAGTAAGTCAGGAAATAATTCTAAAAAAATTGTACTAAATTCTGCAATGTGGGTAAATTCCACAAGGTACTACTGGGGTAAACATTGGAAGAGAACATTAGAATAGTTCTTGGACACAATCTACAGTGTGGAATGTTGTCATGGATGGGAGACACTGTAGCCTAAATGCAATTGCTAGTCCCAAGTAGAATAGAGCATTGAATCAATTGGATTTATGTAAGTATTGTTTTACCATTTAACAGTAGATTCAATGGATCTGCTTTAAGTGGGACTAGGAATTGGATTTAAGCCAATAAACTAGTTAAGGTTTGATTCAATATAATGAAGAGATGCTTAGTGAATAAAACTCCTCCACACTTATAACAAAAAAATTAATGCCTAAAATAAACATTTGGTACATAGTCATAGTAGTTGCTAAAGAAGGCTACATTTTGCAGAAAATATTACCGAGTTAAGTACAAGCTCTATGCATGTAATATATGTAAACATTAAGAATCTGAGCTAATATTGTCAAGGTTCAATGAATTTTGAAAGTGACTGATAACATTTTGTTGGTTTAACAAATTTTGGTCTTGGTAAACTGTATAATGAAAGATTTTCCTTGTTTTTTTTCCCCAGGCTGTGAGGCCATGTTCTGGAATAGTTTCTTTCTGACATTTCACCTGCATCTGTGGCTGGCATCTTCAGAGAATGGTTGAATAGGTGTGTGTGTGGAGCTTATATGCTGTGAAACCATATTGGGGAGTATATGTAAATTTGTGTAATTGAATGGTTAGTTTCTGGGTATAGAAATGCAAGGCTCGTTAGTGTCTGTTTGGCTAATGGTTGGTTGATGGGCCATTATTGATAATAGTCCATGATGTGTCCAGCTGGGGTTTCTCTTGGTGTTTGTGGCATTTGTCAAATTTTTGGAATAAAACTCTGGACCAGGAGAGCACATCTACTTTGTTCATTACCTTTCTTGTTACGATGCAGAGACACAGAAATCATACTACACTTTTTCACAGCAAAGAGGACATTAAAATCCCCACAGGCCAACCGGATCTACAACAGAATGGAAAAAGCACTGTTACAAAAGAGAATACACATCACTTGCAAAGACCTGGCCAACACAGACAAGGAGCTATTATCACTCCACCTCAACATCAGTCAAAAAATGAACACCCAAGACTGAGACAAAATTGACCACCTCACCTACAGAAAAATGGAAAAAGATATGGTTATTCACACTGAAAGGCAGAAACAAAAATTTGACAAATGCCACAAACACCAAGAGAAACCCCAGCTGGACACAGCACGGACTATTATCAAGCTAAAAGAACGGCAACTGTCAAAAGAAGAAACATCCATCCTGTCCAAAGGAGGCAAGTTTGCAGTTACCACCACCGGAATCCCAGTTGAAGACATCATTGTCCATGTTGAATCTGCCCTCTATCATCTCCCAGAGGAAGAGGCAGAAGAGATAAGAGGAGAAACAGCTAGGATCCTGAGGAAGGCAAAACCACCACCCAGCAACATAACCATAAAAGAAAGAAAAGCCATCAAAGATCTCAGTGCAGACCCAGAAATCATTATCCCCTCAGCAGACAAAGGCAATGCCACAGTAATAATGGAAACAGAAAAATACAGACAAAAAATAAGGGAACTCTGCAACATACAGAAAACTCAAGCAAGACCCGACCAACAAAATCATCAGAAAAACAAATGCCTTGATCAAGAACTCATCAATTCAGCCAATCATACACCAGAATCTGTGCAGATCAGAGGTTCTCCCACCAAGACTATATGGACTTCGCAAAATCCACAAGGATTCCATTCCACTCTGACCCATAGTGAGCGCCATTGGATCCCCCATGTATGACTTGGCCAAGTTTCTGGCCACACAATTGCAAACCCACATAGGACAAACCCCTCACTACAACAAAGACTCAGCTCACTTCTTAGAAAAAAAATCAACAACATCAAACTGAAATCTGGAGACAGACTGATCAGTTTTGATATTGTCTCCTTGTTCACCAAAGTCCCCATAATGCACACCATGGCACTCATACAACAAATATTTTCTGAGGACATCACAGCTTTGTTCAAACACTGCCTCACCACAAGCTACTTCCAGTGAGATAACGAATTCTATGAACAGATAGATGGGGTAGCCATGGGCAGCCCTTTGAGCCCAGTGATAGCAAACTTTTACATGGAACATTTTGAAAAGCAAGCCCTGGAAACAGCACCAAAAAAGCCCACGACATGGTTCCGATATGTGGATGACACTTTCACCATTTGGAACCATGGAGGAGAAGATTTGGTCTCATTCATGAACTACCTGAACAGCATCCACCCAAATATCCAATTCACAATGAAAAAGAGAAGGAAGGAACACTGCCATTTTTTTTGATGTCCTAGTCATCCGCAAACCAACCCAATGGTTAGGCCACAAGGTATACAGAAAACCCCCACACACGGACAGATACCTACACAAGAACTCCAATCATCACCCAGGACAAAAAGGAAGCACAATAAAAACATTGGTAGACCGTGCAAAAAGGATCTGTGAACCCCACTATCTGGAGGACAAACTGAGGCACCTAAACTGGGCCCTATAGGCTAATGGTTACTCCAGATCAGACATCACAAGAGCAGCCAGACCCAGAAAAAAACCACAGGAATGAAGAGGAAAAACAGCCACCCAAAGCGAAGGTATTTTTACCATACATCAAAGGAGTCACTGATAGAATAGGGAAACTGATGAGGAAACACAATCTCCAAACAATCTATAGACCAACCAAAACAATCCAAGAAATGCTACGCTCAGCGAAGGACAAAAGAGACCTTCTCACAGCTGCAGGAGTTGACCGCATACCATGCAGCTGTGGACAAGTTTACATAGGGACCACTAAACGCAATGTGCAAACACGAATCCAGGAAGATGAAAGACAATGCAGACTGGGCCAGCCAGAAAAATCAGCAGTAGCAGAACATGTTATAAACCAACCTGGACACAAAATGCTATTTAAAAACACAGAAATTCTGGACCAGGCCAACAACTATCATGTCAGAATGCATAGAGAAGCTGTTGAAATCCACAAACACCTGGACAACTTCAACAGGAAAGAAGAAACCTTAAAAGTAAACAAAATCTGGCTCCCAGTTTTGAAATACAATGGAATTAAAACTCAACACTTACAAAGGAATTCCACCCAGCGACAGGAGGATTCCCAGCAGATAATGGTCCATCAACCAACCATTAGCCAAACAGACACTAACGAGCCTTGCATTTCTATACCCAGAAACTAACCATTCAATTACACAAATTTACATATACTCCCCAACTGGGGTTCACAGCACATAAACTCCACACATACTCCTACTCAACCATTCTCTGAAGATGCCAGCCACAGATGCAGGCGAAAGGTCAGAAAGAAACTATTCCAGAACACTGCCTCACAGCCTGGAAAAAAACCCAAGGAAAATCTATGAATGCCAGCTGTGAAAGCCTTCGACTTCACATGTAAAATGAAAATTTAATAATTACATTGTTGCAGGGGAAAATATGGTGTCAAAAATGGGGTGGAAAATGAATTCATAGTTGGAAATTGTCAGGAAGGAAAGTTTATGGTTCAGGGTTTTTTAAAAAATTCCCAGCTGAGTAACCACACTTAACAGCTTTTAAATTTATATAATTCACCTAATAGTGAAAAAGAAAAAAGGGGAAAATTTAAAAGTTTGGGGGTTTTAAAATTAAAAAAAAAATCAGATTCTGTCAGTTTTCTGGACAATTCTGGAGGCTGGGCATAATGCAAATAAAGTTAATATAGAATCCATCTTTTTCCTGATCAAGAGCAAAGCTTGGAAAAATTACTTTTTTGGATTACAACTCCCAGAACCCCTCAGCGTGCAGGACCATTTTGAAAAATACAGCCCAAAAACATAACTTTTCCAAGCTCTGGTCAAGATCACATCTTATTCAGTTTATTAGCTCTCACACAACTCATTACTGCCTCAAAGCACTGGACTAAGAACCCTAACAGTTTTCTTGGTATTAGATGAAAATGAGAAGTAGAGTCACAAGTCATATGTGTACTGGTAACAATGCCAATTAGTGATAATGGATTCTAGACCTTTTCCAATCCTTCCCAGTGGCTCCATATAGACGTCTAATAACATGGGAAACAAAGGGTTTGTCTAGATGATGAAAATAGTCCTCATAGAATTTTTGAGAATACGTTTTGTCCCAACGAGATCCCATGATGATTCACTATTAGTCTTATTCTTATTATTCACATTATTCAGGAAAGAGGAGGCAAAAACTCCAAATACCGTGGAGGGAAAGCCTTTGTGGCTTTTCCTGAGTTTTTTTTTTTTTAAATGCATGGAAATGTGCATTACCACTTGTTAGGAGAACTGATTCAAATCACAGCGGATTCTTGGTGATGACGGAAGTGGAAATCTGATTAGTCGGATGCGTGTGTGGGAGTGGGCTTGCCAGCAAGGAAACAGTCAGAAGTGCCATTTTGGAGTTTTGCAGTATTGATCATATGCTTTTTTTGCTGCACTGAGGCGACCATACAGCTTTTTTAAAGTGGAAGGTCATACTTGTGCACCTTTAATTTAAAGTTTAAAAAAATAGCATGCAGTGGCAGTAACTTGTGGAGAATAATAACACAAGTAATTCGCTTGCGACCACAACCTGGATTCACAGGCATGGCTGTGTGTGAACTGTAAACACGGATAGCTACGTATACCAGCAATTTTGCCAAAGGACTGTGGAGACAAATGAATGCTGCTGCGAATTTGCATGAATGCACAGCAATCCACATTATATTGCCTCATCTAGACAAGCCCCTAATCAGTACCATGTATGCCACTGTTTAAGACATTAAAAAGACATTCCCCAACATCACCTTCCAGAACCAAGTGCCAAAGTAGAGCCAGAAGTGCTGCAAAATGATGCCTCCAAATCCATTCTCATTGTTTAGTCCAGACATATACTGTGGTTGATGGGAGTGGACACTGCTGAGGGATCTAGCAGAACCCAGGTGTATTTAGTTTGCCTTTCTAGTTCCTGGCATATATTGTTTCCAAAGGAATCAATATCCATAATCAGGCCCAAAACTAGACTGAAATGGGTATTGATATTCTCTTTCATCCAAGAATTTTTGGTGCCGAGGTCCTACTACACAATTTAATATCTCTCTCTCTCTCTTTCTCTGGCTTTTCTTCACAAACGAAGATTCAGGAAGGACTCATCCTGTGTTTTCTGCAAGCGCGCTGACTAAAAAGGCCAATCCGAGATAGACAAGTCCGGTTGCAGAAGGCACAGCAGAAGGTCTCCTTGGGTGATGTTTCCGGGTTGTGATTCTTTCTGCGTTGTCATTTCTCTTCAAGACTTGTTCGGCGTGAGTTCTCAAATAAGGCTGCAGCATTGTGGATAGTGCACCTCCATGCCTCGTGATGTGAGGCCAGGGTGGACCATTGTTGGTGATCAATTTGGCCAAGCCTGAGATGTTGTTTCAGGGAGTCCTTGTATCGCTTTTTTGGAGCGCCCCTCTTAACCTGAGCAAAAATGGCAAGTATACCCCAAAATGGTAGTATATGGCTACCATGACTAGCAGCCATTGAGAAATGTGAATAAAATTTGAATTTTAAAATCATCTAACTAGTGCCTCCTTTGGGAGTGAGTTCAGATGCTGAAGATGAGAGAGCCATGAAGGGGTTCACAAAGCAGGCCTGTGTTTTCTTGCTGAAAAGGGTTAAACAAACCAGGGAACAATAATTATGAGAACTTCCAAGGTTTGTTATTCATGGAACAGTGGCTAACAGATCTGTGAGCCTGGGTCCCAATAAGTCCTAGGGTTATAGCAACCCTATAAAACAATAGAGAACTATTTTGCAAGTTTCTGGCTTTCTGATCTATCATTTTGCCAGTGCAGAATTGAATTTTTTTACAGCCAAATTGGGAGAAGGGGAAAAACCAATTAGAAACCAGGAAAATTTGGACTGTGAAGTTGAAGGCTTTCACAGCTAGCATCCATAGGTTTCCACACACACTTCTACCCAACCATTCTCTGAAGATGCCAACCACAGATGCAGGCAAAACGTCAGAAATAAACTCTTCCAGAACATGGCCTCATAGCCTGGGGGGGAAAAAAACCATAGAAAACCTAAAAAATTGGACTGTCAGTGAAACCAAAAGAGACTGCACCTCAGTAGTGGAGCTCATGTCTTCACTTTGATTGTTTTTTATATTTTATATTTTATTAAGTTCCAACTACTGCTAGCACATTTTTGTTTTCTTGGGAACTTACCTGGTTGTCTTTTTTGTTTTGTCTTTTACACTTCTTCTAAAGTTAAGGGAGTTGAATGTGCCCTTGGCCTTTGAATCTGCTCCAGGATATTTCCCCCCCTCAGACATCCCATTTCTGTGCAATGACTAAATTTTAAGTGAAGTACACAAGATTGACAAAAAATACCCTCCTACAATTAATGGTTCATCCACTGCCAGCTCTGACCTCCATCAATATATGTGTGTAGGAATTTCTACGTCCAGTTGTGCGTTGTTTTATAATTACTTTGAATGCACTGCATTTTCCATTTTGAAATGCTTCTTCCTCAGGAATCCTGTAGAGCTCTTTGCAACCCCATTTCTATCTACCTTGGGGCTCTTCTCTGTAGTGGTTTGCATGTTGGAGTAGGATTCTGGAAGTCCATGGATCATAGGTTAGGACCATGGAACCCACTGGGTGACACTCTCATTGTCAGAGAAAGGCAGTAGCAAACATCCTGTGGATATATCTTGCCAAACAACTAGGATCGCCATGAGCTGGAATGGATTTGGCACTCAACAACAACAACAGCAGCAGCAGCAACAACAGGGTTCCTCTCTATCTGCAGATAGTTTTTGACAAGTTGAAAGCTGCTCATCCCAATGCAGGTTCTTCGGGACTGTTATGAGATTAGTCCATTTATTCTGCTTTCAATTTTCAATTTAGGAGATACTGAACCATAACAGGACTAGTCCTCTATTCAGATGAAGGACTAATGTCCATTTTTAAAAATATGTATCAACCATGGTTTAGTGGTTAGGATGCAGGAGAGCCAGGTTCAGATTCCCGTTTGGCCATAAAGCTCACTAGGTGACTTTGGGCCAGTCACTATTTATCTACTTTATAACTCACAAATTTGTTGTAGGGATAAAAATGGGGAGAAATAACATGTACACAATCTTGAGCTGCTTGGAAGAAAGGAGAAACATAAATGTAACAAAAGTCCAAGTACACAATATGTATTGGATCTCTTCTGTTCATCTACTTGTTGATACTCATAAAGAAATCTACAGGTTCCTCCTATACAATGGCTAGGAATACTCTGGTACTCCTCTATAGCAGCCACCAGAGAGTTAGCTAAAATATGGTTTCTAAAGTTAAAATGTGAAACATTATTAACAAAAAGTTAATTTCTTTTGTATAGCATTCCAGACTTTCCTAAAAGACAGTTCGAGTTGATTATATGAGGAAGATCATAGATTGGGTGGAACTGGAAAAGAATGTTTATTGTATCAAAGCAATATTTCTTTGCTATCAAGTGTTACAATGGACATTTCTTGATTTATTTCTTCATGCTCTGACACTTATGCACTTCTGTGCATGCTCCTGTTTTCAAGTTCTCAGTAATAAAGGTAATCTCAATCATTTTACATCAGTTGGTACTCAGCACATGCGTTTTTAAGAACAAGATTAAAAGCATTTGCTTGAACCTGAACCAGATACTTACACCTTTGTATGATTCATCGTTCCATTTATTAAGAGCTATTGTTTATAAAATGTAGACTGGGGGATTTAACCATGTGTTATAGTTTTCTTTGATTTGACTTGGTCTTGCTTATATATCTTTCTTGTTCTTCTAATTTGAATGCAGTATACAGTACTACTTCCATGTAGCCTTGTTTAACCTTTTGTCCTGTATTTGGATGACAACCACTTGCTGCTGACCTGCTGCCGTTGCTCATCTTTAGTATAATATAGATATTTCTTCAGTGCCCATGGGCAAGAAAGACGATCAGTTGCTAGAGGTCTTATGACACGATGGTGGCATATCTCACTGTTGTTCTGGAACCTCATTGTTTTTACCAGAATATTTTGTTGTTTGTTCTCTGTTTCTGCACCAGTCAGTCCCATGGAAATTTCAGGCGCTGCCTTTATGTGGAACACATACAGAAAAGTGTTAAAGATGAGTTCCCATTCTTCTGCTATGACATCCTTGTGGTTCTCATTAAGTAGAGTCCACATGGCTCTGTTTATAATCTCTCTTTTTCCTTTTCACTGCTCTAAGGGATGATGTTCAATGTGGTGAGCAAATGCTTCCTCTCCTTTTCTTTTCTTGCCTTTCTGCCTGAGCTAGGCCTTCCTCTTATAACTATTCTTCTATTAGAAGTGGGTTTTCTTTCAGATCAGAAAATATGAGAAAGCTCAGACAAGATTCTGAACTATGGCTCACTGAAAACAGCTGGTCAAAGAAGGTGTGATCATTCATTGCAAACATAACCAGAACTCTGGTTCTGACATGTTTGAACAATTCTTTAATTACACAATTTGTAATTGAAAATGTTATGAGGGAACCATTCTACTTAGGATTTATATTGGCTTTTCTATGATCAAAATCAAATTTAGTAGGAGGGGCAGAATACTTCTAATAATAAATAGATTAACACAGTACAGAAAGTTTGCAACTAGACACATTCTAAATCTTTTTAGTGGTGGAATGAGAACTTCTCTAGGGTAAGGACTTCTCAGGAGGTAACGTTAAAGACAAGGTGGCAGAGGAAAAGTTTCTTCTCTCTCTCAAATGGAAAACTATTGCCATCACTGTAAGACCAGTGGTATCTCTTCTTCATACTTAATCTCCTAGTTATTATCTTCATAATGGAGTGTCATTCCTAGTAGAACGTTTGAACAAAGTGGCCTCTTCACTTGCCTCGTCTGCTGCCCCTTCCACAAAATGGGAAATGTTTTCAGTATTTAAGGGATTGTTTCTGCCTTAAAACTCTCCCCCCAGTGACTCTAACAAGGCAGCCTGGGCTGAAAACTTCAGCCCCACACCAATGACAGCCAGCATTACAATTTTAGGCATAAATCCAGTTGTCAGTCCCAGTGCAATCAATGGAACATATAGTAAGAACTGCCTTCCCAAGTTCCAATTGCTTCAATGGGTCTATTTTAGCTGAGATGAACAATTTAAGTACCAGTAATCTATTGTGATGGAAGCAAGGGCATAAAATTATGATAGATTATAGATCACTTACATGTAATTGTTTATTGATAGCAGATAAAATAGATCTTTATTGCAAAAATGGTCTAGCTTCTATGTTAAAAACATGAAAAATTCCAAATGTGATTAACACCAGTAGTATATAAAACTGTAAGCCTCCCCTAAGCAACCCTTTCTCAATTTCCTCCACTTGTGCTATTGAACTTTGCTTTGAGAAAAGAAGTAGTTAGCTTTGCAAGCCAATGAAAGGGAGCTGTCCTTCAGGATTGATAAAAATGAACGTGGAACCTCTAAAATATGACACTCAGTTCCCAAAATGCCTTTGCAATCCACATACATTTTGTGCTGTTGCCTATGAAGGTTTGAGGCATAGTATCCTTATGTAAGCATCACATTTTGTTTAGCCAATGTTATTTTTAAAATACTTTGTTTTAATTGATTTCTAAAATAATTATACTCATAGTGTGTACTTTTCTAGGATCAATAGTACAAGAAGATAAGAATAATGAAACGTACCTACCCACACACACTGAGGGATGTTTTGCTCCCTGACACAAAGACATGATTCCAGATACAGAAGCTGACCAGGTTAGCAGATGAATCTTACTTCAAAGTGTCTGGTTAGCTATGGGAGTTTAGGGTGGGCCAGATGGTATACATGACTCTGTTTTCTAACATGTCAGCAGTGATTCTCCACCATCAGTGTCTGGTGCCTAAGACAGTTATCATACTTTGCCTAATGATAGGGCTGGATCTCATGCATACACAGAATGGGCTCAGCATCTGACTTGGGAACAACCCTCGGCAGTATCAAGTTGGATAAGCCAAGGTCAGAATATAACTATCCACAAAGATTGGTATCTGAGTGCAGAGAGGAAGGAAATGATAAGAAAGGCAATTACAATAGGAGAAGAGAAGGAAGAAGTAGGGGGAAAAAATAGAAGGAAACAGGGAAAAAAAACTTCTTTTTTTCTTTAATGGAGTACAGTGGGCCCTGGGTATCTACTGGGGTTTGGTTCCAGGACCTCCTGTGGATACCAAAATCCATGGACGCTCAAGTCACATTATATACAATGGTGTAGTAAAACTGTGTCCCTTATATAAGATGGCAAAATAAAGATTTGCTTTTTGAAGCTTTTTTTTTTTTTTTTGAGTGGAGGGAATATTTTCAAGCTGTGGATAGTGCAATCTGTGGATATGGAGGGCCAACTGTGTTTGTTACATTGATATCTCACCACAAGCAATGGATACCCCAAGACAGCATTTCTGACTCTCCTCTCACAACAACCACATGAGATGGGTAACTCTGAGAGAAGATGATTAGCTCAAGCCCAGTGATTTTCATGCTTTACTAGGGACTTCAATCTTTAACTTACAAGTCTTGATCCAACAGTTACACCATGTTGCCTCTCACACCACAGGAGCACACTGTGTTTAGAATCCTGTGGCAGGTGTAAACTCCCATTCTACCTGTTAATGCACTTTAAAGGTTGTTATCCCTTACCTCCTTGTGCAATTACTCCCCACCCCTTGTGTATCTAGTGGTTGGGAGAGCCTGGGACATCCAGGTAACACCCAGCTGTGTTTCTGCAGCCAGGAGCACCAAAAAGATATCCTCTTGCCAGGCTTTCAGGAGATCCAGAGGATGGCCTTTTCTTTGTGCTGCTGGCTGCAGAAATGCTGCAGGACACTGCCAGGGCACATCTGCCCTCTCTCAACCACTAAGTGGCCACTGAGGCATACTCTGGTAGTTGATAGGTCAACTACATGTGCAGAGGGGAGAGAATGGAGGTAGGCTTGGTGTCCTCTCTGTCAAGCCACTGTAGGGTCACAGCTTGTGACGTAGGTTGACCTCAAAGCTTTTCTTTCCAAACAGGCTCACAAGAAATGAAGTGAGGTTGCACTTGAATTCATTGTCTTTTCCAAAAGTCTATGAATCTAGAACCAAAGCTATCAGATCCCTTGCCTCCTTTTGGAAGAACACAGACTACTTTCTGACTCTGTTTTCTGTTGCTTCTACTAAAGACCTCACTAACTTCTCACCATGGAAGGAGGCAAGAAGTTTCCCAGGAACAAATATTGAGTCTAGTGCTTTAGTACTAAATGATCTAGAGGTAGGAATAAGCTAAGTTTCATAGATGGCACTAAAGTATTCCGGGTGTGGAAAACAAAACCAGGCTACAAAGAGGTCCAAAATGATTGGGATCACTGAATGAATGGGCAATAATATTGCAAGCACAACTGAAGGTTATGTAAGAAGGGAATACATAAAACAAAATTTAAATAAACGCCCACTTCATACTGATGGGGCTTAAATCAGGTAAGCAGTGTTCGAGTCATGGATATCCTGATGAAAAGGCTGACCTAATGAGCAGAAGTTATGAAAAATATTCTGTGGTGAAGATTGTTAGGAAAGGAATATTTTTCTGAAGTCTTCATCTAGATGAAACCATGGTAAAATTTCAAAATAAATTTTAGAATTCTAAAATAATAAAAATACAGCAGGACAGTACTGTAATGCTCTTAAGCTATGGGCCAGATATACATGGAAACCCTATGTACAGTAGGGATATAATTATTTACTAAGTTCCTTCTCAAAGGAAGCAATTTTAGCAATTTTCCTTCTGCTATGAGAAAGTTTTGAAAATCATGCAATTTTTAAAATCAATTTGCAGTTTGGGACTTATTCTGCCGAACATTTGCATGTTGTTGTCTTCCATAGAAAACAGCATTTTCTATGCAGAAAATTATATTTATACACATACATATTATTTTCTGTGCAGAAAAAATAACTGTGCAGAAAAAAAACCCCACAATTTTATCAGTTCCAGGTTATTTGAAGGGTCGTATTCTCTCTTACAATCCACTTCATGCTGTGCAATCTGGTACATCTGGTGGGAACAAGGGAGAGGGCTTTCTGGGTAGCTGCCCCCCAGGTGCTGGAACTCTATTCCCAGAGAAGTTAGGCTGGCACCCTCCCTACTTTCTTTTCATGGATAAATAAAGACTTTTCTGTTTTTGACAGACATTTGATGAGTGGCTCTATAAGGCCCCGTCACCTAAACAATGTGCTGGTTCCTGCTAATTGTTGTTCTGGGGTGTGTCTGTGTGTCTAATGATATATGTTTTAATCAGGTGTTAATTTTTTTATTGTTTAATCTTGTTTTAACTTTTGTATCCTGTGAATTTTTAATTATATATTTTTTACTTGTTGTCAGCTGCTTTGAATCCCAGGCAGGAAAGGAATGAATATGATGATGATGATGATGTTTCCTACACAGAAAATGCTGTTTTATATGCAACTCACCCACGTGTGAATGTTATGCTGAATAAACCCCCAGTTAAGCATTTTCTGTGTTTGTTGCTTTTCAGTTACCAAAAAAGAGGCTGATTTAGGAAGGACATTAAGGGAGTATATAAAATTATGCATGGTGGTTAAATATAGCCATCTTACCTTCTCATATAACATGAGAATCTAGGTCATCTAGTCAGTGGCCAGAATCCGGGGTCATTGAATTCAGAAGAGGAGAGAAAATTCTTCATGCAGTCTGTAATCTTGTTATTGAATTTGCTGACACAAGTTGTAGAGCTGGCACTAGTTGAGATAATTTTAAAATGGGAATGGGCATATTCATGGAGAATAAAACTATTGATAGCTGTAAGCCATGATATGACTTCTAGACTGAGTATATGCTTCTGAATACCAGTTTGTGGGAGAAAGAGTCAGTTGCCATACAGAATAATAGCTCATATCACCATAATGTTTCTTGGAGGCATGGTAGTGTAGCCAATAGTAGCAAGTATGAAAATGTGGGGTATCAAGTATTTCCATATGTATATAGACATTCAAAGCCCAGTCCATATTCTGAAATCAGAATATTCTCAAAAGAGGGAGAAAAAATATTATATAAACATTATATTTCATGGAACCATACCAGTGGGAACCACATTGTGTTCATGCACACCTGTTTCTTGCATTGTTAAAATATGAATATACTCTAGTGATTGCTTGCCATTTTATAAAATTAAAATTATAGAAGAGGAGCTCTCTTTGTTCCACTAAATCCAGGAGAAGAGCCTGCACAGATGTCTAAGAATATTGGGATAGCTAAGAAAACACATACACTTAGTGAGATTTAGACTATGCAATTAATTGTGGGGTTCTCAGCTTAAGACCCAAGGGCTGTATCAAGCTTGTCAAAGCTTTCTACTTTGAACTCCACCCTCCTGGTATAAACTAGTTCATAGATCAGCTACCATATGTGGCAGCAGCTCAGCAGTATATGGAAAGTCAGAAAGCTTTGCTAAACTGAACAATTCATTTAGACCTGATGTTATGTACTCTAATGGTCTAAATACTCTTTGGTACATTTTTTTGAAGCAAAGTTTCTCTTTCATTATTATGATTAATAAAAAACAATAGCAACACTATAAGAAAACATAGACCAGAATACTACCGGTTGTTAATTGCTGAATTAGAGTCAGCACATATGTAAATTCCATTGATACCATTGATCTAACTATAAGATCTAGAACTTAAGTATTATGTACAGTTGTATAGCTTTGCTTTTCAACAGTTTTGTTACATGTCCAAAGCTTGCCAGTTGTGTAAACTGTATTTTAAAATGCACATGCTTTTATCAGTTTTGTATGTGTGCCATACAAAACCAATTAGGTTAGTTTTCAGTATTGCTCTCAAGATGAATATAAAGAACAGCTTATGTAATACTAATCAACCCCACCCTCAGCACTACACAGAGTTGTGTGTGGGGAGGTGATTTAATGGCCTCACATGAGGCAAGTCAGGGATTGGGCCATGGTGTATTACACCATGGCATAGAAGAGTTAGAGGTGGAACTTACCTTATTTAAGGCTTGCTGCCCCTGGCATCTTTCTCTTTAGGCATAATTCCTGCCATGCAACAGAAACTAAACTCATGTGACTAATAATAGTAAAGCATGAGGACCATGTTAAAGCTGTTCTGAAGAATATGGGAAAGAATAATTGTTTCTGTTTTGTATTTTAACAGAATGTATTTTGTATTTTAACAGAACAGGATGGTGGGGGTCTGGAAGCCATGCCCTATGAGGAGCAGCTTAGGGAGCTGGGCATGTTTAGCCTAGGGAAGAGAAGGTTAAGAGGGGACATGATAGCCATGTTTAAATATTTGAAGGGATGTTGTAGTGAAGAAGGAACAAGCTTGTTTTCTGCTGCTTCAGAGACTAGGACATGGAGCAATGGGTTCAAACTACAGTTGTCCCTTCATATTTACTGGGGCTTGGTTCCAGGACCTCCTGTGGATACCAAGATCCATGAATACTCAAGTCCCATTATACGCAATGGCATAGCAAAATGGTGTCCCCTATACAGTCGTCCCTTCACATTCGCGGGGGTTAGGTTCCACGGACCCCCGCAAATGTGAAAAAAACGCAAATATTGATTCCCCCCCTCCCCCGCCAAAGTGACCACAGGGCCTCCGGAGGCCCCATAGTCGCTTTCCCCTGCCTCCCCACCCCCTTCCTAGGCCTTCCCGGGGCCTCCGGAGACCCTCCCGAGGCCCCATGAATGCCTCCCCAGCCCTCTCCCCTCCCTCCCAAGGCCTTCGCGGGGCCTAGCAGGGCCCCACAGAGCCTCCCCGGCCACCCCCTCCCTCCCAAGGCCTTCACGGGGCCTCGCAAGGCCCCCCGGAGGCCCCCCAGCCACCCCCTCCCTCCCAAGGCCTTCATGGGGCCTCCGGAGGGTCTCCGAAGGCCCCATGGAGGCCTACCCAGCCCTCCCCCCAGGGCCTTCACGGGGCCTCTGGAGGCTCCATGTCGCGGTTTTGGGAGGGCAGGTGGCCCTCCCAAAATCGCAAATAATTAAAATGGCGAATGTCAAGTTTGTGAATGTGGAGGGGCAACTGTATAAGATGGCAAAATCAAGGTTTGCTTTTTGGATTATTATTTTTTAAAGAATATTTTCAAGCTGTGAATACTTAAATACGTGGATACCAAATCCGTGGATACCAAATCCATGGATACGGAGGGACAACTGTGTAGGAAAAGGGATTCCACCTAAACATTAGGAAGAACTTCCTGACAGTAAGAGCTGTTCGGAAGTGGAATACGCTGCCTCAGTCTCCCTCTAAGAAAGGTGGGGTCTCCTTCTTTGGAGGTTTTTAACCAGAGGCTGGATGGCCATCTGTCGGGAATGATTTGATTGTGTATTCCTACATGGCAGGGGGTTGGACTGGATGGCCCTTGTGGTCTTTTCCAACTCTATGATTCTATGATAAAGATTTTGCTCTGACAGTAGTCGAATGATAAAAATTTGAATGGGGGCTTTTGATGAGGGAGGGAAATTCCTAAAATATGTATCATGGACTTCAACTCAGTGCATATTTACTCAGAAACAGGTCACACTAAGTGCAGTAGGGCTTGTTCTTGGTTAAGAATCCATAAGAATGTCATGTTTGAATTTCTATTTTGGACAGAAAAACTGAAATATATAGAATGATCTGATGTAAGGGCTTAAGATAATTAGAAGTTTTTGGAAATGAAGTAGCAGGACATAAAGGCTGGAAACTGGATTTAAGATATCATATTTAAAAATTGTATGTCATATGATGAGATATATGTTAAGGATGAGAGGATTGCTATGTTCTATTAACTTTGTTGTTCCTCTAGTTTTTTTCTAATGCTCTAATTGTTTCTGTCAGTGGATGAAATGCAAACTTTCTCTTTTGCCAATGGGGGGCCTCGTTTAGTTCATGGAAGGGTATTGATCCAGCAGATAGCAGTGGCATACCTTCCAACATTTCAGAATGAAAATTGGGACACATATGACTGAACAACATCAGAGTGTGGCCAGGCAACGAGAAGGTAAAAATTTTTAATGAGGAAGAACAGACAAAACTGCCTGGAGTTTATGTACTGAGTTTAGAAAACCTGAAAAAGGATGGTGGTGGTGGGGAATTCCACATCAATGAATAGAATGCTCTTTCTCTGTCTGTGTGTATGTCTGCCGTATGATTAACAATAACAATTATATAGTACATTATTGTAAAATGCGTTATTGATACACATTGGTACAATAACATAAAAATGAGTTTTTACAATGGATGAAAAAATCACTTTTTATAACAGCGTTATTGTATTGTCAACCTTCAAATGAGGAAAACCAATAAAAAAAGGACTTGACCAGAACTTTGTACATGCTTCAGGAGGACCAAAGGGGGATGAATCATGACATGCATATGTCTAGGTGCCAAAGTTGCAGTTTTAAAATGTTTTCAGGAAGTTGGTGTCTGCTACATACATTCAAGAGTGCTTTGTTTTGTCTTTTTAAGTAGCAGCTTAGATAATTAGGAGGCAGAATCTTGTCCTTCCCAATAGGCTTTGGCAAAAGTAAACTGTTGAAGCCTCTCCTAGCTTGTGTGTTCTTCCTCCTTCATAACTTTTGCCATCTTGACTACTCTCTGTTGATGCTTGGACACATATGTCCTGGTTTTCATCTCTGAAATGTTGGGAGGTATGTTGTACCCATCACTGTTGCTGTACTGTCAAAATTCAACAGCAAATCATTACAAGCCACTTAAAGCAAGCAAAGGTCTCTGCAGTCAGAGGCATATGAGGATGTATGATATGGAATGGCTCAAAACACATTTTGGGGTTCAGAGGCTGGTTCCTTATTGTTTTCTGTGCATACAGAAAGATATGGAATAGAGGAAACTCATAACTTTTAGACTGAAAGAATTATTCTGGCTATGTGGAGCTACATCCTGGCATGACCAAAAGGTGAATGTGGGATCTACAGCATGAATTCCTTATGGTGATTGGATGGCCATCTGACGGGACAGATGGATGGCCATCTGTCGGGAATGCTTTGATTGTTTATTCCTGCATTGCAGGGGGTTGGACTGGATGGCCCTTGTGGTCTCTTCCAACCCTATGGTTCTATGATTCTATGATTCTAATGTGCTTAAGATAATGTGCTTTGTGCAAAAATAATACAAAGATGGAGAGATTCATGTTTAATGATTTAATGTTTATTTTAAACAGATCATTCCTCTGATCACAGAGGCATATGATATAAAAAACTGGGATCTAGTAACCAATTTTAGCATCATCTGAAACGTAGTGGTACATGTACATGCTGAGATATCCCATGTTTCATATTGCTATAGTATATAAACAGAAGAAATAGAAATAACCCCAATTTTACCACCAAGATAAACTTTATGTGTAAATCTGTATGCACTAAGTTCCCAGCACTAGAAAAGCAAGCATAAAAGCTGTAGGCTTTGTCCTAGTGTCAAATTCCAAGCTAATTCTTATGAAGAATTGCTTGGCAAAGAAGCAAATATACTATAGTAGTCTGATCTCTGTGATGTGGGCAAGATAACTTTACATTCCCTCTGCATTGGGAAAAACAACCACCATGCAATTTGCATGTGTACTTTAGGGGTGTGCAGTGTTAAAAGATTGAAAAATACAGCTACAACTGATGGACATAGATAACCAAAACCATATTAATACCCACATCAAACAAACATATGTAAATCAGTAATATTCATTATTTCATCAGTTTTGTAGGGAAATAGAAAATTACACTGGAAAGATAATTTAAATTTAAATTTATTTTTTTTCTTCATGGTCTCTGTGTCCATATCCTAGGGTGTAAATAGGCAAGGGAATCCAGCTTTGTTACAGCAAATATCTAAATGGGTTGCAGCTGCCATTTCACTCATTTACCAAATGGCCAGGAAGGTGGGGCTTCTATCCATTTGACCTCATTCTATCAGGGCTGTTTCAGCTTTTCTTCTGCTTTTCTCAGTGGAATGCCTATCCATGTCATCTGTCAGGCGCATCAACCCAGGCCTTGACCTTTGTGAGGCACTATAGACTAGGCACTATAGATGTTGAAGTCAGACACTCCAAATCCTTTGGCCTGGCTGTGATTTGCTCTTTGCAAGCTAAACTCCCATATGTGTGAGGTCACAGAGACCATGAAAAAGAACAGGTTGCTTACCTGTAACCGTGGACCTTTGACTGGTCATCTGTGGATTCACAAAACTCCTCCATTTCCCCTCTGTTCTATGCTCAGTTTTTCTTGGGTACTTCACCACTGTAGCAGAGAATTGAGGAGTTCATGTGGGAACTGCATGGAGCACACACAGCAGAAGAGAGGCAGGGCTTCTGCCAAAAAGATTTTAGCTCTAGAAGTTCCTAAGGATGGGCTGCACAGGTGTAAGTTTTCCTATATATGTGACTTCACAGATGACCACTTGAAGAATCACAGTTACAGGTAAGCAACCTATTCATCTCACCTTTCTGCTACAAAGTGGCACTCAAGGCCATAGACATTTCTGTTATAAAATGGTTGCCCAGATGGGATCCATCTCACAAAAAAAGAGGAGCAAAAGTAGGTTTATAATCATTGGGCTAAACATCAATAATTCATGGAATGCAAAGTTTAGAAAAGCTATCCTTTTGAATCCTAGATCAAGACATTTTCCTTTATAATTGTTGCCAGGCTTATGCAGATATGATAAAGCTCAGAGATATTTATCCACATACCATAAAGTCCCTAAAAATGCAACTCTGGTTTCAAGAAGAGATTCACACACTTAAGTCTTTAAAGCTAGATCAGGACAAAAACACAGGCCAGACTGTTCACATTCCGAGTTTCTTTGCATGAATTTTAGGATTTAAATATTGTCATGCTCCCATATTTCTGTATTTATATTCCAGTTTCTGAATATTGTTGAAACTGCTCCTGCACAGTCCTTCAACCTCAGAAGATGGGGTTCTGCAGGTATCATAGAATTGTAGAGTTGGAAGAGACCACGAGGGCCATCCAGTCCAACCCCCTGACTGATAGAAATTATCATGTCTCCTCATTTTGTCAGTCTTGAACTTCAGATGTTCAAAACTGCAAGACTTAGATTCAGGTTTTCTTAAAATATGCTGTCTTTTAAAAATATACAAAACATTTTACAGAATGCAGCAGACTCCTGCGGCAGGAAAGAAAAAAATATAATGGTGTTATGGTAAAACAAAAAATGCCCTGTCTAAAATCTTCTCTAAATAAATGCCACCCTGCAGAGAACTCATAATCCATTTCTATACCATATTTCCCACAAGATAATGCGCTAAAAGCAGTTCAGAGAAAACCATATTTGTAATACATTATAATACAGTATTCATAATTCTGTTGCAATTTGTTTAAAACATATCAAGAATTTAAATTAGCATAACACATACCAGTGGGTCAGTTAACAATATCCATTACAAATAACAGGGCTCACCATTCTGCTAGCATTTTAGCAAAATGCTATTGGATTTCCATTTTGGCAGTTATAGGATGGCTCTGGTTTTTGCTCTAAGTATTGAGTTTGAGGGCAAATTTTTCATTTGGTAAATGGACTTGTCATTTGATAAATGCATTGGCTGATGAAATTAAGATGCCAGAATAACTCCTTAATTATACTCATGTTACAAAATTCAGTAAACAGTTCAAAAGACTTTACCTTGTCCATAACACACTCAATAACTAGGGGAAGGTAACACAAACATAAGATCCTTCAGAAATACTGTACCACTTTCTAGGAAAAAGGAATGGGCTTTCCTCTCACCAGGATCTTGGGTTTAGACCCTCTTCTCAGCAGGGTTCTATAGCCTGACTCAAGAAAGAGGATCCCCATCCCCTTAATTATTCCTGTCCTGGCTGTTTATAGAGAGTGGCACGAGTAGAAGCAGAATGGGAAAAAAGCCTTTCCCTGAACAGATGTTCTCATTAAAGGCAGTTGTGCTAATGACAGCAAAGCCAACTCATGAAGGCTGCTAGGACTGGGTTGAGGCAAAGTAGGTAGAAACAGCCCAGTCTAGATGGCAAACAGTGTATCTCTTCCCTAATGGTTTAGTTAAGTCTTCAGTTGGTTCTTAGTGTGAAATCTTGGGTCCTAGATGAGGGTAGCTAAAAAGAAGTTTCAGCGTAACAGCAGCAGGAGTGGCAACAATAAACAACACTTCTTGGACATCTTTTTTCTAAACAAAACAAAGGCACAAGTGTCCTTATGGTCCTGTCTATATGGTCAAAATAATATGAACAAGATGCAAAAGATCTGCAATCTGTTCATATGGACATTAATAATAATAATAATAATAATAAATAAATTATTTCTATCCCGCCCCTCTGCAATGCAATCGGGGCGGCTTACAATATAAAAACTCCATATTTGCATAAGTACATGTCATTCGGAAAGGGGGGCAGCCAAATCCAACTCAAAATCTGTTTGCACCACGTCTGGGGCTTCGTATGGATTTTCTGAAAAGTTCCATATGACTTTCGAATGTGTGACCATTTGAACACTCATGTTCGCACAGATACAAACAGGCAGTGCAATCTGATTTGCTGTATGACCACAGGGGGCAGGGCTAGCAAGGAGGGAAAGTAGCTGTGGTCACCATATTGGATTTTCGGCTAAGTGAAGGTCCAGTAAGTCAATCAAACTGCGATTTTTACTCTTTTTTTATTTCTTTTATTTGTAAATATGAAGTATTGCTTGTGTACACCCTGAGAAACTGTTGTTTCTTTTAATTGGGAGTGGCCGATTTAAAATCACAAGTAAATTACTCGCGGTGGCCAGCTGGCTAGGGGGTCATGTGGAGTTTAGGGGGCTCTTTTGGCCATGTAGACAGGTCGCATCATTGCAAATGCCTGCCTTTCTGAATGTGTTTTTATCCCCGCCCCATATAGATAAGAGCTATATTTAAAATCTACAAAAGCGGGGGGGGGGGACCAATGTAACATAATACTGAGCCCCTATGTGAACAACAAATTAAAGGGATATAAACTGGTCTAGACCTCAAAGACACAGTCCGTTAGTTTGGATCACTATGCAAAGTGATCTTGCAGCACCTTTGAGACTGAGAGAAAGAAGGTAGCATAAGCTTTCATATCAACTTTTTTTCTTTCAATCTGAAAGGTGCTACAAGTTCCCTTTGCATTCTTGGCCTAGACCTGATATTTAAAAAGTGACCCATCACATTTCCTCAAATGCATGAGAGCAGAAAAGTATCTTAAGGTAGCACACAAAGGAAGAGGAGGAGGGAGAGGGAGGAGGAGGATTATTTTATAGATTAGAAGAAGCACTTTGCATTGGGTCTGGAAGCCGATTGCCAGTTGGTGTAGCCAGGCCAGAATAGTGGGGAGTTGTTCTGCACTAGCTGCGTTTTTGAGCCATCTTCAAAGTCAGGTCAATGTGCAGAATGCTGAAGTTTCTAACCTGGAGGATATCATAAATAAATCACTGTAGATGGATTATCCTTGTCTTTGAAGATGGTAGAAAGCATTGTGCACCACTAAGACGATTTGTGCCTTAAGTAACTATGATAGATCCAGAACTACAAAGCAGCAACCTCACATGTTCAGGGGAGCACAACGTTATCTAGAACAGGCTGAACCAGATTCTGGGCACTGGCTCTGTTACTTCGGGGTGATGCAAAACCAAACCAAATTCACAATCCACAAAAGAGTGATGCTTTCGTTGTCTAACCAAAATGCAAAAAACACATGATACAAGCTTTCAAAGCTCTACTGGCTTCTTTATCAGGCAAACGATGTTAGAAACCTCAGAGAGTTAAGTCCTAGTCCATATTTCCCTCTTGTTTAGTGTTCCCCTGCTGTGGCAAAATGAAGTAACTTCAAATCCAAGACACACAGGACTTTTTCAGACTCCTTAAAGCCCGTAAGCAGAGGTCGGGAGAGGTACATGGTTATCCTGCAGCAAGGGGTTCGTTCCGGACAATGAGGTCCCTCTCTCATCATCGTCCGTGTTGCTTCCATGCTCGATCTATTGAAAAGGCACCACTTTTTACTCACGAAAAACTTCCGTGAATAAAAAGTTGCACCTTTTAAATAGATCAAGCACGGAAGCAACATGGACGATGATGGGAGAGGGACGGCGTCATCCGAAACAGACCCCCTGCTGTGGGATAGCCGCGTACCTCTCCCGGCCTCCGCTTATGGGTTTTAAGGCATCTGAAAAAGTCCATATTCAGCGGTAGCTGTGTTGTCCGTGCAGCAAAACAAAACAAAATTCAGAATCCACAAAAGAGGTTTCTACCTCCAACAAAGGTAAAATTTCTCTTTTGAACTACAAATGTCTACATTTTACTTATACAGCACCTAAGAGGTTTTTTTTCCAGATGTAGCAATACAGAGACTTCTTGAGAAATCCAGTGATCTCTGCCTAACAAAGGAGCCTGTGGCTCCACAAAAGGACAGGAACATTCTGAATCCCAAGAGGGGTTGCATTACTTCTGCTAAAGGAGATAAATTTGTACTGGGCTTTGTCTCAGTGCCTACATGGCCAAAAAGTAGGAGTGGCCCCTGCCTGCATGAGATCCCTCACCTGAAGAACAACACAAGCAACATCTAAGAGAACATGTAAGCCAGTGACTCCAACACTGTCACTTTTCTTTCCTTATTTTTTAACAACTTTTTGCCTGATGAAGAAGCCAGTAGAGCTTCAAAAGCTTCCATCATGTGTTTTGCATTTTGGTTGGCCAATAAAGGTATCACTCTTTTGTGGATTCTGGATTCTGTTTTGTTTTGCTGCATGGCCAACATAGCTACCCCTGAATATTTGCAGGGGGGTGATGGGTTTTGCCAGAGCTACTCCTAATTTTATGGAATGTATCCATGTTCAGCACCTTGGATAGATCGCATAACCTCCCACTAATAGCACTCAATTCTTGTCTGATTGATCTTTAGTTTATTGGCTATTGTTGTGGCCAAATATGTCCACCACTTCACCTCCTGAAGATGAAAATGAGAAATAAAACTTTTAGCATTTAGACAATACACTCCATATACCTCATTCAATTCACCTGCTGTTATGGTGGAGTCCCAACTCTGGTGGATGCATGTTATTATTTTTTTCATCCTCAAAATGCTTTAAAAGCAGATCACGGTGAGCAGTTGAGGTTCCAGAATCTGTAACAGGCCCTGAATTATTTGAAAAAACTTCACTGGATGACATGAATAGAATGCAGTGGAAGTAGACAAGCTAATTTTTTCCACTGCTTTCCCCATAGTCGAGTGGGCACAAACATGAGCACATAGTGGTGTTTTCCCCCTTAGGATATATTCTCCAGTAACATTCAAGCCTCCACTCAGTCTGCTTGAGATTCACTGTTCTCAGCTCCTGGGTATACCATGGATCATTCTGAGCCATACTAAATGAAAGATATGCTCAGCAGTGATCATGTTAATTCCCTAAATTGTCTTGCTAATCCACATATTCACATATTCTATCACATGGGTTGCAGGCTCTAAAACACTCTGGTATCTTAGATGGTATCTATTATCTCTGGAATTTGATAATCTTAATGAGTAAAGCGGAACGCTGCTGTAAGTCTAAATATCAACAGGATGTGATCTAATCATGATAAACAATCTGATTTAGATCAGCTAGCACACATCTCAGGGCTTGCTGATAGTGCAATCAAAGAACCTTCAAGTAGGAGAAGGGTCAGAACACAGTATAGCCATTAATTATCTGGGCGATAGTCCCTTTACCCAGCTAACCTTCCTCTCATTTGTGCACTTCTTCCCACCTGTAATCACTCTGCTGTGGGGTGCCCAGCCTTTGTTATTTGGACCCATGTCCTTTCTCCCAGGCACATTACTGAGTGCCCACAAAAACATCTTCTGGTCTGGCCACAGCCTCCCTTCAATGACTTTACCCAGATTCATGAAGAGGAAGTGCTAAATGTACCATATAGGTTGTTTAGCAGGTGTCCTTTGCCTTTGTGCCTCTCCCAAAATTGTTTCCTCCCTACTCCTGCCACTTTGGGTCTGCTTCTGCTGCTAGGAGCTGCCACCCCATGAGGACATGGGAACGTATCTTCCTTCAGAAATAGGACTCAGTTTGTCCATCTTTTAGTCAGTCTGGAGGCTGCCTTTTTTGCCAATGATGTGAATGTTGCAATTATGCAGCACAAAACCGAACCCCACTGTGACTACAAAGATTTTCACATGGGGGAAATAACCCCCAGGGAGATCAGGAGAGAAACGGGGCTGTTCCGGTGCAGTGCTCCATTTTGCATGTCCCCTTCCTTCTCCCGATATCCCATCATCCTCCCTCCGTCCTGCTTCCATTTCCTCCCCTTTATGTTCAGATTTTTTTTTACTAATGAAGAACTTTCATTAGTAAAAAATAGTGGGAGGGAAATGGAAGCAGGATGGAGGGAGGAAGACGGGAGATTGGGAGAAGGTGGCATGCGAAATGGAGCGCTGCAACCAGAACAGCCCCGTTTCTCTCCTGGTCTCCCCGGGGGTTATTTCCCCCATGTAAAAATCTCCTACAACAGAGAATAAGGATGGAGATCAAATAAACTTCGTACCTACCAAATGTCCTAGAGGCCATGCTCACTATTACTGGTGCTTACTGATATCCTTGCTTTCACAGAAAATGGCATTGTAATGACATAGGTTTAGGCTGCAGTTCTGTTCACATTTGTGTGGGAGAAAGCACTGTAAGCCATTGAGATTTGTCTGAATAAACATGCATAGCATCGCACTGTTAGTGCATTAAGCAAGACAATTTTAAAAAACATTAATTTCTGTGATCAAAGTCCTTAGGTCCACTTTAGATGATGAAAATGATATCTGCAAATAAACAATCCCAGCTGGGAAAACAGGATGTGACCTTGCACATCTACTCCAGTATCTCACATCACTTTCTAGTTACTGCTTGCTTGCTGTTAATGGTGAACTCCACCCACCTCTGTGTAATGGAGGCACTTTTCTCAGTAATGTTGATGGCGGATCATCCAAGGGAGAAAAAAGTAGTTCACCTCATCTCACCTCTGAATGTGTCCCAAACTACTTTTATGATTTTTAACTCACTAGAATTAAAGAGATTCACATTAGAATTTCATAAGGGCTTGCAATCTGAGAGTCCCCCCCCCTTTATTAGTCATTTAAATAACCTATCATGCTTAAGCATACCAAGCAGCACAGTTCTAAAGTTATTAGCCAATGCAGTTATCTTAACATACAGCATAAAGTTACAGAACATGTACAGTCACGTAATTCAGTTGTTGGCACTGGAAAAATAACTTGGTCAGACAAACCCAGCACCATTCAGGTCTCAAAAACTGATGGAAAAAGTAATTGAAGTGGATACATTCTCTTAGCAAATAATTATATTTATTTCTCTGAGAAAACTCCATTTTGAGGATGACAATTTCCCCCCACACTTCTGAAAAGGTGGATATAGTGAGGAGGACAGTGTGGTCCCTGCTCCTCCACTCAGAAACTCCTCATGTTGGGGAGAAGGGGGATTGCAATGAGGTTGTAACCAGCAGAACTTAAGAAAAATGATATAAATAAGTATCAAACCTTAGAATTTGATCTCCAGTAGTTTTGGGAAAGATTAGTCAAAAGAGTATCACACGATTGCACGTATTAAAAAAAAGGTGAGTTAAATGTTAGAGAAGCACACGCTGGTTTTAAATGGAAGCCCATTGGTTTACACTAGATGAGTATTTACCGTATAATTTGCTTGCAAAAATACAGTATCTTATCTCTACACCATGCTACCACTGTATTATTGAAAAGTCAACTCCATATTTACTATTCAAGGATCTGAAAACAGTTAGACTCAAATTGCAAGAGTGTGACCCAACTTGTTCCATTAATAACATATGTCGCAATGATTATAGCATACTGAAACTGGAGAGATAAAAAGAAAAACTTCCAACATTGTTTTTTAAAAAAATCCCTCTATATCCACATACAATATAGAATTTTAAAAAAGAAATAAAGATACAACTGTTATTAAAACCAGTTTTACCATTGGCAGGAAACATCCCCATCAGTCCAAGTCCTTTCTCATCAGACACATCTTTGGAGGAGAGAGGGAAGATATAAAATCAAGCATGGGAAAAAGACCCTCAGTCTGTAGATAACAAGACTTTTCTCACGGAAATATGGATTTAATGAAATTATTTAAAGGATGCACATTTCCTTTTGATATAGAACTGGCAGGGAACAGCTGATATTAGAAACGATGAAAGGCTTCTCCTCCCTCCCTTAACACTTTTTTTTAAACAAAGATTTTGATTTAGCTTGCCACAAATTGAAAAGACCAACTCACAACCCACTTCTCTGCAAACCCCTAGATTTATGTGAACATTCGGTGGCCAAACTTTTAGTGCGTTGCTCAGCTAGATCCATGTACCCAAGGGGATTCTGGTCTTGTGCTTCTGAAACAGCCCCCATCCCACATTGAATCAAATGACAAGCTACATTTTACAAACACAGAGTATAATATGGCAGAATGAGGAATCAAATGATATGGCAGAATGAGGAATCAAGCTTCACTGAACATGCTGCACATCTCTTAACTCCCAGTCTTTTATAACAGTTAAAAGCAAGCAGTTGCTTTTAAAATAATGGCTTGTTTCCAGAGGTGGGGGGAGAGAGGAGACTCTTAAAGGCTCAAGCAGCTTTTTAGACAAGTCTGTCCTGGATCTCAGAAGAATGCTATAAATTACTTAAGAGTATATATTTATTATAGTGACTATGAAAACAAATATTAGAATATTAGGGCAAGACATTTCAGCATCTGTCTTTTTTCATCTGGTCAGACATTTTAATTCAGAAGTACACAGCCAGTCTGATTTGCCACTCATTGGAACTGAAATGCCATCAGATGCAAGAACAGTATGAAAAAGGGAGAACTTCTGATATTTATAGACTTGGCACTTTGGCACATCATTGTCTCAGATGAGAGGATGGCATTTAATGTCATCCTTCCATTTCGGAATTCTCCATCCTTTGTATTAGGTGTCATCCTTCCATTTCGGAATTCTCCATCCTTTGTATTCTATCTCTACCACTTTGGGTACAGCTTTGTTTTATTCAGAACAACTGAAGAAGACAGGAACCGAAATATTTTATCATCATCTTAATTTTTCCCCATTGGTTCTGTGTATCTAACTTTTTACTTTATTCATCTGTCATGACTATTGTCAGTAGACCTTAGCAAAGTCCTGTTGAAAAGTCTCTCTCCACATAGCAGTAGGCTGTGAGCCAACATGGTGTCATGGCTTGAGTGTTGGGCTATGACTCCGGAGGCCAGGGTCTTAATTCCTGCTCAGCCATGGAAACCCACTGGGTGACCTTGGGCAAGTCACACTCTCTCAGCCTCAGAAGAAAGCAAAGGCAAACACCCTTTGAACAAGTCTTGCTGAGAAAACCCCGTGATAGATTTGCCTTAGGATTGCCATAAGTCTGAAGACTTGAAGGCACACCATCACCACCACCACAATAATAATAATAATGATAATAAAATTCATTTATATACCGCCCATTGGTAACCCAATCAGGGTGGTTAACAACATTAAAACACCATACAAAGTAAAACAGTATACTCCCTTCCCCCCCTTAAAAAGTTATTAAATCAAATTACGAATTAAAACAACAATTAAAACACTTAATAAAACACATACATACATTTAACAATAGCAGTAGATCCCCAGTGATATTCATTTCCGTTAACAAAGGAGGCTGTTAACAAAGGAGGCTGTTAATATACAAGTACATCATGATCTCAGAACTCAGTTATTTGATACTGAAGGAAAATATATATTTATAAGTAAACTTGGCTCTGTTCCAGGATTGTGACCCCAGTACTGAAGGGGTAAAAATATAACACATAATACATATTTGTGGCAAAAAGTATGGTTACAATTGTATTGGTTACAATACAAAATCTTAGTATGGCACAGGGAGCGGATCCAAGCATCTGATAACCTGCCTGCCGGCACAACTGCTAAGAGAGAAATCCTATGATGACAGGATATGAAGTCCCACATGAGTCTAGTCAGGTCTAACAGTCCCTGCTGTGGGAAGATTTCTGCAGGCTTTCATCCTCAAGATCACATAAGGGGATTACCAACCAGGGAAGATGGGCAGTCAGGCCCTATCCCAGTGATGGGCAACCTTTTTAGCTTGGTGTGTCAAACTTCGCTAAAAAACTGAGCATAACTCAGGTGGTGTGTCACTTTGAGGAAAAAATATTATTTCGCATAATTCGTATATATAATTACACCTGAGAATCTCACACTCGGTAGAAGCAGAACATTAGCATGTAAGCAGCTGCACATGCAGGAAGGGATGGGTGGGTAGGGAAGACCAACAGCTGCCAAAGGAGGCTGTAGCATGACCAGAGATTAAACATCCTGATTCAGCCACCTGAGAAGCCATGTCCCTAGCTAAGCCCAAAGGGGATCCTGGTAAGCTCTGTGGGAGCCTCTGAAGAGGCTAAGTGCAGAGCAAGCTTACATACTGCTGGAGAGGAACACAATCCCTCCTGCTCAATTCTGCACCTCCTGCATGAGCATGATTGGGAGTAATTTGGGACCCTGCTATGGGTAGGCTTCATCTCTGATGTGTGACCCAGGAATATATAGAATGTGTGGTCTCATCTTAAATCAGAAAGGAAGTCTGGTCTAATCTTAAATCAAAACAACAAACCACTGACAGAGATTTGTGCTTACATGGTCATCACTTGATGTCTTGTCACTTGGTAAGTGTGAATTGCCTGAATCTGTGAACTCTGTCCGGTATTCTCCCAGCCACTGTATATACATGGGATCTTGTAATATCTTGTAATATCATGGGATATCTGTAATATAAAGGCCATGATACCAATGCTTGTATAGTTAGGAATCATACATAAAGAATTATCTAGATGTTGGGTAAACTTAAAGAAGAGAGAAATAAAGTAACATAAGAAGTGAGTAGGGAAATCCCAGAATCCTACAATCATAGAGCTAGAAGAGACTGCAAAGGCCAGTCTCGATCAGATCCTATCCCCTGCAGTGCAGGAATACACAGTTGAGTTCTTTATCATAAAATTATATTGTACATGCATGGATCTTAGCCGTTTAACTAAAAGAATTTTCAACCCCTCCCCCCAAAAAAGGAAAGGAAAGAAAAAGGATGTACAGGACCAGCCCAATGACGTGGGTGCCCACACACCACAAATCAAGTTGTTTCTCAGTCAGGGAGAGAAGCTCACAAACCCCTATCCCCTTCCACACAGTAAAAATTAAATAAAAGTAAATTAAATTGTTAATGCCTACTGCTCAAATCTGTTTCCTGCCCAGTCGTGGGACCAGTCTTGATTTTGTGAATATTTGAAAATTCACCTTAGATAAATGACAAAAATCGCCACCACCTATGACTCCTCGAACGCTTTCATCAGCGCTGTATACGCACAATCCTAAATATACACTGGACATACACTGGACTGACTATGTGACGAATGTTGCTGTTCTTGAGCAAGCAGGGATCACCAGCATTGAGGCCATGATATTGAGAACATAGCTGCTCTGGGCAAGGCACATTTCTAGGATGGAGGACCATCGCCTCCCAAAGATAGTACTCTATGGGTCAGCGTAAGATGGGCGCTCCAAAAAAGCGATGCAAGGACTCCCTGAAACAACATCTCAGGCTCGGCCAAATTGATCACCAACAGTGGTCCGCCCTGGCCTCACATCAGGAGGCATGGAGACGCACAATCCACAATGCTGCAGCCTTATTTGAGAACTCATGCCAAACAAGTCTTGAAGAGAAACGACAATGCAGAAAGAATCACAACCCGAAAACATCACCCAAGGAGACCTTCTGCTGTGCTTTCTGCAACTGGACTTGTTTATCTCGGATTGGCCTTTTTATTAATCAGCACACTTGCAGAAAGCGCGGGATGAGTCCTTCCTGAATCTTCGTTTGCGAAGAAAAGCCAGAGGGTGCGAAACACAAGTGAGAAATTTTGCTAGTCTTATTGAGATGTCCATAGATTCCTGTAAAATTCTTGAAATATCTTGCCTCCAAATTCAATCAGGTTTGCTTTTACATGGGAATCTGGTAGCAAGTCTTAACTTTAAAAAACAAACACTTGGTTTTACAACACTGCTGAGACTCTGAATAAATAGATTGTTTAAAATGTAATTTGCACTGCCTTGTAAGGGTATCTACCCTCCTTTTGTCCTCCCTGGTCATTGGTGGGCCACCAGCAAGATTGTTCTAATCAACAGGGGTTTAAAGTAGATGTAAAGCTTTGGTTTGTTTGCTCCTATATGAGTTCATCTTTCTTTCCCACAGTCTGCTGCCCATATTTTTTTTCAGCCAAGGTTGCTTGGCAGCAGAAGCATTGCTAGTGTGTTTTGTACATTCTGCTCCCCCCCCCAACCCGCCACCTTTGCCACTCCATATGCTGGGGCCATATTGGCTTTCTCTGTTGTTAGAACACTGAGGGTCAAGTGTAGGCGTGTGTATGCTTTACAACTAACATCCCCATCACTGCTAATGTCTGTCTCAGATGTTAAGTTGCTGGTGGCTTTGTTTAAGGGGGCACTTCATGCTGTAATTCTTGAATGCAAATCACATTTTGTTGCTTTTATTCCTTGAGAAAAGAGAAGCTGAAATGGAGCTTAAATAATTTATTTCGATGAATACATTAACCAGGCTCATCTATTGTGGCTGTTTAAGGGCTGAAAATAATTAGCACAAAGCCACATTTCCTTCACAGGGCACTAAAAAGGAGTCAGGCTGCTGTTGTAAAGGGGGAACTGTGAATTCAAGTTTCAGTAGAAAGATAGATGAAGTGGGGCAAGAGAGATTAAAATATATTTCAAGCGCACCCTGACATTTCTAGTGGGAATGTTTTCCAGAAGAATAAAACATTCCCTTGTGAAATAGATTGGTGTTTGGATTGGGAACTTGTTGGGCTGTTGTAACATATGCTTAGAATGTCCCATTAATACAGAAGCCAATATCACAGGACTGATAGAACAGAGTGGCTTGAAAAACCATGGAACAAAAGAAATGTGATTAAGGCATTTCACTGTGCTGAGAGCTATCTCAGAAGCACCTTTTGCTTTTCATGGCATGTGGGTTTGCCATGATATGCCATGTACATTGTAAAGCTTTTTGTGTTAATCTTAATAATATTACTGATATAGTAATATGGTAATATTAATGATGTAGATTGCATTGTTGTGAACAGTTTAGATATTTATTTCAGTCCTTTATAGCTGGAGCCATAAACTTGTTAAAGGCTTTAATCCTTTGCACAAATGATGACCCTTAGATCACAACAGAACTTTCTTAATGAGACAGTATTTATCAGATTGCTCTGACATTTCAAATATTAAAAGATAGCATGCACCTCAGCCTTCTGCATTAGTACTTGAAAATAAGTCCATTTAGGATTGTCGTGTAGGTGAGGAAAGAAATCTTCAGCCATTTATGTTGTTAAATTATGGTTTCTCTTTGCAAATACCATGGCAATCCTTCTGGAAATCAATTAAAGGAACTGTATATTTTCCACATCTGAAGAACACACGATAATTCTTACCCTCCAATTGTCCCAATTTGGCAGGGATGGTCCTGATTACTCCTCTGTTGCCCTGCTCTATTGCCCCACTTTTTCAGTTGTCTTTAAAATACAGTTATCTCAGGACTTTATCAGATAAGCCCCTGAAAATGTTCTTTTGCTGGTGTAACCCCCCCCCACCAATTTTTATGCTGGCAAAAGAACGCTCCAATCACACTTACCTTCCTTGCCTGGCAAAGGCTCCCCGGCAATGAAGGAGGAAGTGAGTGGAGCCCCATTCACTTCCTCATTTGAAATCCCACAAGACTTTGTCACATGGGAAATTCAAAAACAAAAATGAAACTAACACATAAAAATTTGCACCAAGCACCTACATGCACTTAAAAAGTCCCACATAACCTTGGGAGAGAGAAATTTACTTGGATGTCCCGATCTCACCCAGAAGTGTTCGCACCAGACCAGCCATTCTTGCTGCAGTGACGAGATTTAAATGACCCAAGGGTTCACATGCTGGCAATGCTGGCACCAAAACAAAAAGGGGATCAATTGACGACTTAAACCATCAATTAAAAAGTTCGGGTTTTGGTGGGGACATAACCATGAAAGGGTGATATTCGTCTGATATGTGCGCCCTTTCGCAGTTACGTGGCATCATTATGATGCCATATTTTGCGCGTCTGATAAAGTCCTCTGTTTCTCTTTCCTCTGACTTTTTCGGACAAACAAAAAATAACGCTAGCAGCCTCACCAGGTTGCGAGGCTGCAGCGCTAGAGGGCATCCGTTTCGCATGACGCCCCTTCCCAGTGGTACTGTTGCGGTACCGCTGGGACATTTGACCGTCATATTTTGCATTTGACCGTCATAATTTACTCACGATCAAAATATGACAGTCAAATGTCCCAGCGGTACCACAACAGTACCGCTGGGAAGGGGCGTCATGCGAAACGGACGCCCTCTAGCGCTGCAGCCTCGCAACCTGGCGAGGCTGCTAGCGTTATTTTTTGTTTGTCCGAAAAAGTCCCTCCTCTCATTTCCCCTTTTGTCTTCACCTTATTTCAGTTTCTGCAAACTGAGTTCAAAAATCTTTCTCCTTCTCTTCAGTAGGCTCTAACAATAGAAGCTGCAGCCTCTATTAATAACTTTTGACAAATGTGTTTTGATTTTCATGTGTGAAATGTTGGAGGGTCTGATCATTTTGCTACAAAGGAATATTGATGCTTAGGTGCGTCTGCATGTCAGGAGTTTCTCACAATTCTGTTATTGGTACTTCCTGGCAGTTTTACTGTTCTAGTCTGTTTCTCTAGTCTAATATGTACCTAGTCTGTTTTTATTTAAATTTTAAATTTTAACATTGGATTGTTTCAAGTTATTATATTAATGCACTGAGTAAAAGTAGCATTTCTTATTGTTTTCATCTAGCTAGGAAGTGTTCCTGAGACACCTGACAGAACTAGAATTTTGTGAAAGAATAAAAAGTATTTTCCTTTTTCTTATTACTCAGGAGTTGGATGCTTCAGCAGTATCCTCTTCTTAATACTCCCTTTTGAAACATTTCACCATAGTGTAAATGTGACTTGTTTATAATGTTTGCCTTTTTTCAGAAACCCTTATGCTTTTCTCTTCCTCTCCACTCCTCTTTTTATGAAAATAAATCTCACCCTTGCTTGAAGCAACACAGCAGTACTAATCAGCAAGTGTTTTTGGCAGCAAGCAGCAATGCGGACACATCTGGAGACCCAACAGGAAGTCATTCCTTGTCCAAGTAACTTTGCTGAGCAAGAGGCCTGTGATACAGTAACAGGGTACTTCTGTGGATGTAGAAGCAGACAAAACTGTTTTGCTCTTTCAGTCATTCAGGAGAAACCGGGCCCTTAGAATGAGCAATTAAAACTCATTGTATGTCACTTCATGCTGAATTATTTTTAATTCCTTTCTTGCAGGGACTGCGCAAATCTTGAGCCAGCTAATCATAAGCAAAGATTGCTTTGCTTTCAAATCATAAGCATCATGCCTGCTATCTCTCCCTGCATTCAATAATCCAGGCATCTACTAGTCACTCTCTGTTGATATTAGACCTAAAGAGATCGGAAATGAGATATAAAAGGGCCAGAGCCATTTCCCACTGTTGAAGAGGGAGAACAATAACAAAAATGCTCACCATAAAGAATATATATTTACAAAGAAGGATTTTTTTAAAAAACGAGGAATACACTTATTTTTTTCCCCATGTGGACCAGTATCTCAGATCATGATGTGGACAGACAGCTCTTTCTCTCTACTTATGGAGCTATATACACACATAGGTTTTCCACTGAGGTCAGGACAGTATGTAGTAGGGATTATGACTGAATACAACAGTGGATGAAAACAAAAGACATTGTATACCAAAGAAAGAAAGTAGAGTCCATATTAAGGCTTATTTTGTGGTGATGAAGCAAAGAAATTGTACTTTCTCACTGCCGCCACAGAGATTGCTGAAGTAACTATTCTGTGTTCTGAAAGGTCCCTGGTGAAAATTGAACAACACGACTTGGCTACCATTGCTAAAACTTTGTCGATTTTGTCCACACCAACACTGGCTTAGATTCCATGATAAGAGCAAGTCCTAATGGCATATCATGATGTCCTAATGATGGATCATGTCTGTCCTGTTGATGAATAAAATTCAATTTGAACAGGCTGATGATGTTGATAAGATCCTTGTTAATTTATGATCTGCCATGGGTGTACTTAACCCTTGCTCTTCCTAGATGATTAAGCCAGTCAGGGAGGTATGACAGAGCTAGTACAGAGAGTAGAGGAAAAGTAACGACAGCAAAACCTTTGTTAAAGAAGCCATATCTGGATATCACTATGTCAGATAATTTCCAATTAGACTACAATTTGTCATCAGGGGCAAGATGCGGGAGCATAGGGAGGTATCACAGCTCCAAATTTTCTTGACTGAAATTGATTATCTAGATCCATTTCAATCTAACTTCAGGACTGAGTTTGGGACTAAGATTGCTTCACCCTGTAAGATTATGTCTGCCAGAAGGTAGACAGCAAGAATATGCCCTTGTTCATTCTGCAGGATATCTCAATGGCCATAATATCCTTCTGGACCACCTGGTGGGCATTGGTTGGGAGGTATAATCTTATGATGGCTCCAGACCTTTCTTGAGGGCTTTCAGAATGTGCTGGTGAGCGCTGGATCTTTTTGGACCTATTAATATAAAGTATGCCTAACTTGTGTCATCTCCTATGTGATTTAACAGCTACATGGAGTGTTTGGGAAAGGTTATCCAGAGATCTGGAATGTGTTATTACCATTATGCTGATTGTCGCCAATATTACTTCTGTGCCTATTAACTGAAAGATGCTAATGTTCTGAATTGGTGTCCAGAGGTTATTTATTTGGTTATTTATTTATTTATCTATTTGCCTTTCTCCCAAGATGGGACCCAAGGTAGCTTCCATAAACCAAGGTGCTTTCCATAAAAGTGTGATAAGGAAGAGTGATCCAGATAGGGAAGAGCCTGATTTAGGACATTATCAGACTAGCATCTAAAAATGCTGTAATTCTGCAAATGAAGCTAGCGAGAACATTGTGACATTATAACACTTCTTATTGCATTTATCTGTGATCACATGAAAGAAACACCGTGGAATTATTGTGTGGCAACCACTAGCTTTAATCTTCTATACCCTTTCACCCAGAACAAGCATACTTAGACTTTATCAGACTAGTGTGGAAAAAATGCTGTAATTCTGTGAATGAGGATAGCGGAAACATTGTGGCATCATTACACTTACTATCGCATGTTGCTGTAATCATGTGAAAGAACCACCATGGAATTATCACATGACGACCACTAGTGCTTTAAGAACGGGAATTTACTTCAGTGATTTGGCATGGGTGAGATTTTGGAGGTTCTCACGAGAAGACATGAGCACATTTAAAACTCCCAAAACACCTTAATTAACAAACTAAATGAACACACAAGCACTGAAACAAACCTAAAAATGTGCAAATTAAAGGGGACCATTCATAAAAAGAGCATCCTGTGCTTCATTTTTGCGTTCTCACCTGGACGTTTTCTCACTGAGGACCTCCCATTCATGCTGTAATCTTGCGATTACAACAGGATGTGGTTTTGCACACAGTCAGTACCGTGAAAAAAGCACTATTGATGCATTGTCCCGTGAATTGGAAATAATGCCTTTTTCATAGCTGGAGCACAGAGTAAGAACACAAAGACGATGACGTAGTGTGATAGTGGGGCCCGTTCGCGCTACCCTGATGTAATCCCACAATTCTTGCCACATCTGATAATTTCCTTAGACTTTAGAAGCCAGAAGCCAGATGCTATGGAACAGTAATTTGGTCAGAGGACAGGTAGGAATTTGGATCTCAGTCTTCTTGAATAATCAGGTTCATGGTTTGGAGAAGCTGTATCCATTTCTTAAGTGGTCAGATTTGGTCAAAGAAATGTGTGTCTTTTTAGCCTTCAAGTTGACTTTGACTTATGACAACTCTATCATAATATTCCTTGGCAAGATATATTCAGTTGAGGTTTGTCATTTCCTTCCTCTTAGGATGAGAGAGTGTGACTTGCCCTAATCACCCAGTGGATTTGCATGGCTGAGGAGGGATTCAAACCCTAGTCTCCCACAGTCCTAGTCCAACACTCAATTACTACAGTGCACTGACTCTACAAAGGGTGACACACATCTTAGTTATATTTAGATTACAATGTGCTTTTCATGACGTTACATTTGAAGAATCTTCTGAAACTACAGTTGCTCCAGAAGACCACAGCTAGAATGCTGGTGTGCGCTCATTTATGAAATCATATTGCACCTGTTCCCTTGCACAATGCAAATTGTTGGCGATTACCTTTGAAATCTGAGAAGGTTTAAGATACCTTAGGGACCATCACATCTCATAGCAGCCTCTGGAAGATTTGACAGAGAGGCCCTTCTCTACGTCCCAACCAATTATAATGGAGATGCATCTCAAAGGGATGAGGGAAGGGACCTTCTCTTTTACCACATTAGAACTGTGGAATTCTTTGCCCTGGGTTGGTTGGTTGGCTCTATTTCTAATGGTATTATGAAGTATGGCAAAATCTTCCTAGTTGTTTGTTTGTGTCACCCAAAGTAGAACTCAAGGTATTCACCAAAAACATTAAAAATCAATACAGTTTTAGAACAATAAAAATCACCATCGTTAAAACAATTTAAAATTATATGAGCATACAAAATTAAAAAATAAAAACAAAAGATAAAAACACACCCAAATAAAAAAGCCTCCATGGGTACAGTTACACATTAAAAGCCTGCTTAGATAAAAAGGTTTTGCCTGCCAGTGAAAGGAAGGCAGGGAAGGGGCTGGCCTGGCCTCCCACAGAAGGGAGTTCCAGAGGCTGGATGCAGCCACTGAGAAGGCTCTCCCTTGTGTCCTCACCTATGTGAGCCTGTGATGGAGGCAGGACCAAGAGAAAGCCTTCCGGTGAAGATCTTAGGGCCCTTACAGGTTCGTATGGGAAGATACTGACTTTCAGATAGTCTATAAGGCCATATATGGCACTTTGACTAGCACTTTGAATTGTGCCCAGAAATGAACCGGTAGCCAGTGAAGCTGTTTTAGCAATGGAGTTACATATATGTTCCCTATAACTGGCCTCAGTCAGCATTCTGGCCACAGCATTCTGGACCCACTGAAGTTTCCAAACAGTTTCCAAAGGCAACCCCACATAGAGTGTGTTACAGTAGTCCAAACAGGATGTAATCAAGGCATGTGTCACCATGGCCAGATCTGACATCTCAAGGAACAGGAACAGCTGGCACACTAGTTTTAGCTGTGTAAATGCACTCCTGGCCACTGCTGAAACCTGGGCATCCAAGCTCAGAAGAGAACATCCAAGGAGAACACCCAAGCTGTGAGCCTGAGATTTCAGGGGGAGTGTAACCCCACCCAGAATAGGCAGAGTCCCTATTCCCCTATCTGCCTTTCAACTGACTAGGAGCACCTCTGTCTTGTCTGGATTAAGTTTCAATTTGTTTGCCCTCATCCAATCCATTACTGACAACAGAGATTGTTCAGTATTGAGACAGCTTCCTTAGAATCAGATGGGAAAGAGACAGTTGGGTGTCATCAGCATACTGGTGACACAACACCTCAAAACTTTGGATGATGTTTCCCTGTGGTTTCATATAGATGTTAAACAGCATGGGGGACAACACAGAACCCTGAGGGACTCCACAGGCCAATGACCAGGGCATCAAACAGGAATCCCCCAGCACCATCTTCTGAGTTTGCCCCTCCAAGAAGGACCAAAAAAAAAAAAAAGAAAAGAAAAGAAAAGAAAAGAAAAGAAAGAAAGAAAAAGAAAAAGAAAAGAAAAGCCACTGAGAGGCCCAGCAAAACCAACTGGGACACACTCCCCCTGTCCAGTTCCCTGTATATGTTATCCACCAAGGTGACCAAAACTGTCTCCAACCTATAACCAGATCTGAAGCCAGATTGAAATGGATCTAGATAATCCATTTTATCCAGAAACCCCTGGAGCTAGGAGGCCACCATAAGCTCCTGAACCTTGCCTAAAAATGGAATGTTAGAGACTGGGTGATAATTATTCAGAATAGTGGAATCCAAGGAGGTCTTTTTTTTTAAAGAAATGGCCTCACCACAATCTCTTTTAGGCAGGATGGGAACTTCCCTCGCAGCAGTGAGGCATTCTCCACTCCCTTTACCCACTCAGCCAATCCCTCTCTGGCTGCTTTCAGAAGTCAGGAAGGGAGGGCATGGGCCAGTATACATGTGGTGGCTCTCACTTCTCCAATGGTCATTTCCACATCCTCAGGCTGCACAGATTGAAATGCATCCCATAAGGCAGGACAAGCAGGCACCAAAGATTACATTTACTGGACCTGTCTCAACTACACCAAAGTCAGAGCAAATCCAAGCAATTTTGTCTGCAAAGTGTGTTGTATATTCTTCACAGTGGGTTGTTGAGTGATCTTTGTTTTCTTCTTATGGGCCAGAATGTAAAAGACCCCTGACCACTTGAGACATCTCTGCTGGATGACACTGTGCAGATGCAGTGGTGGCAAAGAAGTATAATTTCTTCGCAGCCTTCATCACCACAGCTTATTCCTTCCAATGAGCTCTCACCCATGTTCAGTCAGGTTCTCTGCAAGTCTTCCACCATTGTCACTCTAGTCTTTGCCCCACTTGTTTCATTGCTTCCAGCTCCCTAGTGAACCAGAGGGCTTGTTTGGCTCCACTTTGTAGGAGGAGATGCTTAGGAGAAATTGTATCCACTGCTCTGGACATTTCCCTGTTCCAGAGATCAGCCAGGGCTTTGCCAGAATCACCTGCCAAGGCAATAGGAAACTCCCCAAGAGCCATCAGGAATTCATCTGTATCCATAGTCTCCTGGGGCCAGCCATCTTAATTGTCCCCCCACCCCTGCAGAGGCTCTGAGTCCCAGGGAGGACTTTATCAGACCACTCTCCAAAACCCTGTTCTTTTCCGACATAACTTGGCCGTTTTTATGCCAGCAAAATAACTCCCTATGCCACACTTATCTTATCCATGCAGAAAGGCTTCCCCAGCAATGAATGAGGAAGTGAATGGAACTCCGTTCACTTCCTCATTCAAAATCCTTCTTGGGAGAATACATAGCATGGGAAATTCAAAAATAAAAACAAAAAAATACTCCGGTTTCTCTTCAGATTGTATAAATCTTTTGCCTTTTACAAAAATAAAAACAAAAATAACTCTAAAAAAGTTACAAAAAGCACAAAAACACAGTTAAAAACTTACAAGAAAACTGCAGAGGGTCATAAAAAGTGTGTCACCTACCTGGATGTCACGATCTCACCCAGAAGTGTTCTAACCGGACCAGCCATTGACAGTGGAATGACAAGAGGACATAGGTGCGATGTTTCATATGCTGGCAATGCCAGTGCTAAAGCACCACAAGGATCTATTGATGGCTTAAGCCATCAATAAAATACAAAGGGATTTTTACAAGACATAAATGCAAAAGGGTGACGTCGTCTGATATGTGCGCCCTTTTTCATTTATGCGGCATCGTTATGACACCATATATGGTGTGTCTGATAATGTCCTGAATCTAAAGCCAGATGGTGATCAGTCTATGACAATAGGACTAGAGACAGTTCCTCCACACCCAGATCACCATAATCCCTCCCAGGACAGAAAACCAATCAAGAGTGTGTCCTGCAGCATGGGTGGCAACAGCTACTACTTGGGACAGCCCCATGGTTGTCATGGCAGACATGAAGTCCTGAGTTGCTCCTGACAGAGCAATCTCCATATGGATTTTGAAGTCCCACAGTACCACAAGACAAGGGGACCCCAACACTGTTGCCGAGACCAACTCAGCCAGCTCAGGCAGGGAGATTGTTGAGCAGTGGGGTGGGTTATTCTGTACTGGCCACCCGCCTTCAAAAACACACATTTGAACCCAGCAGTCTGTGGGACAGGGCACCTGGTGAGGGAGATGTAATCCCGATAGATCACTGCCACTCTGCCTCCCTTCCCAGGCCTTACCTGCTGCTGTACACAGAACCCAGGTGGACAAACCTGGGACAGGTTAAACCACCCACACACTTCATCCAGTCAGGTATCTGTAATATAAGCCAGGTTGGCATCAAGTCCTGGATCAATTATGTTTTTCCATTGGCATTGAACGACAACATTTTCAGCCCAGGGGGCCAGTTGCCAAGACTATGAAGATTATTTGAAGTGAGGGACAACTTGTGGGTAACCAACACCCTGTGGTTCTCCCTACTACCATAATAATAGGACTCTCCCCATGCCATATCTTTCTCTGCCCATCATTGTTACTATGGCTGCTCTCTGGGCTGATTCCCCTCCCATGATCTCTGTGTCATACATTCTCTCTTGCCAGCAGGCAGGTTGTTAAGAAAAAAGAAAATGTACTGTTCCCCATCCCAACCAAAGGCACTGGCCTTCACCCTCACTCCACCCTAAAGCGGCTTCCCCAAAGGGGCACCCCCCCTTTTGTGTCTCCCTCTTTGGTGGCAGCCCGCCAGCAGTGAGCCCATCACAGCAGGCACCTAGCTTTTACCCCCTTGCAAAGGGAACAGGTGGTCCTTTTTGGCTCTCAGCCAATAGCTGACTGAGTACCTGGGGCCTGGTTCTGCAGGGTATTACTTCAATTGCTTGGGGTCCATGGGGACCCTCTGATGTCCTAATATTAAATTGGGGAATTTAGCAAACTCAACTTGGCATGTGAGAGGTTGGGCAATGGCAGGACCTTTTAACCTACGTATACCAGTACAGTAATAACAGAGGAGACTCTATGCCAAAAAGTACAATTAAATGATCTTTATTGAAAATGATAATATCAACAGCATTCATGCAAACACTCAAGCTTCAAGCAATCACCCAAGGCTAATGAAGAAAGTAGGAAGTATTTGAATAGAAGACTAGAGTGAGGGGATGATTGGTAATACAATACCTCTTAGAGGAGCA